>CM040923.1:4874745-5474745 GCA_023029165.1 Gobiocypris rarus
CCGGATCGGATGGTGGACCTGCATCTGGACATGACCAGCTCATCCTGGAGTGTCTGCTGAGACCGTGTCCATTAGTGTCTCCTCTGAATTTGCCTCACCGAACGTCATCCTCAATTAACCCGCCTCCGGCGCAATAACTCCGATCTTTCAAGTATTCATATTCTGTGTAATCGACGCGCCATCCTAAATGAACCCGCCTCGCAAGGCGTCATACCCAAAATTTCGAATTTTCCTATCTAATATGATTTATGACCTGCAAGGTTGCCAGAGTAATAATTATACACTGTTAATAATAGGCCAGAGGAGAACTGGCACCCCGACTGAGTCTGGTTTCTCCCAAGGTTTATTTTTCTCCATCATGCCCTGATGGAGTTTTGGTTCCTTGCCACTGTCGCCTTTGGCTTGGCTTGCTCAGTTGGGGACACTCAAGTTATGATCCAAGTTACTCAACTAAATATACAAATAGAATTTATTAATTTGGTCATATATAATTCTATAAACTATCCAAATTAAACTAGCCAAATCAAATTTTGTTGCAATGTTGTCCTGTTTAACACTGTGAAGCTGCTTTGAAACAATCGTCATTGTAAAAGCGCTATATAAATAAAGTTGATTGATTGATTGATTGATTAACACCGTTTAGACCGAAAGGCCTAGGCTAGGCCCTACTTGATCAAGCAATATTCAAAAACGGTTGCAGCTATTATTTTTCTGAAGTTTTTATGATTATTCTGAAGTTTTATTATTGTAAAATAAAAATGAAAAAAATCCTAGGATGGAAACCTGCTGTGACGTTCAGCATCTGTGAAGCACTTATTTTGGTCGTGTTTGACAGCATCTTCCTCCACTCTTTAAACAAAAATAATCAACAATATTTGTTATTACCAAGACGAATTAAGATAGGCTAAGGTAGGCTACCCGCGTTGTAACAAATAAATGAAATAAATTAATTTCCTCTTAATTACTTTCAAACGAATTATTGTTTTGTTCGTTATTAGCCTATTAGCCTAATGAAAATACCACAACAATAAAATAGTTCAATAAAAAACGTAACAATATTAAACGTTTATTAAAACGAATAGGCTTAAGACGGATGACATAAAATAGCCTACCTGCATTAGGCCTAGGGTATAACAAATAAATAAAAGATATTTGGAAATTCCCCTTTAAAACGAAGCTCAGTTTGTGGTTCACTATTAGGCTATTTGATTGAAAACAACAACAATAAAATAAAGAAAAACTTATATTAAGCAAAGAAATATAGGCCTATGTTTTTTATTAAAGGTTATGCGCTAGCCTCCGTTAAATTCACCCTCAGGCTACCCAACCTCAGCCAAATTGCATGACAGTATTTGCATCCCTTGTCCAAAACTGAGCGTGTCGTAAAGAAATTATAATTTCTGTACCGGTATTTACACTTGACTGAACATTGGTCTGTGCTTTACACCTGCTCTTCGCTGTCTAGCGCAGCTTCACCACACAGACTTGACTCCGCACAGTTAAATATAACAGGCCGGGTGCTGAGATTTTCTTCACTAATCGGCGATTTTGTAAACCACGCATGAAAAAAGAGAAATCTAGCCGAAATCTCATGTTTCGTGCATTAATCTAAACAAAACAAAAAAGTATAAACAGGCAGTTTTATCTTTCCACGTTATTCCATTACAGATAAGAAATGAAATGATCAGATGATGCTCTGTTCGACTTTTCTGACATCCTTTACTCTTCCCTCATAATGGACTCTGACCTACTTTCTGTAATGATCTGAATTTGATGATCTGAATTTCTGCGTTTGAATTTTAGAAAACTGAATTTGATGATCTGAATTTCTGCGTTTGAATTTTAGAAAACTGAATTTGATGATCTGAATTTCTGCGTTTGAATTTTAGAAAACTGAATTTGATGATCTGAATTTTTGCTTTGAATTTTAGAAAACTGAATTTGATGATCTGAATTTCTGCGTTTTGAATTTTAGAAAACTGAATTTGATGATCTGAATTTCATGTTAGAATTTTAGAAAACTGAATTTGATGATCTGAATTTCTGCGTTTGAATTTTAGAAAACTGAATTTGATGATCTGAATTTCTGCGTTTGAATTTTAGAAAACTGAATTTGATGATCTGAATTTTTGCGTTTTGAATTTTAGAAAACTGAATTTGATGATCTGAATTTCTGCGTTTTGAATTTTAGAAAACTGAATTTGATGATCTGAATTTCTGCGTTTGAATTTTAGAAAACTGAATTTGATGATCTGAATTTCTGCGTTTGAATTTTAGAAAACTGAATTTGATGATCTGAATTTTTGCGTTTTGAATTTTAGAAAACTGAATTTGATGATCTGAATTTTTGCGTTTTGAATTTTAGAAAACTGAATTTGATGATCTGAATTTTTGCGTTTGAATTTTAGAAAACTGAATTTGATGATCTGAATTTCTGCGTTTGAATTTTAGAAAACTGAATTTGATGATCTGAATTTCTGCGTTTTGAATTTTAGAAAACTGAATTTGATGATCTGAATTTTTGCGTTTGAATTTTAGAAAATTGAATTTGATGATCTGAATTTCTGCGTTTGAATTTTAGAAAACTGAATTTGATGATCTGAATTTCTGCGTTTGAATTTTAGAAAACTGAATTTGATGATCTGAATTTCTGCGTTTGAATTTTAGAAAACTGAATTTGATGATCTGAATTTCTGCGTTTTGAATTTTAGAAAACTGAATTTGATGATCTGAATTTCTGCTTTTGAATTTTAGAAAACTGAATTTGATGATCTGAATTTTTGCGTTTTGAATTTTAGAAAACTGAATTTGATGATCTGATTTCTGCGTTTGAATTTTAGAAAACTGAATTTGATGATCTGAATTTCTGCGTTTTGAATTTTAGAAAACTGAATTTGATGATCTGAATTTCTGCGTTTGAATTTTAGAAAACTGAATTTGATGATCTGAATTTCTGCGTTTGAATTTTAGAAAACTGAATTTGATGATCTGAATTTTTGCGTTTTGAATTTTAGAAAACTGAATTTGATGATCTGAATTTGAAATCTTGAATCTGTATTTTCAAAAACTGAATATTTTCCGTCTATTAATTCAGAACAAAATATCTGCTGTTTGAAAATACGTGTCTATACAATTTCGACATAAAACATTTCAGATTACACGTGTCAATAATTCAGATTTATACAATTCAAATTCAGAACATTTAGTCATATTTCTAGCTCCATAGTTTTGCATTAAGTACAAAAGAAAGTAACTGAATAATAGGTTAGTTCACACAATTGTATAAATTCCTTCATTGTTTACTCACTTTCATGTTTTTCAACAAACAGAATGGGGATTGAACAACATGAAGCTGTGTAAATAATGACTGAATGTATATGTTTGGGTGTAGTAACCCTTTGAGCCCCCAAATATAGATTGTCTGAAATGTATATGTGCATTTAGATTATAGTAGTACATTCAAGAAATAAACTAAGAATTAAGCCGCTTCATTGAGCATTTGTGCCTGAGGCAGTTTCTAAAAACGCTTGCTGACAACATTAATTGTAAAATGTTTTAATCTGTGTTTCACAGGTAATCGTGCTCATGGAGAGCTGGCACATTGATGTTAGGAGCAGACACCGCAGCAGCCAGATTGTCCCGCATGTTCTCCCACTCAAGGTTGTGGGGTTCAGGGGGGCCGCCATCAAGGTCTTCCTCATCCTCTACGTCAGTGATGTCCCCATTGAGAAGAGCGAGATTGTGAAGAACAGCGCAGCACACGACCACCTCAGGCACGAAGGCAGGGCTCACCACGCACCAGCGTGTCTTCATCATGCCAAAGGCTCGCTCTACTATGTTTCGTGCGCGGCAGTGCTTGCTGTAGGAACGAGCCTGCACGGGGTTCTGCACAGGCTCTCTGTACGGGGTGATGAGGCAGACGGGTGCACTCAGGCAGGGATAGCCACCATCCCCGGGAATGCACTTGCCTACAGGTGGATAAAGCCTGCCGGCATACACAGGGCTGTTCCTCAGCTCCCTGGCATCATGCACAGACCCAGGATATCCCACAAAGTCATCAAGGAATTGCTGGAGTTTTAATTCGGACATGACAGCCGTCTATTGCACCAACTGCTCTGCTGAAAGCTGGTGACCCAGCCAGCTGTGCAAATCCTGCTCCCACTGCCTCCAGGTCATCTCCGGTTGGAAAATAAATCACCCTCCTCAACATTCCCATGATGGCTCACTCTGAGCACAACGCCATGCACAGAGGTCTTGGGGATAGAGAAGGTCTGTATGATGCTGCATGGGCCAGCCAGTACAGGAACACAAGCACCCGATGTCCCGTTCCCATCCATGGTCAGATTCCAGTCTGACCGCAGCAATGAGGGACATGATGGATGGCAAAGACAGGCGAAGGTGTTCAGGGTGGTCAGCTGCTTCATCAGAATAAAGCTGCAGAATTGGCACAGCTCGGTTGAGATGGCAGCAGGATGTGGGGTTCACCGCCTGCAAATGTCTGAGTTTGTTTTTTAAAACAATACATCTTAATAAAGTTGTTTTGTGTGTTGTTGACTTTTATGTGTTTATTTCTTGTGATAGTTACTGTTATTCATTTAATATCCTATTTTGTCAGTAAATAAAATATAATAAATGTATGCATTCACATCAGCTGCATTTGTCTAGTGTGTGAAAATGCTATATAATGTATAAAGAATTTGCATAGCTATATCATTTGACAAAACAAATTACATTTAGCTTTTACTAAAAATGCTTAGTAATAAAATGTCTTACAATTAAGTATTGGTCAGCATTATTATAAATGTTGGGGCTGGTTCATTTGCAATGCAATTCAATCTGGGGTCATTTAAATTAAGTAGTGATACTTACATTTTTCGAGTATAAAATGAACGTCTTCTCCAAAGGCGAGATCTTCGAGCAGCTGCCCGACGGCTCCTTTGTGCAGACCCATTCCAACCATTGCAAACTGTGACGAAAAGCGCAGTCGGTAGGGCTGTCGAGTTACTGATGCAATCAGGTGTTAGTGCACCTGTCACTCATATCTTTTTATTGTCATATGTTTTCTTTTATAATTGCATGGTTGTATCTTTAACATTCATAATTAGAAAAAAATACCATGGGTTTGCATACATTATATACACAGGAAAAAGCACAATAACAAGGTTAAATATCTTATAATAATTCACCATAATGCAATATATTTTTTGATAGGATGAAACGAGTTAAATTTAACAAGAAAAAGAGAGAAATATAAGGGAGATTTAGGCCACTTTTGCTTGTGGATTGATTGTTTTGCCATATAAAATAAAGAAATGAACAACATTTCAAGAGATCAGGATTTTGGGGTTTGGCAATAAAAAAATTATATCTTAAGGATGAAAAAAATATAGCTTATTCTGCAATCCCAAAATAAATGGGCAGCTGTTTGATCAATATTAAGATATTTATGGTTAGATGAATTAAACCTGTCACTCATATATTTCAAGTTGTTGCTTGTGATAACGTCAACATGGCGCATAAAGTGCGGATCACATTCATACTTAACGAGATTTAGATATATAGTACCTACTCGTTTAGCGCTTGTTAAGTAAGTACTTATTGAAATTGAGTACCTACTCAATGAGTATGCGGTTCTGAACGCAGCCAGAGTCACTCGATTCGAACCGCTTGGAGGTGCTCCAATATTGACGAAATAGACAGTATTTTTGCTTAAAACGTTGTCTATTGGTCTTTTGTGCAATATCAGTATCACATTAGCCATCATGCCAATATTCGGAGCAATAGCAGTCCGTGACTTTAGGCGCTCTAGTGGTTAATAAACAGAACTGCATGCGTCTGGAGGAAGCACATCGCAGCCGGAGCTACTTCTGTCTATGTATGGCGAGTCACGCAGGGATTGTGCTCCTCCGCAGCGCTGCGACCCCAACTGGAGAGTCAGAATATAAACACTTATTAAATGTGTACCATAGTGATTCAAGACAAAAACACGGTTAAATGGATTCATTACATACTACTCACTCATACATCTAGTCATTTTTAAACACAATAAAAGTTATGGACTACAGCAGCTGATCAAGATTAAATCAAGAACTCATACAGGGGTTTTTTTTTAATATTTTTTTTATTAATTAATTTTTTGGTGGCATTTTTGCCCCAAACCCTGTTAATTTCTGACCTTGTTTAAGATAATCCAAATGTGGTATTTCTAGTTAATTTGGACTTGGCAGCAAATAAGCATCAGCGAGGCGGTCTGGTAAGTGCTGCGTCACACCCGTTTCACCTCGTAAACAATCTGTGAAGTGTAGTCCGTCGCACATGCGCTGCTGACAGAAGGCATGACAAGCAGTTGATTGCAGCACGAAACATAACATTTGCTCAGTCAGTGTTGATGCACTTTGGCAGTTGTAGTTTTTATTCCGATTGTATTATACATCTATTCATGAGAATCGATCAGGTCACTCGCACCGGTGCGCCTAAATATTTTGTCGCATTCGCACGCAGTCATTTTAAGGCGCAAATGTGCCCGAAATGGTTGTTATGTAGAGCCCTGTGTGGACAGACCACTTGTATTAATAATGGATCAACACGAGACGCATGTCTTTAAAAATGTGCTGTAGAGAGAACCAAATTGAAATTCTATGCTCACCTGCCCACACACATCCTTCAGCCCCTGGATATTGCGGTCTTCAAACCACTTACGACTGCTTTCTCCACCATGGCTTCCAGGATGGGTCTGGTTCAGATGGGGATCTTGTTGTGGGGAAGAAGCAGTTTTCGCCTCTCCTAAAAAATGTGTACCCCACCGCTGTTACAGGCCAGAACGTAAAGGCTGGGATCTTTCCTCTGTCCAGGGGTGCTGTGGACACAACCCAGGTAATTTTAACATTAATACAATGATAATTCATCCTTTAAGCTATTTGTATTTATTTTCAAGTGTGCTAATGAGTTTTTCCATGTTTTACTTTCTTAGGTGGTGACAGTGCTCCCATCTGCCACTCTATCAGTCACTCCTTCACCCACACCATCCAGCGTTCCCATCACTCCTTCAGCCACATCATCCAGCGTTCCCATCACTCCTTCACCCACACCATCCAGCGTTCCCATCACTCCTTCACCCACACCATCCAGCGTTCCCATCACTCCTTCACTCACACCATCCAGCGTTCCCATCACGCCTTCACCCACACCATCCAGCGTTCCCATCACTCCTTCACTCACACCATCCAGCGTTCCCATCACTCCTTCACCCACACAATCCGCGTTCCCATCACTCCTTCACCCACACCATCCAGCGTTCCCATCACTCCTTCACCCACACCATCCAGCGTTCTCATCACGCCTTCACCCACACAATCCGGCGTTCCCATCACTCCTTCACCCACACCATCCAGCGTTCCCATCACTCCTTCACCCACACCATCCAGCGTTCCCATCACGCCTTCACCCACACCATCCAGCGTTCTCATCACGCCTTCACCCACACCATCCAGCGTTCTCATCACTCCTTCACCCACACCATCCGTTCCGTTCCCATCACTCCTTCACCCACACCATCCGGCGTTCCGTTCCCATCACTCCTTCACCCACACCATCCGGCGTTCCGTTCCCATCACTCCTTCACCCACACCATCCAGCGTTCCCATCACTCCTTCACCCACACCATCCAGCGTTCCGTTCCCATCACTCCTTCACCCACACCATCCAGCGTTCCCATCACTCCTTCACCCACACCATCCAGCGTTCCCATCACTCCTTCACCCACACCATCCAGCGTTCTCATCACGCCTTCACCCACACCATCCAGCGTTCCCATCACTCCTTCACCCACACAATCCGGCGTTCCCATCACTCCTTCACCCACACCATCCAGCGTTCCCATCACTCCTTCACCCACACCATCCAGCGTTCCCGCTCCCATCACTCCTTCACCCACACCATCCAGCGTTCCCATCACTCCTTCACCCACACCATCCAGCGTTCCCATCACTCCTTCACCCACACCATCCAGCGTTCTCATCACTTCACCCACACCATCCAGCGTTCCCATCACGCCTTCACCCACACCATCCAGCGTTCTCATCACGCCTTCACCCACACCATCCAGCGTTCCCATCACTCCTTCACCCACACCATCCAGCGTTCCCATCACTCCTTCACTCACACCATCCAGCGTTCCCATCACTCCTTCACCCACACCATCCAGCGTTCCCATCACTCCTTCACCCACACCATCCAGCGTTCCCATCACGCCTTCACCCACACCATCCAGCGTTCCCATCACTCCTTCACCCACACCATCCAGCGTTCCCATCACGCCTTCACCCACACCATCCAGCGTTCCCATCACGCCTTCAGCCACACCATCCAGCACTCAAACACCTTGCCCTACCTGTAAAAGAGTGGCTCCCAAAAATTACCTGGTGGCAGCAGGTATAATCCCCGATAGTCTGGCTAGCGTCCTCGTGAGTCCAGCCCCAGAGCGGAAGGAGAAGGTGAGGCGTCACATTCTGTTGCCAGCCCGTGTCATCACCAGCAACCAGTATTACCACCTGATGTTAGAAAAAGAAGCTGAGGAGAAAGAGAAGGAAGAAAAGAAGAGAAAGCACAAGGAAGAGATGGCAAAGAAGAAGGAAGAGAAAAGACAAGCCCAGGAGGCCAAAAGGCAACAAAAAAAAGCTCAAGCACCTCCACCGACTGAAGATGGTGGAGAACACTGCGCTCTCTGCCGTAGAGTGGTACCACCTGGATCTGGAGATGAGGCCATTGATGAGTGGGTCCAGTGTGAGCTGTGCCATTTGTGGTTGCACGTGGAGTGTGCTGGGGTGGAGGAAGTGCCAGACACTGACTGGCATTGCCATAAATGTTGTCTGTCCACATAAACACACACACACACACACACGTAAATAGTGTAGAATTTTTTATTTAAGGAACACTCCACCGTTTTTAGAAATTGGGTTTATTCAACTTCTTTCCTACATTTAGATATGTGGTCAAATGCATTTTTGTCTCAGTGCATGCATTGTTTTAGTTTGACAGAGTCGCCGCTAGCTTAGCTTAGCATAATGAATGGAATCCTATGTTGCCAGCTAGCATATCCTGAGTAAAAGTGTTAAAAAAAAACCCACCTAATTACTTATTGTGGCCTGAGTATTCAAAACGAATACCAATAGCGATGCTATCCCGTTTTTCATGTGTTTTTTACGGTGTGCAATATTACGTACTCATGTTTCACGTGTAAAAAAATATATTCGGACGAGGCTAGTTTTACATGGGGAGGTGGGAATAAAGTAATTTTACCTCAGGACGTCTGTAATATTAATGGCCAATTCGCACGGGATAAGACATCTCAGTAAAACTAGCAGAAGTGGGAGGGGTAACTCGCTCTACGCACCACTATAACCATGTGCGTATGACGTTGCTTCCTGTTATCATGTGCAATAGACACTTACCTAGAGCTAAAAGAAGTGTTGTGCCTCTAATAAGTGCTTTCGATCTTCTTTTTGCTTTAAATGGTATTACAACGTATGCGGAAAATACTTGAGGTTTGCCACAGAGTTGTCCCACCACCTACAACTCAACCAAATGCTTTTTCAAGCGCCTCCATGCTTGCAAAACGCACCAAAAACTACTTTTAAACAGGAAATGATGGAATTTTACCGTACATTTTTACAGCGGGTCTATTCGAACGGGATTAGTATTACCCGAGGTTATTTTTCCGGACCTTTTTACAGAAGGTAAAAGTCTTGGTAATCTTTACTGCCATTGTCCGTAATGATTACCGAGATGGCACATTCGGACGGGACTAAAATCACAGAGAACCTCTGGTAATAATTACTTGACCCCCACGTCCCCATGTTAAACTAATCCAGCCCAAATAGGGTTTAAGAGTGAGTGTCTGTATGTGTGAGAGAGAATGAATCTGAGTGTGTGTTTATGTGAGAGTGAGTGTTTGTGTGTGATTGAGTGTAAGAGTTAGTGTGTGAGTGAGTGAGAGGGATTGTGTCTGTGTGTGTGAGAGTTGGTGGGTGTAAGAGTGTGTGTGAGGGTGAGACTGAGTGAGTGATTGGGTGTAAGAGAGTGTGTGTAAGAGTGAATGTGAGAACATTGAGTTTACTCGCTTCATTCGCGTGTCACATTCACTTCACAACAGACGCAAATTCGCGTCATGGCTTCTGCCAGCCACTTGACTCGGTCACCTGACGTCTTTTTAGTAAAAAAAAAAAAAATAATGTGTGTGTGTGTGTGACAAAATTTAGTTTGAAGACTTTCAGGCGATAATATACTTGTTTAAAGCTCAAATCTGTGGTTTATTTATAAAAAGAGTGCCTATTTGAACATTTTATCTGGTGTTTTCGGAGATGTGAGCTCCAGTGGATGAGCGGCGCTTAGCGCTCGTTAACCCCAGCGAGAGCCGCCTTTCTTCTGCTAGTCCCTCAGACATTTGCCGCTGACTCGTGTTTCGACCTATAATTTGTATTTTGTATATGTAACGGGCAATCTTTGGTCTCGTGGATCTATAATTGGTTTCCTGGCAATTCTTTTTTTTCTGGTTTAGTCTCGTGAAATGGCTGACATAGATTTTGATGAGAGGTGCTTTATTTGCTTTGGAAGGCTGAAAAGCAGCGTAGACTCGCCAGCACTGAGTCTGGGTCCATCAGAGGCGCACCCAGCTCGGTGAGTTTCATCAACTCCTCCAGGAGCTGCGCATTTCAGCTGTACTTCCGACTGAGCCGGTCCCAGTTTGATGACCTGTTGTCCCGTGTAAGTGGGAAGATTTCCCTCCAGGATACCAACTACAGGTGCTGTTCCGGTCAGTAAATCATCTAATATTCTAGTAATTAATGACTGATAAGAACATATAGTTATATAACATATAGAACAGACATATAGTCTCTCATATACTCAGAACAGTTATTTTAATGAAATATGTGTTTAATTATTATTATGATTATTATTCATGTGTTTAATGAAATAGGAAATTTAATGTAGCAAGCAAATCAGAGCAAATGCTAAATTAAGGGCATTTATTAAGCTTGTTTAACTGTAAAAAACTCAAAAACACTAATATTGTACCAGTATTATACATTTATATTTGCTAATATGGAATTGCAATTTGCATTTATAGCAATGTTTGTTTATTTATTTTCTCTCTCAGATATCTTGCCACTGGAGACTCCTTCCGGACCATTGCCAGCAGCTTCCGTGTTGGTGTCTCCACTGTCTGTAAGGTTGTCCCAGATGTGGTGACTGGTATCTGGGACTGCTTGGCGGGAGAGTTCATGGCTGTGCCCTCCACAGCTGATTGGAGGTCCATAGCAGAGGATTTTGAGGAGAGGTGGAACTTCCCGCTCTGCTGTGGAGCACTGGACGGCAAGCACGTCCTGATTAAGGCACCACCCAACACTGGATCCCAGTTCCACAACTACAAGGGGACTTTTTCTTTAGTTCTCCTTGCGGTTGTGGATTCAAGGTACTCTTTCAGGGGCATTGATGTTGGGGGATATGGGCAGACGAGCGATGGTGAAACTCTGGCCAACTCAGCCTTTGGCCAGACTCTCTGTGGTGGCACTCTCCATCTGCCACCTGACCATCCTCTCCCAGGAGTGGACCACAGAGGATCCCAGCCTCATGTCTTTGTGGCAGATGAGGCCTTTCCCCTCAGGACAACCCCATGAGGCCATTCCCAGTGCGCAACAAAACTCAGAATATTTGTGGAAGGAGGTGATAGTGCACCCAGGGTTTTGTCTGTGCAGGCGTCTCATTGTCAAAACGATGTAATATGACGTATTCTCTAGAAATCATCAGTGCACACGTGTAGCGTTGACGTTCTTGGCCAACCACAGTGAAGGGATTCAGTTCAAGATGCCTGATCTTGATAGGGTTTTAGAGGATGGGCATGCGTTGTATGTCGGTGTTTAAATGCAGCTTATTGCTGAAGGAAGATTTAATCGGAAGTACCGAAGAGGGTTTCATGGTTTAACCGAACACACCAGGTGCAGAAGTCTGAAGTGATGATGGGTTACTATGAGCCAGAGGGACCCTGACATGGCAGGGTGGTGGATTCCTCTCACTGAAAGACTGCAGTGCCTCTCAACAGCGGTCAGCCATGCACTGTTCATCGTTGCTCCAGAGTGTATTGCTGTGTTCAGAGACAGATGTGGAAATTACGGATTCTTTGATTCCCATTCAAGAACTGCCGAAGGGTTGCCCCTTCCTACCGGTGCTGGAACTGCTGTCATGAATTCACAAGCTCTTCCGGGATCGAGCCGATGAGGCCAGCTATGAATTCATGCCTGTGTCATTCGAAACAGAGTCTGGCCAACTACCTCCACCATCAGTTTATGAACCGGCATCACAAGTGATTTCAGCTTTACCAGGACCAGGAACAAATGTTGGAGTCAGAGTAAATGTTGGCTCAGCAGCAAAAAAACAGGATATGATGGTTAAAAGAAATAAGCACAGAAGAAGAAAAGAAATGCGTAAAACGATTAACATTTCAAAACAACATTGAGAACTTAAGAGCCCAGCTGCATCTCATCTCATGAGAAAAAAATAAAAAAGGGATTATGACAGAAAAAGGAATGTTTGCTGTTTGCAATTCCAAACAAAGAAAAAGGATGCATTTAAGGCAAAGTATTATCAGGATCGTTTTTTCAAAATAAAAATGAATGAGTACATAGTGAGGCGATACCGCACACATACTCTTTTCCAGAGTAAAATGAAAGAGTACATGGCGAGGAGATATGCTGGTGACCCAGAGGTCTGAGCACATCACATCCTGCGCAAGACACAGAAATGTGTTGATGATGCTTCATATCACATTCTTCATTGTTTGCAATGAGCACTCAGAATCAAAATTTTACATCCGCTTCAGCCAGGAAACACCCAAGCCATTGATTGGCAAAGTGATGGAAAGTGCCATACACCCATTCCGATGCAGGATTCAGCATGACCCTACACATCTACACCGTCTCTCACCGAGCCCTGTTTCCTGATCAAGTCAAGGTCTGTAACAGAACGAGTTATGGCAAAAACGTCCATTTTGCCACGTCTTGTTTAACCGGGAAGTATGTTCATGCCTGCTCAAGTCCTTGTGTAGTTCCGGAAGAGAGAAGACAGGAGTGGACCTGCCACACTTGTGACAGCCATCTTAAAAGAGCCCACATGTCTTCGATTGCAGCACCAACAGACTCGAATTAACACCCATCCCTGCGGAATTGGCTGAATTGAATGTGCTCGAACGTCAACTCGTCGCCAAAATTTTACCATTTGCCAAAATAGTTGTGTTGCCGAAGGGAAGGCAAAAAGCGATGCATGGTTCTGTTGTGTGTGTGCCCTCTGAGGTGGAGAAGACGGTCAACTCTCTCCCAAGACCTAGTATTGAGTCCCAGCTACTGCAGGTCAAGTTAAAGAGACACATTAAGTTTAAAGGTTACCAGCACTTTCTTACCGTTCACATGCATAACGTGCTTTTCGACGCTGAAAGCTATGCATTCCGAATACAGGGACATTTCCATAAGAGAAACGGCGATATTTGACTTAGATAAGGAAGATGATGGCAGCGAGGAGCAACAAGAAGTCGATGTTGCTGAGCAGGATGAGCAACGCCAACCGGGTCTCACATTAGACACGTGTATGCAGCCGCCTGACATCGCTCAAGAGATCGTGTTGTACGGTGAGGGAATATTTAGCATCACCTGCACAAAGACAAAAGCTTGTTGGATTTTTCAAGATCCCGAAGCTGGAAGCCATGGCGTTCCCTGTTCAATTCCCAACTGGACAGAACACAATTGATGAGGCGAGACAAGTATCCATATCTCCTAGTATGTATTTCAACGTTAGATTGCTCTGCGTGGATTCGCGTTTCGCTAAAGATCAGAGCTACCTTTTCTTCGCAGTTTGTGATGGAAACGCAACTGGCTAGAAACAGCACATCTATCCAGTGGCGAAAAGGTAAACCGGTTACGAGAGATGGCAGAAGGATTTCCAACAAGCTGCTTCAAGATGACCGTGAGATTGGTTCACATCAGAGACGCCACACGGTTCATGCAACTGCTGAGAGGTTCTTCAGCTTACAGGGAGAAAACTTTGAGATCTGCAGGCTATGATTAGAGAGTTAGGAACCGATGTTTTTTTGCACGTTCAGCGCAGCTAAAATGCGATGCCCTGAAGTGAGAACTGCGAACAAGGTCCAGCAAGGTGAACAGACTGACTTTTCACAGCTCGACTGGACGACAAAATGTGAAGTCCTCTGAAGCAACCCCGTCACGGTCATGCGCATGTTTGAAAACGTGTGGCTGCGCTGATGACTTATCTGCTCTTGTCGCCTGCCCAACACATCGGTAAAGTTGAGGATTACTTTTACAGGGTTTTTTCAAGCTTCTTCTTGTTTGGATAAAGGATGCACCCGAGTTTGAAAACGATCAGGATAAAGTTGTGTGTGACTTTATTGACGCTACATAAGCTGCCGGTTGCCTGATTCGGACACTGATCCTGAGCTTCATCGAATTGTCACTGAAGTTCAGCTTCACAGCAGGAACCACTCCAAACCACGCAAGAAGATAAATTTATTATGTAGATTTGCCTTCCCTAAGCTACCGGTGACTAACACCATGATAACTCGTTCACGACCGCAATGTCCTGAAGAAGAGGATGACATGGACACTCCATCGGGAAGCTGCATGTTTGCGTCTGAAAACGGTATCACTCGTCCCCGACCACAGCACCCTGACGATGAGCAGAAACGAAAAGACGAGAGAAAAAAGGCGAGATATGAAGCTGCACAAAAAGCGATGAGCGACGCTAGAACAAAACTCAAGCCGGTGTGGGATTTGTTGAATGATCCCCAAGCCTCCTTCAACAGTTTGTCAGAGCTACTGACAGTGTAATGGTGCGTTCACACCGGACGCGATTTGCGCGAGTGATTTACATGTTAAGTCAATGCAGAGACGCGAATAGCCATTCTGCAGCGCGATTCGCGCAAATGAGGCGATGCAAATTGCTCAAGTTGAAAAATCTGAACTTTGGCGGATATTCGTGTGCCGCGTTAACCAATCAGGAGCTTGCTCTAGTAGTGACAACAATGAGGAGAAAATAGTATTAATCATATTAATATCTGGTTCAGACAAGTTTGCATATGACTATCACTGTGATAATATTAAATGACATGAACCACAAGCAGTCTCTTTTTATTAAATGCCAGTTTATGTATAATCTATAATACAAAAGTATGCTTTAAATGTATAATAAGCTATAATAAAGCAAACAATTCAGTCAAACATTCAAACTCAGTGCTGGTACGCTACAACAGTACATTAAAGTTAAATAGCCTAAATATAAAAAAGTAATGAAACTTAACTTTGCCCTCAACCTAAATGATTTGCCAGGGAACAAATTATATATCCATGAGACGAAAGATCGCCCGTTACATATACACAAGACGAATTATAGCTCGAGACACCACAGAGACATCAGAGCCAGCGGCAAATGTGGGAGGGACTGGCCGAAGAAAGGCTGATCCCGCCGGGGTTAACGTGCGCGGCCGCCGCTGATCCACTGGAGCTCACAACTCCGAAAAAGGAAGATAAAAAGTTAAAATAGGCCCTCTTTTTATAAATAAACCACAGATTTGAGCTTTAAACAACTATATTATCGCCTTAAATAGTATTCAAACTACGTTTTTTCACACATTAACAGCAGTATTTTTTACAAAAAAAAGACCTCAAGTTTCCGAGTCAAGTGGCTGGTAGAAGCCCCTCCCATGACGCAAATTCGCGTCTGTTGTGAAGTGAATGTCACACGCGAATGAAGCGAGTAAACTCAAAATGTTCAAACGTCCACCTTCGCGCAAATAATTTGCGTCATTCGCGTCCGGTGTGAACGCCCCATCAGATGACCATAGATGACTACACTAAGTCAAAACATTGTCCAATTCCAAAGTGATTTTGCTGAAGCGTGATCCGAAGGAGTCTTGGGTAAACGGATACAATTCCGATTTGTTGAGGGCATGGAACGCCAACATGGACATCCAGAATGTTCTTGATGCTTTTAGCTGCATCATGTTCATGTTGTCGTATATTTCAAAGCCGGAGCACAAAATGGGCGACTTGCTGAAGAACGTCAAGCGTGCGCGTTACGGTAACGTTAACGAAGAAGACGAAATGAAACAAATAATGCAGGCGTACTTTAAACATAGACAAGTAAGCGCGCAGGAGTCTGTGGCACGAACATGCAGCTTACCGTTGAAGAAGTGTTCACGAAGCATTGTGTTAATATTGACGGGCAATGACGCTCTTAAGATGATTATCCCCCTTTAGCACACTCCTATATAAAGATCCTGATTCAGAGGACGTCTGGATGTCAGGGATCATAGATAAATACAGAGCAAGGCCTCAAACCCGAGAGTTTGAAATGATGGGACTGGCAGATTTTGCTTCGGAATGCCGCATCGTTTACGGTCACCAAACAAAAGGTAAAAATGTTCACCGGCTGCTCAACGGGATGGGATTTTTCCAGAAAAGAACCGTCGGTAAGGCTGCGGTTATTAGGTACGTGCAGTTTTCTAAAAGTAAAACCCGAAACATTTTACGTTAGACTAGTTAAACTTTATTTGCCCCATTAATCCAACGAACAGCTAAAACCTCATAGATTCCCAACATATGAGCAGTTTTACAATAGTGCATCTGTGGAGCTTCCTACACACCCGGGTCTCCCGATGCCCGTTCATGCCATCGTGCAAGCACACCAAGAAAAGTTTGTGTAAACACAGCGATGAAGTGGAGAAGGCATTCGATCAGTTGCAACAGCAAGGACCATCTGAGAACGCATTGACCGCTTTTGTGCCTGAAATCGAAGTCGATCGCTTGGAGTGCGTTGCGGAACGAGAAGACGTCAATCCCGATGATGAAAATGTTGTTCGAGACGATGTTCCGGAATATCAGATTCTTGAACATGGAGATGGAGTTGTATCACAAGTAGAAGAACCCCAGATGAGTGCTGAATTTCTATACAGAAAATGCTTTCACACAAGAAACGAACCGAACATTTGTTCAGTTTGATCCGGACCAAGACTACCTCTTTTTGTCGGACCAAATTTCGTGTTTGGTCCGGACCGTGGTACGAGGGAGGTTTCACACCTGTAATTTTGATTCAGACCAAATTGAAAAGACCAAAAATCCGGAACAAACAAGGCAGGTGTGAAAGGGCCTTTAGTTTAGTTTAGACAACCACAACCAAAAAGTGCATTTTACCTAACACTTAACACACTGACAAAATTATATTCAGAATGTAAAATATTTTTATACCACTTTTTAATGTGTGATTGTGTAAAGGTGTTCAGGAGATAGAGATACCAACCTTTCGGGAACTTGCTTTCAACATTGAATGAAAACTCGTTCTCATGGCGATGCGGTGTGCACAGAGGGAAGTGTGTGTTGGTGCGACCGGATTATGAGGACAAAAACCATGGATACATACCGACTCTATGGACATACTACAAGGACAGCACTAATATCCTCATAAGTAGAGCAGTGTAGAAAGGCTTATCAGGCGCGCCTAACCACCTCCCGCTTTTTCTCAATATGTCCTTATAATTCTAATGTACCCGTTTTTCAGTGTATACTCAGTGTATAATCTCCCCCTATGTGAAAATCCCAGACCAGCCCAAACGCACGATTCATTGGTGGAACGCTGGAATCCTCATCAGTGATTGGCTGCATTTGACATCCATCAAAGTCAGCACGAATATGACTATTTATAAACTATAACAGGGAACGGATTCACTCACAATAACAGGGAACGGATTATTTTGCATGCATGCACTGCACTTCAAGTCCAAACGCTGTCTTCATTTCAAAAGCATTTCTAAATTCTGTTTATATTTCCTACAAACAAAATTAAGCCAAAATATCAAAATGTTAACAAAAAAAAAATGCAAATTCAAACATTTTGCTCTTTTGATTTTAAATAATGCTTGAATAACACGCCCCCTCTCCATCCATTAAATAATGGTCATTGCGGTGGCTGGAATATACATAAACCTACCAACTTATATGGCATAATTTTTGGAATGAGTTATCACGATAAAAAAAAAAAAACTTTTTAGTTGCATAACATTAGTTAATGGAAACGCCATAATTTCGCAAGGTTTTTTATCGACATTTAAGAAATTGCACAAATCTGTAATGTAAACGCGGAAAACATTGTTAAAATTGAACGTTATGAAGCCTACACTGAATTCAAGTCTTAAAGGGGTTTAATTGATCAAAAGTGACAAAGACATTTATACTGTTACAAAATATTATATTTTAAGTAAGCTAAAGGATGTTAATGTGATCATCGCCCCCTCTCAGTATTTCACACGCCCCCTCATCAGCGCTCGGCTGCCGCCGGCTCTGAGTTTAATACAGTATGATGCAGAAATATTATATATATATCAACTATTTATGTGTAAAATATTGTATTTATTGATACAGACTTAACTACAGTCTGACAATAAAGTACTGTGTATATAAAGTCTTTATATATTTAAAAAAAATGTTGACTGGAAATTTGTTCAGTCATTCTATCATTGAAAACTGATGCTTGAATTATTTTCACTTACTGTTGAAGATGTTCAAGGCAACTACTTGTTTGACTTCACATGGAATGAACACGTTACTGTTAAGCTGGCTGTTATTTCTTGGTTTATTTCATTTTGGTTCGTATTCAGAGCAAAGTGGTTCTAATAAAAACAACAATTATGATTATTATTATTATTACGATAGCAGATTTGCTAGGGTTTTTATAACATTAGGAACTTATTCAATAATGATAATCAATAACATCAACCCCCGTATTAGCCTAAAGGTTATTTTTTATCTTAAGTTAAGTGGATCATCTCACCTATGTATTTGAATATAGGCCAAGTTTAGCCTAACCCCAAAAATATATAAAGTTAATTTAGAGCTTTATGTGTCAGTGTGTGTCTATGTTTTAAATATCTTACTGCTCTATTTTTCTCACAGGATAGATGCAATAAAAGAGGACGGTTCACTTGGACGACTGGTGAATGATGATCACAGAAATCCAAATTGTAAAGTCAAGACAATCATTGTTGATGGAAGGCCACACCTGTGCCAGATGAGGAGGTCACATACCCTTAAACGCCAAGGCAAAGAGGAATCCCCAAAGTTGTGAGTCTCTTAAATACTTTTTTACCACTGAAAGTCAACCATATTAAGACTTACATGTAGTGCTGGGCGGTATGACCAAAACTTTATCACAGTATTTTTCTAAATGGTATCGGTTTTGCAGTATATGACAGTTTTTTTCTCCTATGCATGACCAGGTAACCTCATTTTCTACTGATTGAGTGTATAATGTAGTAAAACCTACAGTAGATTGACTCGAATGTCCTATTTTACTGTCATGATGAGGGAGAAACGCGGAAGAACATTTAAAAGGTCTAAGTATATTTTCAATACATTAAAGACAGTCTATTAAAAAACATATTCAAAAACAACAACAAACTGCCTGCAACTGTCAAAATATTTGAACAATGACAGAATCAATTCCCAAAGTATACCCATCTAAAGCTACCAATGAGATCTTAGAGAAAAGCTCCTGTGCCAGACTGGGAGGAAACGCATATACTAACCTCAGTGGAGGACAAGGGAGCACATCCCGGTGCACTGCTCTGTGAACGCAGCCGGGGACAGCATTCCACCCTTCATCATTTGACACAGGAGAGTCCATCGAGCTTTTTAACTGCAGCAACTTTAGGGTACGCTATTGGAGCTGGTATTTGTGAACATCACATGGAGGCATCTTCAGCATTTCATACCGTTCCTTCACCATGATAAAGGTGTATATATCATTCAGCGTCAGTTTTCTTTTGTCCTCAGTTTTATGACCATTTTCTCGACTGTCTGTGGACTGCCTCCAATTGCCAGAGTTATCGAAGTTCGAGTGATCAAATGAACCATAACTGCTTCAATGAGCCATTCTCAGTTTCTCTGTGCCGACTGTCTGCTCTTAGACCTGCAGGGCTTAATTTTTGAGACAAGCGTGGATTCCATGCGACAATATTTGGGTAGATGTATGTCAGGTCCAAGTCGAAGCCATCCTCCTGGTACCTCGGTTTAATTTGCGTTTTTACAGTTTTTTCTTTCGTCAAACTGGAGTCCTATTCCATTATTTCCAGATGCGGTTTTCGCATCAACCATTAGGTCGTCAGCCCCATTGAAATTCTGTTAAAGTTCACCTCCAATGAACCAGACAAATCACTCAACCACAAACGGCCATGCGGCACCACCCACAGAATGGAGAAAGAGCTGTCAATCGGTCAGTCCAGAGAGAGCCGGTCCAGTTTTACAAGTAGCTTGTTTAACTTTTTCCACTCTAGACAGTGTTATCAGGAAGTCACGCGCTTGCTTTTACAGCCTAGCATCGACATTTTACACCGCTGCACAAAATTGAAAACCGCGATGGTGCCCGCAGGCTGGACGGAGGCCAGAAGGTCATATGTATGCTGTGTTTTATACCTGATATTGATCCGATATACCCACCTGTCTATATGAGTGCGGGCTATGGGCTATCTTTGTTTATGTTGCGTTGTTATGGGATTTAATAAACTTGGATTATTGGTAAAAATTCATTTTAATGTTTTTTGAAAGATTGTTTCTCTCATCAAGCCTGCACTTATTTGATCATTAAAACAGTCTGAAGTCTTCAGTTGTGTAATATTGGTAATCTTGTTTGTTGTTGTTTACAGGACGACGGCTTCGATTTGGTTCTGACATCCATCAAAACATGATCACATGGAAACCACATGGATCTTCAGCTGACAGAGCCCTGGGTATTATATTTATATTTCTGTGTCTGTGTGATTGAGTCTTGAGATAACACTGTATTATTAATAAAGGACATACATCATAAAACACACACGTTTTCACACTATTATGAACATCCCAGTTTATAAATTCCTTAATTCTCCTCCTTCCTTTTAATTTAATCATACATCACCAATTTTCTTAGATTATTAATACATACTATCATGTTGTTTCATTGATGACTTACACATTTGTGTTTATTCATTACATTTATATTTATCAGACGCTTTTATCCGAAGCGATCAGTCATGAAGAGGCGAAGAAACGCAAAAAGTGCCTTAAATACCACGTTTTGGACATTGCCTAAGCTAGAATAGGGAGGGCAGGGTTCCCACTCTTTCTCAGCGAGAATAAAAGACAAGGGTCACGACCTAAAGTAATATATTGCTCTCTAAGACTTTAAAAATCGTAGTTTATTGCCATGACTTAACTATAAAATCTTTTTATTATGAGCTCTTAATCATACATTATGACCGAGCAAGATTGTTTACGCCACATGATAAAAAGTCACAATTACCTTTTGATTTTTATCTCGCTATTCTGAATTTTTTCTCGCAACTTTATATAACGCAATGCTGACTTTATATCTCACAATTACGAATTTATCTCTCACAATTCTGAGAAAAGTAGTTAGAATTGCAAAATATAAACTCGCAACTGCGATAAAAAAGTCAGAATTCGCAATCGTCAATCACTTCAACGCAAACTCACAGAGTTTGAAGCAGGCTACACTGCACAATAAATCTCTTATTAACCTTTTAATCACATCAAAATTAGTTAGCAAGTTACTGAATTAGGTACTTACCAGTTAACATTTGTTGCATACATTTGAGCAGTTAATAGCATTAGCATTGACTGCTGCAAGTGGCAACAAAAGACTTAACATCATTCAAAATATACTACGCTCACGTGACAAAATTCAGCATTCCTGAACATTGCCCTTTCTGCAACCAACAGTAGGCCTAATTGTTTTGTAAAAAATAATTTTCCAGGACAAGCAGCAGTTTTCCAGGACATTTAACATTTTCTCTAATTTTCCATGTGTTTTCCAGGAGTTGAAAATTTGTCATCAATTTTCCAGGTCGAGTGGGAACCCTGGGAAGGAATAGAAGAGAAATAGAGGAAAAAGAAGAGTTTTTTTCTTTTGGAAGAGATGAGTTTTTAGCTGTCTTCTGAATGATGAGAGTGATTCTGCCATCCGGATGGAGGTGGGAAGATCGTTCCACCAGCCGGGAACGGTGAATGAAAAAGTTCTGGAGAGGGATCTCATGATGGTGATGGTACCCTAAGCCTACGCTCTTACCTATCGTTATTTGGGAAACACTCATGCATCTCAACACAATGGCCTCAGCCAGTACGACCTGAAATGCTGTTCTTGATTTGTCATTTATTGTGTTATTTCATTTAGTGTGTGAAGACACTTGAGGATGGCCACACAACAGCCCCTTCGCCCATCTACTCTTCCAGTCAACAGCCAGAGTATATAAGCAGCTGCTGACCTCTCCTCAGTCTCAGGTGCTTCCCACCACCTCCCCAAACTCCACCTTTATCTTCTGTATCTTTCCCTACATAATCATCCAGTCCCTGTGGGAGCACATCCGAGCTCGAGCTGCTTCATCGAGCCCCTCTTCAGTAGACAGCAAGACAAAAGAGCTTAACCTAAATATCTTAAGATTACAGGGGCAAACAAATTCATTAATTTAATTAGAAATATTTAAATGATCATCCTCTTCTTCAGGGATTTAATCATTGCTTGTGTTGTGAATCTGCATTGATGCTGTCAGCTTACATCCCCTGAAACACCAAACGCAGTGACTGAAGAATCATTCGTCTGCGCGGCTGAAAGGCCAAACTGAGCATCAGCGCTGATGGGGAACAAAGCTCTGGGATGCTGAGGACACCCCCTGTGTGTTTAGACCGGACGTGTTGCATCTTTCCCTAAAAGACTCATGGCTGTGTCAGATCAAAAGGGTGCTTCTACTAAATACTGAGCAAAGGATTTGAATACTTAGGACCATGTGATATTTCAATTTTTATTTATTAAAAAATCTGCAAAAATGTCCACAATTCTGTGTTTTTCTGTCAATATGTGTGTACATTAAAGAGGAAAAAATGAACTTAAATGATTTTAGCAAATGGCTGCAATATAACAGAGTGAAACATTTAAGGGGGTCTTTATTTCTGATGAAATACAAAAAGCACTAATAGTTGACCATTATTTTTTTTTGACAGTAGACTAGTTTATAATTCAATGATTTAATATTCCACTTTTCTTTTCTGGTGCTTTTCATTTACTGCAACAGCTCGCAGAAGTATAATGAAAATAAACTTTTCTAGCTCATTGTTGAATTTCACTGTATTTTCCAAAGCTCTTGTCCACTATAATAGACGTCGAGCTGTAAAATGATTCCCGATTATTGCCAAAAGGAGGATTTGTGAAGTGTTTTTGACTTGATCTCACTTGTGTTCTTCAGGAGAGTAACGTTAGTCTGTGTGTTTGTGTTTCATGAGAGGCCAAAGGACGATTGTCTCAAAAGAGAATATGTTTTTGACTAAATATCTGAATTTGACTTGAGGTTTGCACAAGCTGGTGTGTAGTTTTAAGATTGTGTTTATAGTTGTGAGGGAAACTAATACTCCACCTTTCGTCTCTGATGGAGATTTGAAAATAAACCTTTACAACCGTCAGCTCAAGCTAACTGATATAAAAGGAGCTCAATTTATCATACATGCAAGTTTTAAACACATATCTAACATATTTATCCATTATAACTCTTTCATATACACAGCATGGCCGTATTTATCACATATTGGCTTTTCTCTCATCCTAGCGCGCTAATCGCGATCCTCTCAGATCCATCAACTGCCTGTTTCGACACAGACTCTCTTATAAAGTACAAAACCAACTCACACACGCCTATAATTCATCAGTATCATGATATATATTTAAAACGGGAAGCTATTTGATGTATTTTTACAAGTCTACCTGAAAAGAAGTGAAATAATGAAGGAGGAAAGAGAGACGCGACCTTCCCCGGCGGCAGCTCAGCAGGAATGAAGCGCCTCTCGAACATTCTCTCGGTAGAGCGCACGCGGAAGCGAGCACGTAAATACGTAGGCGTGACTAATCACACACACACACAAATTATTATTGCTTAAACGCAAAGAACTGATTTTAATTAAATAACAGAAAATTAATGATGAACCCTTTTATAACGAAATGACATAAATTGTTCCTAACTTAATTTTGTAAAATATTTGATCAATTTGTAAAAGGGAACAAAAATCACATTAATTTGATATATATATATATATATATATATATATATATATATATATATATATATATATATATATATTTAAAGGCACACCTTCAAATGTAATTCCCGTAATGTGATCTACACAACAATCAGCATTTTTATGATTTATCATGATTTAGAAAGATCATGTGACACTGAAGACTGGAGTAATAAATTCAGCTTTGATCACAGGAATAAATTACATTTTAAATATATTCAGAAAACCACTATTATTATTATTATTGTTATAATATATATTCTGCATTATAATATTGCTGCTGTGAATATTGCATCTTTTGTTTAAATTCATCTTTGTTTTCAGGATTCTTGGATCAAAACTTTTAAAAACATAAAATTCAAAACCTCGTCACGGTATTAAAAATTGCATTTTCTCCTAACCAAAGCCTACTCACGTTCTTAATGATCTTAACTTGACGGCTCTACACGATGGCTAACCAATTTTTACTTCATGTCTTTTTAATTCTAGCACAAGGTGAGTCGCAGACGACCACGTGGGCATGAGACTGAGATTGCCAAGAGGAAGTACACATTTAAGTACCATGTGCAACAAGGAGGCCAAAGACTTGCTGTTTGTAAGCTCACATTTTTGTAAGTCTTTCAACTGACCAACAGTCGCCTACAGTTAAGTTTTTTATAGCCTAACATTTTCCATTTTAATTAGATACATTGTCCATAACATATTTAAAGTTACATATCTTTGAAAAGGTTATTCAAGAAAAGTTAGGCAGTCAGTCTGAGGGAACAGAGCAGGTAGCTAAAGTCAGGTCTCCATTAGAGGACTTCAGAGGAAAACATAAGAACAGGTAGGTGAAAAAAAATTAAAAAAACTTCAGCTCTGGAAAGATGAATGTCTATTTAAAATGGGTCATTTATGTAGTAGAAATGAAATTATTTTTGAATTTGGAGCCTTCTAGACTGAGAAGAGCCAGAAAAATATTTTTTTTCTGGCTCTTAGGAATGCACTTGGAGGCCACTCCTACCGATAAGAGCGTGCAGTTTAAACAACAAGATATTTTGACCTGAAAATATGATGTTTGGGGAATTGGGTGATATGTTGTGGATTAGTGTGAGACAGTATGAGGCATAGTTTCATGTTTCATACTAAGACATGTGTTTAAGCAATCAAGAAAAACTGTAATAATTAAGGGCTTGAGACGAAGAACCATATAAGTCCATATTTGCAAATTTTGAATAATAGCATTTTTTTTATTTGGACTCTGAATATTATATTACTTTTTTTTTACTTGAAGATAGACAACAAAAGCTTCCCAATTCTAATGAGATAAGATTTTTTTGTATCAATCTTAAAAATAAAAAGTTACAGTAATTTACACTTCTGGAATGTGGAAGAACAGTATATGTCCAATTCATCATATCACTTTAAACCAATGGAGATTTGATTCCTTTATCTTAGTTTTAATACAGTAACAGAACCTTAAAGAAAATATTAAGCATTTCTTTCTTTCAATTTCTTTTATTTTTTGCCAACGTAAATCACAGAACAAAAAACATGGACAATACGGTATGATCAATGAACAATACATAGGCCTACTTATAGTACAGAAAATAAACGTCAGTACAAACAATAAACCGTACATACTTACAATAAGCATTATTTCTATATTATTTCTACAGTAAGCACTCATAGTTTAATAAACTATGATAGAATATTTGCGGAAGGAGGTGATTGTGCACCCAGGGTTTTATCTGTGCAGGCGTCTCATTGTCAAAACGATGTAAGATATGACGTATTCTCTAGAAATCATCAGTGCACACGTGTAGCGTTGACGTTCTTGGCCAACCACAGTGAAGGGATTCAGTTCAAGATGCCTGATCTTGATAGGGTTTTAGAGGATGGGGATGTGTTGTATGTCGGTGTTAAAATGCAGCTTATTGCTGAAGGAAGATTTAATCAGAACCACCTCACTACGGAGGAAGTACCGCGGAGGGTTTCATCGTTTAACCGAACACACCAGGTGCAGAAGTCTGAAGTGATGATGGGTTACTATGAGCCAGAGGGACCCTGACATGGCAGGGTGGTGGATTCCTCTCACTGAAAGACTGCAGTGCCTCTCAACAGCGGTCAGCCATGCACTGTTCATCGTTGCTCCAGAGTGTATTGCTGTGTTCAGAGACAGATGTGGAAATTACGGATTCTTTGATTCCCATTCAAGAACTGCCGAAGGGTTGCCCCTTCCTACCGGTGCTGGAACTGCTGTCATGAATTCACAAGCTCTTCCGGGATCGAGCCGATGAGGCCAGCTATGAATTCATGCCTGTGTCATTCGAAACAGAGTCTGGCCAACTACCTCCACCATCAGTTTATGAACCAGCATCACAAGTGATTTCAGCTATACCAGGACCAGGAACAAATGTTGGAGTCAGAGTAAATGTTGGCTCAGCAGCAAAAAAACAGGATATGATGGTTAAAAGAAATAAGCACAGAAGAAGAAAAGAAATGCGTAAAACGATTAACATTTCAAAACAACATTGAGAACTTAAGAGCACAACTGCATCTCATCTCATGAGAAAAAATAAAAAAAGGGATTATGACAGAAAGAGGAATGTTTGCTGTTTGCAATTCCAAACAAAGAATTTAAGGCAAAGTATAATCAGGATATATAATCATACTGTTTTTTCAAAAACAAAAAGAAAGTACATAGTGAGGCGATACCGCACGGATACTCTTTTCCAGAGTAAAATGAAAGAGTACATAGTGAGGCGATACCGCACAGATACTCTTTTCCAGATGCAGGATTCAGCATGGCCGTACACATCTACACCGTCTCTCACCGAGCCCTGTTTCCTGATCAAGTCAAGGTCTGTAACAGAACGAGTTATGGCAAAAACGTCCATGTTGCCACGTCTTGTTTAACCGGGAAGTATGTTCATGCCTGCTCAAGTCCTTGTGTAGTTCCGGAAGAGAGAAGACAGGAGTGGACCTGCCACACTTGTGACAGCCATCTTAAAAGAGCCCACATGTCTTCGATTGCAGCAGCAAAAGACTCAAATTAACACCCATCCCTGCGGAATTGGCTGAATTGAATGTGCTCGAACGTCAACTCGTCGCCAAAATTTTACCATTTGCCAAAATAGTTGTGTTGCCAAAGGGAAGGCAAAAAGCTGTTCATGGTTCTGTTGTGTGTGTGCCCTCTGAGGTGGAGAAGACGGTCAACTCTCTCCCAAGACCTAGTATTGAGTCCCAGCTACTGCAGGTCAAGTTAAAGAGACACATTAAGTTTAAAGGTTACCAGCACTTTCTTACCGTTCACATGCATAACGTGCTTTCAGCTTTAGCGACGCTGAAAGCTATGCATTCCGAATACAGGGACATTTCCATAAGAGAAACGGCGATATTTGACTTAGGAAAATTATGACCGAGAGGAGCAACAAGAAGTCCAATTTGCTGAGCAGGATGAGCAACGCCGACCGGGTCTCACATTAGACACGTGTATGCACCCGCCTTACATCGCACAAGAGATCGTGTTGTACAGTGAGCGAATATTTAGCATCGCCTGCACAAGGACAAAAGCCTGTTGGATTTTTCAAGATCCCGAAGCTGGAAGCCATGGCATTACCAGTTCAATACCCAACTGGACAGAACACAATTGATGAGGCGAGACAAGTATCCATATCTCCTAGTATGTATTTCAACGTTAGATTGTTCTGCGTGGATACGCGTTTCGCTAAAGATCAGAGCTACCTATTCTTCGCACAGTTTGTAATGGAAACGCAACTGGCTAGAAACAGCACATCTATCCAGTTGCGAAAAGGTAAACTGGTTACGAGAGATGGCAGAAGGATTTCCAACAAGCTGCTTCAAAGATGACCGTGAGATCGAGAGATTGGTTCACATCAGAGACGCCACATGGTTCATGAAACCGCTGAGAGGTTCTCCAGCTTACAGGGAGAAAACTTTGAGAGATCTGCAGGCTATGATTAGAAAAATTAGGAACCCCTACGTTTTTTTGCACGTTCAGCGCAGCCAAAATGCGATGGCCTGAAGTGATAACGGCGATCAAGGGCCAGCAAGGTGAACAGACTGACTTTTCACAGCTCGACTGGACGACGAAATGTGAAGTCCTCCGAAGCAACCCTGTCACGGTCATGCACAGGTTTGAAAAGCGGTAAAGTCGAGGATTACTTTTACAGGGTTGCATTTCAAGCTAGAGGAAGCCCACATATTCATCTTCTTGTCTGGACGCTAGAACACAACTCCAGCATTTGAGGGATTTGTTGAATGATCCCCAAGCCTCCTTCAACAGTTTGTCAGAGCTACTGACAAAGTGTAAGATGACCATAGATGACTACACTAAGTCCGTCAAAGCATTGTCCAATTCCAACGTGATTTTCCTGAAGCATGATCCGAAGGAGTCTTGGGTGAACGGATACAATAGCGATTTGTTGAGGGCATGGAACGCCAACATGGACATCCAGAATGTTCTTGATGCTTTTAGCTGCATCATGTTCATGTTGTCGTATATTTCAAAGCCGGAGCACAAAATGGGCGACTTGCTAGAGAACGTCGTCAAGCGTGTGCGTGACGGTAACGTTAACGAAGAAGACGAAATGAAACAAATAATGCAGGCATACTCTAAACATAGACAAGTAAGCGCGCAGGAGTCTGTGGCACGAACATGTAGCTTACCGTTGAAGAAGTTTTCACGAAGCATTGTGTTAATACCGACGGACGATGACGCTCTTAAGATGAGTCTCCCCTTTAGCACACTCCTATATAAAGATCCTGATTCAGAAGACGTCTGGATGTCAGGGATCATAGATAAATACAGAGCAAGGCCTCAAACCAGAGAGTTTGAAATGATGTGATTTTACGGTCAGCAAACTTCAGGTAAAAATGTTCATTGGCTGCTCAACGGGATGGGATTTTTTCCAGAAAGAACCGTCGGTAAGGCTGCGGTTATTAGATACGCGTGGTTTTCAAAAAGAAAAACAAACTGTAAAAATTTTACGGTAGACTAGGTAGACTAGTTAAACTTTATTTGATCCAGCGTTCCAAAGAACAGCTAAAACCTCATAGATTCCCAACATATGAGCAGTTTTACAATAGTGCATCTGTGGAGCTTCCTACACACCCGGGTCTCCTGATGCCCGTTCATGCCATCGTGCAAGCACACCAAGAAAAGTTTGTGTAAACACAGCGATGAAGTGGAGAAGGCATTCGATCAGTTGCAACAGCAAGGACCATCTGAGAACGCATTGACCGCTTTTGTGCCTGAAATCGAAGTCGATCGCTTGGAGTGCGTTGCGGAACAACGAGAAGACATCAATCCCGATGATGAAAATGTTGTACGAGACGATGTTCCGGAATATCAGATTCTTGAACATGGAGATGGAGTTGTACCACAAGTAGAAGAACCGCAGATGAGTGCTGAATTTGTTAGGCTGTTATTTATTTAGCACATTGCAACAATGCACATTATAAAATAAAATTCAAACTAAAAATGTTTAACTTGACCTCACTTGTGTACATTAAATAATAATGTACTGGCCTGCAGAAAGGCTACTGCCCCTAGTTGGCAAAAACGACTGGTCATACTCGAACATACGGCAACACTCGCATGCATTGAATAAAGTTTACAAAGAGAGATCGTTTTGCCCACGTTTTCTTTTTAATCGCTGTTGAGTAGGGTTGGGAACCGATACTTCTTTTTTAAAAATACCGGAATCGCGCAAAATTCCTGAGTTTCGTTCCAGAACGGTTCTGGTGCAATGTGTGTGCGGCGCTGGGAGCGTATCCTTTAATAGCGGGCGACAGCTAACCTCATCATGAGTCATGACTATTAATTACGTTGCCTGCCGCTTCCAGAAGTGCAAACAATTAACTAGTGGTGGGCCGTTATCGGCGTTAACGTGTTGCGTTAACGTGAGACTCTTATCGGGCGATAAAAACATATCGCCGTTAATCTATTCTCAAAGTTGGGTTGGGAGCTAGGTCTATACTACGCAAGCTATGATGACTTTCACAGTGATATTTTAGCGTGGATGTATAGCTACCTAGCCGAATTGCACTGTAGGGAGCGAGAACGACTCTTGAACCTGCGTGTATGCTGTGAAATGACCACATCAAGCGTGAATGCTGTCTTCCGAACTCGGCGCACCGCGAACCGTTCTCGAGTCCTGATGAGCGTGACTGACATACTGTAAGCAGAGAGCTGTACATATAATTTCTGCTCGTATTTGCAGTACATCCGTGGCAGATAGACGCCAAGTGCCATTACGTACTGAAGCTTTGGTAACAAAACTAACGGTTCAAAAACAAAAATATAAAAGTTAGGTGAACAACGCTATTCATTCTGCCACCTCCTGCGCTCGGCGCCGTTACCAAGTAACGGGTAAACAGCTGCTGCTTTGATGACGCAAAGCACCTCGGTTTCGGACCGAAAATATAATATGAACACGGTCTAGGAGCAATCGAACTCGGTTCGGTCCAGGAGCAATCGAACTCGGGTTCGGTCCAGGCAATCGAACCAAGTGTGCACCAGTCATTATTTGGGTAGCACACATATTCTGAATGCCCTCGGCAGAATTCAAATGAGCCATTTTAATCTAGATTAATGCTGAATTACCATTTATTATTTACAAGTTCACTGAATAACTGAATTTCTATTAAATTAATATACAAATAACTAATAAATATAACTAATATATAATATTTTTGCAAGAATGCTTTTAATACTGTAATATATGTACAGTACAGGACTTTTTGACATTGCCAACCTGTAAATGAATCAGAGATCATATAATAAACACAAAAGGATTGTTTGAGTTGCGTATTATGCCTTTTTCCTTTACCACTATTTGTTTAATAATTTTAATGGAACCGGAATCATTAGGCGGAATCGAACCAGAACCGAACCGGAAAATTTCTCACGATTCCCAACCCTACTGTTGAGTCAGCACATGTATCCATCAACAGAAACAAAGCATTATTTTCAGTTACAACCCATATTATAGATGCGTCATCAGATGTGAGATGAACCACATACGTCCACACCGCAGACATGTTTGCTTGTTTAGACAAACACGTGAAGGTCGCGGTTTCTGTTTGAGTCATCACAATTTCGCCGTATTGTTTCGTGATAAAAGTCTTTCGGCCGAAAACAGAAAATGCGAGAGTGAACTCTTGGTATTTCTAACTGACTTGATGCTGATGATCTGTTGGGTTTGTATTTAATCAGCACATCTGCAATGTATTTAGACGGATTCTGCGGTCACGGCCTCATTACGGAATATAACGAGGCGTCGTTTGAGGGAATCATGCCGCTTTTGCAGAAGACGAGGGAAACCGACGTGGACCAACACTTCAAAATCATCCACCACAACACGGAAGGACTGTCATCACACTTCATAGACATCAGAAGACATCACAAACTGCTTTTGGCAGATATTCTTTGCTTGACGGAAACTCATCTGACCGGATCGTTCATTTCACTCCATTTGCAAGGATACAACGCATTTATGCGCAATAGACACGTCTCATACTCGACTCACCAAGAACTTGCAAAGAAAGATGGAGGTGGAGTCGTCATATTTTGTAAAGAGCATATTTCAGCTCAGCCCAGGCAATTTATACAAAATGTGACCGATCTGGAGTTTGTCGTCATCAAAATGGATAGTCCAATCCAATTGACAATCGCTGCTGTGTACAGGCCACGAGCTATGGATTTGAAGACTTCTTGAAGAACGTGAAGAGTCTGTTGGATTATTTGGACATAGCGGACAAACATCCCATCATTGTCTGTGGCGACTTCAACGAGGACCTCCTAGGCACGGGGAAAAAAGCTGTTCTGAAATTGTTACAGTCGAAAGGATACACGCAACTGATCACGACAGCAACAACTAGAAAGCGCACACTCCTGGATCACATCTACATCTCTCATTTGGATTTGTGCTTTCAGGCGGGTGTGTTACATAGTTATCACAATCCAGTATACTGTATTTTGCATAGATGAGTTTTTGTGGTAGATGGGTATTGTTGTGAGTTTAGGTTGAATGCCATACGGAAACCGAACCATTGGGCCACTGCACCATTAACGACACCAGTGGGGCTACAACAGCCTTAGTCCTGATGGGTTGGCGGCGCGTATGATTGTGTTGAGATGAGCCATACCGAACCACAATGAGGAGTAGTGTGGCAGCTCCAGGGAGGACACAGACAGGAGAGCAACAGTGGTAATAAGACAAGTGTTACGACCCGGTCTCCTATTGTTCTCCGAGTGTGTGATTGGCTGCAGACAATCATGCTGGTGGATTGATTTATGAGCGGAGAGTAAAGACCCCTTAATCGCCTACGTCACTGTAACATTGAATTTATGTTCAATCTGTATGATTTGTGCCAATCTGTCCTGGATGTATTTTAAGCAGTCCTCCTTTATCCTATCATTGATATGTGCAGGAAGAATTTAAAGACGAAAGCCGTGCTGTCTGCGACCAGATACGAGTGTGCGTTACACCATCTAAAGCTAAGTGTTTAAAGATATTGCTTCAGTCACTGTACTACTGCACACATAACTGGTTCACTTTTCTGTTGGGCGAGCCTGTAACACGTAACACTGGCACGCGCAGCACTCATTATAAATACTGGAGGTAACTCACCGCTCCCACTCTTCGAGATGGCTGGTCACAGTGCACCTCATGTTTGGATCGTCGGCAGCTCCATCATTCGTAGGCTGCACTCACACGTCTGTGGGCAGGGCATGGATAGGAAGGAAGACACTGGGAACAGCTGCTCCCAGTCCTGCGCTCTCTGCCTGTGAAAATGAAGGTGGACCTGGTAGAAATCCTCAGACTGTTGCCTGACACCAGCGTCCTGTTTTTCGGGCATTCTCCCCCGTCTGAACTGGAGAGGTCAGACTGGCAGGACGGTTTACGGCATCGAGAGGAGCCGAAGGTGGCTGAACAGACCGATGTCTGCCTTCTTGGCAAGGATACAGATGCGCTGCATTCGCCACAAAAACATCGGATTCTCTCATCTGTGCAGGGACGGATCCAGCTGAGCCAAGAAGGAAACGAGCTTCTGCGGTGCCACATCCCAGAAACTCTGCAGGTGGAACTCAGGATGAAGCCAAACCAGCAACGGCTCTTTTAAGAGCCAACCACTCACTCATATAAAGAGCATTTTTCCAGGTGTGTGAAATTATTTGTTCTTCAGTGTCCTCACGTTAACTAATGTTATAAATATAATTTAAACCGTCACCGTAGGCTATGGCTAAAAATAACCTTTTATAAGCATCACGCTAACAACATAGAATAAAGCAATAAATGCACATAATAAACTCAAAGAAATGTCTATAAATGAAACAATAAGCTAATAAACATATTACTTTAATAAATATGTTTTATTAGTTCATTAGTGTAGTGAATGTTGTGCTTACAGGTTAGAATAATTTTATTCCCAGTCCGAACAGACCAATTTAGACCTCATTTTCTGATTTAAATTTCCTCTAAATAAAGAGTGACTGGGATAACAAATATTAAATGTTGGCTATAGAATAATTGTATGTTAGTTTTGTCTTATACTCTCAACACCGTAAAAATGTCAGATAAAAATAGGCTAAATTCCGACACTCAAAATGTTTAAGATTAAAATAAATAAATCTCGTGGACGGGATGCAGAGAACATTCATTATCTGGGAACAGTGAACGCAGACGTTTTGTTCACTTCAAGCACGGATACGCTGTCAAGGTATGTCGATCCCTAAAATGTATTAGGGATGTCAATTTCCACAAATTCCCACAATCGATCGTCGATCGATTAATCGTTAACCTTAACACTGCAATAAGTGTCTCCAGCAGTGGCTTATGGCCGACAGCAGGACAGGTGTGCAAATGCTGCTCAAAACACCACGATCCTCACCTAAACACTGAAAAGGGTTTTTAATCTAAATAAAGGACTATAGGATTGTTAAATCAGTCGATGTGATTGATCATTTAATTAAATTACTTATTTAATAATCAAATAGTATATCCTCTAATACAACAAGTCACCACCGCCGCCTCAGATCTGTGACGCAGAATGACAACGGCACCGAAACCCAATAAACTCACAACCATTTATCAAAATAGTGTTCTCATTAATGTTATGTAATATGACAGTCCCAATCATAGTTATTATGTATTTCTGTTAGAGCCGAAGCTGAAGTGCTGAATGAAACCGGTACACTGAAGCTCTATGCTAGCGCGTTTTATTTAGCTAAAAGAAACGCATTCTATATGAAATTAATCGCATATAAACAAAATAAATGTAATATTACATATTTCATCTGCACAAACTAATGCGAATGTACAAGTGAACTTGAAGTAAAGTGGAAATAAAGTTGTAATCTCTGTCCCCCAACCAAAAAAAAGTTACAATCTGCAGTATGGGAATACTTTGGGTATCCGAAAAACAAACGCAGGGTTTTCCTTGACGATAGTTATCCAGTTTGCACGAAGAGTGGCTGCAAAAGCAGGAAATACGTGAAACATGTTCTCTCATATTCATGAACACCATCCATCCGTGTAGATAAAGATGTTCTGTTTATAACTAAAGGCTATTTTATTTCCGTGATGCAGGTTGAATCCTGAACGAGCTGTATGTCAATGTCTTGACACACACACACACACACACAGTCTTTTGTGACTGTGTCTCAATCAGATCCTAGTTGTGTCTCGTTCACACATCAAGTTCTCTTTCGCTCTTGATCCAACAATAACACAATGTTGCCAAAATGCAGTTTCGTTGAGTATTCTCGTAGGAGTCTCAAATAAACGTGAGAAAACGAGATCCGCATGAATGATGAACAAAGAAATAACAGGAACAGAGAAAAGATGATTCATCTAAATTTAATTCATTATTTATGCAGTTAAGAAAGTTGTTTGATAACTATTACATTTCTGTATATGTCTATAGTCTAACAGGGAAGGCCACACGTAAATATTACATTTTTAAGATTTTTCACTTAAATTAAAAGTTGCTTTTAAAGCCTAATAAATGTTGAAATTGCTAGCTCTCATTTATTCTGTAATGTAAAGTCATTAATGTTTCAGAGACATTAGTGTCAGTGATGCTGGCCTTCATTCATAAAAGATGCCATTACAGCACATATTTATTAAAATATGCTGTCTTTAAAATTGTTTCTACTTTAATTTGGAGTAACTGAAATTATTACAATATAAAAATATTAAAAACTCCAAAAATATTAAAGTTTGGTTTATTATTTTCTAATATAAAGAGAAATATCATTCCTTATTTTGTTCAAATAGGGGATTTTTTAATTTCTTGTATTTTCCCCAAAAGGGAGACTCATACTTCCAATAAGGTTTTACTTTTCATAAAAAAGTTCCATATGTTAAATAAAAAAACGTATATGTTTTCATTTATTGAAGGAGTCTTTGTAGCTGATGATTATAATAATTATAATAATAATAGAGCAAAACAGGGTTTTTAATACCGTAAACCATGATATTTTCTAAGACAATTATCATACCAAGAAAATCTCATACCGTTACAACCCTACAAGCACCACTCACATTTTCTTCATAAGTATTTTCTAAACAGTAGCGATTAAACTGCGATAATGTGAGAACATGTTGAAGGTCTGAATACATGTTGGTTTGACTACTTAAGTCAAGTCACCTTCATAGATAAGGCGTTTCAAAGCAACTTCCCAATAGTAAAGCAGCTCTAACAAGCAAACAGTGCCATAATACAGCTCGGCTCAGTCTCGTGTCCATCAGCTCAATAACGGGAATCAGCTGAGCAGGCACACTGGATATGTTTACATTATCTAGGTCAGCCGGGAACACTTCCCATAACACCTGATGTACTCGTTACATCATCAGAAGAATGGCATCTACGCTAATGTTAGTGTCTCTGTTTATCCCGAGGTCTACTGCAGTCAGCCGGATCCAGGCCGTATCCAGATCAGACAGTGGACCTGCACCCAGATGTGACCAACACATGACCCTGAAGTGTCTGCAGAGACCGTGTCATTTAGACTCCCCCTTAAGCTGCCTCATCCACACGGCATCCTCAATAAACCTGTCTCCGGCGGGAGTCCTAGTTATTAATTCTTTAAATCAATATGTCATCCTCAAAACAACCCGTCTCCAGCGTGTTGCTGCCGATCTTTCGAATATTACACTTTAGTAATTGTTTAATCAATACGGCATCCTCAATAAAAACCTGTCTCCGGCGTAATGACTCCGATATTTCAAATTATTTATTTTTAATAATTATTTAATCGATACATCATCCTCAATAAACCCGTCTCCGGCGTGTTGCCTCAGATCTTTTGAATATTCTGATCGATTATGACCTCTGACCTTTAAAATTGCCAGAATAATAATAATAATCTGTTTGTTAATTGGCCAGAGGAGAACTGGCACCCGACTGAGCCTGGTTTCTCCCAAGGTTTATTTTTCTCCATTGGCTTGGCTTGCTCGTTTGGGGAAAAACTATTTTTCAAATAAATTTCCAAATAAATCGAATTACTAAACTAAATTAACCATATAGACCAAATTACTGATCTAATTACTGATCTAAAGCCCACATTGTTACTGTATGATAATCAAATATATTCTGTTGCATTATTTTTCTGTTTAACACTGTGAAGCTGCTTTGAAACAATCTGCATTGTTAAAAGCGCTATATAAATTAGGTTGACTTGACTATATACAGTGTCTTTGTGCACATACATACGTGTGAACAACTCCTGTAAAAGTCACAAGACAGTAGTGTTGTACATTTTTCATTTTTAGAAACAGTAAAATGGGTTTGAATGAAGTGTTTGCTTTTGCAAGAGATGTGTGGCGTTTTACATCTTGTGTGTTTTTTGTGCAGAGTTTTGAGAAATGGTTAGAGAAGTTTCAGAAACTGTGTAAGCAATAAAAACTTGTAAGTATCAAACAAAACTGATGACACCGATCAGAATCTCAGGATAATATAAATAAGGAGATGTGGGATTACATGCTTTGATAAGTGAATCCTAGTGGTGGGAGGTAAAGAGAAACAGGAGAGGAAAAATGAAGGGGACTGGGAAATACAAACGTGAATAAACGTTTACTTTTTATTAAATATAAAAGAGCACTGTAGTGGACCATGTTCATATTTCAACTCTTCTTTTCTGGTGCTTTTCATTTACTGCAAGATCTCCTCACAGAAGTAAAATAAAAATAAACTTTTCTAGCTCATTGTTGAATTTCACTGTATTTTGCAGCGCTCTCTACACTATAATAGACGTCGAGCTGTAAAATGATTCCCGATTATTGCCAAAAGGAGGATTTGTGAAGTGTTTTTGACTTGATCTCACTTGTGTTCTTCAGGAGAGTAACGTTAGTCTGTGTGTTTGTGTTTCATGAGAGGCCAAAGGACGATTGTCTCAAAAAAGAATGTTTTTGACTTAAATATCTGAATTTGCTTTGAGGTTTGCACAAGCTGGTGTGTAGTTTTAAGATTGTGTTTATAGTTGTGAGGGAAACTAATACTCCACCTTTCGCCTCTGATGGAGATTTGAAAATAAACCTTTACAACCGTCAGCTCAAGCTAACTGATATAAAAGGAGCTCAATTTATCATACATGCGAGTTTTAAACACATATCTAACATTTTTACCCATTATAACTCTTTAATACACACAGCATGGCCGTATTTATCACATATTGGCTTTTCTCTCTAATATCTCTCATCCTAGCGCGCTAATCGCGATCCTCTCAGATCCATCAACTGCCTGTTTCGACACAGACTCTCAAAAGTACAAAACCAACTCACACACGCCTATAATTCACCAGTATTCATGTTGTATTCAAAACGGGAAGCTATTTGATGTATTTTTACAAGTCTACCTGAAAAATTGAAATAATGAAGGAGGAAAGAGAGACGCAACCTTCCCCGGCGGCTCAGCAGGAATGAAGCGCCTCTCGAACATTCTCTCGTTAAAGCGCGCAGACGCGAGCCCGTAAATACGTAGGCGTGACTAATCACACACACACACACACACACACACACACACACACACACACACACACACACACACACACACACACACACACACACACACACACACACACACACACACACACACACACACACACACACACACACACACACACACAAATTATTATTGCTTAAACGCAAACAACTGATTATAAGGAAATAACAGAAAATTAATGATGAACCTTTTTATAACAAATTTACATTTAAAAATTTAAGATAGGAACAATATAAAATATTTAATGAACTTGTAACAGGGAACAAAAATCACATTAATTTGATATGTAAAGGCTGTGTCTGTATTTAAACCGCACCTTCAAATGTAATTCCCCGTAATGTGATCTACACAACAATCAGCATTTTTATGATTTATCATGATTTAGAAAGATCATGTGACACTGAAGACTGGAGTAATAAATTCAGCTTTGATCACAGGAATAAATTACATTTTAAATATATTCAGAAAACCACTATTATTATTATTAGTTATAATATATATTCTGCATTATAATATGCTGATTTGCTGCTCAGTAAATATTTCTTATCAATGTTGAAAACAGTCGTTCTGCTAAATATTATGTGAACTTCTTTTCTTTAATCACATCTTTGTTTTCAGGATTCTAAGATCACAATGTGTATTTTTATTACAAAAATATAAAATTCTAAATATCGTCACTGTATTAAAATGGCATTTTTGATGTAATGCATTATTGCTTAATAAAAAATATTTAAAACGGTTTTCATCATAATACAGTTTTTCCACAATTGCTAAGACGCATTTCTTGAAACATTCACCCATTTTGTGGCAGCATTAAACACAAAACCAAATCTTAAAAATACATTCACAAAACCACCGACTCTTCTGACAAAATCCAACAGTCGCCTCAAAACCATTTCAGCTGCAGCCAAACTCGATCTCTCGGATCATACACACAGATCGGCAGCAGAAACACACACCACAGAATCCACAATTAACTTTAGTAATTTTAACGCTTAGTAATCGCAACTAAGATGAATATATTGTCTGTACTGCGAGTATAGTATTGTGTCTGTACACTCAAAAAAAATAAATCAAAAGAAAATTGTGAATAAAATTAAAGTGAATAAAATAGCCTTGACAGCCCTTACTGGTGTTTCACAACTGCTGTCTCAGGTGGAAGGGTCTTATTATTATTATTATTTTTACAAATTAAGATACAGTATAAGGGCTAACTGCAATGGATATCTGAAGAGTTTCGTTGCAAAACGAGATATATCATTTTGAGAAATGTTGGTTATTTGACATTATTATTTAAGACATCAACAGTCAAGTTCATTCACAATTTTTGTACATTAAACTATTACTTGAGCTCAGTGAAGACTCAATATTCTTCAAATCCAGGATATTTTTTATTTAATTTTATGTCCATAAATAGTTCATAAACAAGTCAAAAACCATGCCAAAATGCAACATATTTATCTTAACATTGTCAAACATCTTAAATTGGTTAAAAAAACAATACATCATAAATATATGGAATAGTATATACAAAGATTGATTAATAATAATAAGATTCCGAGTTAGTTTTTTTTTTTTTTCAAAATGCTATATATCCACCTTAGGCTATAATCTACTACTGTAATACCATTAAGAAAAGCTAGTGAATCAATGTTTTGTGTGTGTGTGTGTGTGTGTGTGTGTGTGTGTGTGTGTGTGTGTGTGTGTGTGTGTGTATTCTGTTGATCAGTGACGTAGCCTACGTCAGTGTTTCCCAACCTTTTTCCAGTCATGGCACCCATTGAAAATTCTCTCCATTTTATGGCACAAGCACAAGCTGGTGTGTAGTTTTAAGATTGTGTTTATAGTTGTGAGGGAAACTAATACTCCACCTTTCGTCTCTGATGGAGATTTGAAAATAAACCTTTACAACGTCAGCTCAAGCTAACGGATATAAAAGGAGCTCAATTTATCATACATGCGAGTTTTAAACACATATCTAACATTTTTACCCATTATAACTCTTTAATACACACAGCATGGCCGTATTTATCACATATTGGCTTTTCTCTCATATCTCTCATCCTAGCGCTAATCGTGATCCTCTCAGATCCATCAACTGCCTGTTTCGACACAGACTCTCTTATAAAGTACAAAACCAACAAAATAACATTGCATATTTGACTGTATAAATTAAAGCTTAATCCTATTATACTTACAAAAGCTATTCAATCAAGAGCAGTGAGTGGTGTCCTTGTCTTTTATTGACATAGAGCAGACAGCATTAAAGGCTACTGCCCCTTTAAGAGCTAATGCACGGATATGTATTTCTCGAATGTATACAGTTCAGAGACTATAGGTGTTTCTCAATGTCAAGGATGCTTCCTTGGAAGGACTGATCCTTCCAGGTCACTTCCTTCAGAGGCTAGGCGAGGCTCCTCGTTAGCATTCGGAGAACACGTAAATGAAACCGGCTAGCAAGTGCACGTCATTGCGTCATTACGTCAGTGAAAAGGTACGATTTCGGCTTAACTATGGAAGTGATGTTGGTTTGGTTGCTGTACAGCATTTTTTCGGAAATGGAGATTGAGATGGAGATGGTGAGGCAGCATCGGCGTCAGGCTCGCAGGAGGAGGATTTTAATGTGTCGCCACCTCTGCCGTCAAAGACGTGGGATGGTAAGTAACGTTCAGCGTAACGGCGAAGCTGACGTTCAAGTAACATAAGCACTCGTATCATTCATTAAAAAACTTATATCTATTATGTTATGGGTCAAATTGACCCGCACTGTTTAAACACACTTGACAGTCAAAGAATCAATTTGATTAATTTGGAGTTTATTGATTTAAAAACGATTATATTACCTGAGGGAACAGAACTGCGTCCATAGCAACGATCTGCTTTTCCATGGCAACGGTGTTATAATATTTGATATTTAAAAATATATATAATTTAAGAACTATTTGTTTAAGACTTGCCCTATCTCACAAACAATATGAGCAGAGCTGGCATCTTTTCCATTGACACTTTTTATTTTGAAAAAATAAATTGACAAATTGACCCACAACATAAAAAGAGTTTTAAGCTTATTGACTGGTAACATTACAGCTGTTAAAACACGTGTAAAGGTAAAATGATAAAATGCAATTTTACACATGCAATGGTAACATATGTGAGCAACAACACAAAAAAGGCTAGGCTAAATGAAGTAAAAATTACAAGGTGAATGACCAGTAAAAGGGAACAGCTTTAAATTCCCCTCTGCAAAACTGTTGAGCCAATATGTTTTATAGTTTAATAAACATTAAATAAATTGCAAAACTGAAATTATACTTAAACCTTCCTCTCTTCTACATGTTGTACAGGCTCGGCACTACTGTGCCATCAATGCCACAGTGCCAGTACTGCAGCGGTACTACGGAGGGGAGGACACTCGGCCAGACTTCAGGCTCGGCAGAGAGGCCATGCAGCAGCTGATGGTGGCCCTGAAGACTGACAGGCAGCATGGATGGGGTCCGACCCTGGAGACACTCGTGTTTCTGTTCTGGCTGGCAACTGGTTCAGCCTACAGAGTTGTCTCCAGGGTCTTTAGCATGCCTCTTCCCACGGTGCACAGAGTTGTCCACAAGATGGTGGATGAGGTGGTGGCTGTGCTCCCCCAGTTTGTGCACTTTCCTCGTATTCAGGAGGAGCTCCAAATGGTTGGGGAAGGTTTTGCTCGCTTGGCTAACCACCCAGCATTTGGCAAGGCAGCAGGGGCAGTAGACGGCTGCCACATAAGAATTAAATGTCCTGGCGGCCCTGATGGTCATGATTACAACAATAGAAAGCTCTTCCCTTCAGTGGTGCTCCAGGCAGTCTGTGACAATCAGGGTCACTTAATTGACATCTTTGTGGGTTACCCAGGAAGTGTGCATGATGCACTCATCCTTAAGAACAGCCCCATCTACACTAGGGGGACTTACCCTCCGCCTGGGTATTTTCTCCTAGCTGACGGTGGCTACCCATGTCTACAGGAACCCCTGGCCCTTATCACACCATATAAGAGGCCAGTGAGAGGCATGGCAGAGCAAAGGTTCAACTACCATCATTACAAAGGTCGCACAATCATTGAGCGTGCATTTGGAAAGATGAAAACCCTCTTCAGGTGCATCTTTTTAGAAGCACTTGAAGTACATACACTGTTTGTCCCTAAGGTAATAAATCATTGCAATACTTCTGTGGTAAATTTCTTAATCAAATCATAGTATCCTACTCAAAATAACAGTTAATGCTAACAACTGCTAAAGCCACACTATCTTCTGTGCTCATGTTTTTTTTTCATATCTTCACAGTCTTGTATCCTTTTGCTCTGCCTTATGCACAGGTGGTGACAGCATGTGTAATTTTGCACAACATTTGTGTTGGTGTCGGGGATGTGCTGGAAGAGGTTGTGGAGGAGGAGGACAACCAGCCTCTTGTGGAGCTTGATGGTGGGGAGAGCCGGAGCGGAGCTGCTTGGCGGGCTGCGTTGACCAACGAGGTGTCTGCACTCCACGAGGCACCTCTTGACCATGACTATTTTTGCCAGGTGAATAATTAAGTGTGGACTATGACCTGCTGCGCTTACATCCAAGTACATACAACACCCACATTGTCAAGAAGGTAAATTAAATATACTTAATGTACCAGTGATGTACTGTATTATGGTCTTAACTGACCATAAAAGTGCATTTAAATATATTTGATTTACCTTCAGTGATACAATATTAAATATACTGCAACTGTTGTAAAATCAATGATCAGCGGTGCTGATGACCGCTTGGGTTCTTCTCATCGTGTTGTACATAGTTGTAAATGTTTGAGTTGTTGTATATAGTTGTAGATATGAGAATGTTGTTTTAATTAATTTGCTGCTTCATGTATATAGTTGCAACATAGAAAGATGTTTAAATAAAAAAAATTTATGTAACAAAGGAAATTAATGTTTTTTGTAGAGTTTGGAATACCGAATCACAAAACGTTGTAAATAAGGGTGAAGATAATGTTCAATACATTTTGTTTTTCTATTGCAGTCTAAAGAACAAGGTTTTTCTAAAAAAAAAATGGATTATACAGTTTATACTAAATAATTAAGGGGCAAAGACACCAGTTCAATTTAATTTACTTTATTTTTCCGCCAACCTCTCCAACAGCAAAAAATCATACCGGTTTGACCTCTCTCTGGCCTCTGCTTCCTCCTCTCATCTGCCTCCTCTGGTATCTAATGTCCTCCTTCAGTAACTGTAGGAATGGATCCTCTCGCTCCCTTCTCCTCTTCTCTACTCTGTGCCCTGCTCTCTCTTTGTTCCTGTCTCTCACTCTCTCCTCCTCATCCTCGCCTCTCCCTTCATCTACCTCTTGTGCAGTGCTTGGCCCTGGTTTTTCCCCTTGGATTGAGGCAATAAGGCATGGGGGCGAGACTGCTGCAGACTTCCCTAATGCCTAATGCCTCGTCCATGAGGGCAAACCAGGGACAATTTCCTGCTGTTGCCTTGCCATCCTCTGTCCCTTGACCTGTGGCAGGACACTTACATTCATAAACAGTGAAGATCAAAAAGTTGTGATGATGTACACTACCGTTCAAAAGTTTGGGGTCAGTATGATTTTAAATGCTTTTAAATGAATTCTCATCTGCTAACCATGGCTGCGCTTATTTAATTAAAAATACTACAAAAAAAAAATTATAGTATTAAATATTATTCCAGTGTAAATCAGCTGTTTTCTATGTGAATATACAGTAGTGTAATTTATTCCTGTGACTAAAACTTCAGTGTCACATGATCCTTCACAAATCAGTATAATGTGAGGATTTGATGTTCAAAAAACATTTTTAACAGTAACATATTTTAACATTTACAAATTATTATCAATGTTGAAAACAGTTGCTTTTCTGTCAGTTGTACAGTTTTTTTTCTCTGATGAATAGGAAGTTCAAAAGAACAGCTTTTGTTTTAAATAAAATCTTTTGTAAATCTTTTGTCTTTAATGTCACTTTCGATCAAATTAATTACTCCTGATAAATAAAAGTATTAAAAAGTAAATAAAAGTATTGATTTATTTCCTCAAAAAAAAATATATATCACTGACCCCAAACTTTTGACCGGAAACTTAGTGAATTAGTACTATTGTACACTACACTGCATATACTTACTGGAAGCAGGCCCAAGTCTGTCAGGTTTACATTCAAGGCTTACTTCAAAAATCATAAATTACATTAAAATGTGCATTAACAATTATTTCCATACTTGTCTCCCACCTTGTACTTGGTTTTTAAATTGTCCCACTTTTTTTTGCCTGGGCGTGGGAAACCCTCCCTTCAAGCCCCATCTTCTCCAAAATAAGCCTATGTAAATGACAGAGAAATAAAAAGATTACACAGCTATCACTTATGATTCTGAACATTAAATAATTTGCTTTTCACCGATATCCCTTCGCCGCGGTGTCTCCCCTCGGTAAAAAGCTGCTTGTTTTCTACACATACGCCTCCGTTTGTTCCTTGGTCCCTGTTAAAAAAGACGAGAAAGCTATTAATGATGCTGTGAATGGTATAACTTTGTACAACTTAACTAGTTATTTATAAAATAAATGCCGGTGATGGCAACCAAACTAACGTTAATTGTTAACAGTTAAATGAATGGTCCGTTGGCCATCAATAACGTAATTTGTATCATATTTGTATAATTTTTTTTATATCAATACGGTAGTATTTTGTACTGCCATTTAAACGTTAAACTTTACTTATATTTACTACGGTTATAACAAATGTGTGGTAACGTAAATATACTTACATTTGCCCCGCTCCGTTTCCACCAACGTCCGACATTTTGAAGAATGAAGATAGCAAAGCTGCGCGCCGCGTATAGGATTGTGGGTGATTTGAGAGCCAAGGCTACACATATGCATCCTTTCCTGTATATGGCATATTTTTCGAACGAAGGACTCAGTCCTTGTTTGAAATTCCGAGGATCCTCGACATTGGAACAGTCCTTCGACGGATGTCGATGACGTAGCATCCTCGGAATTCTGGCTTCCGAGGATCCTTCCTTGACTTTGAGAAACGCCTTATGTCTGCAAGGATAGGCTACTCATCAAGATGGACATGTGAGTTTTTTGTGTGAGTTTTTCGGTTCAAATGCTGTGATTTGAAAGATAACTCAGTATTTGCTGTGAGACGTGTGCGACCCATCGGATGAGTGCACAGAGACAGATCTTCACACAGCGCACAAGGTTCTCATTCGCGTCTTCTGGCTCTACACCAGGTTTTGCTCACCTTTTTCTTTTAATAGCACTGTTGTAATGTATCACCAAGGAGCCAGCACGAGTATCCATCGACAGAAACATTTATAAAGCATTATTTTCAAGTTACATACCATATCATAGATGTGTCATCAGATGTGAGATGAACCGCGGTGCAAGTGCGTGCCGAACCATGTGAACCGAGAACTGTTTCACCCTAATACAGACGTTGATGTCAGACATTAGATATGTTATTTCAGACATTAGATTCATTCAAAATATATTAATTGTTTTATTCACATTTTATCATAAAAAATATATACAAATATTTTTGGAGGACTTTTACACGGCACCCTTGCTCTCGTCAGACGGCACCCCGGTTGGGAAACACTGGCCTACGTGACTGACAGCTCGCCTACAGTACAAACAATTAAATGGTAAACGTTTTTTAGTTAGCCTATTGAATCCTCTTTTTAAAAATATGTTTTTTCTTTTGATATTATCGTTAAATCACTGAGCAAACTCGGAGCACTTCTCCGGCGGTGACTCTCTCCTCGCGTGACATCCTGAACGTTCTATAGCCTAACCGTTATATCGCACTTTGTAAAGAAAATGGGCTGGTGGATATCGCGTTTTGTGAAAAAATACATTTTGTAGTAGGCTTAAATTGTACATTTTTAAATCTTATTAATGGCAGCAATTCACACATAGATTAAGGTACATCTAAACAGTGATTTCCAATAATAAAATCCAAAGTCAAAAAATGGCGTTTATCGCGTTTTGCAACCGAACTCTTCATCTGCATATTCAAAAAACAACAACAACAACAAACTGCCAGCAACTGTCAGAATATTTGAACAATGACTGAATCAATTCCTAATGGCTGGCTTACACTACAGGAGTTTTTAAATCCTATCTGATTGTGAAATCTGGTTGCAGCACACACTTCAGGAGAATCTTTGCAGATTTTCTTCCCTCAAATCTTAAACATGCTCACACTACAAGATTTGAAATTCGTGAAGCATCACACTCTACAAAATGTTATTAAGATTATCGTGCCAAAGGGAAGCGCGTGACGTGAGCTACGCAACAGATTGGAATCGGGGAAATGGGTACTGTAAACCGAAAATTTGCTCTATCAATAATGATCGTTTGTTGTGAAAAAAAAACAAAAGCGGAAGAATAAACAAGTGTGGATGAGAGAATGTTTGGGGAGACAGGATCAACATGGACTGTCAGTTCTTCAGCGAGAAATGGAGGTAAAATGTACCTTATATTAGTATCATAGTGTGCCAGAATATTTACGGTTATAATATTGCCTGCCTAGTTCAAAAGCGATAGTGTCACCTTTTACAGTGTAGATTTGTGCTGTAATATGAAAATACAATTGATGCTAGTATAGTATGTATTTATAAGAAACAAGGGTTTACAGCTTTCTATCTCTCACACACACACACACACAGCGCGTGCGCGCACATACATACACACGCACATTCATACACACACGCACAAACAAACAATCCCCTCTCAATCTATCTATCTATCTATCTATCTATCTATCTATCTATCTATCTAATTATTGTTATTATTAGTAGGACTCAAATGGCTATGACATTACTAATTCAAGGGTTAAAAAATATATATTTTTGTTTGTTTCATGCATAGTTGGAGGATAGGTCAGGCTTAAGGGAGCTGCTGCGCATGACCGCAGAAGAATTTGAAATTCTGCTAGGGAGAGTCGAGCCACTTATCGAGAGAGAGAGAGAGAGAGAGAGAGAATTTGAATTTTAACAAACCTTTATTACAAATAACCTAAACTAATACATTCAGTTCCTACCTACCAGAGTACAAAAAAACACACATTCAATATATCAAATACCCAAATGACTACCAATAAAAAATCATTCCAAATCATGTGCAAACTGTAAACTCTCATCAAGAATTTCACACAGAGCCCCCTTGTAACACCAAATCAATTCAAAGGACAGAAGATCTCCCATAGCCTTATAATACCGAAAGTCAATTAAAACTCTAGATTTTACTAGGTTAAGAAACACCAGTTGCAAATTAACACTTGAATTGCGTTCAATTATTATTTTTCTAGTGTCATATATCGCCTTCTTCGCTTGACCCAGTAAAAAGTTCAGTAATTGACAACAAAATCGACGTCTCTGGATGTATTTAACTCCACAAATAAATATTTCCAGAGAAAAAAACTCCTCAAAACGACCAAATAAACTCTTTAAAACCTGAAACAATGGTAAAAGTCTGTTACAATACATAAAAGCATGAAATATGTTCTCCTTTTGAAAGCAAAAAGGACATTCATCGTTAATATCATGGTTTATGACTGAAACAAGTGCATTCACAGCAATCGCTCCATGGAGGATCCTCCATTGTAAGTCACCCACTTTTTTTTGTAACGGTGGCTTATATAATGCTCGCCATTCTGGCTTGACGTCCTCCCCTAAATGGAGGGCAGAACGCCAAGGAGTGTTGACTCTTTTATGTAAAGCCATCTTATTCAGTGTTTTAACACAGTTTTTGTACAAAATCTTGCCAGACACAGGATTAGGACCCATTAATGTCACCAAATTGGCCTGTAAAAAAACACTTTCACACTCTTCAAAATCAGTCAATAAAAACAAATCAGGAAAAGGGTCGTTACAATCTGGAGTAATTAACCCTTGAGTGTAATCTTCCAGCAATTTGACTTCTTCCGACGTAAGTGCTGACTTCCATTTTTGAAGTAGTTTGGCTGTTATGCGTTTCGAATTTAACCCCAAATGTCTGGCGACCGCATCAACATTCTCAAAGTCCAGTCCAGCCAGTTTAAATAATTGTCCAAGCGTTAATACTCCAGCATTCAGAAGAAGATCACAAATAGCAGGGAATGTTTTTGCCTTCGATAGGTCCAAACGCGATCCATAAACCAGAGGTTCTTGTAGCAACCAATGCAGAGTGGTCATAGAGCTGGGTCTCTGCACCTTGAACAATGACCAAACTTTAAATAAGTTCTGATAAAAAATGGGCAGTTTAGACAAGTCCATCTTTTGCGGATTCAACCAAAACAAAGATCTCTCAAAGTCTAGACCTCTGAAATCTTGCAAAATAATACAAGCAGCATATTTCCAGTTTGAATCCACTGGTCCAGTCAACAGCCTTTGAACAAACTGAAGCCTAAAGGCTGCTATTCTGCTCTGTATATGCATTAAGCCATGCCCTCCTTCTTCTTTGGATAAATACAGAACAGCTTTCAACACCCAATGCATCCTGTCCCAAAAAAAATCAACTAAAATAGATTGTAACCTTGGCAGTAAATCTCGTGGAGGATCCACACAATTAAGTTGATGCCATAAAACAGATGAAACTAAATTGTTTATGATCAATACTCGACCTTTATACGACATTTTAGGGAGCAAAAAACTCCATTTATTAAGGCGACCTTTAAACTTCTCCACAATCCCTTTAAAATTCTTTTTCATAAACATTTCATCCCCTAAAAACACTCCCAAATAGTGTATGTCTTCCTTGGTCCAGGATAAACCTTCTGGAAGTTTTGGTTCCATATTGGCCCAGCTTCCAAACAATATTGCTTCACTCTTGGACAAGTTTACTTTTGTGGCAGATATTTTTTTGAAATTTTCCAAGATCTCCAACAGGATATTTACATCTCTCTGTCCATTAATTAAAATAACAACGTCGTCAGCATATGCTGATAACTTAAAAACATTCGTACAACATGGGACATGTAATCCAGACACTAGTGCTCTTAATTTATGTAAAAGGGGCTCTATAGCCAAAGTATACAGCATTCCAGACAAAGCACAGCCTTGTCTGATACCTCTAAAAACTTTAAAAGGGGCACACAAATTTCCATTAATTTTTAAAATACTTTCGACATCATTATACAACACTTTTATCAAGGAAATAAAATCATTGCTAAAACCAAAAGCTGTTAAAACATTCCATAATGTGTTCCACTCTGTCGAAAGCTTTTTCTTGGTCGATGGACATAAGGCCAAAGTCCAGTTTTAGGTTTTTACCTATATCTAAAATATCCCTAATAAAGGAAATATTTAGAAAAAATTGTCTTCCTGGAACACAATACGTCTGATCAGGATGAATAATTTGACTTATAACTTCACTCAATCTACTAGCCAAAACTTTAGAGAGTAATTTGTAATCCGTACACAGCAAGCTCACAGGTCTCCAATTTTTTATCTCATTTAGATCACCTTTCTTTGGCAATAATGTGAGAATGCTTCTTCTACAACTTAGAGGTAGTTGCCCATCGACCAAACTTTCATTTATTACCTGCAATAAATCTGGGCTCACTTCTGCCCAAAACATCTTATAGAATTCAACTGGTAGCCCGTCTATTCCAGGTACTTTACTACCTTCCATACTTTGAAGTGCCTTTTCTAATTCCTCTAAAGTGACAGCTGTACTAAGTTCAACATTTACTTCTTCAGATACTTGAGGCAGATTTTTTAAAAAAACTCTCATCCTGCATATCATCATGTATTAATTCACTCTCATATAATTTTCCATAAAAACTAACTGCCCTGTTTCTGATTTCAGAAGGATCTGACAACACATCTCCAGTCTCAGAACGTAAAGTGTGTATAATTCTTTTTTGCCCATTCTTCTTCTCTAAATTAAAGAAGAATTTAGAAGGTGCATCCATCAACTCTATGTTCTGAAATCTTGACCTGACGAGAGCTCCTTGTGCAGTTACATCTAACAAGTCATTAAAAAAATTATTTTTCTCTTTAAAACTCTTCATAGCAGTCAAGTCTCCAGCGACATCAGCAAGTTCTTGCAATTCTTTTAATTATTTTTCTAACATTTCAATTGCACCTTTTCTTTCTCGTGTAACATTAAAGGTATAATGTTGGCACAGCTGTCTAACTTGTGTTTTCGCAAAGTCCCACCACTGCTGTACAGACTGAAAGGAAGATTTTTTAGATCTAAAATCAATCCAAAACTCTTTAAAAATACCTTTAAAGGAAAGATCACATAACAGATTGTTATTCAAGTGCCAATAAGCACTTTTCGGCTTAATTGAACCCACGGTCACATTACATTTTACTAGACTATGGTCAGAAAAACCAACTGGGATAATAGAACATCCCCTAAAAAGATTAAGTTGATGTTTGTATCCGTAAAATCTAACCTCGCTAGAGATACCAAATTATCTTGAACATGCGTCCAAGTATACTGCCGTTGCGTCAAATGAAAATTCTTCCACACATCAGCAATCTCATTAGAATTAATCAATTCAATGAGTCTCTTTCGTGATGGCATGTGGGGCTCAACATGATTTCTGTCTATTAAGTGTTCCGTACAATTAAAATCCCCCCCTAGAATTAAAACATCCTCTGTGTTACAATTTGCTAATACATAATTTAGAGTATCTAAAAAACACATTCTTTCAATTGCTCTGGTAGGAACATACACAGAAATAAATACAAAAAAACTATTCTCAAACTGGGCTCTGACTTTTAACAGTCTGCCCTTTAAAATCTCATCCACTTGATATGAACAAGGAATGAAACTCTTGGAAAATAAAATAGCAACACCTCCACTGGTGGAACTCAAATGACTTAAAATAGACAATCCATCAAATTCTCATGCAAATAAAACATGCATTTTTTTCTGTCTAACTGTTTCAAAAAGGTGAAACCGCTTTTTTCCTTCTCTTGCCCCATTCATATTCAAAGAAGCAATACATATTTCTCCCATAAATGAGGAAAGGAAAAAGCAAATTAGACTCAACAACCACAAACCCAAATACATGTGCTTTTCATTTTTCATTGCAACTATTGGACTCTGGTTGGGCATTAAGCTTGGCAAGTATTTTCTTTAGACGATATATTTCTTGATTGCTAAAACACCCTTCACTCCTATATACTCTTGCTTTATCAATGAACTGCATCACATCAGGAAAATGCTCTTCAATACGAACTTTTCTCGCATTTTTAGTTCCTATTCGAAAAACTTAGTGGCAAACTGCACACACTGCATTCCGAAAAATCACTTTCACTTTCTGTGTCCGTTTGACTTAAATCACAACCCAAACCTTTTTTTGCTTGCTGACCTGAAGGACGTTGTTCTAGCCTTCGCTTCAGTGGCGTTTTAAAAGCACAATCGTCTAACTCAGTCTCCATCACACTTTCAAGCTCAACAGAAGGTTTGTCTACAGTGTCTACAACACGGTCTCTATTCTCCACTTCATTATCTTCACCCACAGTAACCGTCATACCTTCATCTTCCTCAGAGCGATCTGCCGCTCTACATTCACTGTCACTGTGATAGCCGGCGCCGGCTCCGCTGTCGGCAATGAACTCGGTCCAGGCACCTCATCAACCGCAACTATCCCAGCGACATTCCGATTTACATTTACAATATTTCCATCCTCTAAAGCCTGCAACGGTCTCTCGTTTGACTTGTCCTGTCTACCTGGACACGCACGGATCATATGCCCCATTTCGCCACAGTTAAAGCACTTCATGTTGTTTGTAGTGGCGAAAATTACATAATTAAACTCCTCATGCCGAAAATTTAAGGACAAATCCAGTTCATCAATATTATCTTGCAGGATCATGTAAACATAACGCCTAAAAGACACTACATGTTTCAAGAGAGGAGACTTAGTACCAATCGGAATCATCTTTATAGGTGAAACGGTTTTACCATAACGGGCAAGCAATCCGATCAACACCTCATTTGGGATGAATGGTGGCACATTTGATAACGTCACCTTATTAGGAGGTGTAGACAATGGAAGCACTTGTGTAAAGATGCCGTTAATCACTATGCCGCTTTGTACTAACTGATTTGCTAAATCCACTGTTTTCACAAATACAACAACAGCGCTGTTCATGCGGGACGCTGATACAATATTCTCGTGTCCGACCACTTCTCCCACCGCTAAACTGCATCCCTCCACACCAGCGACTGAATCTATTTTTACACCATGACGCCTTGTCAGAGAATTGAAACTCCCGCTGCCTGGGGTAGCCATGCTCCCAACACGGGAGCCGACACCCCGTCTGACACAACACTCACTTCCCTACTTCACAAATGAATTCTACAAAATAAAAAAAAACAACTAACAAAAACCCAGCAAAAAGAAAAAAAATAGAGATAGAGATAGTATAAACCACTCGTACCTCACACAGCAGCCAAACGCTCACTCACACTCGCTCCGCCCACTCACCCGCACATGCGCAGAGAGAGAGATGCAATTTCTCCCCAGCTCCTCTGGCTATTGTGACAGTACTGACGTTATTACAATCTTGCTCATCCCGATTTATGTGAGAGCAGATCGGGAGGGGCAAGATTTTATCTGTGAACGTCTCACATTACCAGATAATCTGCGCCGAACATCGGAACCGATCGAGGTCTTGGACAAGATTTTTTCTCCGAATCTCGGGAGGGGGAAATCGGGTATAAATCGGTCTAAAACTCCTGCAGTGTGAGCCAGGCATAAGGTATCCACCTTTTTCCGGGGGGTGCTACCGTGCTACTGTAAAAAAGAATGTGGGTACAACTTCCGTTGAGGTGGCAGAAGTATTATACCAATGGTATTTTGTGTGCTTGTTAGTGAAGAGGCTAAGGCTGAATCCGAAATCGCCCCCTTTATCCACAAATAGGGCACTATTTGAGGGGACAGACATTTTTAGTGGTGTCTGAAACCATAGTGGACATGTTTGAGTGCACTCATTCTATCCCACAATGCACATAAATAACGAGTGGACAGCCAATGTACACTCAACGGCTGTCCGACTTCACACACTCGTTTTCATTGCCTAAACTCCGCCATTTTGGCAGGCAATCAGGGAAGCGCTAGAGCAGTATCTCTATATTATATCTCTAGCATTATATCTATAAAATAATTTAAAACCAGACTGTTTAAACCTTACTATTTCAACATGATGGGCAGCTGATGTGGGACAGGATGCCAGAACAGGTGGGGGAAAGCAAATGGAAAATCATTTTATCGTAGTAAGTTGTTGAATGCCATGAATTTGTTTTTTCTTCATTCTTTACTACTTTTGCCTCACGTAACTAACAACGTTAATTACGACAGTTACGGTAGGCAGAGTTGGTCAGCAGATCCCAGACTGACCAGGAATGAAGCGTTCAGGCCTGGACGCTCATATATTCCCACCGCTTTACACGACGAACGGTTTTACACTGGGGCTGGTCCACACAGAGCTCCCGATAACCGTTTTCGCCACACAGAGGCAGCTGACACATACAGGCCTAAAAAAAAATAATAAAAATAGAAACCGTAACAAAAAGGGCAAAAAGAGGGACACAAGAAACAATACACAAAGGTTTAATGAGGGTGCATATTTTGAAACTCGAGCTGAGGACAGACATCCTCTATCATATGAGAGTTTTTACAGAGCACCACCTTACCAGAACCGTCAAAATAGAAGTCCCTCTTACACAGCCACCTCCTATGCTCCCGCACATTTTAGAAATAAAAGAATCTCCTTTCTCGGTCACAATGTAAGATCTTGTGATTTTTCAGTCCCAAATAAAAAACAGAGACGGTAATTACCGTCATCCTCCACAAGAGAGAGCCAGAGGCTCAGGTGGCTTCACAAAAGAAGGAGGTAGATTGACGTGAGGTTTAAATAAAGCTCAAAAGGCACAAAACTCAGCGTCCGCACCGGCACCACCTCCACTCAAGAACACTATGAAGTGCTTCTATGACGTGATCAGGCTGGTACATCACCTGAGTAAACCACTAAGGTGCCGAACAATCAGTCAGTTACGTTCGCAAGGCTCACGGAACTGCTTACAGACACAATTAAGCCTGCCTCGCCAAACGATCGTGTTAAGCAATTGCTGGAGGGTAATGCAAAAAATTGGTCTTTTACCACCCAGCTCATTTTAGAACAACACTATGAGGCGCTGATAGAGGAGGCTATGTCTAATATTAGGCAACAGAATAACCAAGCAGATTGGCCGCAAGCCTTCGAAACAGCGAGTAACAGGGCTGAGAGAAGGTTCGGAAAAAGAATCACCAGCCAAACTATCGAACAGGCGGAAGCCTTGATCGTGGCAGAAAGAACAGAGGAAGCCACTAGTGCAGTGGCTCCCTCAGAAAGAGTTGAGGTGGAGGTGGCGCCGGCACCACCACAAAAAAGACGCACATATGCGGAAATAGTGGCTTCAGTGGGACAAGTGTCCTCTTCACAGCAGGCGGGTCCCTGTCGGGTTTCTGCGCCAGTGGTGCTACCCAGAAAGGGGGTGCAACATATAGAGGTGCAGACGTCGCCCACGCTATTAGGGTCCCTTTTAAACAGGAGGGACTGGTCTTTCGAGGAGGAAGTCCCTCCCGCAGATCTCCGGGAGGTGCTCCAGCCCATACAGCCTGGTGAGTTCCCTCCACTGTGAAGGAGTCTGAAATCCCCTGCAGCTTCAATATACCTGTAAATATATTAATCAGATTCATAATCAAAACATTAATTAATATTTATCCTCTTATTTCTAATGATTAAGTCCAGTTGATTTTACACAAAAGAACTACTGATTGTTCTTCTTTTATGTTTTCTAAAGTTTGTATTTGGTCTTTGAGTGGCGTCTGGCCTATGTGTGATGTGTCACTAAACACGTGATAGCTACATGTGTTTAACACAGCCTCTAACATGCTGGGAGTGCAGTAACAGTGTTTGCTCACTTTGCCCGGCTTCCATAGATTAAATATAAATTTGTCTTTCATTTTTATTATATTTTATTCATTTTATATTTCCTTTTACTGAAACACTAAAGAATCAAGATGAATATTGCCTGTACTATTGTCTGTACCTCTCACTGAGAGAAAGCACATGTTATCAGTATGTTTTGGTTAAGAGCTGTGATGCTGGGGAGCTCTTGTGTGTGTGCGTTGCATGATCTGTGCAGGCCCAATATTGAAGATGGACATTTTCTGCACACAACACCAGACGTGAAGACGCCTTTCTGCAACCTCTGAGGTCAACAATGATCTAAATCTAATCATGGGGCGACAATTAGTCTGCCTAGTTTAGTGATATGCTCTGCTATCTATCCTTGTGTGGAAATTTACCATGACTGTACATTTTCTCTGAGCCAATCAGAATCATACACCTTGCAATAATGACGTGGCTAGACCTTGAAAACAGTATAACTGTTGGGACAATTGTATGTACGGTACGACGAGACCGGTAGAGAGGAAGCGCGCCTCTGAACTCCTTGTGAGACTTGAAGCTGGCTTCTGCTGATGAAACTGCAAACTATTCTTAAGTAAAAAATTTCTTTAATTAATTGCACTCCTGACTCTTTGTCTTCATTCTTCACTACTGGTCTCTGGGTCTAAACTGTTAAACCCTAACAACTGGAACAAAGGGCCCAAAAAAGAGCACAAAAACTTCGGCACTGTACTCGTCACCCTGACACCCCCGAGACTCGCTCACCTCATGCAGCAGAAGTCTCTCCTGCCACAGCAGGGAAGCTGCTGATATTTGAGGATGAGCAGCCACCACAGAGCCCACCCCAGGCAGCAGAAGCCTCTGCTACAAATGTAGTGGAGCTGCTAGCATTCTAGCGCATGGGTGTCAAAACTCAATACCAAATTACTACTAGAGCTGGCCCGCCGGTATTATACAGCGCATTCACCGCTAATACTACGAATCCCATAATGCTCTGCTGTTTTCACGCGCCAATCAGGACAGGACTCAGAAACGCTCTCTCCTCTGTGACAGTAGTCATAGCAACATAGACGCTACAACTGTCAGCGAGCTAAGCCTTCCCAAAAATGGCGAAAAGAAAGGCAGAAAACAGGAGCTTTCTGGACAAGTGGGAAGCAGAATATCTGTTTACATATGTAAAAGACAAACCTGTTTGTCTTGTTTGTGGAGTCAACGTGGCTGTAAGTAAGGAGTACAACATTAGACGACACTATGAAACGAAACACCATGACAAATACAAGGACCTGGACATGACTCAAAGGAGCCAGAAAGTAGAGGAGATGAAAAGAAGTTTGGTTTCACAACAGAATATGTTTAAAAAGGCCACATCACAAAGCGATGCTGCTGTAAAGGCTAGTTATATAGTGGCAGCAGAGATCGCAAAATCAGCCCGGCCCTTTAATGAGGGAGAGTTCGTGAAAAAGTACATGATGAAGGTTTGTGACCTCGTATGCCCAGAGAAAAAACAAGCATTTTCAAACGTGAACCTGAGCAGGAACACAGTAGCTGATCGCACATGTGATCTTGCCACCAATCTGTATGACCAGCTGATGGAAAAGGGAAAAGATTTTGTTGCGTTCTCCCTTGCTGTGGATGAGAGCTGCGACGCATCTGATACTGCTCAGCTGTCAGTCTTCATCCGTGGAGTGGAGTCAAATCTGTGTGTTACGGAGGAGCTATTGGGATTCAAATCAATGCATGGCACAACCACAGGAAAGGAAATCTTTGAGGAGGTTTCCAAATGTGTAACTGAAATAAAGATGCCGTGGAATAAACTCGTTGGATTAACGACAGATGGTGCGCCAGCGATGTGCGGTAAAAAGAGTGGACTGGTGGGCATGGTTCGGGAGAAGATGCGGGAAGAGAACTGTGCAGGTGAGCTAACTGTTTACCACTGCATCATACATCAGGAAGCACTGTGTGCCAAAGCCCTAAAGATGGAACATGTTATGACCACAGTAACACTCAATCTTCAGCTCAGAGCTTGAGCCCAGACATTGATGAACTAGCATCCAAGAAGAGATGCCAGGTATCTGGCTCGGGCACATCAGATTAGACCAGTGTGCAATAATTACCGTTTTCTTTATGCACTTTTTCTTGCTACAAGGCATGGGCTTGAATGGTTGATTGATTTATTATCATTTTATTTGTACAATTATTAGCCAGTGGAAAAAGTGTATTTTGGTATTTAAATCAGAAGGCTGCAAATAGAAAAGAGGCATACCATTTTTATTAAAATTTTATTTATTTAAAAAAATGAATGACATTGATGTGTTTTTTCATTTGAAATTCGATTTTGCATGTCTCCACTATTAAATTATATATTGTATGGTAATAAGCGATGCTTGTTCTTTATTCAATGTTAAAGCAAAACTTGTTTGGGTCCATATTAAAAGGTTAATTTGTTCAATGTTGCCCCGCGACTTTGTTCAGGTTTTACATTTTGGCCCACTGGGTATTTGAGATTGACATCCCTGGTCTAGCGTCATCCTTTTCTCCTCATATCATTCGGAGGATCCGGCCAAATCACCATCTCCACTCACTAAACTCCTGAGACAGCTCTCGCCAAAACTTAGTCCCATCACGGCTGTAGATAAAGAGAAAGGTCAGGAAAGTGAGACAGTGGAAAGGGCACGTGTTGACTGACATAACAAAAAGCAAAACAGTGCAGTTTGAGAGATTCCCGTTAAGACCTCTCTATGGCCCGACACACAAAGCACCAGAAAAGTCCCCACCTGTGTCGATGCTGCCGCTGGCAGATAATAGAGAGGCTCAGGTTTCCGCACTTCTTCCAGCTAGTCCGATAGGCAGACCGGTCAGGCACGCAAACACGTACAAGAAGCTGGCAAATTGGAGTCTAAACTTTGAGAAAAAATATGTCATCATCGGGGACTCCAATCTGTCCAGATTTCCTGATTTCGACTGCCCGGAGCTCCAGGTAGAAAGCTACCCGGGAGCCAAACTGCATCATGCTGGCCATTTAATAGAAAAGGCCACTATAACAACGGAACCGGAGAAAGTGATTTTGGCCTTCAGCTTAAACAATAGAAGTCAGAGAAACAAACTCACAGCAGTCACTGAGCTGGTCCGAACCAACAGAACAGCCGTCAAAAGACTGCCCAGGACGGAGATCCTGTACCCTATCTTCAACTTCTCCAGAGCTCTTCCTATCTTTGAACAGGAAGTACTGGAACACATTAATTCATATATAAATAAGCACTTGAATTTTGTACCGGCCCTGCCCTCCACCAGTTTCCATGTTGACATGGACGGTTTTCATTGGAGGCCTGTTACTGCGAAAACCATGCTGGAACACTGGATGCAGGCTTTAAACTGCCAGCTGTCCATAACCGATTAGGGGGACATAAGCTGATAGTTAACCTCTCCAAAACAGTAACACTCAGCCCAGTACAAAATGCAGTGCTTTTTCGTGGTCTCTCTTTCATTCCCACGCCGCTAGATTTTAAAACGCAAAGAATAGAGCTACTTAAAGACCTTCAAGAGTATCACCGTAGACTTAAATTAGAGGCTTTCTTTGAAGGGAAGAAAAACAGTAAGGAAAAGGTCCCTTTTACCCATAACGCAGACTGGTCTCCAGCACTGTCCAGTCTCCCCAAGGAAATTATAAATATTATTAGAGCGGATAATTATGCATACAAACATCTAAATTGGGGACATAAAGATACTCTAAATTTAACGTCTACGGAAGGAAAGGCTCTGAAAGAATTAAAAAATAATAATAGGGGCGCTGTTGGGTCGCGGACCAAGATGGCAGCTTAGTTTGAGTGCTCCTCGCAACTTTGCAAAAAATTCTTGAAAATCCGACTTATGCATACTTAAAACCGGGTCAGCACGATGTCTAAACAATCGACCATTGAGGACTGTGGGGTTGGAACAAAAGCACGCGGCTCACAAAGAAACAGAACAACTACCACGAATGTGTTGGCCGCTGATGCTGCTAACAACATAGCCGATGCACAGCAGGCCGGCCTAACCGCGGTGCTAAGTGAGCTGCAGTCTCTACGTACCACGGTTTCTTCGATTAACACAAAGATAAGTGCTGTAGATGACTTTGGGAACAAGCTTGACAATGTGGAGAAACGTATAACTGAGATGAACGATTCTGTTGCTGCTGTGCAGAGAAGTTTTGCTGATCTAAAAGCGGATATCATTGCTAATGATAAGCGGCTAACGGAGGCTGAGGACCGGATAGGGACCGCCGAAGATGATATAGAAAGAGTGAAACTGCAGCTAACTGATGCTGTAAAACGCATTGCTTATTTGGAGTCAAAGACGGAAGACTTGGAGAACCGCAAGAATTTGAGGCTTGTGGGACTACCAGAGTCAGCGGAAAAAACTCGACCCATGGTGGAGTTTATTCAACACATGCTACCGATCTGGCTGGGTCTTGATACCTCTAGAACCTTCGTCTTGGAAAGGGCACACCGCACTTTGGCGAAACCGAGGCCGGGTCAGAGCAGAGCGGTAATCATTCGGTTTTCACTTTTTCAAGATCGGGAGTTTGTGTTTCAAACTGCCAAAAAGCGAGTGATCACCCACGAGAATCACAAGATCTTCTTTGCACAAGACTTCTCAGCGGAAACCATGAAGACACGTCCATTTAAGTCCATTTAACGCAGCGAAGAAAAAGTTAATTGAGGCTGGATCCTTCAGGGGATTTCAATTACACCCTTGCAAGATGAGGATTCTTCACGAGGGGAAAATAATTCTCTTCTCCACACCTGAAGAAGCAGAGAACTTCCTATCGAACTAGATTTGTAATTTAAATACGGCCACCGAATATAGACAACTGGACTTGAGAACAAAAGTGCAATAAACTTTTTTTTTTTGTGTGTAATTTTTCTTTAAATTTATTATTATTATTTTTCTTCTTTACGTGGACTCTAATTACCATATCTGGCGGACACTTTTTTTTATTACACACCAAGTAGGATTGTGCAATTTAATTTTTGGTATATGGTTGAGTCGTTTGGCACTAGAGGTGGTGAAATGCGAAGTTGCGGGGGCGAACTGGGTAAGCTGTTCCTACACAGTTTTTGCCACTCCTCGTTGGTGTGGATTGGCACTGCCCTTACATAGGTTGTTTAAGTAAGGGAAGGGAATGGGATCTCAAGGAATAAGGGGACTTGTTCTAATCGGTTCAATTTTTTTATTTTTTTTTTATGTCACACTCAATATGGATATTTATTATGTTCTTAAAGCATTATGGAAAATTCTAAATTGTCTGATTTGAAATTTACAAGCTGGAATGTCCGGGGACTCAATAAGTTAACTAAACTGAAACAGGTTATGAACAGGATTAAAAACTTGCATTCGAAAATAATCTTTCTTCAGTAAGTCCATCTTACAATTTCTGAAATTAAACATGTACGACGAAGATGGCCTGGTCAAGTTGTACATGCAACGTATAATAATTATGCTCGAGGCGTTCTAATTCTTATTCATAAGACAATTCCTTAATTGCACTTTGCGATCAACAAAATCCGATCCCCAAAAAGCTCAATCTAGGAAAACCATAATACAATATATGACTGACTTAAATTTGACAGAGATATGGAGGAAACTTAACCCAGGTAAATTGGAATACTCCTGTTACTCAGGGATACATAAATCTAGATCACGTATTGATTATTTTTTAGTATCTCAAAAACTGGTATCAAAAATAAAAAATTGTTGGTATGACTGTATAGTTATAAGTGACCATTCGCCCATTTCCTTATCTATATTTTTTGACAAGCTAAAAATATCTCCCACTAACTGGCGCCTGCAGATATGGTGGAGTTTGTTATGAGTTTGTTAAATATGTTGAAAAGAAGATTGATATTTATTTTGAAATTAATACTGATCAAACTAATGCATCAGTTAGATGGGAAGCTTTAAAGCATACATTAGAGAGGAAATTATCAGTTTCACAAGCACTAGAAGGAACAAAAGTCAGAAATGGTTAAATTAGAGAAACAAATAAAATCACTAGAAATAGACATAAATAGGCATGAGGATTATGGCAAACAAAAACAATTACTAGCTTTAAGAGCGCAATATAACAAACTTACAAGTGATAAGGCAACGAAAAGTCTACTGTGGTTAAAACAAGCTTTTTATGATCAGGGGGAAAAGGCCGGTAAATTGTTAGCTTGGAGAATTAAAAAAAATAGAATCTGAAAGAGCCATTAATAGCATAGCCACACAATCAGGTGGGATCACGAATGATTCACAAGATATTAATAATGCATTCAAATATTTTTATCAATCATTGTATAGATCAGAATCTTCTGCTGACTTTGTTGACCGAGATGCTTTTCTTGACCATCTTCAATTTCAAGTACTTACTGAGGAGGTTAGGAAGGAATTGGATAATGATACAACCGAACAAGAACTATTGCAAGCAATAAAAAGCGTAAATTCAGGTAAAGTTCCTGGGCCTGACGGCCTGCCTATAGAATTTTCCAAAACTTTCCAGAAGCAGTTGCTAACTCCGCTTTTGAATATGTTTAATGAATCATTTGATATTGGTAACCTACCTCCAACTTTAAGACTTGCTACAATAACTCTTATTTTAAAACCTGGTAAAACTCCAACTGATTGCTCATCATACAGGCCAATTAGTCTCATGGGAGTGGACACAAAAATATTATGTAAAGATCTTGCTAAAAGACTAGACCCGCATATCCCTTTTTTAGTGCATAATGATCAGAATGGATTTGTAAGGAGCCGTCAGGGCTTTCATAACATTAGACGAGTCCTTAATATAATTCACTGTAATAATAATGGCAGAGATAATGCATTATTGTCTTAAGATGCAAGACAGGCATTTGATAGAATAGAGTGGCCCTATTTGTTCAATGTATTGCCGAGATATGGAATTGGGGGAAAGTTTTTAAAATGGATACAGTTGCTATACACTGGCCCTGTGGCATGTGTAAGGACTAATAACAATTTATCAAGCCAAATAACCCTAGAAAGATCAACCCGGCAGGGCTGCCCTCTCTCCCCATTACTGTTTGTTCTGGCCATTGAGCCGCTAGCTATATCTATCCGAAATGAAGCGAATTTGTCAGGAATTACTATTGGAGACCAAGAACATAGAATATCGCTATACGCGGACGATGTGATACTTTTCTTGTCCAAATTATCAACTAGCATACCAGTAATATTACAATTAATTAATAGATTTGGTAAGTTTTCCGGATATAATATTAATGACACAAAATCTTCCATACTCTTCCTAAACAAGGAGGAAAGGAGTAACCCAGTCATAAGATTGCCTTTTTTAATGCAAGAGAAGGATTTACATATCTTGGAGTTAAGATTACCCTCCAAATTAATACAATTGTTAAAGCAAATTATGACCCGCTAATAGACGAAGTACGTGAATCAATTGAAAAATGGACAACAATGCCCATATCAATGATTGGCCGAATTAATTTGATTAAGATGGTAACTCTGCTGAAATTTTTATACCTGTTTCAGTCACTCCCACTGCCACTGCCAAAACATTTCTTTAAGGAAATTAACAAAATTCTTCGTAGATTTATCTGGAACAATAGAAAACCTAGACTTAGGCTTAGACTACTGTATCTTCCATATGACAGGGGTGGTTTACAGATGACGAGTTTACAGTGGTACTACTGGGCCGCTCAGCTTCGATGCGCTATGTTTTATTTCCAGACACGGTCTCCTCCAGCCTGGGTTTCTATTGAACAAACAATATCTAAGCTCCCATTAAGATTATACTTATACTCATCAGATCCAAAAACCTTAAAAAAACAAACAACAAACCCTTTCCTAAAGAATACAATTGATATATGGTTCAAAGCTCACAAACATATTGGTGATACACCTCCTATTTCTCAATTCTCTCCTATTTGGAATAATACACAGTTCACCCGGCAGGGCAGACAGCGGTTTTAAGGTTTGGGCTGATAGAGGTGTGCAAAAAATTGGAGATTTATAAGGCATAGGCACTTTGTTAACATTTAATGACCTGTGTCTGAAATATTCAATTCCTCAAAATAATTTTTTTAAGTACTTACAATTGAAACATTTTATTGCATCAAAACATTGTGATGCCCTTCGGGAGCCCCCGCTGTCCTGTCTGGAGAATATCATGATAAAGCATGGACATGGAAAACGCCAAATTTCTATATTATATGCTACACTTATCTCATATGATAAGGAATCCAGTGAAGATAGAATGAGGGCTTGGAGTTTAGATATTAAAGAGGATATCGAGGAAACTGAATGGTCCAAAGCATGCTCAAAAGCTCAAATACAAACGATTAATACAAGAATGAAGCTATTGCAACATAAATGGTTGATGAGGACATACATAACCCCTGAAATCCTTAATAAATGGTCTCTGCACATTCCAGACACATGTGTGAAATGTTTAACTGAGAAGGGAACTTTAATTCACTGTGTATGGGAGTGTCCTAAATTGGTAACTTTTTGGAAAATGGTTGTCTTTACCCTAAGTAACATCACGAAAACTCAACTACCGTGCATTGCAAAACTTTGTATTCTGGGGATATACCCAGACCATCTTTCTATCAATAACAATAAGAGGACTCTCAGCGACTTCGGCCTTCTGCAGGCCAGGAGGATGGTTGCTCTGAGTTGGAAAGAGACTGAAATATCTTCTGCACACTCTTGGATCAAGGAGATGGCAATGTGTGTCACTTTAGAGAAGTTAACGTACATTACAAGGGGTAAAGCGCAGCAAATTGAAGAGATGTGGGCACCTTTAAGTGATCTGTTTTATTTTATTTTAATCACTGCTGCTTTGATCAATATATCTGGAATGTTTGTAATATATTTTCCTTTTGGTGATATAATTCTTTGTTATTTGGTTATTGTTTGTTTTATTGGAAAATCAATTTAAAAAAAAGGGAAAAATAATAAATAATAATAATAATAACATTATAATAAAACCCGTGGATAAAGGGAATGCGACTGATTTTAGATAGAGACCAATATATTCTAGAGGGACAGAGACAGTTAGCAGTGGAAGAACATTATCGTCCATTAGAAAAACCTATTTATACAGATACAATACAGGAAGTGAGGGAGATTTTAGAGGAAATGTGTATAAAGAAAATAATTAGCGGTGCACAAAAGGAGTATCTGATGGGTGAGACATCCCCTAGGCCGAGTAGATTTTACCTCCTGGCTAAGATCCACAAAGAACCAGAGAAGTGGAGCGTCCCCCATCAGGTTCCTCCAGGCAGGCCCATCGTCTCGGACTGCAACAGCGAGACATATCACACGGCTGAATATATTGAACATTTCCTGAATCCTCTCTCCACCAGACACCCAAGTTATTTGAAAGACACTTATGATTTCATTAATAAAATAGGGCCACTAAAAATTCCTCCAAACTCATTTTTATTTACTATGGATATTGATAGTTTATATACCAACATAGAGACGGAAGTGGGATTAGCAGCAGTAAAAAAGATGATGAATAAATATCCAGATTATAACAGACCAGATAAATATATACTTAAATTATATATAAACCTTACTAAAAACGATTTTGAGTTTAATGATAAATACTATTTACAAATAAAAGGAACTGCCATGGGCAAAAAGTTCGCCCCTTCCTATGCCAATATTTTTATGGCAGATTGGGAGGAATCTGCCCTAAATATGGCCCCTATGAAACCATATTTATATTATAGATTTTTAGATGACATCTGGGGTGTCTGGACCCATTCTATGGACGATTTTGTTATTTTCACTAATCACTTAAATAATCACCAATCATCAATAAAAATAAAATATACGGTACATCCAGAAAAAGTCAATTTCCTGGATGTTGTGTCCTACAAAGGTCCCAATTTTCCTGCCACCGGTCAGCTGGACTTCAAGGTCTATTTTAAAGAGACAGATACGCACTCACTACTACACAAACACAGTTACCACCCTAGCCACACTTTTAGGGGTATAGTAAAATCACAATTGTTAAGGTTTAAGAGAATTTGTACACAAAATACATCTTTCCTCGAGGCATGTAAGACCTTGTTAACAGCACTGAGAAAATGAGGATACACCCGTACTTTTCTCAGGAATGTTTTTAAAACTTTTGACCAGCCGGCAGAGAAACCCTTAGAGGACGTGAGACCGAGGGACAAAATCATACCGTTGGTGACACACTTTTCTAGTTTTAGCAGACAGTTAAACGCAGCAGTTTAAAGTAATTTTGAGAAATTCATAAATATTTGCTAAATATTAACTCTAAATATTTGCAACGCCATAAACCCATTGCGGCCTATAGGAGAAATAAAAACTTCCTGGACATACTGGTCCAAAGTAAACTTGATAAACCAAAGAACAAAGGCCGAATTGGCAGTTGCAAATATTAACTACCGTAATTAGTTAATGGGCTGATCCCTGATCAGTGCCCTGACTACTGATCCAGGGAGTTGTTAGGGGTTAACAGTTCAGACCCAGAGACCAGTAGTGAAGAATGAAGACAAAGAGTCAGGAGTGCAATTAATTAAAGAAAATTTTTACAGTAGAATAGTTTGCAGTTTCATCAGCAGAAGCCAGCTTCAAGTCTCACAAGGAGTTCGTAGGCCGCACTTCCTCTCTACCGGTCTCGTCGTACCGTACATACAATTGTCCCAACAGTTATACTGTTTTCAAGGTCTAGTCACGTCATTATTGCAAGGTGTATGATTCTGATTGGCTCAGAGAAAATGCACAGTCATGGTAAATTTCCACACAAGGATAGATAGCAGAGCATATCACTAAACCAGGTAGACTAGTTGTCGCCCCATGACTAGAATTATATCATTGTTGACCTCGGAGGTTGCAGAAAGGCGTCTTCACGTCTGGTGTTGTGTGCAGAAAATATCCATCTTCAATATTGGGCCTGCACAGATCATGCAACGCACACACACAAAAGCTCCCGAGCATCACAGATCTCCCAAGGTTGGAGAGTCTTAAAGGACCTGTATGTAGGATTGTGGCCAGAACTGGTACTGCAATTTTTCTTCTGTTAATTATGTTTATGCTTCATGAGAGGTCTTTTAGGTTTCGTAAAGTTAGACATTTTTTTTTATCCAAAAAGTGTGTAGCTGCAGCTGTGGTAACTAGAGCAGAGCTGGCAACCCGGATGCCGAAACACTACTGACTTCGTGATTGGTAGATCGGTGGAGGGCGGCCCTTCAGGCCAAAACACAACATATCAACATCAACATCAGCTAAGGGCTGCAACTTCACTTTTAAATGACAATATCCTGGCCGGACTACTGTTGTCAGTGATATAAGTATTTGAAATTAACAAGATTTCTTAATGTCTAGTGACATATCAGGGCCATTTTATGATTAATTGAAATACATTTCTTACATACAGTTCCTTTAACTACATATCAACAAAGCACTTCACCAAAACATACCGATAGCATGTGCTTTCTCTCAGTGAGAGGTTCAGGCAATATTCATCTTGATTCTTTAGTGTTTCAGTAAAAGGAAATATAAAATGAATATAATAAAAATGAAAGACAAATCCATATTTAATCTCTGGAAGCCGGGCTAAGTGAGCAAACACTGTTACTGCACTCCCAGCATGTTAGAGGTGTGTGATACCTTCAAAATCCAACTATAAAGTGTTTAGTGACACATCACACAGCCTGATAGATTGTGTGTTGATCTCAGCATAAAGTAAAAAGGGACATAGGTATTTGTTGTTCTCTGTGAGGCTGCAGTCCAACATATGGTTTTCAGTATGGAAGCACCCCCACCTATAGCAACAGGTTCTGCTGGGATTGGATGGAGAAAAGGTCCCTGGTTTTTCTGTTAAACGTATGAAGAAGTCTTGCAGGGCCACAACCAAAGTCTGTCATGTAAAACGAGCATGTTGATGCAGTTCAGTCTGGCTGCTATGTCTATCTGTACTCCTGATCGGAGGCTTCCGTAAATATTTAGTTTATACATAGGCTTAAACTAAGTTTAATGGTGCGACGCAAAAATATTTAGTAGTGCGTAAGTTGTAACTTAGTGCCCATTTACGTCAAAACTAGGCTAGTTGTAACTTACGAATAGCTGGTGCAACAGGTGTCTTGACAGGAAAGATATCCGTTCCTTTATCCATACACGTGAAAAACACCCCGGGGTCATTATAGGGATCTGTTATGTTTTTGAATTAAAGTGCGTAGTGAACTCTGTTGCCTTGAAACTCATGCTGGCGCCGGCTGTTCCTGCCTGCCAAAATGGCCTAGCATATAGCATTAACTTCACACATCATAAGTCACAACTTTGTTTTTAGCATTGTAAAAACATTTTAGTTATTGTAAGGTTTCCCTGTATGATTTTACAATGATCTTTGAACTTTGAATCACGAATTAAACAGGTTATCGCGTTAAAATGTTGTTTGTACAGTAACGTTTAGGGTTGGGTACCGAAACCCTACTTTTATTACCGGTATGTACCGGACAGAATCAGAACGCAGATTTTGGTGTCACTTAAATCCAAACGTGCTTTCGCGCTTTGACTGGTGCCGAGCCAGAGATAGACACGCTCAGCGCTTTGACATATCACAACCATAGTTCGAATTACAGTGGGTACTGGGGGGTACTATACCCCCCAATGAAGACCCAGTACCCCCAAAGGACAGAAATATAAATTTTGGGGTCCAAGGTTATAATAAAACGAAAACTAGGTTGGGAAAAAACCTTGTCGTTAACTCAAATAAAAATAAAAACGAGGCATATGTTACAAAAAAAGAAAACGTCTCACATGCGCACACACACACACACACACACACACACACACACACACACACACACAGCACACACACACACAGCCTCCTACTTGCACACACGCACACCACGCTCATGAAAACGTCACCTTTACACAATCACACATTAAAAAGTTGTATAAAAATATTTTAAATTCTGAATATAATTATGTCAGTGTGTTAATGTCGACACGAGAAGTGATTGAGCCATCTTTAGAAAGCTAGTCGCAAATTTGAGGTAAAATGCATTTTTTGGTTGTGTTTGTCGATGTCAAAACACTATAAGCTGTGATTCAAATATTAAATATTGCTATGTCTTTTCTTTTTTTTTACTTTTACACTGAATGTTTGCTGCTTCAATCCAGATCAAGTAGGCTATATTGACTGTATAGGGTGTGAAAATTGTACAGCTATGGTATTTGAATATAGGGTGTGAATTCTGTATAGAAGGTGTGACTAAAACTAACAGTAAAATTAATAAAAACTAAACTAAAACTAAGCAAAAAAACACTTGAAAACTAATTAAAACTAAACTGAATTTGAAAACAAACATAACATCAGTGAAACCTGTGGAAACATAAAAAGAGCCAAGTAGCCTAGGCTAAATGGTACATGCTAGTATTTGAATTTGTTTTTAACTGGTTAGTATTGTTTTTACATTCTATTATTTCTTTTCTTTTCTTTTTTTTTCAATAAATGTAGTTTCATCTGAGAACCCTAAAACTATCCAACACGATCTCATGACAATGCGTATCAATAGTACGAGTGTGCAATCTCGTAGAATGTATACGCCAAAATGAGTTTTAGGCGTGCATATGGTACGTCGTTTTTGGCGTGCATATGATACGCACTTTATGGCGTGTATATGACACGCTTTTGGGTAGGGTGAGGGTGGGGGTGTGGGGTTCGTACATATAATATCATATGCACGCCAAAAACGACGCGTACCATATGCACGCCAAAATGAGTTTACGCATTTTCGTGAGATCCGCTCAACTATCTTAATGAAACTAGGATTTGATTTTATTCACAGAGACACTATGAAGGAAAGGAAAGGGCACCCCGACATCAGGCACTTTTTTGGTGCTAAAAGAGTAAGCAGGAAATACCAGCACTAAGATCTACAAACAATTACATTAAAAGTGTAGGTGCGGTTAGGTTTTAGTGAAGTAGCAGTACCCCCCAATTATGGTGGGGTAATTCGCACTCTGATCACAACTATTCAGTGTTTTCAACCACATCATGTTTATTTTAGGTTTCAGACATCATGTAAATGCTGTAAAGAGTACTAGCAAAAAGTACACACTGATGTCTATGGAAGCGGCAAAAACAATCCTGTCAGACAGTTAAGATAACTTGACTACGTGTTTTATTCACATCAGATACACATTATATAGTGACTATATAGTTTACTCTAATCTTCTCCCAGTTCAGCGGCGGTCACTTACTTTCATGTATTTCGTAAGATGAAGATAAATTTATGTGATTGTAAATCCGAGATCCGATTCTCTCAGGCGCAAACTGATGTGGCGCCGCCCATCGTGCAGTATAGATCAACTAACACACATTTACTCACACATATTTGAAAATCAGATTATCAGATAGTTCAAGACATAGTTAACAAGTTTGTGAATATTTTGAATAAAAAAGAAAAAGGAAATAAACCCAATACAGCTGTTGCGGCTGCTGTGTGTCACGTGAGAAGCATGACGCGTCTGCATGGAAACAATAAGGCGATGTTCTTAAATATTTAGCCAGAGAATATGGTCATGTTTCTAAATAAAGCTGAAGCTTGAAGCTGGTTCATAGCAGACCAAGAATACAGACGACTGCTGTTATTACTGTAACTGTTATTTAGAGTTACATTAGGCCTGTTGTAGTTGGGTTTGGTGGCTTTAGTTTTACTGTGAATTTGTTAAGTAAATTGTGTTTTGTATTTAATTATATATTTATATATTTAAGTATACTTTAAACTTGTAAGAAATTGTTCAATTTAAATAATTAAATAAAAATCCATTTAATCTCATCCACCTCATGTTGTGGCTCTTTTTCTAAAAGTATCGGTTCAGTCACCGGTAACGAAAAAAAAGAAAAAAAAAACGATACCCAACCCTAGTATCGTTACAGTTTGACAGTAAAGTACTGATTTAAAAGTCGATTTATTTAGCCAAACAAAATAATGTATAGGAGCCACTCAATATAGTCAGTGTCATGTTAACTACACACCCGCTGCAAAATAATCATACTTCAGTTCTCAAAAATAAATATATTTTTTTTTAATCATATGGAAATTATCCATTATCCAATGGAAACCTAACAATAAATAATTAAATTAATAGTTTGTTTATTATAAACATATACTGAAACAAATGAAAGGAATAAGAGGAAAGTTAAAATAAAGATTATCCTTAAAGGTGCCCTAGAATGAAAAATTTAATTAACCTTGCCATAGTGAAATAACAAGAGTTCAGCACATGTAAATCACATGCAGAGGACTTTTCATACCCTTCCCACAGATAAAACAAATTCTGAAACAATTTAATTCAAAATTGTTTGTTTGCTCGACCCATTTCACCACGGACAGTTTTTCTAACCTGGGACAATATCAAGCAGTGACGCTCAGCATCTAAAACTGAAGAAAGAGGCAATTCCAACTATATTGCTGCAGGCAGTGAGTAGTGTTTTTATCCACTTATTGACTATCTAAACAATTTCTGATTAAATTGAAAGTTTCTTAGAGAGACAGAATTGTCTAGATAACGCAAGATGCTAGTAAACTAACAATAGGAAACTACAAGTACCATACATAACTAATCACTGCGTACATTGTGACTATATAAACATGCAATATCGTTTTTACGAAAAAAGTCTAAAATGTAGTTTAAAAATAAAAACTTGAACAAAAAGCACTGGTTTTGGTTTTGTCGGGGGGAAAAGAGAAGCTTTCGAGTCTTCGTGCTTGCGGTTCAGTAATTAAATCCCCCCATCAGAGCTTTTCTTTGAAAAGAACATATTCTATCCGGTGTTTTACCTAAACAATCTGGCGACCACACGCTCTCGCTCTCGCTCTCTCTCTCTCTCTCTCTCTCTGTGATCTGAAAACACCAATAAACAAGTAAGCAGCATTTGAGCGATCTCCATTTGAGATGTTCTGCTTAAAGTGTCATTCAGTCGATCTGTGTTCTGTCAGGATCATGAGCCTCGTGTGCTGTTTGTGATTGTGTTTGCTGAACAACTGCACTTCTTCTGTTTTATGGCGGTTTGGCAAACCAACTTATAAAGGTGCATCGCCGCCACCTACTGATCTGGAGTGTGAAGCTCACATGTAAGCTACTTAATCATCTATTTACCTAATAAATAAATAAAAAAAAATATATATAAAAAATAAATCAATTTAAACTCTATTCATTATTCCTATCCTTTTTAATATTTCAACATTATTTCATATACTCTTGTTTGCATTAACCCATTTCCTAATAGCACCAGCATCGATATATTTTTAATTCCGATAATTTCTAATTCTTGAGATAATTGAAATCTTTCCCTTTCGTATGCAACACATCTTAAAAGAATATGCTCTACCGTTTCAGGCAGTCCATATTTGTCACAATAACCATTTTCATATTTCCTCATCCTCTGCAGACTGTAATTTAATGTTGTATGCCCTATTCTCAATCTTGATATGATTACATCCTTTCTTCTATTGCCATACTTTATCCTTTCAGTACCAACACATCCCTGAACCTGATATAAATGTCTTCCTTTTTGATCACACTCCCACATTTTTTGCCATTTCTTTCTTACTTCAATCTTTATTAATCCCTTCATTTCAGCTTTACTTATTGAAATCATAAATTCAACTTGATTTTGTTTCAGGGCTTTCTTTGCCAACTGGTCCACTTCCTCATTCCCTTCCACTCCAACATGTCCTGGCACCCAAAGGAAATATACTATTATACCCAACTGCCTTACTCTGTACAAACATTGTAATATTTCATATATTACGTCTTGTCGTGCTTCAGATTTTCCACTCTGTATACTTTTAAGGGCAGCCATTGAGTCTGCACATATCACTGATGTATTAGGTTGCACCTCCTCAATCCACTGTAAAGCTATACATATTGCAATTAATTCGGTAGTATATACTGAGATATGATCTGATACTCTCCTTGCTATTTTGACTTTAAATGTAGGTATATAAATAGCTGCTGCTGTTCTTCCAGATTCTGGTTCTTTAGACCCATCAGTATATATCTGCAATACTGAATAATATTTTTGGTTAATATATTGTTGTATCATTGTTACTGTTGAAATGTTCACATCCTTATTTTTAATCTCATTATGTATATCTAGATCAACTAGTGGCATTTGAAACAACCATGGAGGAATTGCAACAACTGCACTTGTGTGTGTGAGCTGCTGAAATAAGCCAATCAGAGCAGAGCTCATCATTAATATTCATGACTCTTCCAAATATGGCAAAAACAGAGCATTACATCCTGGGCACAATTTCTAGGGTTGTAAATGGACCTATAAAACTGTATCTGGACATTTTTGTGTCCAGATACAGAGTGTGTGTGATAATGGCAACCTCTTGTTGTACTTATATTCCTGAGAATGACGCAAATGGTAATTTAATCTAGAATTGCTCAAGAATTACAAAGACGAGAGATTGAGGATACTCAAGATGGGTTCTTAGCATGGCTCAAAGGATGGCAACAAATGCTTGTATCTGCCTTAATTCCTATAGGTGTAATACTATTAATTATCGCATTTATTATCTGTTGTATTATTCAATTTATTAGAGCTTTCATTAATCGTGCTATGAATACCTTTGTATCCTCTCAATACGCTGTCAAGTGTTATTAATTTCGAAGAAAAATGAAGGAAATGTTTGCTGAAGAATATTATGAATTTCAAGGTAAAGAAAGTGATTGGATCTGCGTATAAGAAATGTAATGCTGAGATTTGGGTGTGGCAATTTTATTGCCAAAAGGGGCAAGTGATAGATTTGATGTTGGTCTCAGCATGGAAGAGAAGTGGACAGAGGGCCTCTTGTCTGTTTACGTTATCTGTTTATGGGGGTTAGAAGTCTGCCACACAATGCACTATATACATGATCTTTTGCTACTATTCCTACACTGTAACAAGTACTGGGGAAGATATTACTAGACCTATTAATGAAGATATTTATTTAAGTATCGTCTACATACTCAGTATTTCCTATAAGATTTAGTGAAACTATGGGTTGACCTCTGTCCCTCTAGGGTGTATTAATCTGGTGCACTTTGAGAGTTCAAAAGTTCCTCCAACCCATATTCAGTGTGCAAATTGAGCAAAGAACAAATCTTGACTTCAAGCATTGACTTGAACCTCAACTTTAAGTGGGACTCTTACACTCCATAATAGTAATAATAATATTCATATAATATCATGATATCAATCCTATGACAGTTATAGCAATATATTGTAAAACAAATGCACTGGAAACTGGAAACAAATGCGTGAGCTTTTATTTTGATGTAAACTGCAGTCAAGCATTTATTTTGACAGTATAATAAATAATTATAATTATTATAATTATTAATTTGAATAAATATTGAAAATGTAAAAGGTGTGCATCATAGCTGACACCTAGATTAACACTTTGCAGTTGGTTTTATGACTGTCATTCTCTTAACCCTTCCGCACATACGTTCTAAATATTCAGACTGGCAGCGTGAGTTTTTTAACGCAACCGTTATTATAAAATGACGTGTTCTAATTTCCATGGTAACACATCAAACTTGACACGTGATGTTTTATTTTGTTTTTTTAATAAAAAACACTTACTGACTAAATTAAATACATGCAAGTGAACTCCTTATGGTTTAAATAATAAAAATAAAAACGAATAAATTATATGTTTGTTGATCGATAAGTTATCACAGTTTGTGGGCGGGCGGGGCGGGGCGCCATTTGGGAGTCGGAGCCTGCGGGATTTACAACACAAGATCATCCACTTCTCCTGATATATGTGACATTACGTGAGGGAACAGGGTAGAAAATGATTGTGTTAGTTGATCTGTAAAGTTATCACGGGCTTTGCCGTCCGAGCCGCCATTATGTTTACAACGCTGATGGAGCCTGCTGGATTTACAACACAAGATCATCCACTTCTCCTGATATAGGGTGAATTCAAGGTGGTTTGGACACTTTTTGGCATTGCGATGACTTGGGAAAAGTATCCCAATCACCCTGAAATCACCCAATGTGACATTACGTGAGAGAACAGTGTAGAAAATGATTCTTGTGTTAGTTGATCGGTAAAGTTATCACGGGCTGTGGGCGCCTGTGCCACCGTGAACATTAACGTTATATGTTTACAACACTGACAGGGAGTCGGAGCCAGCTGGTTTTACAACACAAGATCATCCACTTCTCCTGATATATGTGACACTACGCAAGGGAACAGAGTAGAAAGTGGTTGTGTTAGTTTATCGGTAATGTTATCACGGGCCATTATATGTTTACAACACTGATATCTTGCTGTTATATTTAGTATTCAATTACAAACTATATTTAGTTTTTGCTGATATTTTTGTGGTTGTGTAATGTAATTTGAAGTGTATGGAACCTAAAATAAACATTAAAAGACAGTCAGTCTCTCACTCACTCAGTCTTTGGCTCTGCACCAGTCAGCGCGTTAAAGCAGATTTTAAATTTTGAATTTGGCAGTTTATCACTGAGCAATCTAATCACACCAGTGTGATCGTACGCACCAGGGACCAGCCTGGACACTGAGAGAAAATACAAAACCCAATTTAAAAATACACACAACCAGTTGATAATCATATAAACATAATAAGATATTTAATAACACTAATAAAGTATGTCGTAATATTGACACGATTTCATGTGAGTTAAAAACTTGGCTGTTAGCTAGTCATATCTAATGTTAATAGCTGATCTGGTTGCTAACATCTGAGGTATCGCTACTCACCTTCAAAGTTGTGGATGTAACTTGATACGTACAATCTAAATCCTTTTTCACGCTTGCAACCGGGTGCAGGTGAATGGTGGTCGACAATCCTGTGGACGTCATTCACGTAAATTTTCAGGAGGTCTTGTAGACAGCGGGTTAAATATTTCGCAAATCAAAACCTGCCATCTCGCTGCTATAGCTATGCTGCGAACCGGAAATGGTCGACTGCACATTCAAGGCGGTGGAAGTAGAACTCCTTAGTTACGTGCATTTAGCGTATTAAACTCCCCCCTGTAAATGCTGCATCGACATGACATCCTCAATAAACCCGTCTCCAACATGACGACTCAATCTATCGAATAATCTTACAAATATATATTTATCTAATATGACTTCTGAACTGTAATGTTGCCAGAATAATAATCATACACTGGTTGTTCGTCGGCCAGAGGAGAACTGGCACCCCGACTGAGCCTGGTTTCTACTAAGGAGTTTTGGTTCCTTGCCACCTTTGGCTTGGCTTGAAAGACACCAATATTTTTATAAGTCTGTTTGTTTGTGGACGGTATAGGCCACAGAGGCTTCTCTCCACATTGAGGAAGGCACATAATTCTTCATTGATCTGTCTGCTACAAACTTGCAAAATATATTAATGATGCCACAAACCTGTAAAAGACATTAATGATGCAGGGCGAGACAACTGCTGCAGATTTATTTGGAATTGCATAGGCCTCAGCCCATTTTGTGTAACAAATGTACTAATTTCCCTTGTTGGTCCTGATGACTTTCCCCACTAAATCCATGCCCAGCAGTTCCAGAGGCGTGTCCACCTTTAAATTAAAATAACACAATAAAGACATTTAAATTCTGTGACCTCATGAATTCCCTGCCTTAAACCCCAAGCACATCTATGGACAATCTTACACAAACATTTTGGGATGTAGTTTGGCTCCTGCTTGATGGTCTGTTAAATTGGCACTGAGCACACCTGATGTTCAGAAATAAGCATATGTGAAATGCATTCCAGAACATAATCCATTTGTATGTCTCACAGCAAAGTTGAAAGGGAATAATTTAGTATTTTCCCATTTATTGATGTCCACCCCAATTTTAGGCCAGTAGAGCCCAGCTGTTCCACAGTGTGCTCCTATAGGGGCTTGTGTGGAATCCTGAAAATATTTGGTTGTCCTCTTTTTGTCCAACAACCACTTTTCTTCTTAACTACATATTGATTTTTGAAGAGATGTGGTAAAGTATGCCATCTATTGAAATAAACCTGCAAGGGGTTCTGAAGGCCCAATTGCAAGAATGGGCCCATTTAAACTGAAATTGGAAAGCAGGTTACTATTATAAATATTGACTTTTTGTTATTATCAAGTCTTGGTGTATCACTATACCTCACTTTCTACGAGAAACACTGTCGGCGTAGAGGAGTTATGACTTAGAGTAGTTTGCTTACCATCAACTTGGAAACTTGTCTGTGAATTAGGGGGGATCTCAGGTAAAGTGGGCCATTTAAGGTTTGGGGGTCCCAGCTCCTCTGGAATTCAAAGCCAATGACTGCAAAGGATTTCAAACTGTTGTCATAACTGTGCTTGACAAGTAACATGTGATTTGATTGGTTTATGGTTGCTATGGTGGGCGGGGCAATAATTCAAATCAAGACTGCATCAGAAAGCTGCATGGTAAGTAGCCTGGCATACCAAATCTAACTAAACTATTAAAAGGATGATACATCTATATAAAAACAAACATGCACATAAAAAAAACTGCATAATATCTGTATGAATTACAGGGAGGTGAAGAAAGGCATTACAGTGAGTGTGCACCTCTTATCATGAGCATGGGGTGTGGTGTGGTCCACACTGCAAAGATTTCTTCAGTGGAAAGGTGACTGGCAGTGAACATGCGTCAGGGCGGAAGCCCTACTTTCCAGAGAAGCGGAAAGGGAGCTTGCTTCCACCCTCAAGACCTTGGCATAGAAGGGGTTTCCCTTCAGAAAACGTGATGTCTATCAAGTGGCCTTTGATTCTTGCATCCAAGAACAACCTATCTGGTTTCTCCAAGACAGCAGGGAGGGCTGGATATTACTGGTTTCAGAACTTTCTAAAGCGCAACCTAGAGCTCGGGATGCGCAAGCCAGAGGTCCTGTCTGCAGCACGGACTGCTGGACTCAACAAAGAGGTGGTCAGCCAGTGGTTTAACCAGTATGAGACCCTTTTGGTTGAGCTGGGTATCGATGGCATACCGTCACATATATGGAACTGTGACAAGTCTGGGCTTCAGGACTTCTTTCCCTTTGCAGTTTGACTGACTCATTGGTTACCTGAAACTGCTCATACAAAAAAAGTTGACACAGCTGATGTTTCAAGAACTGTAGGGCCTACATTTTTTTATTACATAATTTCAACACAAATTATTTATTTTAAACTGTTATTATTAGACATAAAAACACATGAAAAGGGCATATATGGTTTTGTATTATTGTCCCAGGCGATTCACCAAAAAGTTGCACAATTTAGCTGATATCACCTACATATTTCTGCACTTTTTTTGAGTGGTCATCTCCCCAATTTATGACTTTATTTATTAACTTGATTGATTGGTTTCATCACCCTCTGAAATTGTATGTCAATTACGATAAAGTTATGTTGCTATTTCATGTATTGTGATTTATTTACACTGTTAAAGAGTTGGATTCTCATGCTAAACATGGTAAACATTAAAAAAAAATAAGTTGGACGCATGATATTTCAGTGCCAAATTCACTCCTTCAGGATTCGAACAAGTTTTGGCCCAGTAGTGTAGCCGTACTAAATTAAACCACAACACAACGGAATTAAACCACAACACAACGAAATCGGCACAACACAATGGAAATGAACCACAACACAACGAAATCGCCACAACACAAAGGAAACGAGTCACAACACAACGAAATCGCCACAACACAATGGAAATGAGCCACAACACAACGGAATTAAACCACAACACAACAAAATCGCCACAATACAATGGAAATGAGCCACAACACAACGGAATTAAACCACAACACAACGAAATCGCCACAATACAATGGAAATGAGCCACAACACAACGGAATTAAACCACAACACAACGGAATTAAACCAAAACACAACGAAATCGCCACAACACAAAGGAAACGAGTCACAACACAACGAAATCGCCACAACACAATGGAAATGAGCCACAACACAACGGAATTAAAACATAACACATCGAAATCGCCACAACACAATGGAAATGAGCCACAACACAACGGAATTAAAACATAACACAACGGAATTAAACCACAACACAACGAAATCGCCACAAGACAATGGAAATGAGCCACAACACAACGGAATTAAACCATAACACAACGGAATTAAACCACAACACAACGAAATCGCCACAACACAAAGGAAACGAGTCACAACACAACGAAATCGCCACAACACAATGGAAATGAGCCACAACACAACAGAATTAAACCATAACACAACGAAATCGCCACAACACAAAGGAAATGAGCCACAACACAACGGAATTAAACCATAACACAACGGAATTAAACCACAACGAAATCTCCACAACACAACGGAAATGAGCCACAACACAATGGAATTAAACCATAACACAACGGAATTAAACCACAACACAACGAAATCGCCACAACACAACGGAAATGAGCCGCAACACAACGGAATTAAACCACAACACAACGTAATTAAACCACAACACAACGAAATCGCCACAACACAACGAAATCGCCACAACACAACGGAAATGAGCCGCAACACAACGGAATTAAACCACAACACAACGGAATTAAACCACAACACAACGGAATTAAACCACAACACAACGAAATCATTTTTTTATTTTATACAAAATGTCTGCGATATGGAGACACTACACCCAAAGTACATGGAAGATGTTGAGCAAAATGACCCAAATGATGTGATTTTGATGATGTGAAATTAAACTTAATATGGAAGAATTGTATGTTCAAGCCTTACAAAAAGAAAAGCACAAGAATGTAAAGATAATAAGGAAATACATTTGTTGTAAACAGTCAAAAGAAAAATATAAATAAATTGAACAATATTTCGGTATGGTAATAAATATATACACAAAGGTTAGAGCTCACAAAAACCCTATCAGAAGTCAGGTAAATCCCAACACATAGTCTCAATGTGATAATATCTAGGTAAAAGAGAGTCTGTGTCTGTTCCGCGAATTAGTAATTACAAAAATAACGGTAATAATTTAATTGATGCCCAACAAATAAACAATATATATAGTACGGATAATCAAATGATAAAGCTTGGGTTGCTGAATATTCGATCTCTTTCCCCAAAAGCGCTCATTGTTAATGATATCATTACAGATAATAATCTAGATGTGCTGTGTTTGACAGAAACCTGGCTAAAACCTGATGACTACATTACTTTAAATGAGTCCACTCCCCAAGATTATTGTTATAAACACAAGCCACGTCTGAAAGGTAAAGGGGGAGGGGTTGCTGTAATTTATAATAATATCTTCAGTATTACTCAGAAGTCTAGTTTCAAATATAATTCCTTTGAAGTTTTGGTGCTTTATGTAACGTTACGTAGTGCAAATGATAAATCCCGTGTAACATTTGTGTTAGCTACTGTATACAGGCCACCAGGGCACAATACAGACTTTATCAAAGAATTTGCTGATTTTCTATCAGAGCTAGTTCTGGCCGTAGATAAATTACTAATTGTTGGTGATTTTAATATCCATGTAGACAATGAAAAAGACACATTGGGATTGGCATTTAAAGACATTATAAACTCTATTGGAGTTAGGCAACACGTGTCAGGACCCACTCATCGCCTTAATCATACTGTAGACCTAATATTGGCACATGGAATAAATGTTGATACCGTTGAAATTCTGCAGCAGAGCGACGACATCTCAGATCATTACCTAGTATCATGTATACTTAATTTAGCTAAAGCTACAAAGCCATCCACCCGTTTAAAAAATGGCAGGACTATCAGCGCTGCGACTAAAGATTGCTTTTTAAATAATCTTCCTAATCAGTATCATCTCCTCAGCATTCCAGATAGCTTAGAGGAACTCGATGTTGCAACAGAAACTATTGACTCTCTCTTTTCCAGTACTTTAGACACAGTCGCTCCCCTGCGCTTAAAGAAGATTAAAGAAAATAGTCCAACGCCGTGGTACAACGAGCACACTCGGGCCCTTAAAACAGCAGCCAGAAAAATGGAGCGCAGCTGGAAGAAAACAAAACTAGAGGTCTTTCGTAATTCGTGGAAAGAACGCATGATCGCATACAGAAAGGCCGTAAAAACTGCTAGATCTGCTTATTTCTCGACTCTCTTAGAAGAAAACAAACACAAACCTAGGTATTTATTCGATACAGTGGCTAAATTAACCAAGAATAAAGCTTCAACTTCTGATGTTTGTAAACAGCACAGCAGTAATGAACTTCTTTACGTGTAAGCTTGACAATATAAGGAAGAAAATTATAACCATGCAGCCGTCTACTACAGTATCACATCAGACAGAGCATCGTAGTGTCACTGAGGAAAAATTACACTCATTCACTGCTATAGGAGGAGAAGAATTGGCTAAACTCTTTAATTCATCTAAATCAACAACATGTATGCTTGACCCTATACCGACTAGGCTATTAAAAGAGATGCTACCAGAGGTCATGGATCCTCTTCTTAATATCATTAATTCATCTTTGTCATTAGGATATGTACCAAAAACCTTTAAGTTGGCTATTATTAAACCACTTATTAAAATACCGCATAACTTGATCCTACAGAATTAGTCAATTACAGGCCAATCTCAAATCTACCCTTTCTTTCAAAAATACTTGAAAAGGCAGTGTCTTCACAATTATGTTCCTTTTTAGAAAGAAATGGTATCTGTGAGGATTTTCAGTCAGGATTTAGACCGTATCATAGCACTGAGACTGCTCTAATTAGAGTTACAAATGATTTACTCTTATCATCTGATCGTGGTTGTATCTCTATTAGTGTTACTCGATCTTAGCGCTGCATTCGATACTATCGATCACAATATTCTTTTGAATAGACTCGAAAATTATCTAGGCATTAGTGGATATGCATTGGCATGGTTTCAATCATACCTATCTGACCGTTATCAATTTGTAGCAGTAAATGAAGAGATGTCACACCGATCACAAGTTCAGTATGGAGTACGCAAGGCTCAGTGTTAGGGCCATTGCTCTTCACCCTGTACATGCTACCACTGGGAGATATCATTAGGAAGCATGGCGTTAGATTTTATTGTTATGCTGATGATACTCAGCTCTATATTTCTTCACACCCAGAAGAAACTAACCAATTCACAAGATTAACGGAATGTATAGATGATATCAAAATTGGATGATCAGTAATTTCCTGCAACTTAATTCAGAAAAACAGAATTTTTAATCATTGGACAAAAAGCTCACAAGTAGTAACCCAGAATACTGTCTAACCCTCGATGACTGCTCTGTCAAGTCCCTCGTCAGTTAGGAACCTGGGTGTGCTCTTTGATACCAATCGTTTGAAAGCCATGTTTCTAGCATCTGTAAAACTGCATTCTACCATCTTAAAAATATATCTAAATTACGGCACATGCTCTCAATGCAAAATGCTGAACAGTTAATACATGCGTTCATGAGCTCAAGGCTAGATTATTGTAATTATCTACTGGGTGGTTGCCCTGCTCGCCTAATAAATAAACTCCAGCTGGTCCAAAACGCAGCAGCTCGAGTTCTTACTAGAACCAGGAAGTATGAACACATTAGTCCAGTTCTGTCAACACTGCACTGGCTCCTATTAAACATCACATACATTTTTAAATCTAGCTTATTACAAAGCACTAAATGGTTTAGCTCCCCAGTACTTGAGTGAGCTCTTAACACATTATACTCCATCACGTCTACTGCGGTCTCTAAACTCTGACCTGCTGATAATACCTAGAATATCAAAAACAACTGCAGGTGGTCGATCCTTTTCCTATTTAGCACCTAAACTCTGGAACAGTCTTCCTAGCATTGTTCGGGAAGCAGACACACTCTGTCAGTTTAAATCTAGACTAAAAACACATCTCTTTTCTATGGCATACACATAAAACACTTTTTTCAATTAAATGATTATTAGACTGCATTATCTAGGTCAGCGGAACCGGGAACACTTCCCATAACACCTGATGTACTCGTTACATCATCAGAAGAATGGCATCTACGCTAATGTTAGTGTCTCTGTTTTATCCGAGGTTTACTGCAGTCAGCCGGCTCCATTTAGACTCCCCTTAAGCTGCCTCATCCACACGGCATCCTCAATAAACCTGTCTCGGCGTGATGACTCCGATTGTTTGAATAGTCCTAGTTAACAATTCTTTAAATCGATATGTCATCCTCAAAACAACCCGTCTCCAGCGTGTTGCCAATCTTTCGAATATTACACTTTAGTAATTGTTTAATCAATACGGCATCCTCAATAAACCTGTCTCCGGATGACTCTGATTGTTTGAATATTCCTAGTTAATAATTCTTTAAATCAATATGTCATCCTCAAAACAACCCGTCTCAGCGTGTTGCCGCCGATCTTCGAATATTACACTTTAGTAATTGTTTAATCAATACGGCATCCTCAATAAAAACTGTCTCCGGCTTAATGACTCCGATATTTCAAGTTATTTATTTTTAATAATTATTTAATCGATACATCATCCTCAATAAACCCGTCTCCGGCGTGTTGCCTCAGATATTTTGAATATTCAGATCTATTATGACCTCTGACCTTTAAAATTGCCAGAATAATAATAATACGCTGTTTGTTAATTGGCCAGAGGAGAACTGGCACCGACTGAGCCTGGTTTCTCCCAAGGTTTATTTTTCTCCATTAGGTCTCCTGATGGGGTTTTAGTTTCCTTGCCACTGTGCCTCTGGCTTGGCACTCAGTTGGGAAAAACTATTTTCAAATATATTTCAAAATAAATCTAATTATTAAACTAAATTAACCATATAGACCAAATTACTGATCTAATTACTGATCTAAAGCCCACATTGTTACTGTATGATAATCAAAATATATTCTGTTGCGTTATTTTTCTGTTTAACACTGTGAAGCTGCTTTGAAACAATCTGCATTGTTAAAAGCGCTATATAATAAAGTTGACTTGACTATAGGTGCACGTTTGTAAACAACCACACACTTATATGTTTTGCCAAATAAATGTTGATTCCTTGTATTCAGACAGATATCCGACAGTCAGAGATGGAGTCATCCTCAGGCACAAGCACTTCCACAGGCTCCACATCCACCCGGCGCGATGTTCACAGTCGCAGTTGTTGAGTCAAGGATGGTTGACTTGTCACGAAGGAGACCGTTGCCTGTGCCCTGTGTCTTACCTTACATTGGGGTTGTTGTTGTAACCTCCACGTGTTCTGACTGCAGAGAAGAACATCTCCAAGTGGTCCTGACTGAGTTTGTGGGTCTTAAGGTATTGGTAGGAGGCAGCTGGCTGCTCTACCAGGTCACGTAGATTCTCATTACACTCCTGCCACAAGCAATGAAACCATAGATGGGTGTCTTTTTCTGTGTGCTATGCACATGTACTGTTTACCAACATAACACTACAGGACTTAAAGGCCAATTTATGCCCGATTTTCCCCTCCCGAATCTTGTCTAGGACCTCGATCGGTTCCGATGTTGGGCGCAGATTATCTAGTAATGTGAGGTGTTCACAGATCGTATCTTGCCCCTCCCGATCTGCTCTCACACAAATCGGGCTTGCCCCAATCATATCAAACATGTTTGATATTTATCGGGATGAGCAAGATTGTAATAGCGTCAGTACTGTCACAATAGCCAATAGGAAACAAGTCTACAATGAGACGGAAGTGATGGACTTTTCGAAATGGCGACCGCGAAACCTGCAACACGGATGCGTTGGATTTCGGAGATGGAGGAGCGACTTGTTGAAATGTGGTAACAATATGACTGTGTATACAACATTTCTTCAAAAGTGTACGAGCAAGAGAGAGAGCACTATATGGCAGATAGGGGGACCCCTAAAAACACATGATTTTTCAAAATGGGAAAAATAAGAAATAGAAACTCTGCATAACCAAATTTGTAAAAGCATCCTAAAAGTAAACAGAGCAACAGGAAACAACTCATGCAGAGCTGAATTATAAATTATTTTGTAGTGTGTGATGCTCCGCGATTTTCAAATCTTGTAGTGTGAGCATGTTTAAGATTTGAGGGAAGAAAATCTGCAAAAACTCTCCTGAAGTGTGTGCTGCAACCAGATTTCACAATCGGATAGGATTTAAAAACTCCTGTAGTGTGAGCCAGGCATACGTCACTTCCGTGTTGGCTTCAAGAGGAACTGGAGGAGGTTGCCGCTTGGTTAGTATATTGTGTACGTTATTTTGAGTACTGGCTCACTACACATTGGGACACTTTTGACTATTAATGACAAAATCTCCTTTGTACAACCTTACTACTAATATTTATGAATAACAGCAGAATGCTACTTTTATAACGCCAATTAAAGTGCATTTCAATAAATATTTATGTAACTATGCAATGTTTCAGCTGTAAATCAATTATAAATGGTTGCTAGTTTATGTTCACTATACGTTTATCAATATATGTTTATGGTGAAATATAACTGAATAATGGTATTGCGTGTCATGATGTGTATTGAGTCTGCTTGCATGATTTGTTTCATGCTTCAGATTCTCTATTAAGGGAACATTTTGTGTTTAAACAGTAAGTACATTGTACCTCACTTTTATAACATTAGTATATATTAATTATACACACCTAATATAAAACAGCACCTTGTTTTGTAATATAGTACTAAAACTACTGTATAAAACACAAGACATTTGAAGTGTAATACAAAATACATACAATTATATGATGATTGAGAGTGTAGAGAGCCTTAACAGAGTTTAGCTTCAACCTTTAAACATAAGCTTTTTCTTATGGCTATAATCATCTATCAGTTTATGGCTTTAAAATCGAAAAAGTCACCCAAATAATGTGAATAATTTATCATTGGTGAAAGATTATGAAGATATAATGGAAATAAATATTGGACAATCATCAATTTTCTAGACATTTTATACCTGTTTTCAGTTGTTGTTGTTTTTAGACTCCAATGAACTTTATTTGTCAACTTTTGTTTTAAATGAGAAAAAATTATTTTTAAATAAAAAATATTACTTTTGGTATAAAATGGCTTCTTCTCTCAAGCATTACTCTTACTTTAGTAGTTTCCTAATATTTTCAGCACATCATTGGACAACAAACATTTAAATGTTTTTCAACAATGCATTCAACTCTGAATTTCTGTTACCTCTTATTATTTGGTAATTTTGCTATATTAGATAGCAGCATACGAACAAGACTTTTATTTTGGTTTAGTTTTATGACGTCATAAGTCTGCGCCGCGCTCGTGCATCTGCTGTGGTTCGACTAAAGAAAGGTTTGTGTTTAACGCATTTAAACCGTTCAATCAATTCTAAAGATGTACTAAGTGGTTTACTATTGAATGTAACCTATTTATGCTTAATGTAATATGAATTAGCGTTATGTTTTATGAGTAAATCACATCGTCACAAGAGTATCACAATAGGTGCGTCTCATTTCTCTTCCTTTATCGTGAATCAGTTTATCATTAACATGAATTAGGTCAATGGCAAGTAGTGATGGAGAAACGACTTTTTTTAAACTCCGAGTCAATTGAGCCAAATGCTTCGCAAAGTGATTCACTGATTCGACTCACACGCTGTTCAAAACAGCGCAAATCATGCAATAGAGACACAAACCAATAGAACATGGGTTCATGAAAGTGCTATTAAATGTGATCTACACATCATTAGATACCACTAAATCATAAATGCCTAAACGCGAACTTTCATTAGCCTTTTAAATTGTGTTATTTTATTAAATTGAAGTGTTAGTTTTGAGTGTTTCTGTCTAATCAGGTGATTTAAGTCCATTAGCTCTCACTCTGACTGACTCTTACCAGTGACTCAGAGATTCAGTGTGGATTAATGTTTCTTTCTGTTAATTACTCTCATCTTAAACAGGACAAACACACAGAAAAACTCCTGGTAAAAGAGAGTGAGATACACTATAATAAAGATGGCGGTTATTAAAGAGGAGAGTGAAGACATGAAGATTGAAGAAGTATTCAGTGTGAAACAAGAAGACATGAAGATTGAAGAAACATTCAGAGTGAAACAAGAAGAGGAACAAACAGGTTGGTTTTATCCTCAAAGCTGAACTCACTCATTTATTAAAGCTACACTGTGTGATATTTTCCCCCATCTAGCGGTGAAAAGGTATATGACCATCCAGTGAATATTAGTTTCTGTTCCTCTCAATTCTGATTTCGTTTTAACTCCTACGGTGGCTGATTTAGTCCAAGATTAATATGGCTTCCAGTTCGATCAAGTGATGAGGTTACTTTAGAAAACTATTATAATTTGCTGTTATTTAATTTGTCATTTAACATGTAGGTTATGACATCTATGTAAAATGAATAATAGTTTTACCTTTTCGTTATTTTATACCATTTCATTGCTAACATCAGCGATCAGGTTCCCAGACGAATGCAAGCTAATCTTAGTAAAGTAACTTTTATCGGTGCTATCGTTATTCTGTATATTGTACGACATCACTAGCGTAAGGCAAAGTTTACATTGCAGGCTATATCAGTCTCAAGCAATCCCCCTCTTCACATTCGACACAGTGCCATCGAGTGTTAAGCTTGAATTTACGGGTATGTCCCTCTTTGGCTACTGTACTTTCAAGATGGAGGGGCAACATGGCGACGCGCATTCGAACCCCTCACCCTTATGTATTTTCAATGGCATATTATAAACTTACGAGAATAATTTATTACTTGAAAGAAGTAAATACACATTAATGAGCACATATTTTTAAAATAACTAAGTGTTTTTAGCTAAGAATAGCCTAAAAAAGTTACACAGTCTAGTTTTAAAGAAATGACTGACAACATGTAAAGACATGTTGAGATCACATGACCTGACAAATGCTAATACTGCTGCCTGCAAGTGAACCAGAGAAGATCCTACCTCCATGCTGGTCATTCATTATGACATGTCACACATTAAATTAAGAGTAGTAGTCTAAACTAAACAATTATTCCTCATAAGTCTTAAGCTAGTCCCAGACTAAAATGCATGTTTGAGTGGTTTTAACTAAAAGCACCTTTCAGTGACACATCTTAAAATATATCAGTGCCATTGTTTTGTCATAAGATGCAAATCAGTAATGTTTCTAAAAGCTACTTACATGTAAAAAGTCCTGTTTCGGATAAATCTTGGGACATAATCTGCAAGAACAAAGAAATGTGTTCGTTTTCTCGAGGTGGCAAGAACAAGAGCAAAGTTCGTTCTGCCGAACATCTCAGTTTCTCCACTAAACCCCGCCCACTTTAAATCTCTGACCAATCACACAATAGCTCTCGGAAACCCACAAGAAAAAAGTTCTGCTCATTACATCACAATTCATCATGTCTTTATTTTAAATGCCATTTAAATTCAACATCACTGAACCCAGAGGCATCATGCAGATAACTATTCTGAAACAGTCCAACTAAAATCCAACAAAATAATGAACAAATAAAATATAAAACAACATGAAATTAGTTCATTGACAGTCTTATATATTAATTTATATTATACATTTAGAATATAAACAATTTACTGAATTATCATTCAGTAAATTGTTAAACAGTCATTGGATAGGACTTAAATAAACGGCTGTTGTATTTGTGTATGGTGTGATGTTAAATATGGGTGAAATATTAAGCCGCAATAATAATATAATGCTTTCTTGAAAAGGCAAAAGAATGCATGCTTGTTTTCTTAATATGATAACTAAAAATCTAAAGACATTTTCTCAATATGCGACATGCGGGACAAGGAGTGGAAGTGCTGCAATGCTTTGACATATTGACACCAAACTTTGCATGTGTCATTGTCTTCTCACTCTGACCACACCATATCAATTTGGTCACAGCGCCACCTATTGGTCAGATGTGATAAATCATTCAATCAAATTAGTAATTTTTGTACTAAAATGATTCATGTTTTTAATTCTGCATTGTTGCAGTTGGTCTGATGCTCCAGCCATGTTGGCATGACTTCTCGCGTGTTTGTGCTTGGCCCCGTTAAATGCTGCTTGCCAGTGATGTTCTGAGTCATACAATTATTTACACTGAAAAAATAAGGCTTATCTAGCCATAAAAAATATATTAACATCCTTTAGAAGTCTGGCCCGCAGGCCAAATGCGGATGGATTTCAAATGGCCGGCAGCTTGTTTATTAAAATATATGTGGCCCGCAACACACAATTTATAAATCGTGCTGTTTCACAATGCCAACAGTGGAACGAAACAGCAGTATTTGTGTGCACTACACAGCGAGCATACTCACAAGCTTACTAATGTGTTTACTTGCTGAGTGTCTTGATCACACGACCACTACATAGCCAGTGAGCGCGAGTTCGCCGTAGAGGTCTCCGGGACCAGCTGCAAATCTCTCTGATTTAATTTAGTTTAAAGCAGTGGTCTCAAACTCAACTCCTGGAGGGCCACAGCTCTGCCCAGTTTAGCTCCTTCCAGTTTGAACTCACATCTGCTTGGAAGTTTCTAGTAATCCTGAAGACCTTGACAGGGATGCCAACTCTCACGCATTTGGCGTGACACACGCTTTTAGGCTCTGACTCATGCTCTCACTCTGCCCAACTTAATCTCACGCTAAATTGCCAAACCTGCTTTTGATATTAAACAAAGCTGAGCTTTTACATTTTTTTAAGTTTTAATGCGTAATTCAAACAATAAATATGTGGCATAATGTTGAAGCCAGAGGCGTTGAAAAACGAAGTTGCATATGCTCTCATCTCCCGGCGGCGCGCTCACTCGCCACGTGGTTCATGGAGCGCTCAACACTTCTAGCGCTGTGTCAGTGCATTCGAATGGCTTACGCGGATACACAACACTTCACTATACAGAGGATTGCAGCAAGTTTTGGTAAACAGTACAGCATAGTGTGCATTGATTATTAAATCAACCAGGGAATTAAATCAAATTTAATCAACAAATTTAAAGCTAATTTACAGGATTGTTTTATTTTGGAGAGACGTAAACATTGTTAACATTAATGTTATTATTATTTAGCCCTCAGGTATTCCTTACTAACTGGTCACACTCACTGATGGTCTAATGTGACCATACACCGTAACTATTTTACAATTAAATAAATGTTCTATGTAAATTCTATGTAGGCCTATTTAATATTTTGAGGAGATTCTTTTGGTACTAATTACTATTTGTGCAATATTTGTCAATTAAAATATTTTTCTTCTAATATTTGTATTATTTATATTACAATTAGTGTGGTAATTAAGGTTAAAATAGAGAAGTCCAATTCAAAGAGGCAAATTATAGTCATTTTGTGGCTAAAAAATAATAATGTTCATTTGTTATGCCATTACCCAGTCGGTGCCTTTATGGCTCCTTGATAAATATACATGTATCTAATCTAGTTGCTCAAAAAAGTATTGCAGTTTTGCATTTTAATAAATATTTAAATATGATCTAATTTCTTTAAATGGGAAATTAAAATGTTAATTACTTGCATCCTAATATTTTTAATGATAATACTTAAATAAGCACACACAAGTGAATATTAATGAATGTGAGCACATATAATTTGACCCAAGAAACTTTTAAAATAGTGTTAAAATATAGTGCTAAGTCAAGCAAATGTATCCTTATATGTACAGTAGGCTATATACTACACATCAATTGATACTGAATCAAGATAGGAAAGTACCCCAAACCCCCCATGGATTTACTGTGGTAACACTTACTGTAACCGTGGTATTTTGTCAAAAAATGTAGGTTAATATCTCATTTGATGTATTTTTTTAATTTATGTATTAAATGAGTAATAAAGGCTATTATACTGATCATTTTTGTCATAAACTTGCATTTTTGTTCATTTGTATTTATATTAAATGCGTTTATAGACTAAATATCATGAAGCCATTCTAGATATACAGTAAAAAAAAACTATTTTTAGTTTGTTCCATGTAGTGAAGTGCCATGTGTGGTTTTACCTGTGGTGACCCCCTTTTTAAAAAGTTTCAAACATGGAGTTGAAAGCCAAGGAATAGAAGTGGGCCTTAAGACTTGACTTAAAACATTCAACTGTGGGAGCCTTTCTGACCATGGGAGGCAGAGCGTTCCACAATCTGGGGCCAATCACTGCGAAAGCCCGGTCCCCCCTGGTTTTAAGTCTAGTCTTAGGAACCAAAAGCTGTAGCTGGCCCTCGGACCTCAGTGAACGCAACGGTATATAAATTTGGATGAGGTCCGTGATATACTGTGGGGCCAGTCCATTCAAAGCTTTAAAAACAAACAATAAAATCTTAAAATCAATTCTAAATCGAACAGGAAGTTTAGACACCCTCGGTTTGAAACAGTTGAAAAAATAATGAGTAACTCTTCTCTGTACAGTATTTCATACAATTTGGATTTATTCTAAAACAAGACAATGATACTGAATGATTTTTAGCAGTGTATTGTGACATGGCATTTAAAGTCATATTTTCCTAATGTCTTGTACCGTCACACGGATGGGAATATACAGATGAGGATATGCATAGTAGGTGTTGTAAACTCCATATATAGTTATTTTGGGGAAAAGACGGTATGCACAATCTTCCACTGACTGGGTTTTATAAAGGGATTTTTGCACAGATTCTGACAGATTCTGATTCTGACTTTTAATGTAGAATTGTATTCACATATGTACATTCATCAACTCACACATCAGTTGTGGTACATGGAAGCTTGAGCATGTTTGCTTGACGTGCGAGAACCAATGATATTTATTCTTGTGTTGCGTATCTTGTTTGAGCTTCTACAAGAACCAATGAGGTTCTTTCTTTTGTTTTACGCAGAAAGTTTGAGCTTTTGCAAGAACCAATGAGGTTCATTCTTGTGTTTTACGCAGAAAGTTTGAGCTTTTGCAAGAACCAATGAGGTTCATTCTTGTGTTTTACGCAGAAAGTTTGAGCTTTTGCAAGAACCAATGAGGTTCATTCTTGTGTTTTACGCAGAAAGTTTGAGCTTCTACAAGAACCAATGAGGTTCATTCTCATGTTACGCAGCACGTTTGAGCTTCTACAAGAACCAATGAGGTTCATTCTTGTGTTTTACGCAGAAAGTTTGAGCTTTTGCAAGAACCAATGAGGTTCATTCTTGTGTTTTACGCAGAAAGTTTGAGCTTTGCAAGAACCAATGAGGTTCATTCTTGTGTTTTATGCAGAAAGTTTGAGCTTCTACAAGAACCAATGAGGTTCATTCTTGTGTTTTATGCAGAAAGTTTGAGCTTCTACAAGAACCAATGAGGTTCATTCTTGTGTTTTACGCAGAAAGTTTGAGCTTCTACAAGAACCAATGAGGTTCATTCTTGTGTTTTACGCAGCAAGTTTGAGCTTCTACAAGAACCAATGAGGTTCATTCTTGTGTTTTACGAGAAAGTTTGAGCTTTTGCAAGAACCAATGAGGTTCATTCTTGTGTTTTACGCAGAAAGTTTGAGCTTCTACAAGAACCAATGAGGTTCATTCTCATGTTACGCAGCACGTTTGAGCTTCTACAAGAACCAATGAGGTTCATTCTTGTGTTTTACGCAGAAAGTTTGAGCTTTTGCAAGAACCAATGAGGTTCATTCTTGTGTTTTATGCAGAAAGTTTGAGCTTCTACAAGAACCAATGAGGTTCATTCTTGTGTTTTACGCAGAAAGTTTGAGCTTTTGCAAGAACCAATGAGGTTCATTCTTGTGTTTTACGCAGAAAGTTTGAGCTTCTACAAGAACCAATGAGGTTCATTCTTGTGTTTTATGCAGAAAGTTTGAGCTTCTACAAGAACCAATGAGGTTCATTCTTGTGTTTTATGCAGAAAGTTTGAGCTTCTACAAGAACCAATGAGGTTCATTCTTGTGTTTTACGAGAAAGTTTGAGCTTCTACAAGAACCAATGAGGTTCATTCTTGTGTTTTACGCAGCAAGTTTGAGCTTCTACAAGAACCAATGAGGTTCATTCTTGTGTTTTTTACGCAGAAAGTTTGAGCTTCTACAAGAACCAATGAGGTTCATTCTTGTGTTTTACGCAGCAAGTTTGAGCTTCTGCAAGAACCAATGAGGTTCATTCTTGTGTTACGCAGCACGTTTGAGCTTCTACAAGAACCAATGAGGTTCATTCTTGTGTTTTACGCAGAAAGTTTGAGCTTCTGCAAGAACCAATGAGGTTCATTCTTGTGTTTTACGCAGAAAGTTTGAGCTTCTACAAGAACCAATGAGGTTCATTCTTGTGTTTTTACGCAGAAAGTTTGAGCTTCTGCAAGAACCAATGAGGTTCATTCTTGTGTTTTACGCAGAAAGTTTGAGCTTCTACAAGAACCAATGAGGTTCATTCTTGTGTTTTACGCAGAAAGTTTGAGCTTTTGCAAGAACCAATGAGGTTCATTCTTGTGTTTTACGAGAAAGTTTGAGCTTTTGCAAGAACCAATGAGGTTCATTCTTGTGTTTTACGCAGAAAGTTTGAGCTTTTGCAAGAACCAATGATGTTCATTCTTGTGTTTTACGCAGAAAGTTTGAGCTTCTACAAGAACCAATGAGGTTCATTCTCATGTTACGCAGCACGTTTGAGCTTCTACAAGAACCAATGAGGTTCATTCTCATGTTACGCAGCACGTTTGAGCTTCTACAAGAACCAATGAGGTTCATTCTTGTGTTTTACGCAGAAAGTTTGAGCTTTTGCAAGAACCAATGAGGTTCATTCTTGTGTTTTACGCAGAAAGTTTGAGCTTTGCAAGAACCAATGAGGTTCATTCTTGTGTTTTATGCAGAAAGTTTGAGCTTCTACAAGAACCAATGAGGTTCATTCTTGTGTTTTATGCAGAAAGTTTGAGCTTCTACAAGAACCAATGAGGTTCATTCTTGTGTTTTACGAGAAAGTTTGAGCTTCTACAAGAACCAATGAGGTTCATTCTTGTGTTTTATGCAGAAAGTTTGAGCTTCTACAAGAACCAATGAGGTTCATTCTTGTGTTTTATGCAGAAAGTTTGAGCTTCTACAAGAACCAATGAGGTTCATTCTTGTGTTTTACGCAGCAAGTTTGAGCTTCTGCAAGAACCAATGAGGTTCATTCTTGTGTTACGCAGCACGTTTGAGCTTCTACAAGAACCAATGAGGTTCATTCTTGTGTTTTATGCAGAAAGTTTGAGCTTCTACAAGAACCAATGATGTTCATTCTTGTGTTTTACGCAGAAAGTTTGAGCTTCTACAAGAACCAATGAGGTTCATTCTCATGTTACGCAGAAAGTTTGAGCTTCTACAAGAACCAATGAGGTTCATTCTTGTGTTTTACGCAGAAAGTTTGAGCTTTTGCAAGAACCAATGAGGTTCATTCTTGTGTTTTACGCAGAAAGTTTGAGCTTCTACAAGAACCAATGAGGTTCATTCTTGTGTTTTATGCAGAAAGTTTGAGCTTCTACAAGAACCAATGAGGTTCATTCTTGTGTTTTATGCAGAAAGTTTGAGCTTCTACAAGAACCAATGAGGTTCATTCTTGTGTTTTATGCAGAAAGTTTGAGCTTCTACAAGAACCAATGAGGTTCATTCTTGTGTTTTACGCAGAAAGTTTGAGCTTCTACAAGAACCAATGAGGTTCATTCTTGTGTTTTATGCAGAAAGTTTGAGCTTCTACAAGAACCAATGAGGTTCATTCTTGTGTTTTACGCAGAAAGTTTGAGCTTCTGCAAGAACCAATGAGGTTCATTCTTGTGTTTTATGCAGAAAGTTTGAGCTTCTACAAGAACCAATGAGGTTCATTCTTGTGTTTTTTACGCAGAAAGTTTGAGCTTCTACAATAACCAATGAGGTTCATTCTTGTGTTTTTTACGCAGAAAGTTTGAGCTTCTACAAGAACCAATGAGGTTCATTCTTGTGTTTTACGCAGAAAGTTTGAGCTTTTGCAAGAACCAATGAGGTTCATTCTTGTGTTTTACGCAGAAAGTTTGAGCTTTTGCAAGAACCAATGAGGTTCATTCTTGTGTTTTTTACGCAGAAAGTTTGAGCTTCTACAAGAACCAATGAGGTTCATTCTTGTGTTTTACGCAGAAAGTTTGAGCTTTTGCAAGAACCAATGCGGTTCATTCTTGTGTTTTATGCAGAAAGTTTGAGCTTCTACAAGAACCAATGAGGTTCATACTTGTTAAAAATCACGTTTGAGCTTCTGCACGAACCAATGAGGTTCATTCTTGTGTTACGCAGCACGTTTGAGCTTCCACAAGAACCAATGAGGTTAATTCTTGTGTTACGCAGCACGTTTGAGCTTCAGCAAGAACCATCTCTGCAGGAAAGGGGGTTTCAAGGGCCAGAGTTGAGAACTTCCAGCGGGTGTATTTGGGCAAGGAAGACCCTCCAGAGCAGGTTTGGACACCTTTGGTATAGGATTTAGCATACATGTTGGTTTTTGGTGCATTACATATTTAAATGTTTTGATTTCTGTTGTATTGTGCCATTAAACTGGGGTTAATTTTTTTTTGTTTGTTCCTTTTTTCACCTTAGACCCAATGGGAATGAAAGAGGAGAAAGTACTCAATGAAACTGAAGAGAAAGAACAAAATGAGAATCTTCATGATTTCATAGCTGGGGAAAAATCTTTAAGTTGTTTACAGACTGAAAAGACTTCTATGCGAAGAAAAGCTAAAAAAAACATTAAAACCTTTAACGTTCAGACGAGGATTCACACTGAGGAGAGCCCTTTCATTTGCCAGCACTGTGGAAAAAGTTTCACTCGTAAAGCATATCTTGACAGGCACGTAAGAATTCACACTGGAGAAAAGCCTCACACATGCCCACAGTGTGGAAAGAGATTTGCTCAACATGGAAACCTTAAAGTCCACATGAGAATACACACTGGGGAGACCCCTTTCACCTGCCAACACTGTGGAAAAAGTTTCATTCGTAAAGTATATCTTGACAGGCACATACGAATTCACACGGGAGAAAAGCCTTTTACATGCCCACAGTGTGGAAAGAGTTTCAATCTAAAAGTTAACTTTACCACGCACATGAGGATTCACACTGGAGAGAAGCCTTTCACATGCCAACAGTGCGGAGAGAGTTTTAATCAACGTGGAAACCTTAATGTTCACATGAGGATTCACACTGGAGAGAAGCCTTTCACCTGCCAACAGTGCGGAGAGAGTTTTGCTCAACATGGAAACCTCAAAGCCCACATTAAAATTCACACTGGGGAGACCCCTTTTACCTGCCCACAGTGTGAAAAAAGTTTCACTCGTAAAATAAGTCTTGACCGGCACATAAGAATTCACACCGGAGAGAAGCCTTACACCTGTCCTCAGTGTGGAAAAAGTTTTCATCAACATGGAAACCTTACAGTCCACATGAGAGTTCACACTAGAAAGTGTCCCTTCACCTGCCAACAGTGCGGACAACGTTTCAATCACAAAGGAAGCCTTAACAGGCACATTAGAACTCACACTGGAGAAAAGCCTCACACGTGCCAACAATGTGGAGAGAGTTTTGCTAAATACATAGACCTTAAAATCCACATGAGAATTCACACTGGAGAGATCCCTTACACCTGCCAACAGTGTGGAGAGAGTTTTGCTCAACGTGTAGACCTTAAAGTCCACAAGAGAATACACAACGGAGAGAGTCCCTTCACCTGCCAACACTGTGGAAGATGTTATAACAGAAAAGTAGATCTTAAATACCACATGAGAATTCACACTGGGGAGAAGCCTTACAAATGCCAACTGTGTGAGAAGAGTTTCACTCATAAAGGAAGCCTTAACTGGCACATTAAAGTTCACACTGGAGAAAAGCCTTACACCTGCCCTCAATGTGGAAAGAGTTTTGCTCAATATGGTATCCTTAAAGCCCACATGAGTACTCACACTGGGGAGACCCCTTTCACCTGCCAACAGTGTGGAAAGAGTTTCACTCGTAAAGTAAGTCTTGACAGGCACATGAACATTCACACTGGAAAGAAGCCTTACACATGCCCTCAGTGTGGAAAGAGTTTTCATCAACATGGAAACCTTACAGTTCACATGAGAGTTCACACTCAAAAGTGTCCCTTCACCTGCCAACAGTGTGGACTAAGTTTCAATCACAAAGGAAGTCTTAACAGGCACACAAGGCTTCACACTGGAGAGAACACAGTGTGACTTGTCTTACGATGACCATCAAATTGTCTACTTTTGGTCATGGCTTGTCTTGAAAAACAATGTTAGAGATTTCTTTATAGACACCATTTCAATCCCACGTGTAATCCAGTGCTTTGTCACCGAACATGTCATTTGATTTATGTAAAAATCTGGACAAGTTTTCTTGTGTGCTTCCATTTTTAATGTGTCTAAACCGTTGAACAGTCTGACATGGTTTACAATGAGGATCATGTTTGTACAGTTTGACAAGCAACAATTGTAAAGAGCTATAAGAAATTGTACAGTGTGCATCTGGCTTTACCCATGCCAGCAGTGTTTTACTCAAGTGTTTTACTCAACATGGAGTCCATATGAGGAATTTAAACTCATGTATGCCCCTTTCACACCCGGTACTTCTAGGAACTAGCCGCCAGGATTTTCTCTTTAGTGTAAAGGTTGAGAGGTCCATCTATCACTGTTTTCCATGTTTTTCCAGAGTTAGTTTGTGGAGTAAATGTATATGCTATAATCTGTGTGTGTACACTGTTTATTTTTATTTTTTTATGGCGGTTACTGGTGTTTCGCCTGTGTCCGGCCAATCAGCGTGGACTTACATCACTGGTAGTTCCTATTGTGCTGGGTTAGACCCTAATCTGAAGTATGAGCTAATTAAGTTCCTAGAACTAAAATAGAACATGCCAAAAACCGGGTACTTCCGCCATTAGTTCTAGGAACTATGAAAAGGTTCCTCTGGTGGGAAAGCCTCTACAGACAAGTAGAGCTTTGTTGCTATACAGCTGAATTGCATCTGCAACATCAATGATATTGAACTGATTTGGATCAACATTAAATTGATTCTAACAGAATGACTACATTGGTGTCTCGTAGAGTATTTTTTTGTTTGTTTGTTTGTTTTTTTGTTATTGATCTGAACTGACTTGAACTAAATAACGACACTATTGTCTTTTAGATCTGCTTTACAGCAGAATCTATTTCTCCATAGAATTTCCATAATTGTCTCTATTTTCTGGTTCATCTGTGAAGCTGCTTTGATGCAATCCAGATTGTATAAAGCTTTATTGAAATAAAGGTGACTTCACTGACTCTACTTAAGAGGTTTTTTTGTTTGTTTTTTGCTTAGGGTGTTACGAACTCCTCTTTAAAATCAACAGAAAGGGGACCACAACATAATGAAGGACATGTGAAACCAAAACTAACCATAACAAGAAAGGGAACCGAGATGTTGCTTGGGCACTTTCCCACTGAGAATGGGCACATTTCTATTTGGATACGATAGTTCGAGTCTGTACAGGGAATCAATTACACTTGTCTGTCTGTCTATTATGGGTGTGATGAGATCTCGTGCCACGAGATCTTGCGAGCTTAAAGGATTAGTTCACTTTTAAAAAAACGTTTGCTGATAATTTACTCACCCCCATGTCATCCAAGATGTCCATGTCTTTCTTTCTTCAGTCGAAAATAAATTAAGGTTTTTGATGCAAACATTCCAGGATTTTTCTCCTTATAATAGACTCAATGGAGCCCAAATGGTTCAAGGTCCAAAGGACAGTTTCAGTGCAGCTTCAAAGGGCTTTAAACCATACCAGACGATGAATAAGGGTCTTATATAACGAAACCATCGGTCATTTAAAAAAAAAAATCAAAAGTTTAAGTTTTATAAGCACAAATGTTGGCCTTGCTCCGTTCTGTGATATGTGTACGTGACGTCACGTGATACGCAGTTACGTTGAAAAGGTCACGCTTGCCGTAGGCGGAAGTACCGAGTTATATAAAGTATAACATACAATAATGTTATACTTTATATAACATTATTGTATGTAACAAGACATTTGAAATATCACATTTTTTATTATTATTTATATATATATATATATATATATATATATATATCACACACACAAACCAAAAAATTATGTTTGAGAGTGTAGAGATGTAGCAGAGTTTAGTTTTTTTAATGGCTATCATCATCTATCAGTTTATGAAAGATTATGAAGATAATAAATTATGAAAATAAATCTTGGACAGCATCATTTTTGGACATGCTATACCCATTTTTAACTTTAATAAGCTTTATTTGTCCACTTAAAAACATGTACAAGTTTACAAAGCAGAGTGTCTTTTTGCACTATTTGCATTTTAATCTACTTTATATCTGGTATAAAATTGTTTCTAACAATACAGTTGTTCCTTTTAGACAAGATCTCACACTCTTTAGCAGTTATTTAAGCACATCATTGGACAATTTCAATGTAAAATGTGTCATTTATTTTATTATTGTTTATATGGTTCTACGTACATTTCTATGCACTTTCCTGATTGTAGACACATCAGTGCGTGAACAGGACTTTTATTTTGGTGTGGTGGTGTGACGTCATAGAGCTGCACCGCGCTCCTGCATCTGTTGTGATTCGACTGAAGAAAGGTTTGTGTTTAACGCATTTAGTGTTTAAACAGATAGAAACCGTTCAGTCGACTTTAAATGTTTACAATGGTTTATTTTTGAATGCAACACAGTAATGTTTAATCTGACATTTATTTAAAGCACACCCACACAGGAGTAACACAAAATGTGCGTCTTTTTGTCTCCTTTTATCGCGAAACAGTACAATATCAAACAAACTGAGCTTATTAAATAAGAGTCAAATGACGATTAACCACGCGCTGACAACATCTGCTGTTCAGAACTGTAAATGCAACAGAAACACAAATGACAACTTAAATAAACCCATAGAAAATGTTTTCATGAAAGTCCAGACTCTTAAATGTGATCTAAAAATCATTAGATACCAAATATAAATCATACCTATATAGGAGTACAACTTTTATTATTTTATTAATTAGTATAGCTAGTTTGAGGTTTTTAAATTAGGTAATTTAAGTCCATTAATGCTGGGGACACACTTGACGACTAGCTGAAACATTCTGAGACTGAGCTGAACACACCGGTTCCCTTCAACTGGGGCAGATTTTAGTCTTTGACCTTCAGAGAAGGGCACAAACAATTACCACCAAAGTGTTTTTTCAGGCAGCTGGCTGGCGTATTCAATTATTTTCAATGGGAGCGCCGCATTTTTAGAACGGCATGAGCTAAGCAAGTATTTCACGCTCAAGCGTTCAACGTTTTTTTACTGGTCGCCGAGAGTTGAAGAATGTCTTTGAGTAAAACGCAGCGCTCATCACTGTCACTTTTCATGTGTGGAGCATTTTTATGATGGATAGATGCACTTTTATGGATTTCAAAAACAGAGCAACAGTCACTGCCATTATAAAGCTTGGAAGAGCCAGGACATTTTTCATATTTTATTCGTCTGAAAGAAGAATGTCATATACACTTAGAATGATTAAATCAGAGTAAATCATGGGGTAATTTTCATTTATGGGTGAACTAACCCTTTAACATTACTAAAGAAGTGCTGTTATATATAGCATACATAAGCTAGCCTACCATTTAATTTTTTTTGTATTAGACACATGGGCGTCGGAACCATTGTTGTGTTACAACCAATGATATTGGACCCACTCACTTTTATCATCTCTAATTCAGCACATGTCTGTTTACTTTTATTATTAAACATGTTAGATGCTTTATTTCCACTTTTCTAATATTTTCTACATTTTGATAAAATAAATGCCTTTCCTATCTGATATGTGATGGGAAAAGGAAGTAGAGCGAGTTCGGCAAAAAGGTGGATTCGAACCTCGGCTAGATTTGTGTCAACTTGATGCCATGCATCTTACCCCTACACTATTGCCGCTTTAAATAGCGATTTTTGTAATTTTGTCTCTCTTACCCAGACTTTTAGTAAACAACACAGTATATCTGTACTTAATATTAATGGCATCTATTCCAGTAAAAATTTTCTGAGAGAGGACCCACCCACATTTTTTGTTTGTTTCCGACACCCATGATTGGACTCCATGAAGAAATAAATGAATAGGGCATTTTTACACTGGGCACGTTTGTTGCGGTCTGACTCAGGTTTGAGCGTGATTGTTTTCGGTTTCCCCCGCAGTGTTGGTCAACTTGATTCTATTGAGCCCTGGGGCCTATACCATGAAGCCGGTTTAGCTAGCTAGCCTGATATGTTTAAGCTTAGTTTGTACCAATCCTGGGTTTTAAGTACCATTAAAGTGGTTTGGCTTTTAGCCGTGTTCATCTCCATAGTAACTTACGCTCCGGAGAAGGTATGTTCGGGATAAGAGATCTCAAACTGAATTTGAACCAATCAGATGTGAGCAAAGTGACTCATCTCTGATGCAATAAAGCCACTCCCCCTGTTTCTCTTGCTCCAAATTAAAGGTCACTACATGATAAATATATATATATAGTCTTATGTTGATTACCTAATATAATAATTGTACAATTATAAATTACATAGTAAAATATGTTCAAATAGAAATCAGTTATTTTACATGTTAATAATATTTCACAATATTAAAGTTTTATATATATCTAAACTACTTTCACAACTATTTCTTTATTTATCCTCTTAGATGGAAAAGTATTTTCTTCTTTGTAAATGCTTTTAAATTCTTTATATATACTTCAATGTCTTTATCTTCAGCAAAAGAGTTTTGAATCACGTTAGCTGTCGCGTGAGAAATGAGTCACATGTGCGTTGAAAGGCCTGTGATTGGCTGCTCACTGCTGATGTCACACTTTCACGCGCTCCACAAACTCAGGATCAAAGCCTGAGTTGACAGAGAAAGCTGATGATCAGCATCATGGGACCAACAAAGCCTGAATTGATTGGTTTGGTTTGTCAACTCAAAACTAATCCTATAACCCTGAGTTTGTTGATTTACCATCATGGTACGGGCCCCTGGTGCATCTTACATCATCACAAACACGCATGATAGAAACTCACTCAAATCGCGGCACAGTTCGAGTGCAGCCGGACTCAGAGCACCTCCTCCAGGTAGTCTCGGGTTCGGTACCCCGGTGCGCTCCCAGGTCCGCATGACAGCTTTCACATTACCGATTTTTCTTGTGAACTGTGCCCCGTTCCGAACTACACTGCCAGTGTAAAAATGCTGTTAATGTTTTTTTTTTTAATGAGACAAATCACTTCTAAATTAATACAAAAGAAACAACCAAAAGATTGTGATTTATAAAATGACAAGAATGATGCTTGACAGGGAACGCATATCCTCAGCATAATCGCCTGCGCCAGTCGCAAATATTAAACATGTTTGCTGAAATCTTTGTGAAGACGACTGATAACAGCTGGTTCTTCAATTCTAAGACTAGAGTCTTTAGACACAGCACACTGCACGATTATAAACACTGACTCAACACAACTGGCTGTGACTTGGCATGATCAGGCGTACAATTATCGCCAGCGTTTTTCGACGCATCTTTGTGTTCACACCCAAGTAATTTTCACTGGAGATGTGCCGAGTGAATGTGCAAATTCAGTAGATGGTGCTCCCGGTACACAAGGTAATGCTGCACCACTTACGCTTCTGACACTCGCTTGACACACAGAAGAAGAGAGACAGTATTTATGTGCTTACGAAAACCATACACATTTTTTTGTTAACTGGCAAGCAGCATTAGCAGCTCATCATCTTATTTGTCTACTTACTTTCTCTTCGTCGTATAGATGAGTACTTGGCAAGACCGTTTTGTGCTTGAGCGCGGCCAAGTAGTGTTTTACCGTAACTTTTAGCAGCTCCAGGCACATGAACAAAAGCCCCGATCTCATTGGTTGGAGAGTTTTTAATGTGGTGTGTCAAACTAAAAAAACCAACCCAATGCGGTTTTTAAATAAATGACGCTTTTACGGCTGCTGTTTTGCGCGTTGGTGCACACTCACATTGGTGCCCTTTGTGTAGTCACGAGGCGTTAAACACGAGCAAATAATCGTCCCGGTGTGAACAGGCCTTTACAGTTGTTAAGTGTGTCCCCGGCTAAACTCTCTCACCAGTGACTGAACTTCTGAACTAGAGCTGATTGAGACACATTCAGAGATTCAGTGTGGATTACTTGTTCTTTCTGTTAATTATTCTTATCCTAAACAGGTCAAACACACTGGTGAAGAACCACATGATACACTGTGATAAAGATGGCGCTTATTAAAGAAGAGAGTGAAGACGTGAAGATTGAAGAAACATTCAGAGTGAAAACAGAAGATACTGAGGAACAAACAGGTTGGTTTCATCCTCAAAGCTGAACTCAGGCATTTGGATTGTGTTCTTAATAGCAGAATCATTGCATGTTTTGAATGAATAATGATCAGTGATGCACTTCATCAACATATAGCAACATAGACGGTAATGACAGACAGAAGGATTCGCTCAGTGATAGAAAGGTCTATTGGCCGGTTTCTATAAGGCATACTATATGGCACACTTATCTGCAGTAAACCTGCACACTGTTCTTGAATGAATAATTTATAGATGCATACCGGTCTGCTACTGCAAGGATATCGACTTTATATTTTCATGCCCCTAAACATGATGCAGAACAAAATGAACTGTGATTGTTAAAATAATTTTTTTTAATGTATTTTGATGTATTTAAAAGTACTATTTGGCCAGCTAAAAAGAATGACGATAATTCTCTGAAAACTGTCTCTGAACAGTATATTATACAATTTTGATTCATTCTATAACAAAACAAGGATATTGAATGATTTTTAGCAATGTGACTGCAAAAATGGCCTTTATATTTATTATGTTATGTTATTATATTATATATGTCTTTGTTTGTTAAATATGCTATAACATGGATAGGAATATGCATATGGAAATGATATGCAGATGAGGATATAGTAAAACTAGGCATTGTAAACTCCATATATGGTTAATTTTGGGAGGAGACTGGGTGGAAATGCATGTACAATCTTCCACTGATTGGGTTTTATAAAGCGAATTTCGCAGGCTTCAGCAAGAACCAATAAGGTTCATTCTCGTGTTACGCAGCACAAGAATGCCAGCTTCCTCACTTGAATGAAAAGGTTTTTTAGTCTAATTAAAAGGCTAGTAGGATTGTAAAAGGAATTGATGGAATTATGATCATTTGACTGTTCAAATAAATGAGCATGCCATAGTTATGTTTGGGGTCGTTTTACTTTAAATAGCAATAAACTTAATTGCAAACATTGCTAAAACAGAGGTTATTGTTGCCTATATAGTTTAATATCTTGTCACAGAGACTTCTGAATGAGGCGTAAAATGGTATAATTGTGCTGCTTGTTGTTTTGTATTTTAAAACACAATTGTAAGTAACACATTTATCAATTAAAGTTAAATGATTCCCGCTGTGCTGGTCAGCGTGACTAACAGCTACCACTGGTTGTGGCAGGGCTGTAACCACTGTAGACATCGACGGGGACAAGTGCCCCCCTCAATGGAACATCTTTGATTTTAATGAAGAAATAAAACTATATGAGGGCGGATTAGAGCCTGGAACCTTTGATACGGTTTACACATTTTTTACCACCAGACCACTAGGAATTTGAATGTTAACAGCAGATCTATGTATTTATTCACTAAAGGGAAATATCTCAAGACTAACAATATATTGGATGCAAAATTATTTCCCAACTAGAATTAGACCTAGAATTTCATTCACTGTTCTGTTTCTTTATGCTTTATAAAAGTTTAAAAAAAATGGTTCCCCCCAATGTTCAAGACATGGTTGTGGCCTTGGGTTGTGGTATGGCAACACACATTTTTGCATTTATGAACGTTTTTTTTATGTGAATATCAGGACAATAGTGAAGTACTTTGTTTACCATATAAATAATTGATTAGCAGGCAAATGTTACATCTCACTCATGGAAACATTTGGATTAATGCTGAATGAGAGGTACATGAAAGAAGCCAATTAAATTAAATTTAGCTATACCTTCTTCTTTTTGCGGGTTGGTCACTCAAATTTCCCCATTTTAACAATATTAATAACACGACTTCTGCATTCATACCCTCATTTTAGTTAAAGCATGGCCATGTTGTACTAATTTCTTGCTAGTTTTAACTTGAAGATAGAGCAAATCAACATGGGTGGTGGATCTATTTTTCAGCATGTCATGTGCGGGGCTCCATAGTATATTACATTTCACAAGCACCGGTAATTCAGTTTACCGGTGACCACATTTCTCATAGTGGAATATGGGACAGGACATAAATGTCTTGCTTGTGAAGAAAAAGTATTTAACATTTCTGACCATTTACAAACAGTTTAATTTGCTTTGGAATATTGTGAGAAAACATGTTATGAGATATGTGCTGCTTATGTCCGAAAGCCTGATATATGATGAAATATAATTAAACTTGACTTGGTTACTAAATTTATATTGCTGTCCATATTCAAGGACTTTGTATTATTTGTATTTTATTATACTTTTAAAGGGTGGGTGAAACACTCAGTTTCAGTCAATCTCATGTCAATCTTGAGTACCTATAGTAGTATTGCATCCTTCATATCCCCAAAAAGTATTTTGTTTTATTATATTTATAAAAGAAAGATACGCTGTACCAAGTCTTTCCGAATAAAACCAAGCGGATGGAGGTGTACCATGTGGGCGGAGCTAAAGAATCACGCGCGCGCAGCTATTGCATTATTCTGTTTATGGATTATTGTATGTGACTAAACGTTAACAGTAGCAAGCGGAACAGTTTGCACACCAGACTACTGCATGTTTACATAGAAAAACATTGTAATAGTAGCGCATTTGAATGAAGAAGCGCGCATTGTGTGAACTGCCCCTGAAATGAAATAATTAATTAAACAAGTAACGTATTTAAACACACAACCTACATCGCATGCGCTATTGATAAATTAACTAACGTTATACACGATCATGTTGTTTACTGATGTGATGTTGATAGCCAACAACACATAGACATTTGATGAAGTTTTACTCACTGCCTGCTTCCAATGCACGACCGTGAAACTTTATCGCTGGGACCACTCCATCAAAAACACACTTCTTTGGTGACTGTTGATTTCGTGAAGTCCTGTGACTGCAGTGCAGCTGGCCTTCCTAAAGCCGAGCAAAGCGTGTTTATGGGCGTGCATTTGCTCGCTCGCGCCCTTCCGGAAGAAAAGCCTGCACGGCCCCTACAAGGAAATTCCGCCCCTTTTGACGTCACACAGACCCATACTCTAAAAAAATTCAGAAACTTGTGAGAAACCGGAAGGAGTATTTTTGACACTGAAATACTCCATAAAACTTATTTTTTGAAACTTTAACAGTGTAAAAAGCTCAGTATGCATTTCACAGCATTTTCCCTTCTGAATCACATTAATGATAATCTTGCTTAATCTACCATTGAAAAGTTATTATTGACAATTACCGTTAGCATCCCTAATTGAGATCAGTCTATAATTAACTATATCTCCTGAATTTTAACTGCGTGCTTAAAGGTTTTTGGGGCATGACTTAAAGTTAAGTTAAGTGTTAGCAATATTGTCCCGAGCAGTCCCTTTTCTGCAGAGTTTTAGCTCCAACCTTGACAAAACTCAAACGACTTTAGCTTTCTAACAGTACAGAAGACCTTTATTTTCATGTATAGGTGTGTTTTATTAGGGTTGGAGCTAAACTCCGCAGGAAAGGGAGTTTCAAGGCGCCAGAGTTGAGAACTTCTGGCTTTCCAGGTTTGGACTCCTCTAGTATAGGATCTAGCATACATGTTGGTTTTGATGCCTGTTGTGCTGTGCCATTAAACTGGGGTTAACTTTATTTGTTTGTTTTTCCAACTCAGACCTAATAGCATTGAAAGAGGAGAAAGAAGTAATCAATGAAATTGAAGAAAAAGATCAATATGAGAATCTTCATGATTTCATAACTGGAGAAAAATCGTTTGGTTGTTCGCAGACTGAAAAGACTTCAATGAGAAGAAAAGCTAAAAAGACAGGAACTAGAAGTTATTTCACTTGCTTTCGGTTTGGAAAGAGTTTCAATCAACAAGGCAACCTTAAAGTCCACATGAGAGTTCAAAATGGAGGGAAGCCTTACATCTGCCCTCAGTGTGGAAAGAGTTTCACTCAAAAAGGAAACTTTAACAGGCATATGAGAATTCACACCGGAGAGAAACCTTACACATGCCAACAGTGCGGAGACAGTTTTGCACAACATGGAAACCTTAAAGTTCACATGAGATTGCACACTGGAGAGAACCCTTACACATGTCCTCAGTGTGGAAAGAAATTTGCTCAACATGGAAACCTTAAAGTCCACATGAGAATTCACACTGGTGAGACCCCTTTCACCTGCCAACACTGTGAAAAAAGTTTCACTCGTAAAATAAGTCTTGACAGGCACATACGAATTCACACTGGAGAAAAGCCTCACACATGCCCACAGTGTGGAATAAGTTTTACTCTAAAAGGAAACTTTACCAGACACATGAGAATTCACACTGGAGAGAAGCCTTTCACATGCCAACAGTGCGGAGAGAGTTTTACTCAACATGGAAACCTTAACATTCACATGAGAATTCACACTGGAGAGAACCCTTATATATGTCCTCAGTGTGGAAAAAGATTTGCTCAACATGGAAACCTTAAAGTCCATATGAAAATTCACACTGGGGAGACCCCTTTTACCTGTCCACAGTGTGAAAAAAGTTTCACTCGTAAAATAAGTCTTGTCAGGCACATACGAATTCACACCGGAGAGAAGCCTTACACCTGTCCTCAGTGTGGAAAAAGTTTTCATCAACATGGAAACCTTACAGTCCACATGAGAGTTCACACTAAAAAGTGTCCCTTCACCTGCCAACAGTGCGGACAATGTTTCAATCACAAAGGAAGCCTTAACAGGCACACAAGGCTTCACACTGGAGAGAAACCGTACACCTGCCAACAATGTGGAGAGAGTTTTGCTCAACGTGTACCCCTTAAAGTCCACATGAGAATTCACACTGGAGAGAAGCCTTACACATGCCAACACTGTGGAGAGAGTTTTTCTCAACGTGTAAAACTTAAAGTCCACATGAGAACACACAATGGAGAGAGTCCCTTCACCTGCCAACACTGTGAAAGAAGTTTCAACAGAAAAGGACATCTTAACTACCACATGAGAATTCACACTGGGGAGAAGCCTTACACATGCCAACTGTGTGGAAAGAGCTTCACTCATAAAGGAAGCCTTAACTGGCACATTAAAGTTCACACTGGAGAAAAGCCTTTAACCTGCCAACAAAGTGTGGAAGAAGTTCCGTTTAAAAAGGAAACTTTAAAAGGCACACGAGAATTCACTCCAGATAAAAACCTTACACCTGACAACAGTGTTGACTGAGTTTTATGAGAATTTCCACATGAGAATTTACTCTGAATAGAACCCATACACATGCCCTCACTGTGGGGAAAAAAATCCTTAACTGGCACATGAAAAAATGTTTCAACTGAAAAGGAAACCCTAAGCACCACGTGATGATTCCCATCAGTTTGGAATGAGTTTTCATCTTGCAAAGTTGACGCTGGTATTGAACTGAATTGCATCAACATTAAACTGATTCCTACTGAATACATTTCTGTAGAGTTTCCGTAGTTGATTCTGCCCTTTTCTTCTTTATCTCTGTGAAGCTGCTTTAATGCAATCCATATTGTATAAAGCTCTAAAGAAATAAAGGTGTGTTAACATAAGAGTTCACACTGGAGAGAATTATTTAATTAGTTCTCAAGACCCTGATATACTCAGTTCTTTTTTGTTCTTCTCTTAGGGGTAAAATGTTGGAAAATACCTGAGCTGGATACTACTGCTCACTGAGTGGTGCGGTTCAGTACAGTATGCAGTTATTTCCGTTTCGATTGTCAGTTGTTGTTAATGGTACCAAAATTCTTTTTTTGGGACCCTTCAGTTGGGGTACCTAGCACAGTAGTCCGGTACCTAAAAGGTTGGAGCTAGACTCACTGCAGAACATTTATTGGTTGAAAGAGTATTTTTGCATGTGCTTTTTCAGCTGTTTTTTTTTTTTCATGCAGCCTTGGCTCAAACTAAGCTTGTCGTCATCTTGTGACAAACAGCCACATGCCGAGAAGCAAGAACACGATCTGCTGTATGACCTCCATTGTCGTTTACTGTGTCCCTTTCTTCTTCGCGTGATGTTGATCGCTACACAGCATTTATCAAGTAAGGGTATTGTTGGGTGTGGAAACACAAGCCGGATCAGGGTTTACTGTCCCGAATTATATTGTACTGCTCAGTGGAAACGAGTCATTAGATGAATATGTAAATATGTGCAGCCCCTTAACCCACACTGTAACGTCAATTTCCTTAAACTCTCTTCAAGAACTTAAGCTATTAAAACCCTTTATGTCCTCGACTGATATTATTTCAATGCACTTACTCATTCAGGTTTTGATGCCATTGGACCATGTATTTTATCTATAATAAAAGTAATTTATCTAAAATAAAGTCTCTTTAAAGGGACAGTTCCGGAATATTTTACTGTCAAACCTCTGTTGGAAAAGCAAAATCTGAATGTGATGGTGTTATCTAATTTAAGGCCTATTTCAAATTTACCTATCATCTTTTGAGATTTAAAGAAAGTAGTTTTTGTCCTAATAAGTGGAATCGTGTGTTTGAAACCTTTCAGTCAGGGTTTAGGAAACATCACAGTACGTCCTAAAGTGGTTCAAATCCTATTTGACCTCTTACTAGCTGTTCCTTGCAGCACAAATCAAGTGTTGGTTTACTTGGCATATATTAAACCCTCTGTTGAAAATTTTGTTTTTGGCCTTAATCTCTTTGCACTGATTGCCAGTCTGTTTTAGAATATAGTTTAAGGTTTTATATAGACTCTGTTTTTTTTATCTTTCTGACCTTTTGAGTATAACCACACCAGCTAATTTTTTAAGGTCATAGAATCAGACCCTTTTAGACTTTCTATCAATGAGATTTAGATTGAATACAACATTACAACACAATTACAATCTAACAGTATCAACAACTCTGTGGAGAGAGGAGAAATTTCAGAAGAACTACCATCTCTGCAGCACTCAACCAATCAGGTCTGTATGGTAGAGTGGCCAGACCGAAGCCACTCCAAAGTGTAAAATGTGCATGACATCCCACCTGGAGTTTGCCAAAAGGCAGCTCAGACCATGAGAAACAAAATTCTCTGGAAGATTTAACCCTCTGGCCTGAATGGCAAACGTCATACGTCATGTCTGGAGGCACCGCTCATCACCTGTCCAATACCATCCCTAGAGTGAAGCTTGGTGGTGGCAGCATCATGCTGTGGGGATGTTTTTCAGCGGCAGGAACTGGAAAACTGGTCAGGACTGAGGGAAAGATGAATGCAGCAATGTACAGAGACATCCTTGATGAAAACCTGCTCCACAGCGCTCCGGGGCGAAGGTTCATCTTCCAACAGGACAACGGCCCTAACCACACAGCCAAGATAACAAAGGAGTGGCAACACCCCAGGCAGAGCCCAGACTTGAACCCGATTTGACATCTCTGGAGAGATCTGAAAATGGCAGTGCACCGACGCTCCCCATACAACCTGATGAAGCTTGAGAGGTCCTGCAGAAAAGGGAGAAACTGCTCAAAAGTAGATGCTTGTTGCATCATACTCAAAATACTTGTGGCTGTAATTGGTGCCAAAGGTGCTTTAACAAAGTATTGAGCAAAGGCTGTGAATACTTATGTACATGTGACATAAATTTATAATAATTTATTATTCATTTTAAGTAAAATAATTCGAGTTACAGCCATAGAAGAAAGTATTAGCAGTGTAATTCACACAATTCACCAGACTAGAAACATATTACGATTAGAAAAAGTCAAGAAGAATAAATAAAAGATTATACAAAAAGATGTTAATTTTATTTTTGTATTTTAACAGTTTTTGCTATAGTTCTGTAAGAAAATGCATCAAACATTTGTAAATGTGGTTTCTGCACTCAATCATGACTGTTTTGCCTTTTAGACAGAATTTCACATATTACTCTTATTACTCCAATACTATTTTTTTGTTTTGTTTTTTATTTACCTTTGTTTTCTGCATGTACATTTCTATCCAATGAAATGTCTATGCACGATACAGGACTTTTATTTTGGTGTGGTGGTGTGATGTCATAAGGCTGCGACACACTCCAGTGTCTGTGATTTGAGCTGAAGAGAGGTTTGTGTTTTAAGCATTTAAATCGATACAAAGCATTCAGTGTATTTTATAGTTTTACAATTGGTTTAAAATGAATGAAATATTATTGAATATAACATTGTAATGCATTAATTAAACATTAATGAACTTTGTTTTTGGAGTAAAGCATATCCACAAAAGTAACAGAAAAAGCGCATCTTGTTTCTCTCCCTGTATCATGAATCAGTTTATTATAAACAGGAATTCGGTTAATGGAAAGTGGTGAGAAACAACTTTTCATAACTCTGAGTCGACTAAAATAATTGTTTCCCAAAATGATTCTGTGATTCGAATTGCTTGAATCACCGCTTGCTGATGAGACCTGCTGGTCAAAACAGTGTAAACGCAAGGAGAATACAAACACAAAAAAATGACAACTTATACAAATCACTAAATAAAAATATATCACATTTAATCGATTAACCATTCATTATTTGTTTGTATAAGTCATAAATTTATGAATTTTGAATATAAATTGGGTTCTTTTATTCATTTGTAGTGCTAGTTTTGAGTGTCTTTTTGGATAATTAGGCCATTAACGCTCCTTGAGTTGAACAGGTCAAACAGACAGAAAACTCCTGGTGAAGTGACTGAGATCCACTTGACCCTATTATAAAGATGCCGTTCATTAAAGAGGAGACTGAAGACATGACGATCAGTGTGAAACATGAAGACATAAAGATTGAAGAAACATTCATGAAACATGAAGATACTGAGGAACAAACAGGTTGGTTTCATTCTCAAAGCTGAACTCAAGTCATTTGATCCTTATTAAAATGTCCAGCTCTACACAAATTAATGATATGTTTGAAGAATGTCATATGAGTGTCCTATTTAAACCGGTTTTATTTGACATGGAGCGGTTCGCCTCATGTGGATAGACACATTGAGATCACATGACCAGACAAAAGGTGTCTTCTGACTGATCTTTGTATTACATCAAAGTACCAAGAGAGTGATTGGCCGAGCAGATGGTTCTGTATGCTTTTTTAATCACTCTTGTGGTACTTTGATGTCATACACCGATTGGTCTGCAAAGCACTACTTCAAGTCACTCAATACTAATGCTGCCTTCAAGTGAACCTGAGAAGATCCCACTTCCAATCGGGCATTCGTTATTACAACATGTAATAATAAGTCACACCAAGTAATAACTTAAAGTGCCCCTATTATGGATTATTGGAAATGACCTTTCATGTAGTGTGTAACATACCTCTAAGTTAATGAAACATGCTTTTAAATCTGAAAGTGCTCCGTATATGAAGTGAGTCAATTAAACAAATAATTTTTCAAATGAATTGCAAGCCATTCTGTTCAAGACGAAACATTAGCATACTCTCTGTCCACTTATTACGCGCGCAGACACCAGGGAAAACCTTGATCCCCCTCAAACACTGCAGCAGATACTGAAACGTCCTGCTTAAAGTTCGGGTTGAATAACTGGTTCTTCCAAAGTTTCATCATCGATTCGGACTCGCGCTGGTGTAATTGATGTAAGATCGACATCATCGTTACTGTCTTTACAGTGTGTACAATCGCTGAGAGATTTGTTTCTGTAATACACGCTGTAAGCGGTAGACCAATCACAACAGACTAGGCCTTCTGACTAATCAGAGCAGAGTTGGCTCGTGGAAAAGAGGGATTTAAAGAGACTGATTCATCCATCGAGTCGTTTGAGAATCATCGAACATTGTGGTGATGTGCAATATATGTTATGAGAAAATGACCTTTGAGAAAATGTTTTGTTGATGCATCTAAACATGTTATAGGAGACCTCACAAACTAAATTAGGAAACTTTAAAATAGCACAATAGGGGCACTTTTACACAAAGTTGTAGTGGTTTGATAAATAGGATCTAAACCGTGCTTGTCCACAAATACCACAATGCTACTATTGCTATATTGCAAATATGTTTGGGTAGGGCTGGACCATAATTCAATATCAATATATATCGCAATATATATTTTTTTCATATAACGGTGATATCATTTTTAAACACATTTCTGATATACATTACAGCATTTCTCACTGACTGCTGTTCATGGTGCAGCCATCAAAAGAGCAGAACACGATTGGCTACTTGCGTGATGACGTACACCACAAACTCGCAGCAGGTGCTCAGCAGTAGTAGGCTAATGGGCCTTTGAGACAGGATGTGGAATGCGCTGCGCTGGCCGCTGGGTTCAGCGTAGCCCTTCAGATACAAAGCGATTTGCATTTCGCTGGCCAGAACAAAGTAGGCAGAGTTTTCAAAACTTTTAGAAGGAGATCTATGTTTAGTCATGTGATTGTTGTTCCACCTTTCGGTCAGCAGCAAATATGTATCTGTCCCGTGGTAAGTAGCGAGTGATAGCACTAGCCCAGATAGTAAGAAGAAGAAAGAGAGCAGCAAGCAAGCAGAGGCTGTGGGTACATGAAACCCTCAGGTCCAGGGAACAGTTTGGGGTATTCAGGCTAAAGAGCTCCGTTCTATTGGCCACGTGGGTAATCGTCACAGAGCGCAGCGGCAAAAGTTGAACTGTTTTGAACATTGATCGCTCACCAATTGTGCGCTTTGGTCGACGCAGCAACAAACCGTCCTCGCACGGTGCAAGCCATTGAAATGAATGGATTTCTTCATGCCGTTGTCACGTTCTGTCTGGAAGGCCCATAAGATCCAATGCGCAAGTTTTAGCTCCAAAATGAGTACCCCTGACCGCAATACAAATGTGACTGAACGAGCTTCGACAAGTAAGGAGAAAGCAGAAGAAATAGTTGATAAGAGAGGATAGACTAATTCAGTGGCGTGGAAGTGGTTCGGCTATCTATGATCTGATAATCTTCAGGTTTCAGTGTGCAGCAAAATGTGCTAGAGAGTGGTGGCGACTAGCATCGGGAACACATCGAGTCTGTTCCACCGTCTGAAGCAGTTCCACCTGATAGAATATTCTAAGAGTCAGAGGATGAAGCACCATTAAAGTTTAAGCCAACCTGTCCCTGAAACATCCCCCCCATCCCCAAAATCAAAAGAGAAACCCATGCAGCAAACGCAGAACATGTGAACATTAATTTATTTGTACCCTTTTTATTTAAAAAATATTATAAAGTTTTATAGAAGGAGGTTTCATAGACTTGGCAAATACAGTTTGTAGGTACAGACATCCGCTGTGGGCGTTCTCGTCATTTTTCTGAGGCTTTTATATAGTTCATATTGATATCGGATTTATATCGTATCGACCAAAAAAAAGAAAACCCTTCTTTTGATTGACTTACTTGAACGATATGCATAAATTCATGTGTTGAATAAAAAGGACATTCCATCACGAGATCCATTACAAATGTAACAAGGTCGAAAGGACATGCACATCAAGGCTTATTGTCGAGCTCTGATTGTTGTAGCAATGATCCCAAAAGCAGGTCATTTGTAACTAATAAGCACAGTTAGTGAATTTGCACTTTTGCCACTCCCAGTCATTTTCTTTAACATATATGGTCCTAGCTTTTGAGATTCATAATGCTCCAGCAGCTTTCCAACACCTCATGAACACGTTTCTAACAGACCCCAATATACTCATGGCAAAGTTCTTTTCATTCTTCACTTAAGGGTAAAACAAAGTTCAAATACTGTTTGCAAACATCTGACGCCACCCTGAGATGCTGAGATGAATATGTAAATATGTGTGGCACAAACAAACAAAGTTTGTTTTGCCCTGATTTTGTTCAAAATGACATCACATAAGTTCGTTCTTCAATTTCACTTAAAGTACATCAGGGCCCGTAAAACAGTAGATTTATATTGATTTTTAGTGGTGGGGATGTTATGTATAGTGATACTTTTTTGATATTGTTTTGTTTTTCTCTTGTTTTGTTCTGCCATTCTCTCTCGATTGCATTTGCAAGTGTTTTGCTTTTAGAATTGGCTGATTGGGAAATTGTAATTCCACCTGCATTTGGACCGTTATGACGATACTCAGTGTAAAACACCTCTTTCGTTTATAAATGGCGAGTTACTGTAATGCCGGGTTTTTGGGACATCTCCTAAAGAAAGTTCAGCGTTAGCAATATTGTGAAGAGCAGGGGTTCTCAACTCTGGTCCTCTAGGTCATCTGGAGGGTTTGGCTCCAACATTGATCAAACTCAGCTGTCTATAGCTTTTTAGTAATTCTGAAGACCTTGATTAGCTTATTCATGTCTTTGGGTTGGAGGTAAACTGTTGAAAATTGGATCTCGTGGGCCAGAGATGAGAACCCCAGGTAAAGAGATTCTTAGATTACATGCAACACCTCTTTCAGTAGCATAGTGGGTATAGGACAGGGATGTCCAATCCTGCTTCTGGAGGGCCACCGTCTTGCAAAGTTAAGCTCCAACCGCAATTAAACAGCTAACCAATGTATTCAGGCAATTTCAGAAACGTCCAACAGGTGTATAAGGGTAAGTTGGAGCTAAACTCTTTAGAACACTGGATCTCCAGTAGAAGGTTTGGACACCCATGTTATAGAATCTAGCAAATGGTGTTGCATAACATATCTAAATGTTTTGTTGTCTGTTGCTTTGTGCAATTAAACTGGGGTTAACTTTTTTTCCTTGTTTTTTTTCTTCAACTCAAGACCTAATGGTGCTGAAAGTGGAGAGGGAAGTACTCAAAGCCGAGAAAGATCAATATGAAAATCTTCATGATTTTATACCAGGAGAAAAATCTTTTAAATGCTCACAGACTGAAAAGACTTCCAAACAAAAAAAAGCTCAAAAGACAGAAACTAGAAGTTATTTCACTTGCATTCAGTGTGGAAAGAGTTTCAATCAACAAGAAAACCTTAAAGTCCACATGAGAATTCACACTGGAGAGAAGCCTAATGGATCCCCTCAGTGTGGAAAGAGTTTCAATCAAGATGGAAGCCTTAAAGCTCATATGAGAGTTAACGCTGGAAAGAGTCCATTCACCTGCCAACTTTGTGGAAACAGTTTCACTCATAAAGGAAGTCTTAACAGGCACATGAGAATTCACACTGGAGATAAGCTTTTCCCATGCCCTCAGTGTGGAAAGAGATTCAGTCAGCATGGAAACCTTAAAGTCCATATGAGAGTTCACACTGGACAGAGTCCATTCACCTGCCAACAATGTGGAAAAAGTTTCAACAATAAAAGAAAATTTAAAGTCCACATGAGAATTCACACTGGAGGGAAGCCTTACCCATGCCCTCAGTGTGGTAAGGGTTATGATAAACATGGAAGCCTTAAAGTGCACATGAGAATTCACACTTGTGATAAGCCTTTCACATGCCCTCCTTGTGGAAAGAGTTTTGATCAATATGCAAACTTTAAAGTCCACATGAGAGTCCACACTGGAGAGAAGCCTTACACATGCCCTCAGTGTGGAAGAAGTTTCAACAGAAAAGGAAACCTTAATTACCACATGAGAATTCATACAGGAGAGAGCCCTTACACCTGCCAACAGTGTGGACTAAATTTCACTCAAAAAGGAAGCCTTACCAGGCACATGAGAATTCACACTGGAGAAAAGCCTTACACATGCCAACAGTGTGGAGGAACTTTTGCTCGACATGGAAACCTTAAAGTCCACATGAGAATTCACACTGGAGAGAAGCCTTACACATGCCAACAGTGTGGAAAGAGTTTCGATCATCATGGAAACCTTAAGGTCCATATGAGAGTTCACACTGGAGAGAAGCCTTACAAATGCCTTCAGTGTGGAAAGAGTTTTGAACAACATGGAAACCTCAAGGTTCACATGAGAGTTCACACTGGAGAGAAGCCTTACACCTGCCCTCAGTGTGGTAAGAGTTTCACTCAAAAAAGACACCTTGAAGTCCACATGAAGGTTCACTCGAGAGAGAACTTTTAAATGTCTTTAGTGTGGAATGAGTTTTACAGACAAGAAATACCATAGGAATCATGTAATACTGGAGAGAAGACTTTAATGTGCAATCACTGCGTAAAGACTTCCAGATACAATGCAAATCTTGAGGTTCATATAAACTGGATGATGGCAATGTTGTCTTCTGTAGAGCTGCTTTATAGCTGAATTACATCTTGCATCTTGTTTCAAATTGATCAGTGTCACACTGTTATTGATATGAACTGACTTGAGCTAAATAATGACACTACTGTCTTTTAGAATCTGACTTGAATCAGACTTGTCTCCATAGCTAGGTCGCTGCCTCTCCTGCCTCCTCATTGGAATTAGCTGACAACAGTCAACTAAAAATAGTTCTATATAAGAGGTCGATATAAGCATCCTCTGTTCACTCACAACTCATAGAGCATCAACTGTATGCAAAGGCTGGGAAGTTTGAGTTTCATCTATGTCCTACCTGGGGTATGTCAAAAGGAGAGGAAATGGATAATTCCTAGGTGAAGGCAGTACTGGAATGGTCCTGTCCAGAATCTTCTTTGCCTATTGTTTTTGTAGAGGTGGATGCTTCAGACACAGGTCTTGTGAGTGTTGTTTTAATCTCTTCACAAGATTGGCAAATACATATAAAAATGTAATTGCCCCATACAGTTGATCTGTTTTTATAGCCAAGTAGTAAAGTTGCATTTCACTAAAATGTCTTGCTAGATTGCAGGAGGGTTAGAAACATTGGGGCACTACAAAAAGACACTGCCCTAAGGAACTTGTTTGTTGGAGGTCTCCCTGCCCCTCTGACAGCACAGCAAATCACAGACCTGTTTAAGACCTGGAACACACTAGAGGATTTCCAAATCTTAACTGACATAAGGGCAGTTTCAACCGATTTATAGCATTATAATCCTCTAATTGCACACACTGGAAGATTTGTCCGAGCTGCGAGACCACACACCTCTAGACATTTTCACAGTGAGATGAGATTAAGAAAAATGTTTAGTATTTACAATTTAAGATTGTGCAGGCTCCAACGCACTCTGGAGATAATCCAGTAATGACACCACACAATTGGTTGTTTGCATCACGTGGTTCTGATGATGCACAAAATTCAGATGGAGGGCTGGAAGTGAAAAAAAAAATGGACGAGTTGGAGGAAAGTACATAATGTGCTGGTTTAGAGGGCTATAAACAGAAAATCACAACATATGTTGGACGTGATCGTTACAGTGGGTTTTCTCATTAATGTACACACAGCACCCTATATTGACAGAAAAACACAGAATTGTTGACATTTTTGCAGATTTATTAAAAAAGAAAAACTGAAATATCACGTGGTCCTAAGTATTCAGACCCTTTTCTGTGGCACTCACACATTTAACTCAGGTGCTGTCCATTTCTTCTGATCATCCTTGAGATGGTTATACACCTTCATTTGAGTCCAGCTGTGTTTGATTATACTGATTGGACTTGATTAGAAAAGCCACACACCTGTCTATATAAGACCTTACAGCTCACAGTGCATGTCAGAGCAAATGAGAATCATAAGGTCAAAGGAACTGCCTGAGGAGCTCGGAGACAGAATTGTGGCATGGCACAGATCTGGCCATGGTTACAAAAAAAATGCACTTAAAGTTCCTAAGAGCACAGTGGCCTCCATAATCCTTAAATGGAAGACATATGGGATGAACAGAACCCTTCCTAGAGATGGCCATCCGGCCAAACTGAGCTACAGGGGGAGAAGAGCTTTGGTGAGAGAGGTAAAGAAGAACCCAAAGATCACTGTGGCTGAGCTCCAGAGATGCAGTCGGGAGATGGGAGAAAGTTGTAGAAAGTCAACCATCACTGCAGCCCTCCAGTCAGGGCTTTATGGCAGAGTGGCCCGACGGAAGCCTCTCCTCAGTGCAAGACACATGAAGGCCTGCACGGAGTTTGCTAAAAAAAACACTTGAAGGACTCCAAGATGGTGAGAAATAAGATTCTTTTGTCTGATGAGACCAAGATAGAACTTTTTGACCTTAATTCTGAGTGGTATGTGTGGAGAAAATCAGGCACTGCTCATCACCTGTCCAATACAGTACCAACAGTGACGCACTGTGGTGGCAGCATCATGCTGTGGGGGTGTTTTTCATATGGGCCAAGTACAGGGATATCCTGGACGAAAACCTTCTCCAGAGTGCTCAAGACCTCAGACTGGGCCGAAGGTTCACCTTCCAACAAGACAATGATCCTAAGCACACAGCTAAAATAACGAAGGAGTGGCTTCACAACAACTTCAAGACTGATCTTGAATGGCCCAGCCAGAGCCCTGACTTAAACCCAATTGAGCATCTCTGGAGAGACCTGAAAATGTCTGTCCACCAACGTTTACCACCCAACCTGACAGAACTGGAGAGGATCTGCAAGGAGGAATGGCAGAGGATCCCCAAAGATCCAGGTGGGAAAAACTTGTTGCATCTTTCCCAAAAAGACTCATGGCTGTATTGACCAAAAGGTGCTTCTACTAAATACTGAGCAAAGGGTCTGAATACTTAGGACCATGTGATATTTCAGCAGAGGTGGAAAGAGTACTGAAAATTTGTACTCAAGTACAAGTACTGTTACATTGCTGAAATAATACTCAATTACAAGTAAAAGGACTGGTGTCAAAACAGTACTTAAGTAAAAGTATCAAATTACTCTTCTCAAAAACTACTCCGAGTACTAGTTACTTTTTAGCCGACGATATTTAAGGAAGTACCAATATATATTCAATCAAATCATATATCTATTTAGAAAATAGCTATTTTAAACAAAACACAATTTTACCTTAAATAAATTAGTGTAAATAAATTAGTGGTCATGATACTGGAATTTCTAAGTTCAATATGATACCTTGAAAAATAACAATATTCAGTATAATATTCAATACCATGGAGGAAACCTCCAATACTGCATACTGTAATTTTGATATCTCTCTTGTCAAGGAAATCATTATTTTCAAGCTTCAAAAAGCACAAGACTCATTGTAACAGTAATCCTTTTAAATGGGGGGGAATCATATCTCGGATGGCCTGAGGGTGTCAACAGCAAATTTTCATTATTGGGTGAACTATCCCTTTAATTTCTAGTTCAAGAGCACAAAGATTCGCGGTTGCACGGGACACAGTGAGAGCACGCACACAGTATCTGAGTGAGAGGAGAGGCAGTTCATGTGTAGTGTATATTTGAGAATGATCTTTGTTAAACCACACGCTCTCGACATCTGCCATAGAAACCTGCGGGTATGATTAAAATGATGCGCAATACATTCAGGCTCTGAACTGAGGCGTGCGTCAAACTCTCTGTCAGAGGGGAGAGAGAGAGAGAGAGATCGATAACTGCAAACAACGAGTACTGGAACCGAGTCAGATATTTCAGTATCGATATGTATCAAAATATAGATATTATTTTTGACAACACTACCATGCAGTTTGTTTCTCCAAACTTTCAGTCCATAAATCACTGTACGGTTATGATCAGCGACCCCGCCAGAAGCTGCTGTTGCGCTGCAGGCTTTTTCACTTCAAATATCAGGCCTTTTATTGGTCCGTTTACGATCGGATCTCTTATTGGCTACCGAATGTACTAAAAATGTACTCCAAAAAGTAAAAATTCCTGAAAAAACTACTTAATTACAGTAACGTGAGTAGTTGTAATTCGTTACTTCCACCTCTGTATTTCAGTGTTTGTTTTTTAATAAATCAGCAAAAATGTCAACAATTCTGTGTTTTTCTGTCAATATAGGGTGCTGTGTGTATATTAATGAGAAAAAACAACTAAAATGATTTTAGCAAATGGCTGCAATATAACAGTGGGTATGGAAAGAATTCAGAGCCCTTAAATTTTTCAGTGTATGTTATGAAGAGGACCGATTATTTCTACTGAATTTGAAGACTTGCCCGCCATCTAGACGGTTGATATAGAGAATGTGACGCTGCCGTCACGCCGTGTTGAGTTCTGGTCTAGTTTGTTTAAATCCTGCTCCCTTTCTGCTTGTGAGTTTAGTGAAAATGTTCACCATTTTAAGTCATTCATGCTGCATCGAGAATTGACAAATGAACATACACCATCGTTCAGGTGGAAAACTGGACAATGTAATAAATGTAAACTTTTTCTACATGTAAAACATTTTTTTTTACAGTCTATGGTAAAAACACAGGTTGAGGAGGTGACGGTAAGACGCTGGATAGCAAATCTAGTAATAATGTCACTGATTAAACCCACTGTCTATCACTCAGTAAAATTAATCACATTGCTTTTGAAAGTTTTTTGTTTGGTTTAATTAACATTACATTTGCGAGTATGATTCTCACTCGGCTTGTGAATTAACAAAACGTGCCCACAGCCACTTCAAAACTATTCAAAAGCTTCCATAGATGTGATTTTGGTTGTAATTTGTTGAAATAAATATTTTTTTTTAAAAATACCGTTTTGGTGTCTGTCCGCTGAATGTGACCCTCTCCGATTCTCCTGCAGAAGCTGACTTGAGCTTGTTGAACCCATTTTTATTTCTACCATAGAAATAAATGATGGCTGAAGCAGCAGCGAGTGCACAGGGTGTGACACTGTTTTCACGGTAACCAGATCATGCAATGCAATACAATACAATTTGCAAATGATACCAAGAAGAATGTGAATATTTAAGTCAAAAACAAAGGTAAGCCGGTATCCGTATTGAGTATCAGTAGACACAAAACACAATTAAAGGCGACAAATTTTAAAGTAAAAAAGTGATAAAAGTTACGCAAACGATATAAGCATAAAATGTTTTTTTGGTTTGATCGATTTGAGCATAAGTAAACGACACAAAACATAGGCATTTTGAGTTTGTGTTAGTTATTCCTATAGTGATTACTATGTAGACAATCGCTTCCTGCCCTCCATCTGCATTTCACGCCTCAATAAACTACCTTTTGAGGATTTTTTGGACAAAATGTCAGTTGCAAAAAGACTCAAATCAATCTCCCCTAAAATCTTCAAGTGTGTGGCCAGCCTAAGGTCACCAACTTAGAGCTAGGGAGTTCTCTACAGTTGAAGGAGGAGTGTGCAGTTGGCCAGTGTAGGGTCTGGCTCTTCAACATAGAGCACACTTTGATTTTTACGCTGGTGGATGCAGGAAAAACACTGACATTCTGGATTCTGTCAGCAATAAAAACACAGACTAGCCCAGTGGTTTTCAAAACTGTGCTGGAGGCACCCCAGCCCTGCACATTTTGTGTCTCCTCATTTATCACAGTAGTTGCAGTAGTTTATTAACCCTTGCCTGAATGCAAGCAGAAGTTTATTAACCCCCGCCTGTAAGCATGCAGTAGTTTATTAACCCTCGCCTGAATGCAAGCAGAAGTTTATTAACCCCCGCCTGTAAGCATGCAGTAGTTTATAAATCCCCGTCTGTATGCATGCAGTAGTTTAACCCCGCCTGAATGAATGCATGCAGTAGTTTATTAACCCCGCCTGAATGAATGCAGTAGTTTATTAACCGCCTGAATAAATGCATGCAGTAGTTTATTAACCCCCGCCTGTATGCATGCAGTAGTTTATTAACCCTTGCCTGAATGCATGCAGTAGTTTATTAACCCCTGCCTGAATGCAAGCAGAAGTTTATTAACCCCCGCCTGAATGCATGCAGTAGTTTATTAACCCCCGCCTGTAAGCATGCAGTAGTTTATAAATTCCCGTCTGTATGCATGCAGTAGTTTAACCCCCGCCTGAATGCATGCAGTAGTTTATTAACCCCGCCTGTAAGCATGCAGTAGTTTATTAACCCTTGCCTGAATGCATGCAGTAGTTTATTAACCCCCGCCTGTATGCATGCAGTAGTTTATTAACCCTTGCCTGAATGCATGCAGTAGTTTATTAACCCCGCCTGTAAGCATGCAGAAGTTTATTAACCCGCCTGAATGAATGCATGCAGTAGTTTATTAACCCCGCCTGTATGCATGCAGTAGTTTATTAACCCTTGCCTGAATGCATGCAGTAGTTTATTAACCCTTGCCTGAATGCATGCAGTAGTTTATTAACCCCGCCTGTATGCATGCAGTAGTTTATTAACCCCGCCTGAATAAATGCATGCAGTTTATTAACCCTTGCCTGAATGCATGCAGTAGTTTATTAACCCCGCCTGTAAGCATGCAGAAGTTTATTAACCCCGCCTGAATGAATGCATGCAGTAGTTATTAACCCTTGCCTGAATGCATGCAGTAGTTTATTAACCCTTGCCTGAATGCATGCAGTAGTTTATTAACCCTTGCCTGTATGCATGCAGTAGTTTATTAACCCTTGCCTGAATGCATGCAGTAGTTTATTAACCCCGCCTGTAAGCATGCAGAAGTTTATTAACCCTCGCCTGAATGAATGCATGCAGTAGTTTATTAACCCCGCCTGTATGCATGCAGTAGTTTATTAACCCTTGCCTGAATGCATGCAGTAGTTTATTAACCCTTGCCTGAATGCATGCAGTAGTTTATTAACCCCGCCTGTATGCATGCAGTAGTTTATTAACCCCGCCTGAATAAATGCATGCAGTAGTTTATTAACCCTTGCCTGAATGCATGCAGTAGTTTATTAACCCCGCCTGTAAGCATGCAGAAGTTTATTAACCCCCGCCTGAATGAATGCATGCAGTAGTTTATTAACCCCGCCTGTATGCATGCAGTAGTTTATTAACCCTTGCCTGAATGCATGCAGTAGTTTATTAACCCCGCCTGTATGCATGCAGTAGTTTATTAACCCTTGCCTGAATGCATGCAGTAGTTTATTAACCCTTGCCTGAATGCATGCAGTAGTTTATTAACCCCGCCTGTATGCATGCAGTAGTTTATTAAACCCGCCTGAATGAATGCAGTAGTTTATTAACCCCGCCTGAATAAATGCATGCAGTAGTTTATAAATCCCGCCTGTATGCATGCAGTAGTTTAACCCCGCCTGAATGAATGCATGCAGTAGTTTATTAACCCCGCCTGTATGCATGCAGTAGTTTATTAACCCTGCCTGAATGCATGCAGTAGTTTATTAACCCTTGCCTGTATGCATGCAGTAGTTTATTAACCCTTGCCTGAATGCATGCAGTAGTTTATTAACCCCGCCTGTAAGCATGCAGAAGTTTATTAACCCCGCCTGAATGAATGCATGCAGTAGTTTATTAACCCCGCCTGTATGCATGCAGTAGTTTATTAACCCTTGCCTGAATGCATGCAGTAGTTTATTAACCCCGCCTGTATGCATGCAGTAGTTTATTAACCCCGCCTGTATGCATGCAGTAGTTTATTAACCCCGCCTGAATAAATGCATGCAGTAGTTTATTAACCCCGCCTGTATGCATGCAGTAGTTTATTAAACCCGCCTGAATGAATGCAGTAGTTTATTAACCCCGCCTGAATAAATGCATGCAGTAGTTTATAAATCCCCGCCTGTATGCATGCAGTAGTTTAACCCCGCCTGAATGAATGCATGCAGTAGTTTATTAACCCCGCCTGTATGCATGCAGTAGTTTATTAACCCTTGCCTGAATGCATGCAGTAGTTTATTAACCCTTGCCTGTATGCATGCAGTAGTTTATTAACCCTTGCCTGAATGCATGCAGTAGTTTATTAACCCCGCCTGTAAGCATGCAGAAGTTTATTAACCCCGCCTGAATGAATGCATGCAGTAGTTTATTAACCCCGCCTGTATGCATGCAGTAGTTTATTAACCCTTGCCTGAATGCATGCAGTAGTTTATTAACCCCCGCCTGTATGCATGCAGTAGTTTATTAACCCCCGCCTGTATGCATGCAGTAGTTTATTAACCCTTGCCTGAATGCATGCAGTAGTTTATTAACCCTTGCCTGAATGCATGCAGTAGTTTATTAACCCCGCCTGTATGCATGCAGTAGTTTATTAACCCCGCCTGAATAAATGCATGCAGTAGTTTATTAACCCCGCCTGTATGCATGCAGTTTATTAACCCCGCCTGAATAAATGCATGCAGTAGTTTATTAACCCCGCCTGTATGCATGCAGTAGTTTATTAACCCCCGCCTGTATGCATGCAGTAGTTTATAAATCCCCGCCTGTATGCATGCAGTAGTTTATTAACCCTGCCTGAATGCATGCAGTAGTTTATTAACCCCGCCTGTATGCATGCAGTAGTTTATTAACCCCCGCCTGTATGCATGCAGTAGTTTATTAACCCCCGCCTGAATAAATGCATGCAGTAGTTTATTAACCCCGCCTGTATGCATGCAGTAGTTTATTAAACCCGCCTGAATGAATGCAGTAGTTTATTAACCCCGCCTGAATAAATGCATGCAGTAGTTTATAAATCCCGTCTGTATGCATGCAGTAGTTTAACCCCGCCTGAATGAATGCATGCAGTTTATTAACCCCGCCTGTATGCATGCAGTAGTTTATTAACCCTTGCCTGAATGCATGCAGTAGTTTATTAACCCTTGCCTGTATGCATGCAGTAGTTTATTAACCCTTGCCTGAATGCATGCAGTAGTTTATTAACCCCGCCTGTAAGCATGCAGAAGTTTATTAACCCCGCCTGAATGAATGCATGCAGTAGTTTATTAACCCCGCCTGTATGCATGCAGTAGTTTATTAACCCTTGCCTGAATGCATGCAGTAGTTTATTAACCCCCGCCTGTATGCATGCAGTAGTTTATTAACCCTTGCCTGAATGCATGCAGTAGTTTATTAACCCTTGCCTGAATGCATGCAGTAGTTTATTAACCCGCCTGTATGCATGCAGTAGTTTATTAACCCCGCCTGAATAAATGCATGCAGTAGTTTATTAACCCCCGCCTGTATGCATGCAGTAGTTTATTAATCCCCGCCTGTATGCATGCAGTAGTTTATTAACCCTTGCCTGAATGCATGCAGTAGTTTATTAACCCCCGCCTGTATGCATGCAGTAGTTTATTAACCCCCGCCTGTATGCATGCAGTAGTTTATTAACCCCGCCTGAATAAATGCATGCAGTAGTTTATTAACCCCGCCTGTATGCATGCAGTAGTTTATTAAACCCGCCTGAATGAATGCAGTAGTTTATTAACCCCGCCTGAATAAATGCATGCAGTAGTTTATAAATTCCCGTCTGTATGCATGCAGTAGTTTAACCCCCGCCTGAATGCATGCAGTAGTTTATTAACCCCCGCCTGTATGCATGCAGTAGTTTATTAACCCTTGCCTGAATGCATGCAGTAGTTTATTAACCCCCGCCTGTATGCATGCAGTAGTTTATTAACCCTTGCCTGAATGCATGCAGTAGTTTATTAACCCCGCCTGTAAGCATGCAGAAGTTTATTAACCCGCCTGAATGAATGCATGCAGTAGTTTATTAACCCCGCCTGTATGCATGCAGTAGTTTATTAACCCTTGCCTGAATGCATGCAGTAGTTTATTAACTCTGTATGCATGCAGTAGTTTATTAACCCCGCCTGTATGCATGCTGTAGTTTATTAACCCTTGCCTGAATGCATGCAGTAGTTTATTAACCCCTGCCTGAATGCATGCAGTAGTTTATTAACTCGCCTGTATGCATGCAGTAGTTTATTAACCCCGCCTGAATAAATGCATGCAGTAGTTTATTAACCCCGCCTGTATGCATGCAGTAGTTTATTAACCCCGCCTGAATAAATGCATGCAGTAGTTATTAACCCCGCCTGTATGCATGCAGTAGTTTATTAACCCCGCCTGTATGCATGCAGTAGTTTATAAATCCCCGCCTGTATGCATGCTGTAGTTTATTAACCCTTGCCTGAATGCATGCAGTAGTTTATTAACCCCCGCCTGTATGCATGCAGTAGTTTATTAACCCCCGCCTGTATGCATGCAGTAGTTTATTAACCCCCGCCTGAATAAATGCATGCAGTAGTTTATTAACCCCGCCTGTATGCATGCAGTAGTTTATTAAACCCGCCTGAATGAATGCAGTAGTTTATTAACCCCGCCTGAATAAATGCATGCAGTAGTTTATAAATCCCGTCTGTATGCATGCAGTAGTTTAACCCCGCCTGAATGAATGCATGCAGTAGTTTATTAACCCCGCCTGTATGCATGCAGTAGTTTATTAACCCTTGCCTGAATGCATGCAGTAGTTTATTAACCCTTGCCTGTATGCATGCAGTAGTTTATTAACCCTTGCCTGAATGCATGCAGTAGTTTATTAACCCCGCCTGTAAGCATGCAGAAGTTTATTAACCCCGCCTGAATGAATGCATGCAGTAGTTTATTAACCCCGCCTGTATGCATGCAGTAGTTTATTAACCCTTGCCTGAATGCATGCAGTAGTTTATTAACCCCCGCCTGTATGCATGCAGTAGTTTATTAACCCCCGCCTGTAAGCATGCAGTAGTTTATTAACCCTTGCCTGAATGCATGTAGTAGTTTATTAACCCTTGCCTGAATGCATGCAGTAGTTTATTAACCCCCGCCTGTATGCATGCAGTAGTTTATTAACCCCGCCTGAATAAATGCATGCAGTAGTTTATTAACCCCGCCTGTATGCATGCAGTAGTTTATTAACCCGCCTGAATAAATGCATGCAGTAGTTTATTAACCCCGCCTGTATGCATGCAGTAGTTTATTAACCCCCGCCTGTATGCATGCAGTAGTTTATAAATCCCCGTCTGTATGCATGCAGTAGTTTATAAATCCCCGCCTGTATGCATGCAGTAGTTTATTAACCCCCGCCTGAATGCATGCAGTAGTTTATTAACCCCCGCCTGTAAGCATGCAGTAGTTTATAAATTCCCGTCTGTATGCATGCAGTAGTTTAACCCCCGCCTGAATGAATGCATGCAGTAGTTTATTAACCCCGCCTGTATGCATGCAGTAGTTTATTAACCCCGCCTGAATGCATGCAGTAGTTTATTAATATTAGCAAAATGTAAAATAACTGTTTTCTATTTGAATATATTTTAAAATGCAATTTATGTGATTCAAATCTGAATTTTCAGCATCATTACTCCAGTCTACAGTGTCACATGATCCTTCAGAAATCATTCTGATATGATTTGATGATCAAGAAACATTTATGATTATTAATGATGTTGATCTCAGCATAGAAGGAAAAAAATGGACATACCATAATTCCTCAAAAAAAAAGACCAGGGCCTTTAATTACCTGAACTGCAGAAGGGAACAGGCTTTTATTTGAAGCAGGCTTTTATTAGGGGCAGGTCTGTATTTCTAATTCCATCTGTTTGAAAAATAATTGCTTTAAATAAACCGTTTTAAATTAAAAGTGACAGCGTTCCAGTGGACAGATAACATTGACAACATTTGCAAAAATATACCATATACCAAAATACCATTTACAACAACAGCCAGAATGGCGACAAAGCAGTTTGGGTCAGAATTACGGTAGCCTAATCGGTAACCACAACTGAGTCCGTCTGAAAAATTTAAAATGTTTATTCCACTTAATTTCTATATAGGTTGCACGTGAGGGAAAAGGCTTCCTTCCACTTAAGAAGAAGTTGTGTACTTTTAAGCACTTTTTATTTTAATAGCCTATGTCTCTTTACATATTTATTTTTTACTTAAAAACTATAATTTCATAATTTTTCTGAACCAACTAATTACTCCTCCGCGCTTCCAATAGGTTGCACGCACTTTTCTCAATAAGGAGATATTAGGTGTAGTTCATATGACCACTTTACATTATTTCAACAACATAGTTTATTTTGAAGCCTATGCTGTTTTCTTGTACAAAATATTTTAAGTTAAATGCAGAGTAATATTGTGAAGATCAATATCGGTGTGCCTGCCTGACACAGTATTTTATTTAAAATGGCATATATGTATCAGTTATATTATCAATGTAATTTACAGAGCAATCCCAGCAAAGTTTTAGGCTAACTATAGAAGAGACCAGGATTATCGTGTTGCACTCGCAAGACTCACAGCGGGGCGCGTGGCATCAGGACGGTTGCGCTCTATCGTGATGTCGGTCAGCCGTAACCTCACAACCCGACTGTACATTACCATATACTTGAATGCACATTAAATGAAAGGCATTTAGGAGATTATCCACACATTTTCCCCCGGCCTTAACTTGAGACCGGCCTTTATTTGTTCGTGTTGACCCCGGCCACTATCAGAGGCCTGGCGTTTAATTGAATACAGGCTTTTATTTAAGGAATTACGGTAGGTCTTTTGTTCTCTGTGAGGCCGTATTCTATGTTTTAACATATGGTTTTCATTATGGAAGCACTCCCCTATATGGAACAGGTTCTAGTGGGATCGAATGGGGAATGGTCCCTGCTGTTCTGTGAAACTTATGAAGAAGGTCTTGTTAGAAGTTGGATGTTAGACTTATGGTATGGCCATGTGAGCCATATGGAAAATAAGTTTTATATAATGTATTCTCTCTCTGATTTGTTAAATCCATGGAACACAGTTATAGTCCCGTTGTACCCCTACCTATATATTCTGCATCCCTGGTGCAATAAAACGAGATTGAGACATCATTCTCCCTCAGCGCTGAGACTTGTTTATTCAACTGCCGATGAGGCAATCTATTAAAGGAATAAAAACTTAATTATCAATGATCAAAAAAGCCAAATCTGTTATCAATATAGTTCAAAAGAACAGTATTTATCTGAAATAGAAAGCTTTTGCAACATTGTACTACCGTTCAAAAGTTTGGGGTCGGTAAGATTTATTTATTTAAAAAAAAAATTGGGGAAAGACCAAATACATTAATGCATTTATTCAGCAAGGGTGCATTAAATTGATCAAGTGACAGTATAGACATTTATAATGTTGCAAAGGCTTTATATTTCAGATAAATGCTTTTGAACTTTCTATTCATTGATTAATCCTGGAAATAAATTGTACACAACTGTTTTCAACATTGATAATAATAAATGTTTCTTGATCAGCATATTAGAATGATTTCTGAAGGATCATGTGACTCTGACGACTGGAGTAATGATGATAAAGTCCGCTTTGATCACAGGAATAAATTGCATATTTATTCAAAATAAGTTATTTTAAATAGTTTTTGCAGTATTTTGGATCAAATAAACGCAGCAGAAGCTTGGTGAGCATTTAAAAAATCATACTGGCTGAAACTTTTGACCGGTAGTGTGGCCTATGTTAGTATTATTTCCTTCACATTCATGTTAAAAATAACACTGACATAAATTATGACGAGATTTAATGTTAATGGACACAATCACTGTAGTTTACTTTTACTTCAACTATACAACTTTTTTATTTTTTATTTTAAAAATATATTAATAAATGTGTAACATGTTGTAAAGTGTTTGCCATTTGACTGTACATTCAATCATATTTCCTTCATGTTCTTACAAATAATACCCTAATCAAATACTCAAAATAAACATTTGATATGATACAATGCCTTGAACAAATGAAACATGTTTCTCTGAATGAAAACAAAAAGGACAATTATAAAATATTTCTAAAATAATAGGTTTAAAACTTATTTAACTGTCTCACAATAAAAAAACACACACACATGCAAACAACCAAATCATCTTAAAACACAATAACGTGTGCACTGTAAACCCAAATTAGTAAGCAGAACTCAAAAAAATTGATGTAACTCGTTGCCTCAATTTTTTAAGTTAATGAACTTAAAAATTTAATTAAAAAAAATTAAATATCTATATTACATACTACATAAACCTTTCAAGTTAAATTAAAACATGTTATGAAATCAACTTAAATAGTTTTAGTTACAGTGACTTAAAATTTAGCTTTCCCATACTCAAGACATTTAGTTAAAAATACTTTTAAAAAAATTCACAAAGAGCCACTTTTAAGTTGAATGAACTCAATATTTAGTAGTATTTTTGTCTTTGTGTTTTAAGTACAAGTTGCTTAAGCCTTTTAAAACACAAGACTCAAAATCATATGAATCAAAACTAATTTTTTCTGATATAACTCGTTGCCTCAAATATTTTAAGTTCAACAAACTTAAACAGTTTAAAATTACAGTGTGCTGAGTTCTTGCCCTTTCCTATTTAACACTTCCTTTAAAAGACAGAAAAAAGTGCACTATGATAAAACCTGAAAAGCAGATTAAGTGTTGTAAACTGTTTGCCATTTGACTGTACATTCAATCATATTTCCTTCATGTTCTTACAAATAATACTCTAATCAAATACTCAAAATAAACATTTGATATGATACAAGGCCTTGAACAAATGAAACATGTTTCTCTGAATGAAAACAAAAAGGACAATTATAAAATATTTCTAAAATAATAGGTTTAAAACTTATTTTACTGTCTCACAATAAAAAAAAACACACACACATGCAAACAACCAAATCATCTTAAAACACAATAACGTGTGCACTGTAATTCCAAATTAGTAAGCAGAACTCAAAAAAATTGATGTAACTCGTTGCCTCAAATTTTTAAGTTAATGAACTTAAAAATTTAATTTAAAAAAATTAAATATCTATATTACATACTACATAAACCTTTCAAGTTAAATTAAAACATGTTATGAAATCAACTTAAATAGTTTTAGTTACAGTGACTTAAAATTTAGCTTTCCCATACTCAAGACATTTAGTTAAAAATACTTTAAAAAAAAAATTCACAAAGAGCCACTTTTAAGTTGAATGAACTCAATATTTAGTAGTATTTTTGTCTTTGTGTTTTAAGTACAAGTTGCTTAAGCCTTTTAAAACACAAGACTCAAAATCATATGAATCAAAACTAATTTTTCTGATATAACTCGTTGCCTCAAATATTTTAAGTTCAACAAACTTAAACAGTTTAAAATTACAGTGTGCTGAGTTCTTGCCCTTTCCTATTTAACACTTCCTTTAAAAGACAGAAAAAAGTGCACTATGATAAAACCTGAAAAGCAGATTAAGTGTTGTAAACTGTTTGCCATTTGACTGTACATTCAATCATATTTCCTTCATGTTCTTACAAATAATACTCTAATCAAATACTCAAAATAAACATTTGATATGATACAAGGCCTTGAACAAATGAAACATGTTTCTCTGAATGAAAACAAAAGGACAATTATAAAATATTTCTAAAATAATAGGTTTAAAACTTATTTAAGTCTCACAATAAAAAAACACACACACATGCAAACAACAAAATCATCTTAAAACACAATAACGTGTGCCTCTTAAGCCTATAACATGTCATTTCTGCAGAGAGACTTGAAAATAAGTATTTTAATCCCTGAAAACGAAATAAGTTGTATTCATTAATAATTAAGACAAATAGTATCTAAATGCAAAAAAGTTTTAATGATAAGACGTGAACAGATTCAATATTCATTCAGAAATATCACACAACTCAACATAATCTCCTTCATGCTTCTGTTGTCAGCTCATAGATATCTCTATGGCTCAATCGACTCCAGTGTCAAAAGGCTCGCCGTTTCTCCATCACTACTTGCCATTGAGATTATTCGTGTTTATCATAAACTGACTGAGTTAAATGAGACGCACAATTTCTGGTACTCATGTGTGGGTTCGCTTTACGTTACTCATAACGTAATTCTGCCCGAACGGGTTTCATTGATTTAAACACTTTAAATATTTGAGAACACAAACCTTTCTTCAGCCGAATCACACCAGATGCAGGAGTGCGGCGCATACATATGACGTCACATTTACAAAATAAAAGCCCTGTTCAGCCGTCGCTGCCCAACATGACAAAAGTGCATTGAAATGTACATACAATATACAAATAATTAAAGAGGTGTCACAATAAGTCACACTGACTTAATTATCAGTGTGAAATACATATATAAATTAATGTTATCCAATGATGTGTTGAGAACTTATAATTAAAAAAAAAAAAATTCAACATTTTTTATAACTATAAACATACTGAAGCTAATACATTTTTAGGCTACTTAATATAATTTATATAACGTTTTTTGTCTGTCCACACAAAAATGTTTACTGTATTATTTTAATCGACATTAATCATCATCACAATATCACTAGCAATAATCGACAATAATGATATTTTTGAGTTACGAGACAAAAAGTTGCTGCTATATAAACAGCTTCCATCTTTCAGTGAATTCAGTCTTTCATAATGACTGTTAGATGTATGTCAAATTCTTACATTTAGAGTATCAAGACACAATAAAGCGGATGAATTCATCTTTGCAATGCTGAGGAAATACACAAGCAGCATCTGAAATAGCACTGTTTAATGCGTCTCTGACTTAATTAATAGATTAATAATGACTTAATAGCTCATTTATAATATTTTGTTTTAAACATAAAACATTGAGTAAATTGAAAAAATTCTTTAAATGTGCATTTAAAACCGCCAATAGAAACACTATTGAGTGAATAATTGAGATTCAACCTATTCAGTCAAACAGCTTATTCATTCACGAAAGAATAATAATCATCACAACTTACTAAATTTTGTTGTGATAGTATGTAGTTTTTGCAGTGGAGATATGTGCAGAGAAGGAAACAAGAAGAGACTGATACAAGGAAAGATCAGTTGAGTTCTTAGATTTGCTCCACTTTCTCTCTGCCACCCTGAGCCCAGAGCGATGTTGGCGGAGAACATCAGACAGCCAGGGGGCAGAGGGTGTGGTGCGGGCTGGTCTAGATGAAAGGGGGCAAAAGCTGTCTAAACAAGATGTTAGAGTGGTCAAGTGCTCTATAATGTGCTAACAGCCAAGCAAGTGGCAGGACTGGACATGATGGTAAATGATCTTGTTAGGGGTATAACAGCTTAGACCCAGAGACCAGTAGTGAAGAATGAAGACAAAGAGTCAGGAGTGCAATTAATTAAAGAGAAATTTTACTGTAGAATAGTTTGCAGTTTCATAAGCAGAAGCCAGATTCAAGTCTCACAAGGAGTTCGTAGGCCGCGCTTCCTCTCTACCGGTCTCGCTGCATCAGTACATACAATTGTCCCAACAGTTATACTGTTTTCAAGGTCTAGCCACGTCATTATTGCAAGGTGTATGATTCTGATTGGCTCAGAGAAAATGCACAGTCATGGTAAATTTCCACACAAGGATAGATAGCAGAGCATATCACTTAACTAGGCAGACTAGTTGTCGCCCCATGACTAGATTTAGATCATTGTTGACCTCGGAGGTTGTAGAAAGGCGTCTTCACGTCTGGTGTTGTCCATCTTAAATATTGGGCCTGCACAGATCATGCAACGCACACACACACTATCTCCCCAGAATCACAGCTCTCCCAAGGTTGGAGAGTCTTATCAACAAAGCGCTTCACCAAAACATACTGATAACATGTGCTTTCTCTCAGTGAGAGGTACAGACAATAGTACAGGCAATATTCATCTTGATTCTTTAGTGTTTCAGTAAAAGGAAATATAAAATGAATAAAATAATAAAAATGAAAGACAAATTCATATTTAATCTATGGAAGCTGGGCTAAGTGAGCAAACACTGTTACTGCACTCCCAGCATGTTAGGAGCTGTGTTACACATAGGCCAGACGCCACTCAAAGACCAAATACAAACTTTAGAAAACATAAAAGAAGAACAAACAATCAATGGTTCTTTTGAGTAAAATCAACTGGAATTAATCATTAGAAATAAGAGGATAAATATTAATTAAGGCTTTGATTATGAATCTTATTAGGTTATTTACAGGTATATTGAAGCGGAATCTTATTAGGCTATTTACAGGTATATTGAAGCGGCAAGGGATTTCAGACTTCCCCTTCAATCTGGTAAAAAAAAAAGGTACCAGCAGATTTAGTGTGGATGCACCTGTTGTCTTGTATGTGGACTCTGGGTGCAGGTGGGACAGACCAAGCTAAAAACCAGATTCAGAGGTTGGCTAGATCTCATAATACACTTGAACGTCTGGCATTTTATGTGCATGATCGCCTTGGGGTGTACAACTGATACCCATCAGCTGTATCCCATTTTCATGTCACGGCTGTCAGCGTCCAGCGAGTGGGATGCGACTGTTTCTATGCTTCACAAAACAAAGAGAGAGTTGTTGATATCCCAGGGTTGGCCTGCGCTGACAGATGAAGCTGTCAACAAGCATCTTACCAGGGAGGAGCTGGCTCTCAATTGATGGAAGAGGAGACTACCATCCTTCTCCTTGAACAGCTGTGTACTGAGCTCCTGAGCAGCATGGGCAATGACTCCCTGGGTGTTCCTCTCCTGGACAGAGAAAGGATGGAGCACATCTGAAGTGTCCAGAAGAAGCATGTTTAATGCATTCAAGACCCCCTGGTGTTGTGCTTTATACAGAAACAGAGAGCTTAACCAAGGGAGGTGTGCTTCTGAAGATATACAGATGTGCCAGAGACTCCACTTCTCTTAAGTCCTTTCATTTACACCTTAACAGTTTCTCCCAGGTATGCCTGGTCACACACACTATGTGTAAAGAAAGAGCATTAAGTATCTGTGTGTTTCTTTAAGTCAAGTCAAGTCAACTTTATTTATATAGCGCTTTTAACCATGCAGATTGTTTCAAAGCAGCTTCACAGTGTTAAACAGAATATATTTCGATTATTATACAGATCCCATGCCCTTTGTCTTCTCATAGTCAATTTTTAACAAGTATAATACCTTTTATTATAATTGTACAAACATCCACATCTTGCTTCATGTGTCTTTTTGCTGTGAAATTTGTATTAATTTTTAGAAAGTAATTGAAAGAATAACTTTTATATTGTTGATAATATTTCATGAACATTAAACTCAAGTTGCTTCAGTCTAGTCACTTACTCAATGATGAATTCTCCACTTCATTTGTAGGTCTGGGTGGCATTTTGGGGGTGTTGGAGCACCGAAATAGTACTTGGGGTACTGGGGTGGAAATGAAATTTTGCTTAAAGGGGTCCTATTATGCTTTTTCACTTATATATCTTTAGCTATTCTGTTGCTGTTTGAGCATAAAAAAATCTGCAAGGTTACAAAGCTCAAAGTCCACTCTAAAGGGAGATATTTACACAGAATCCACTTTCCAAGAACTACAATGAATGACTTGTTTGGACTACAATGTGTTTTTAACTGGATCTTGTGAAGTCACAATGTTACTCATTTAAATAATCACCGTTTACAGAATTAGCAAAAAGGTTGGAGAGGCCTGGTTGAGCTGCTCTAGAGAAGATGAAGAATGTTGTGTTAACGGAGGGTTATGTATGCTGTGCCAAAGAGTTGGCGCTGTCACTTTGTAAAGAAAGACTACGCATCAAGCGTGCATGCGTGCTATAGACTGAACACTTAGAAGTGTCCTCTGTGTGATCCTTGATTAACCACCTGTGAGCACTTTTAATTGTCTGATGAAGAGCCTGTGTGCAGGAAATGTTACCTGTGTGTAAGTCCACTATGAAATTTGTTGCATTTTTGGAGCCTTGGTATGATGATTTCTTTCTGATTCTGATGTCTGAAACTGATGTCCTCCCGTGGACCTGGCCAAATGAACTTGTTTGTGCCATTACGGTGCAAACACTTGACTTTCACACGGTGCCCTTTCCACATCCATGGCGACACCTGGGTAGCCTTCATTGTCGTAATTTACAACACGCCACTCTCTAATGTGCTTTCACTCAATCACTTCTGGTCTCCTATGGTTATCTGATGTCTTTACACATGCTGGAGACTGATAAGATGATCGAGGAACATCAACTATAGTGACCTCCTGAAGCCTAAAGCAGGAGCTATTGCAGTTACCTATAGTGAGATAATGACTTTTAACCACAACACATTAAATAAGGATCAGATTAGGGACTTATAAAAAGTATAAGGGCCTATTTCCACCTGCTCACTTCATGAATCCTCAGAAAGAATATCTGAAATGAAATATCCTCGCTCCCTTTAGCGTCATTGACTCAGGGTTTGATTTAGGGTTTAGGTTTGCTTTCTGGATTTAGCTTGCACGTCAGGATTCTTGAACATTAGAGATAACTATTTATATTGTAACAGTTTAAACCTCCACAAAATACCACATTTGTCCATATTTGATTTAATATTTCCAGTTATTATTAACAATGAATTATTCCCAGTAATTAACTGCTCTTTATTTGTTGTGTAGTATTAGTTTGTCTTTCATTTTCTTACTACAGTTGTTGTTATTTGACATACATTTGTGTCTTGTACTTGTAAACATTATAACAATAATGAATAAACTGTAAAAACACCTGTGTATCCTTGCTCATGAATCCTCCTCACACCTCGATTATGACAGTGCAATTAGAGAATTAGGATGTCATTTAAGATGGCTGAGCTCGGTCGGTTTCCGTGTCATAGGATAGAGGACGGAGGAGCGAGGAAACGAAGAGGGATAATGAGAAGCACCCAATGTATGTTGCCACAATCCACCTCAGCAATCTGTATGCCATTGAGGAGATGATGGGTGCTGAACCTTTTCTTCTTAAATGTAATGTATATTTTGAGTTAAATAACGGCTGATTACTTGTGGCAGTTATTTTCAAGGGTTCACACTTGCAAATGATTTAATAGAGTAAAATAATATAGTAAGCGCATCTATCATGCTGTCTGAGGTGATTGAGGGCTTTGAGCTGGAATTTAGCCCAGACCCGAGTTCTGGTTCTGAGTGTGGTGTCGGGATGCAGAAAACTGTCGAGGTAACTTGGTGAGTTGGCTCTCAACTGTATACCTCCTCACACGCTGATTAGATGGACCATTTGAACGGGCTCCTCATGAACTTAGTTTATAAAACAATTTTCGCTTGAATTCTGCAATTTCTCGAGATACAGACAATTAGCTGAACATGTACTAGTTTAATTAGTGACACTTGGCTCATATTTTTAAATCTTAATTTGAATATGGCAGCTTCCTTATTTTAAAAACTTTGGCCACATGAAACCTCATTCTACAATGTTTCAATAATTAAATCACTGAGTGAGACTCCTCCCCTATCAGCCAATCACTGTAGCCATAGTTAGTAAGCGTGATAGCCCCACCCTTACTCTTAGCTTAAGACCTCTCTGTATTTCTTAGTAAAATTTGCTCTCAGCAGTTTTGTGAACAGGTTAAGAGAAAACTTTCAACTAAGTACTTTTACTGCCATTTAGGAGAACTCTTAATGCGAAGATGAAATGTTTTGTAAATACGGCCCCAGGTGTAAATCTCCGAAATGCGAGATTTAAACCATCGCTTAAACCACAGGAGATGCTGAGATGCATTCCAGATAAAAACTGGACAAGTGTAAATGCATCTGGTTGTTGAAACCGCATGTATAAATTTGACTACTCCTAAAATGTAAACAAAAAAAAAGTATGAGCGTGTTGTAGGCTTTATGACGTTATAGCCAGATATGATGGCGATACTGCAACACTCATTGCCGCAGATGAGTAGCTGAGTATCTCTCAGCATAAGCCAACGCACCAACTGCCTCAAACGCAACTGAAAGTAAGCGGCAAACGCTCAAAACACAATCACCTCAACCAAAAGCAGTGATGATGCTGTTCTCTGTCTTATTGCAGTCTATGACCTTGAAATAAGATAAAGATAAATAAAATGCAGCTCACATTTGTGGCTTTCCTTGACATGAACTCGGTTTAATGTGCATATAGCGCAGGAATTGAATATCGGATTTATATCCGTTTTGTGGAGACCAGAGTATGTGAGTGGAGCGGAGCGGCAGCAATTTCCCCTCCGCGCTCTAAGCATTCAATAATCACTCCGCTCCAGCTCCGCTCCGGGTTCACCATTTCCCGCTCCACTCCTCGCTCACTGATATCAGAAACACCGCTCCGTCTTCGCTCCAAGGAAATTTGCGGCTAAAGTATTTAAGTAAGCTCTGCAATATCACAGAAGTTCGGTTTATAACATACATTAAATTAAAACAAAAAAACAATAGGAGATAGTTTCAACGTAGTTTATTGCAAACATTTATTTTCTATGACATGCCAAGCTTATTAGGCTTTATACGCATTAAAAGTTAAACATGATTGCTGCTTTTGCAGTGCATTTTGTTTGGAAAGATGAAAATAGTATGTTTTCATCGGTTATATTATCTACGCGTCACATTAAAGATTTCTGTGAATGTAAAATCCGACACAGATAACTGTAAGATTACATTAGTTTGACTGCATTATGAATAAGTGCTACCTGTTTAAAATGTGCTTTCACCCGATCATATTCAGAAGGTACAAAAAAACTATAACATCCCGCTCATGTCCATTCTTCCTGATTTGAGTGATCCATCTGAATCAAGCTAGTTAAATGTGTTTAATGTGTGAGTTTTGACTAAAAACACTGTTATATTGTTGGCCGTTGGTATGAATTTTACTCGTGATGGAGCGGTAGTGAAGTGCATGAAAACCACGACGCTCCGACTTTTAAAAATCAACTCCTCACTCCATTCAAAATCACCTCGCTCCGCTCACATACTCTGGTGGAGACACATTTATGTAGTCAAGTGTGAATGGAACGGGTTGAACAAATCAGATAGCTAACCGATCAGTAAAAAAGTGACCAGGTGTAAATAGGCCTTAAAATACCAAAAGAGTAACTAAAATAAATACCAGTCTGTAATCCAACACTCCCCATAGTTTAACTGAATATTACCTTAGCTTGTATTTTACCACTTCTGCAATCAACTGCTTCTCTTTGTTTGTTTTTGCATTGTCTAATATCTTCATTCAGGGATGTATGGAAAAGAAAAGCTCTTTTGATGGGTGACTTCACTTTTTGATGATCCAACAAAGCATTGCCTTCTGCACATGGTGACTTGGATGCACCTTCTTTCTTGGCCCTGAGTTTTCTCTCTTGCCAGCTTTTCTTTTTTTTTTTTTTCTGTTTTCTTCAAATCTTTTCCCCTTGATGCCGTTGACAAAGACGCAAAATATTTGAAGGATTTTTAGAGTTATAAATCTCTCAAATTTATGGGAAAATAAACAGAAATTGCCTTTTAAATAAATCTAAACTTTGTAATGAATTCTATAGCTAAACTTCCATGTTCTTACCCGGAGGGCTCTGGCATTTCTGCCTCCTTCAATTTCATTCTTTTCTCTATCTCACTGAACTCATTCCATTTGTCCCTCTTTCTCAAGGTACTTTGTTCCTTCGCTCCGGGCCAGCATCACAACATTCCCCCATTTACCCTTGATATCTCAGCTCCACTTATGCTGGGTACACACCAAAATATTTTTTTTACATCTTATAAGATTTTCAAAATGTGATAGACCACAAACATGAGCACAAGTAATCCTAGATTTAACCGTTTTGCTCCTATAGTGTGTGGTGTGCCATGATGTGACAAAGACAGCACACCACACACCAACAGATTTTCAACCAGAGTCCCGACTGTAAACACAGGAAATCACGCAAAATCTCACGAGACTGGTTTTTATACAGTAATGAAAATGTCCTGGTTTTCATTATTTTCATTGTTCCATTAAATTGACCGGCACCGCTGCAAAATCTTCACATGATATCACGACATTGTAAAAGCACAACAGCCAATGTCATCTTGGAATAAACACAAATTTAGTCTGCTTACACTTTAGGGCTCTGATGATAATAATCTTATTTTATTTTCGCTTCCAATGATGATACAACGAAGATATGAGGTAAAACTATTATAAACTATATTCGTGTTCCGTCTAGAGCGAATGCCTTCCCTCCTCAGCGCGCGCTGTCATTTCTCCCTGAACATAAACTTAACGTCAGACTCAGCACAATGTGTGATTGTTGTCAAATGCAGTCTCTACTTTGGCTAAATTGCAGGATGTGTTTGATCAAATTAAAAGAACTATAATCCGCGCAATAGACGCTGTTTCCTAATAATAATAATGAATCTATCAACAGTGAAAACTATTCAATGTTATTTTACATTATTACTTTACTTCACAAGATTCTTTATTTATTTTTATTTTTTTAGATTTTTAAAGTGTCTTTGATTAATATAAAGTTAAAAAGAACTGAATGTAATATTTAACCATATTAGGCTAATGTTTTGTTCTGTATTTTTGATTAAATGCATGCTTGATAAGCATAAGAGACTTCTTGCAAAAACACAAAATATTATCCAAACTTAAACACATACACACACACACACACACATAGACCTACTACATATATATGACAGGATATATGGAGACGGTGGGAACCTGGTCTGTACATGTTACACTTTATGCTGGGCCGTCCGCGCTTCTGTATTCCCTCAGTGTGCTTTCTGATTGGATATTATTGCATTTCACGTGAGTATGCGCGCATTTGTCCTCCCCCCACACATCAGGATTTCTGACCGTAAATATTCAACATGTTGAATATTTACGATTCGCGATCGGGACGTCTCCGACGTTCTTCCGAGCAGGTTCGGACACTCTTAACACACTTCACACCACATGAAAATCTGATAAGATAATCTTTAGAACCATCAAGATAATCGGGACAGAGCTAAGATTGTCGGAAGGAGGGGGAAATCGCCCAAAACAAGCCCGATTATCTTTTGGTATGTACCCAGCATTAGGCTGCCTTCACATGCTTTCGTTTTATAGTTTAAAATTGGACATGGACACCCTTCTCAAGTTGTATTTACAACTGGAAATCTCTGGGATGATTTTGATACCCAAGATCCTGAGATGGGTGTGCCATAAACTTTGAACGTGGTGAAGAGGAGAATGATGGCTGCTGTGTGACTGCTATTCTTTATTAGATTTGTCCATAACAGCTATATGGCCTCGTCTTGCTAAAGTAGTTCATATTTACATATATGAATAAGCATTTGAAGCATATTGTACGTTTTATACACAGCCTGTTTTTGACATCAATTCCAGAATTGTTCCTAAATGCGACTGATTTACCAAAGAATACAGAGTGAAATGTACCGAACAAATAAATAATATTTAACTAAGACATTCACATAGTTGAAAATAAGTAACTACTTTCTCAGCAGTAGAAACCTTTGGAAGGTAATGTTATTACTAGTCCAGTGATCCTATATTTACCTTCTCTTTTCATCTCACTAACGCACTAGTGGGCAGGGCCAAAGGCACGATGATGTACAAGTAGGCTCTTTCGTCGCACTCTTACGTTCTCTGAGCTTTGATTCAATAAAATCTGTTTTTGGACTAACAAGGACATTGATTTCTCTTCAATAAATTCACTTTCTCCCCCGTCCGGTGTAGGATTACTCAATGTAATCAATCAAAATATGAAAAGTACAATGGTTTGTGTGTTGAAGTGCATTTTTCTGTAATTGTGAGTTAAATTAAGATCTGAGTAATCTATGCAGAAATCCAGATATAACTTATTCTTTTCATAATATAGGAGTGATGCCATTACACAATCGGAATTAATTTGATAAAGATGCATATTTTTCTTGTGGCATTTTAAATTTCCAAGCCACTTAAAACTCTGTAAATGGCAAATGACGTTTTCTATTAGATCACAATTAAATTGTCTGTGTAGGTGATTTTTGAAATTGCTCCTTTTCCTGCAATTCCTTTCCAAAATGAGTTTGCAAATGACGTTTCAGGTCTGCTCGATATGCGAATCTCTTTTCACACTGAAGACAAGTGAAAGGTTTCTCTCCTGTGTGAGATCTTATGTGCGTCCGAAGGCTTTCTTTAAGTGCGAAACTCTTTGCACACTGAGGGCAGGTGAAAGGCTTCTCTCCGGTGTGAACTCTCATGTGAACATTAAGGTTTGTGTTGTTGGAGCAAGTCTTTCCACAGGTATTACACATGAACGGCTTCTCTCCAGAGTGAGTTATCACATGACTCTTAAGGTGATCGCTGTCTGTGAAACTCTGTCCACACTGATGACATGTAAAACTGCTCTCTCTTGAGTGAACCCTCATGTGGGTATTAAGGTTTACCTTATGTCGGAAAACCTTTCCACACTGATCGCATGAGAACGGCTTTTCTCCAGAGTGAATTTTCATGTGGTAATTAATTGTTGCTCTATGTTTAAAACTCTTTCCACATTGAGGGCAAGTGAAAGGCTTCTCTCCAGTGTGAACTCTCTTGTGGCTTTCAAGGCAGCCTTTCCGAATGAAATTTTTCCACACTGTTGGCAGCTGTAAAGATTCTCTCCGTTATGAATTTTCATGTGGACTTTAAGACTGTCTTTTTGAGTGAAACTTTTTCCACATTGTTGGCACGTGTAAGGCTTTTCTCCGTTGTGAATTCTCATGTGGGCTTTAAGGCTGTCGTTTTGAGTGAAACTCTTCCCACACTGTTGGCAGGTGAAAGGGCTTTCTCCAGTGTGAATCCTCATGTGTTTTTTGAGGTTTCCTTTTTCATTGAAACTTTTTCCACACTGTTGGCAGGTGTAAGGCTTCTCTCCAGTGTGAATTCTCATGTGGACTTTCAGGTTTCCAAGTTGTTTGAAACCCTTTCCACACTGAAAGCAAGAGAAATAACTTGCAGTTGCCGTCTTCGGACCCCTTTCTTGTGAGGAAGTCTTTTCAGTCTGTGAGCAACTAAAAGATTTTTCTCCTGTTATGAAATCATTATGACTGTCATTCTCATCTTTCTCTTCCTTTTCATTCAATTCTTGACTGTCTTCTTTCACCACCATCAGGTCTAAGGTGAAAAAAAAATACAAATTAGCCCCAGTTTAATGGCACAAAGCAACAGGCATCAAACAACAGCATACATGTGGTTTCCTGAAATCTTAGAACAACTCAATAATGTCAGATCTTCACTTTCAAGCTAGCATAAAAACCCCTTATCAAAAAAGTTATACCCAAGAGAACTGGTTAAAGACAATCTCAACTCTCCCATTTATTTGCAGAATATTACATAAACAGTGTCCTCGCAATCAAGTTTGAAGAGAAACAGTATGGATAATAGTGGGGAATCATTTAAACCCCACCATAGCCTTATTGAAGTTACGAACAACACGCTTTTGGCATCTCTCCTAAAGTGCTTTTAGATCTTTTTTTAAAAGGGTTTAAAGATTGTTTTTCAAGCTTGTTCAATGAACCATAAACAATTGTATGCACCTATGGAACAGTCCATAAGACACTAACAATTTACAGGCGGCAGACAAATGGCATTAAGGTTGCTCCTATCAGGATTGAGCCCATTGCTGCTCACAGGAAGCAGTATCTGCCAATATCGAGCACGGGTACCGATTGATTTGAAGCCTTTTTATCATGTAAAGAATTATTTATAGGGATGCTCCAATCAGGGTCTGAAATGTATTTTATAGATTGGAATAAAAAAGGGGGAGCAGGTAATTACAAAATAAGACAAGTAAACAATAAATAAAATAGAATAAAGATACAAATGAAATAAACAGCGTTGCAAGGTTTGTATTTGTATAGAAATGCAAATTATAAACTTGAGTGTAGCGTGCTTATAGTGCAGACTAGTATTCCCTTCAATAACGAAAAATGTTTGTTGACATTTCCATGACTAAGGCGAAATGAAGACGAGATGACACAAATGTCCTTAAAGGGCACCTATTATGCAAAATTCCCTTTTATAAGGTGTTTGAACATAAATGTGTGTTGGCAGTGTGTGTTCACAACCACCCTATAATGGTAAAAATCCACCCACTCCTTTTTTTTTTAATCCCCATAAATCATAAGCAGTGTCTCAGAACAAGCCGTTTCCAGATTCCTGCAGTGTGATGTCACACTGCGAAGACCAGCCCGCGAGTGTTGATGGACACTGACATACTAGCACAGACCCCTCCCTCAGAGAGCTGAGCTGTTCACAGTCCGCCATGTTTATCTCCTCGCCAGAGCATTAACAGCAGCATTCACGTAAGAGATGTGTTCTTATTAAAGCTACTAAAGTTTGAGTGATTTTCTGTTGTTCGGTTCATATTAACAGCAGATAGAGCAGTACATACTGTATTAAACTGCTTTCACTTTAGTAACGACAGATGGATCTAATATACACACGAGATTTCTGTAACTGCATACGTGCACAGGCACAACCAACTGTTTTCATCTGAACTTTGTGTGTTTCTGACATTACCTTGTGAGCATTTGACAGTTTAATCGCAATAACATATGCAAGTGAACTAGTTTAATGACTACTCACGGATGTGCTGACATCAGCTCTGTGTGCATATGACAGGAGCATGTGTGTGTGTTTAAGTTGATAGCGAAAATATTTCATGATGATGAAGAACTGCTGTGACATGAACATGTCTGCAATAGATATAATCATCAAAACACACAGATATCATGTTACAGTTTTCATTTCTGGTGTTCATGAGCTGTGAAGGCTCCGCCCTCTGTGTGAGGACCAGCAGCTCATTTGCATTTAAGCGGAAACACACACAACAACTCATTTTTCTTCAACCCCAAAATTGGCATTTTCAACATGAAAATGAAATTGGTCAGCTGTTCACACATTTACTATTTTCTACATGGTGAATGGCACAAAGCACGCTATATATGCGATAGGAAACGATTCAGACAGTGTAAATATGCTTTCAGTTGAGGCAAAGTTAGTTTCACGCGCACTACCGCAGTGCACAGGCTAGTCCAGAGCCACGAGAGCGTAGCGCGGATCATATGCGTGAGTCGGCGGAGACAAAACATATCAGACCCATTTGAATTCTGCTATATTTCACAGAGATATTGACATGATGATAAACAGGTTTTAGGAGGAAACTCTGACTTTACCAAACAGAAAGGTTCTAGTCAAACTGTGGTATTAACGAAACGCTATTGGCGGTTTCAAAAAAGGGGAGGAGCTGCTAACAACTGAAGCCATTTCAGGGGAAATTACATCAACACTGAATAATGCGGCGCGTTTCAAGGCACTTCAGTAGGACTTTAAACGAACACATTATATCCTGTGCGTGCACTATGGCAACCATGTGCACGCGAACGATCTGAAAACACCAATAAACAAGTAAACTGCATTTCAGCAATTCAGCTCCCTCGTCAGTGCATGTGGGAATTGTTTTGAAGCGTGTGGGAAAACCGCAACTGGAATGATTCGTCCCACAGGGCTCACAAAACGTCTTTATTCAACAAACACAGTGATTTATCTCAGCCACCTGCGATCGATTGGAATGTTGATTGATATTTTTTTATTACTTGGCCCGCCCGATCGGTGGATATAAGCACGAACCATGCATCTCTCACACACACGCGCATGATCAAAACTTCCACGATTGTATTTTTCCTTCAAATATCTAGAGAGTGAACAACCCACATCAAGAAAGGAATGTTATTTCACTATTTAAGATACGTTTTGGAAAACACACAGCCCCGGGACGTTGGGCTTTACGAGCCCTGGCCCATACATGTCCGAGTCTGATCCTGAAAATGAACCGAGACCACCACAAAAAAAGGATTCTCCAGCCTTTGACAGTGTGCTTATGTTCTTTAAGACACGTACAATCAGTAGATCTATATCAAACGATCTGTAACAATGTAATACTATCACATATAAAAAAAACATTTTACTCACATAAGTGTGTTGCTTCATTCATTCATTCATTCATTCATGTAATCTCATCCTGTCTGCAAATCCAGTCTCGTTTACAAACGAATCCGTGATCAGAAATGAAGGAGCAAACGTGCAATCTCTTCCCCACATGAGCTGGATATTCATTAAAAATAAAGTTCATCCATGCATTCATAATATTGGAATCCAAAGGATGTTTATTAGAAGCTTACAGGATATTCTTATATTACCATGACCTTTCATATAGCAAAAGCTCAAGGGAAAGTTGATTTCTCAATTCATCACCCCTTTAATTAAATAGCTGTCAATGGAGAGGTCAGAGCGCTCTCGGATTTCATCGAAAAGATCTTCATTTGTGTTCTGAAGATGAACAAATGTCTTACGGTGTGGAACGACACAAGGGTGAGGAATTAATGACATTTACATTTTTGAGTGAACTATCACTTTAACATAGCCTGAAGTGGCCATACTCAATTCTAGTCAGAATATGAGTCTGGTACCGCTCCATTGAGGTTTGATTATGGGGCGTGTTTCAACCGAGCCAGGAAAGACCTCAACTGGATAGACCCACAACCAATCAGAGCAACGGAGCGACGCGTAACGTTAGTTATCAAATGTCAACAGAACTCAACTGCACTGTGTTGCCAAGTCCGTGTTTTTCTCCATGTCCGCGGGTTGAAGCGACCCCAATTATGTGATTATATAAACCCAGGAATGCGAATTTTAGCAGGCAACCTTGCCAAAATAACATATTCTGCCAACCAAACGCCATTTTTTTCCGGAGAACCCCCCAGAAAGTTATTGTTTTGGGCTATAGTTTTGAGTAGCAATTGCGCGACATTGCAAAAAGCGTGGCAACCCTGTCTGCACGCGCTGGATTAAGTAACCTTAGAAGAAAAAGATGAGTGTAAACGATCTTTGCCAGTATTGTAATAAAAGAATTTAAGGATACACAGAGTACTTCCCAACACGATCATTGTTTCTGAGAGAAATAGTGAAGGTGAATGCATATACGAACAAGTTCTCCGTTTAGGATAAGAGCAAATTCAACCCAAGCGCCTTTGATGACGTGGATGATTACGTTACTGTTGATCATCTGTCCATCATCGTCTAAAGCCCGCCCTGATGATTTCATTGGTCCGAACAGTTCAGTCTGTTCAGGCATAATAACTCCTCTATGGAGCGAGGCCAGACCGAATTGCCCGAGCAAAAAATGTTGTGGGCGGGGCAAAATTCGGCTGGGATCCAGGCTAACTTTAACATGTTAGCTAGTTGTATTTAATGTCAGTCCCTCCAGAAAAACACGATTATGCGATCGCCTGATTTAATGCATAATCAGCCAATTATGCGGGTGGCTCATTTTTTCAAATACTTTCGCAGCATAAATTGCCGATTTCCGCGCGCATTATATGCTGGGCTTGCTGGTTGTCATAATCCCTGCATTTGCAATGCAAAAAAAGTCACACATATCGTAGCAGAAAGTTGAAAAATGTTGCGTTTACTTCACACAAGAGCCATTTCCCCCTTTTGCCATGGGAACGTTATGAAGTGACGTGAACATCATGGAAAAGCTGCAAACCCCAGGGATTGATGTTGAGGGAGAGGGGATGGAGGATGAGGATGGCGAATGATTGGCCAGTGTTAGAGGCTACACAGTTATAGTTCTCATTCTCACAGTGACTGTTGGAGTTTCTTTCAGGAGTTGAAGCAACTTTACAGTTGTCAGATTGCACTGTCACCAGTGGGTTAAATCACTAGTTTCAAAAACCTTACAGTTGTAAGTATATTATTATTAGTATGTAAAGTTACGTTACAGTAAGAGATTGCACTGTGTAGCACTTAATTTAACAGATGATGTCTGTTTTGTATAGCTACCTGTTTTACAGAAGTTGTAGCATTTTCATTTTGTAAAGCTACAGAACTTGTTTGACTTAATGTTTTGACTCATCAATGATTTGTAAGTTTGAGCCATGTGTTTATCAAGGTCTGAAATATTCCCAGTAGTGTGCTTGCGTATCATAGGAAGTGATAAGACATGACATCAAACCACAGCCGTTTTTGAAAGTTCCCATAACTTCATCGCATAAAATTGCATAAATATCCCACATATTCCATCACATTTTTTACTGTAATGTTGATCGGAGTAGCCTTTTTATCAAATATCCTTTTTTTTCATAATTTCATCAATAATTAGAACACCTGGAATATAAAGTTGATCACTCACACTTCAGTTTGCTTTATGTAAAATAAATGTTTTGTTAGATGCTGTTGAAAACAATTTCTATCAGTTAATTACATGTAATTCATGTAATAATCGTTTCATTTAGACTGCTTGCGTACTTTTGTTTTTTCTTTCATGTCTTGATTTATAGCTAATGCCCAACTTGGAAGTAGGATCTTCTCAGGTTGACTTAAAGGCAGTATTAGTTTATGCCTGGACATGTGATTTCAACATCAGTCATTTCTGTAGAGCTGGACATTTTAATAAGGATCAAAAGACTGAGTTCAGCTTTGAGAATAAAACCAACCTGTGTGTTCCTCAGTTTCTTCTTGTTTGACTCTGGATGCTTCTTCAATCTTCACGTCTTCATGTCTCAGTCTGAATGTTTCTTCAATCTCCATGTCTTCACTCTCCTCTTTAATAAACGCCATCTTTATAAATAATAATAGTGTGTCACGTGGATCTCAGTCACCTTCTGTGTGTTTGTCCTGTTTAAGATGAGAATTAACAGAGAGAAAAATGAATCTAAACTAAACGTCTGAGTGCTTCTCAAGTTTAGTTGTTCAGTGCACTAGTAAGATAGACAGGGTGAGACTTATTTGACTTAAATCACCTTAGACAACAAAAAAACATGCACTTCAAATTATTAAAAGAACACATACATATTTTGTTATGCTTTAGATGTATTACATTTTTTGGATTATATTTAATAGAGTACGCTTTCATCCAAACAGTTGCCTTTTATGTGTGTGAAAGTTAGCATTCTTGACGTGTTCTCGTTGCATTTAGACTGGTTTGACCAGTATGTGTCGTCATCGAGCGCTTCGAATCAGTGAATCATTTTCATAGCAATTGATTCAGTTCAACTTTGAGTTTTAAAAACCCGTTTCTCTCATCACTACTTGCCAGTGACTGAATTCGTTTGTACTATTAACCAATTCACGATGTACAGAGAAACGAGATGCACTTTTTCCTAACGTGTGGTTGTGCTTTACTCATGAAAAAATAACGTTCATAAATGTTTTATAAAGCATTCAATAATAAAATGTTAATTTATCAGCTCTTGTTAAAACTAATTACCTAAACGGTCTGCATTGATTGAAACACTTTAAATGCTTTGAACACATACCTTTCTCAAGCCGAATCACAACAGACGCAGGAGCGCACCCTTATGACGTCATATCACCCCTCCAAAATAAAAGTCCTGTACACGCTAAAAATCATACATGTTAATAGAAATTCACATACAAGTAATACAACATGTATCAGCATCGTTTCAGAGTTGAATTCTTGATCAAATAGACATTTAAATGCATTTTTGTTCAATGATGAGCTGAAAATAACTACGATCCACATAAAAAGCATCTGTGAGATGATATCTAAATGGCTAAACACTAGTGTGCTGTGACCATTGACCATAATTTTTTTGATTAATGCAAGTTTTTGAAAGAGCTTTATTAAAAACTGAATGTTTTTTCTCAATGAAATCATTACATGAAGGTTTCTGTCCCCTCAGTCGTATTCAACACATACAAGCATTTCACATTTCAAAATGCATTAACAATATTTATATTCTGTTTTAACCTTTTCTGACCATTTGTTGACCCTTTCCTTTTTATTCAGTGGTTTCTTTTAGATCATGATATATTAAAATTATTCTTACACGTGTTTATTTATGCTGCCTCAGAAGTAGCATCCTACCTTGCACAAATATAACAGCCATCATATCCAATGGTTGAAAAGAAATGAGTAAACACGGTCACTAGTATGTTGTGACGGCTGTCAATCAAAATGTGGATTTGTTCCATGTATTCCATTCGGTAAATTGGTTTAATATATCAGTCCCTCCAGAAAAATGGGGATATTTTTTTGTGATTATTACGGGCAAAAATTTTGCAGCACGTTTTCTTAAAAAATGCGATGGAATATGCGGGATAATTATGTAATTGTATGCAATGAAATTGCAGGAACTTGCAAAAACTGCGGTTTGATGAAAAAAAGAGAAAAACTACTACCTTACCTCTCACTACTACCTTAACGTAAAGAGTAATTTCTTATCACTACCTATGATAAGCAAGCACACTACATCACAGAAAGGGCTGGATTTCAGACCTTAATAAACACATGGCTCAAACTTACAAAACATTGAGTCAAACAAGATCTGTAGCTTTACAAAAGGAACATTCTACAACTTCTGTAAAAATGAATAAATAAAATATAAAAAAATAAAAATGTGCGTCCTGTTTTACAGAGCTATACAAAACAGACAAATTTGTGCACTCTAACTCTAACTTTACATACCACTATTATACTTACAACTGTAAGGTTTTTGAAACTAGTGATTTAACCCACTGGTAACAAAAAAGTACAATCTCACAACTGTAAAGTTGCATCAACTCCTGAATGAAACTACAGCAGTCCACTGTGAGAATGAAAACTGGGCTGAAACGGAAATCGCCCCCTTAACCTCAATCACAAAATTTTTCACCTTTCTGCTAAGACCTATGTGACTTTTTGCAACGAAAATGCAGGGATTATGAAATCATGCAAGCCCAGCATATAATGCGTGCAGGAAATCAGCAATTTATGCTGCAAAAGTATTTGAAAAAATGCCAACCAGCAGAAAAGAAAAGAAAGCTTTTAGATTCTTCAAGATCAGCACTTGCTGTTGTAGACCTGAATCGGCCAGTAAAAGGTAGAGGCAAAAAGAGGGTCAGAAAAACCAAGTCCTCGCCCGCTGTGTCCCCAAGCACCCCTACAGTAAAGTGGAATTGTTCAACTGAGGACATTACACCCCCGCCTGCAGTCTTCAGACCCTTTCGAACACCAGGCCCACAGCTGATCCCCACAGCATCATACATGGTTTTGCAGTTGTTCCAGCTCTTCATATCCACTTCATTGCTGCAGACCATTGTCAAAAACACAAATGCCTATGGCATCAAAAGGACCAAAAACAGTGGCAATATATTTCTTTGAATGACATATGCCTATATGTCACTTATAATATTCATGGGAATGGTGAAAATGCCTTCACTGACTGATTACTGGAGGAAACAACATTTTCCGCACAACCCTTTCCTGCCCAAGTTATGTCTTCAAGGACATTTTTTTCCATCTCCTCTGCTCTGCATCTCAGTGATCCCAAGGTGGATGCTGAAAACAACAACAAAAGAGGAACAGCTGCCTATGACCGTCTCTGTAAGCTAAAGCCGATGCATGCAAGAACTTTTTCCATCCTTTCCAGAACATTGCCATTGATGAGAGGATGGTGGCAACAAAAGCGAGGAATGGACTAAAGCAATATATGAAGGCCAAGCCAACAAAGTGGGGATATAAACTTTTCGTGCTTATCAATATAAACATAAATCACTTATACAAAGTCTTACGGTTCTGCCTATTATTTTATAGTTGAAAAAGCATTCAAGCATCATCTATGATGGCTAAAACTGCTTGCAGTACCCTTCATAACATTAGGTTATTAAGTCTCCAAGTAGGTTTCTTGGCACCTGGACATATTCTTTGAAAAAAGCATGCAGGAACCCCATTTTTTAAGATATCTTCGTCAAATCTTAAATATAAACTGCCTTTCAATTCATTAACTAACTGGATTCCTCCAGGCTTATTTTCATATATTTTTTACATCAAATAATAAAGTGTTCATTGTAGCACAAATCATCTTCAAGACACTTCAACTTCTTTAACTGTTTGTTTTTAAACTTTTTAAAGATGTCTAAATTGTGCATGTATTGCAAATTGTTCATCAACTGCAATTGTTTTAGTTGGGAGATGTCATTTCTGGGGATGTCCCTCCAGCAGGGGGAGGCAGAAATGGAACAGACACAGTCTTGGAAAAAAGCTTGCAGGAACTACATTTTTCATTATATCTTCCTCAAACTTGAACTATAAACTGATAAGTCGTGTGGCTTTCTATCCATAACTGAACTGGATTCCTGCCAGTCTATTTTCATAAATTTTTACATCAAATAATAAAGCATTCTATGTAGTGCAAATAATTTTTGAGGTATTTCAACTATTATCATTTTTTATCTGTTTGAGAATTATTGTCACAGGGTGTTTAGGTGATGGTTCATGTTTTTAGTTTATCATGTTCACAGTCATGTGTTGTCATGCACTTCCTGGTTTGTCATGTGATCCTGCCATGTGCTCCCTGGTCTTGTGTTCTGTTGTGTCATGTTGTCATTGGTTCATAGGTTGATCACTGTTCACAGGTGTGTCTTGTCTTGTCCTCAGTCTGTGTATTTAAGCCCTCATGTTTGCCATGTGTCTTTGTCTGTGATTGAATGTGTTACCCACTGTTGGTGAGTGTGTAGTCAAGTCTTTTGTTTCTTGTTAGGTCAAGTTTATTGTTTATGGATTTTGGTTTATCTGAATAAACTGCACTTGGGTTCTAAAACCTTGCCTCCAGTGGATACCTGTTACAATTATCAACTCTGATTGCTTTTTAGTAGAGTCCCAAGTGTCTTCTTTCCAAAGATACCTTAATTGTGCCTGTAGCACACTGTTCTCAGGTGCTATAATTATTTTAATTCAGGTAGGTCGTTTTCAGCTGTGAGCCCCCAAATGGGGGTGCAGCTTAACAGGTTAAAGGGGGGGTGAAACACTCAGTTTCAGTCAGTCTCATGTCAATCTTGAGTACCTATAGAGTAGCACTGCATCCTTCATATCTCTGAAAAGTCTTTAGTTTTATTAATTATAAAAGAAAGATGCGCTGTTCCGAGTCTTTCTGAAAAAAGCAGAGCGGCTGGGGGCGTATCGTGTGGGCGGAGCTAAAGAATGACAAGCACGCTCCGCTGTTACTGTATTGAGTGCGTCTGAAAGCTGTGTCGTCCCTAAATGTGGGAAAAACTTTATTCAAAATAAACAATGGCTTTTAATCAGATTCAGCCATACATCTATGATCCGGAATCAGACCCAGAGGCTGAAGTTGAACAGGAGCAGCAGCAAAAACGACTAGAGCAGGACGTCTCTATGTGGTAGAAGTTACACTAAATATATATATTATATGCTTAGCGGCTTGTGTTATTTACTCATTTATACTTTATGTCGTCGTATTTTTTTCTTTTTCTTTGAAGGTGTACATGTGGGAAGTGCAGTTCGATGCGAACCGAGGTGGAAAACGTTTGCTGCCAATAATTAGAATCGGTTATTCTTCTGTCATGAAATACATCGTGTAAAGTTGTAGTTTGTGTAAGAATTAACGTGATAGCATACAATTAGCCTAATAAATGTACTTTAGCACCATCTTTATAAAAGATTTTACACATTATTCCTTCACCTCATTTATAAACTTTGGGATCACTATTTAACATTTTAGGTATTATCCAACCAGTGTATTGCTGTAAGAGGATCTAATCACACACATGCACAGTCCCTACCTCATCATATAATGGAGCACTCAATCGGCGCCGAAATGCAGGGGACAAACAGAAACATTTGCGCAACTCAGTTGCTGATCCGGAAAAGCAAATTCCATCCAATGTTGCATTAACGCTGGGTTATTTGGTAATCTGTACAGGACTGTCTTGGCCTGGCAATCAAAAACACACTTTTTTGGTGACATTGTTAATTTCTTGAAGTCACATCACCTGTGTAGCGCAGCCTACGAGCCGAGCACAGCGCTTTGATGGGCGTATTTCTCTCTCTCTCTCTCTCTCTCTCTCTCTCTCTAATTGTCCCTACGACCCATACAAGGAAATTCCGCCCTGTTGACGTCAAGCGGACCCATGATCGGAAAAAACTTTCCAAAACTTATGACTAACAGGAAGTAGTATTTTTGGCAAAGAAATACTCCCATCAAACGTCCACCTTAGCTTTTGAAACTTTGTCCATGTTTAGCATGGGAATCCAAGTCTTTAACAGTGCAAAAAGCTCAGTATGCATGAAATAGCATTTCACCCCCTTTAAGCCACTTTTTGCATTTCTTTCGCTTCCTGTATTCCTCAGTTGTAAGTCACTTTGGATAAAAGCGTCTGCTAAATGCATAAAATGTAAATGTTTGCATCATTGTGATTTTATGTAAAACATACTGCTTTAAATGCAATTAATAACTTATTTCTAATGTGATTTCTTTTGTTACTGCTTTTCCAGATTCGACATCAATGCAGGATTGGCTCAAAAAAGACAAATGCCCAAATTCATACAAATGCTACAAATTCAAGATGAGATTACATAAAAAAATTGAGACATTGTTTTATATATAAATATATATATAACAGGATATAATTAAGCAATATCACAAGATGTTTTCACGAATATAATAGTGGTATGTAAAGTTACGTTACAGTAAGAGATTGCACTGTGTGCATTGGAAGCACATACTTTAAGAGATGTCTGTTTTGTATAGCTACCTCTGTAAAACAGGAAGCACACATTTTATTTATTCATTTTTACAGAAGTTGTAGCATATTCCTTTTTGTAAAGCTACAAAACTTGACTCATCAATGTTTTGTAAGTTTGAGCCATGTGTTTATTAAGGTCTGAAATATTCCCAGCACTTTCTGTGATGTAGTGTGTGTGCTTATCATTGGAAGTGATAAGACATGACTCTTTACAGTGATGTAGTAGCCTAGTGAGGACAGGGTGTTGGGGGGAAATCATTTTCTTTTTCATCAAAGTTTTTGCAAGTTCCCGCAATTTCATCGCGTAAAATTGCATAAATATCCCGCATATTCCATCGCATTTTTTAAGAAAACGTGCCGCATAATCAAGGATTTTTACCCGCAGCGATCACAAATAAAAATTCTGAATTTTTCTAGAAGGACTGAATTACAGTCAGGCATAGAAAATATATACATTATAAAGTGTCATACTGTATAAAGCAAAAGAGCAAATTTAAACTATTAAGGTTTTAAAAAAATTAACTTCAGACTGCCTCAAAATGTGACTTCAAACAAAGTTGTTGCATCATTCTGTGTGGAAATATATTCTAAATGTTTTGTTGCTACGATACGCGAAACAGACTCTTTGAATCTGCGTTTAATAAAGACTGAGTCAGCTCAGCAACAATGTAAGTGTGCAAACAGACAGGTTTAAAGAAGAACTGCTTATTTCCCGATCATTATATACACAAATTGAACAAAATAATTTTGTTTGGGAGAAAATAGAATTCATATAGAATACAGATGTACATGAAACTTAAAATACTTTTTTTTTTTTTTTTAACAAAATGTATCTTGTGCTTCTTTTGCTTGAGTGTCAGGGCATGAATGATTGCAAACACAGGGCTTATATAGGCAGGGCTTAACAAGCCAATGATGCACAGCTGAACCTAATCACAACATCATTTGTCCAGGCAATGATTTATGGGAATTGACGGTCATGATTAGATAACCCAGGAGTTGTGAGGAGTGCCCTCTGGTGGAGATTATGGGCACCATACAGGTTAAGGAAATAATATCATTAAATGAGTGAGTTTGGGTCCCATGCAAAGAAACTTACTATAATAGCATTCCTTTTTCAAATGTTTATAGCACAATCTGGCAAAGCATAAATATAGCTTAGCCCTCACTGCTGATAACACTACTGAGCGTTTAGCTGTGTATTGCAGAATGATAGCACAAATATAAAGGATAGCACAAATGTGCTCATAGCTGAATTACATTAGTTTAAATAAACCTAAAACTACATGTTTTACAGTCTTTGTTTTATTGCTTATGAAGTGGTACTTTTAATCTTTTCACTCGTATTTACTTTTTCTTTAACCCTCTGGTGCTCTTTGGTCATTTCTGACCGGAAAATGTTCTGTTTTGAAAGCTTCGGGAATGATATGAAACTTGGTGACTTTTCTAGTTTTAAGGTATGTAAACACACTGAAAAATTGGGGTCATCATTCGAGCATGCTAATTGGTCGTGAAAAAAAAAAGTAGTGTTCATTGTCTCCGGTCATAAATGACAGACCATAGGAAATGAATAAGAAATCGGCAAAAACACAATTCTCAGAATATTTGTGTGTACAATCTACAAATCGGCCACAATGCTGAAAAAAAGTGCACAGCAGTAAAGGGGTAACACAGTAAAACATCAAGAGTGTGATATTGACACATCCACTCACACACACACACACACACACACACACACACACACACACACACACACGATTCGAGCATGCTAAGTGGTCAATAAAATAAAATACTCCCACTTGTGCTCTTCTGTCAAAAATGACCACCATAGGAAATTAATGGGAAATCTTCAAAAACACAAATTCATAGAAAAAAATCAATTTCTAACAACAAAACAAATCTCAAACTTTATAATAAATAGTCTTTGAGATTTTTTAATTATATATTCAAATCCATCTAAAAATCATTAAATGTGTTCAAAAGAGAACTAGGAAGCCTCTCCATAGAGACCTCTAGTGATTACACCCATGGTTGCATGATTTCTTAAATAATTCCAAAAGAGGAGCTAATCTGACTTAAAAAAATATATATATATATAGTAAATATATTTAGTTTTTTTGTTTTTTTGTTTTTGAAGGCCTAGTCTCTATTTTAACCTGAAATACTGCAATAATAATAATAAAAACATTTAATTTTTTAAAAATATAATTATTGCATAAATATAAAAAAAATACTATCAAATAATCTCAAAATACAAAATTACAAAGAAAAATATTATTGAAGAAAAATAAATTGCATTGGTTTTTCTGGGTTGGAGGAAGTTAAATTTTTAGTTGTCACTTATGACCAGGAAGACAACCAATGCAACCCCTAAATGAAGAGCAGGTTAAAAAATGACATTTTTATCATTAATTGATAGTTTAGGGAAATAGAAAGCAAGAAAACATTTTCTGGAATACAGCTGAAATGTGGGCACAGAAACACTACAAAATGTTCAGTCTATTCTTCACTATTTCTTACCTGGCTCAGTCTTTCAGCATTAAAAAAAAAAAGTGTTGTATATCCATCCATAAAAAAAAACGATAATGCCTTTAAAATGCATAAATGGAAACAATCTTGTTAGTCAAAAAAAAAATAAAATCACAGAAAATACCTTCTATAACGTCCTATGTGCCGCGAGACTTCATGAGTCATTTATTTTACATCATCTCCCGCCGCTGGCACAAGAGTTGCACTTCTGACGAAGAGCTATCACGACACGTTTACGCAGAAAAGCAATGAGAATAAAAAAAACTTGAATCAAGGACTGTATTTTTATTTTAAAAAGTAAAATAAACTGGCATGACGGACAGGGGGGCTAAAGCCTCCCTTAAAACGGTCTAGAACCGCCCCTGCCTGACACACCCTGATTTAATAAAGCACTATAAACCACGGCTTCACTGGATTCATTGCTTTAATAAAATGTGTGTATTCATTTGAATATTACCTTTTCTTTTGTAGGAATATATTTATATTATACATATTTCTACTCCTGTTAACGTTTATATAAATATTTATGTTTTACAGATGTCTTAGCACAGGAAATTCAGTGAGATTGCCTTCCACTGTCGTATGGGGAAAGCAGCCTTAGCACATATACGATCACACCGGTGTGATTAGACCGCTCAGTGCATCATGTGATCAACTGCTAAACTCAAATGTGCTTTCGCTGCCGCTGAGCCAAAGACGGACACACTCGGCACGGTCACATATCATTAGTTTTAAGTGTTTTTAACCACATAATGTTTATTTTAGGTGTCATTCTTTTAAATACACATAAGTGCTAGCAAGACAATACATTTATAGTTTGTAAAATGTACACTGATATCTAGGGAAGCGGCAATAACAATCCTTTCAATTATAAATTGACATGGTGTTTTAATCATATCAAATACACAGTGTGTATTTAACAATATAGTTTACTCTATTCTTATCCCAGTTCACCGGTCAGAGAGACGTCCGTGTGTGAAGTAAGCTACCTGAATCTGTGCGCGTCTTAGTGAAGCAGCGGGTTTCAAACACTGAGATCTCGCCAGGTCAGTAGCACAGCTATTTTATCAATAAAAGTTGCATTGCAGAAAGTTAGGGTTAGGCAGAGTTGACAATGGCTTATGGGCTTTTAAATGATAAAAGTGAAAGAGAAAGATTGAGGTCATATGTGTGATAGGCCACAGTTTACAAATATTATACCTTGGTTCAGCCAACCTACCCAGCTGTCACTGATTTTGGGAGAAAACTTGTCAATGGCAAATTGGTGGCAACCATGATGCTGAAAGAGGCGGAACCTTTTGAACTCAAACACAGCAAATACTGCCACTGCAAGAAAAACATGTGTGCCCGAGGATGCTCCTGTGCAAGAGCCAATGTGAAGTGTGGCATTGCATGTCTCTGGGGACCCCAACAGATGTTCAAGGATGGAACTTGCGCTTGAAGACAGGGACACGTAACTAGGCACAATGTTTAATAATGTGCACATTAACAACCATGTTAAATATCCAGTGTGTCTTTCGGAAGCCTAAAATTCTATTGAGGTTCTGAGCCTGTTCTGAGCCAACTAGTAGTGAAATCATCCCAGATCCATTGATTTTGGTTGGATTTTTATATTTTGTTTCTGTAATGAATACTTCTTGGTGAAAAGAACGCCATATTGACTGATGTCATAACTTGGGGAAATAGTTGATTCCCAAGATGAAAATATTGGGGGAAAAGTGAGAAAATGCCCCTTTTTGCATTAAATTGATGCAAAATCATATTGAAATGTGTTTTAAGAGTTATTTTTTTCAGTGGAAGTTGTCAGCACGGGTCCCAACCCACTGAGGATTTGAGGGGAAAAAAATAAAAATAAAGGGTGCATACACTAAAATGGCCACAATTTTTTTCGAGATATTTCCGGCAGAGCAGACCCTCCCATTATTAGTTCTTCGGGTCAAAGTTTACAGGAAAAAAATAAAATAAAAACAAAAAGTATGGCAGACCATGTCAGGTTCAACCCATTTTTGAGACTTTGGCTCCCGGACCACAAGGAGGCAGGACAAGAGGAGCACATAGCCAACACAAACGAAGACAAAGCCATGAGCTCAAACACAAAAACATCCATCAAAGACAGACAGAGCTACACATACAGTAAGTCTTCAGCATATTACACTACAAACTACTGTGTTTATTAGTATGTTAATCAATCAAACAAATACATATTTACAACACTCAACAGCACAATGAACTGTTTTTGCACAGCTAAATAATAACTGAAGACCGCTGACACCGAAAGCCTCACACATTCAAGTTTAAAATGGTTATGCCCACTCTTTGAATGTTGAATCATGTCTCTTCTGGAGGAGTTGAAATGGCTAGCAGCAATGCTGTCACAAAAAACAAATAAATGAGGAATGTGGTCCTGAAACTGCAGCCTCTGGTATTTCAGGATTATAGCATTGAAGTGAATAACTTTATTAAACTGTATAACACTAAATGTGATTGAATAAAAGACAAACACTTCTAAAATTTAACAACACATAATCCATAATTTGTCAATACCTACATGATATCGATCCATATGATAGAGCATACAGCCCAGGGGCCTTCAGTTAAAGCCAAGTATCCCTTCATCATTTTTCTGCCATATGTTGGCAACTTTCAAATTTACTACACAAGACCTATAAGACACAAGACAAGAGTTTTGACACTTTTAATTTAAATGATCTACCTCAATAACTGCTTTTGCAACTTTAACATTGTGTTGGGAATGCCCTCCATATTCCATGTTCAGCACAAAATCGACGTCTCATCTATTGGCGCTTTTCCATTACCAGTACCAGACTCGGCTGGCTTTTCACTCCGTTTTCCATTGCAGATAGTACCTCCACAATAGTACCTGGTCGTCATAGCTGCTACCCACACATACAGGACAATGGAGGATTTCGGAGGAATTCTTCCGAGTTGCCATAACAGTAAATAACACACAATCTCTGGACAAACTATTTTAAAATGGTGCGGTTATACAGGATACTCCGTCTGGCGCGTGCAATGATGAATGATCAGTGACGATTCTCTGTGACCAATCAGCAGTCTGCGGTGTTTTCACATCACATTTTAGTATCGCCTCAGCTCGCTCAGAACCTCGCCAGAGGTGATACGGAAAAAAGTACTTTTACACAGTGGAAAACCAAACAGAGTCGAGTCGAGCCGAGCTGGTACTGTGTAATGGAAAAGCGCCATATTTCTAGCACCCTTTGACAATCCACATTCAAATTGTAAAAAAAAAACGTGATATGTACTCATCCGACCATCCAGTTTTTATCATGCTTTCTATCGTCTTTTGATAGGGTTATAATGTGAAGTCCAAAGGCAAGGCAGCACAAGACCGCCAAACTGGGATGTTACATTTGGCCATACGTTAATTATGTTGAGTGATGATTCATATAGGCCTAACGGATTTGCTGAAGAGTAGCAAGTAGTGTGCCTCTCTGCGACAACGCCAGACATTGCGCTACGAAAGAAAAAAATTCACACATTTTAAAATGAGTCCTACATCCTACAAGGTATGCTTTTTTTGCCATGGCTATGGCCATACTGCCCAGAATAAACCCTATTTTTCTTCACACGAGATGTCTTTAAAAACCCTGCATAGCAACCATAGTTTTTGTGAAGTTGAGTTGCTATCTTACAATTGTTGCAGTTCTGTTTAGGCTACTGTTGTACTACGATTGTAATGCTTATGTTTTCTAAACCCATATATAGGTTTAACTGTTACATTTATTCCAGAAACAATGATAATCAATCAACCCTTTTTGCGCAAAATGTTGCAAAATGTTATGCTTGTGGCATAAATCGCCATTTTTGCTTGATCTAACAAGAAATTCAACAATTGAGACTTTTGTTGATGTTGTTTTTTCTCAATTTTAAAACCACAAATAAACACTTTCATTGAAAAAAAATCTTAGAATCTTCAAAGATATTAAAGGATTAGTTCACTTTTAAAAAAAACTTTTGCTGATAATTTCCTCCATGTCCATGTCTTTCTTTCTTCAGTCGAAAATAAATTAAGGTTTTTGATGCAAACATTTCTCCTTATAATGGACTCAATGGACCCCAAACGGTTCAAGGTCCAAATGACAGTTTCAGTGCAGCTTCAAACGGCTTTAAACCATACCAGACGATGAATAAGGGTCTTATCTAACCAAACCATCGGTCATTTAAAAAAGTTTTATAAGCACAAATGTTGGCCTTGCTCCGTTCTGTGATGAGCGTTCGTGACGTCACGTAATTCGCAGTTATGTTGAAAAGGTCACGCTTGCCGTAGGTGGAAGTACCGAGTCAGTGTTGAACGTGCACATACTCAGTCAAACGCTGTTTACTAAAAAGGGAGTTAAAAGGTAAAACAACCATGTCGGACGATTTTGAATCCTCCTTCCGCTCATTTGTAAACACTGACTCGGTATTTCCGCCTACGGCAAGCGTGACCTTTTCAACGTAACTGCGTATTACGTGACGTCTCGTGAGTTTTTGCTTAAAACAAGCAAAATTATCTGCCAATGGGGTAAGAAAAAAAATCTTATTTCTGTTTGGGACAGGAGCAAGAAACAAGATTTCAATCAGAAACAAAATTATTTTTCTCACCCCATTGGCAGATAATTTTAAGCAAAAACTCACTTCATTTAGATTTTTTTTTTCAAGAAAACAAGAAAAAATATCTTATGTCATTTTACTTGTCTAGTAAACGAATGCATGGAATAGTTTTATCAGACACAATGGCACCATGTAACACTCTCCACTGTAAATCCTTTTTTTTTTTTTTTGACCAATGGCGACTTAAACAAGGCTCTCCATTCTGTTTTTTCATTGGTATCAAGATTAAGTACATTTTGCCAAGGTCACACACTTATCATTCAAAGATTTCTTGTTAAAGGCTTTTACACAACAAAATACAAAATTTGAAAACACAATAATTAATTATTTACAAATTAACAACATAATATTACACTCACACATTCTCAAGTTTTGAAAAGGGTATTTACAGTCAAAATGAATACATCCTTTCGGGTACGGATCCAACCATTCTGATTCTTCACCAGTAAGGGCTGATCTCCATTTTTCAAGTGTTTTTGCCACTTTGCGGTATGATTTAAACCGCTCAGCCATCGTTATTACATTTTTAAAAGCAGACCCTGATATTTGGTGTAGATGACTGATTGTTCTTGGCTTTATGAGAAGTCCTTTCCGGTATGGCAAAAGAGATCTCACATGATAAAACCAATCCTCATCTACCTGTAGCAACCAAAACAGGGACGTTTTACTTGTCCTATTTGTCTTAAATAAAGACAAGACTTTAAACAAGTTACAATGGAAAACTGAAAAAATCCTGAGTTGACAGACCTGAGACACAATCATGTCTTTGAACTGATAAAAGTTCAGATAGTAGGATGGCAGTCGAAGCTTACAAGTTGCTGCAGTTTGAAGGCATCCGCTGGTCAACTCAACATGCATCAATGTTCAATTTATTTACACTGAACAAAATTATAAACGCAACACTTCTGTTTTTGCCCCCATTTTTCATGAGCTGAACTCAAAGATCTTAGACTTTTCGATGTACTCAAAAGGCCTATTTCTCTCAACTATTGTTCACTAATCTGTGTTAGTGAGCACTTCTCCTTTGCCGAGATAATCCATCCTCCTCACAGGTGTGGCATATCAAGATGCTGATTAGACAGCATGATTATTGCACAGGTGTGCCTTAGGCTGGCCACAATAAAAGGCCACTCTAAAATATGCAGTTTTCACACAGCACAATGCCACAGATGTCGTAAGTTTTGAGAGAGCGTGCGATTGGCATGCGGACTGCAGGAGTGTTCATCAGAGCTGTTGCCTGTAAATTGAATGTTCATTGTACTGCCAGATACACTGACATCATGTACATTCAAAATTACATTTAAATCTGATATATGTGACCCTGGACCACAAAACCATTCATAAGTCACACGGGTATATTTGTGGCAATAGCCAACAATACATTGCAGTGGTCAAAATTATTGATTTTTTTAAGTAAAAGTAGGATTATTAAGGAAAGATCATGTCCCATTAAGTTATTTTGTAAATATGCTACCATAAATATATAAAACATTTATTATTAGTAGTAGTTATATTTATCGCTAAGGACTTCATTTGGACAACTTTAAAGGCGATTTTCTCAATATTTAGATTTTTTTTGCACCCTCAGATTCCAGATATTCAAATAGTCGTATCTCACAATATTTGCCCCGTTCTCTAACCTGTCCGTTTGCTACTCTGCTCTTTGTTTTCGAGAATAATAAGACAGTGACAAACACACAATTGCACGTGGTAGCATTGAGTTGAAAAAGTTAGAAGCCCAAAGTTCAGAAGAAAAATTGTGGTGGTAGAAAAAAGAATAAATGTTTAAAAAGCCAGAAAAGAGAGGTAAAAAAAAGCCAGGCTATCGGGCTGATAACACCTCCTACCTTATTGATTCCAAAACCATCATCTGAAGACCGATAATACAGAATTACACAACATGTTAAACAATACACAACAGTATTCCTGAAAATGAAACCACAATCATGTAAATGTCATTCATAACATCAACGTGTGCAGCTGCAGAAAGCAATTCAGCATCTGATGGCTCTTCTGTAGACGCTGAGCTAGAATAAACAGGATTAATAATTACAAGATAAAAAAAACAATGAAATCCAATAACAAGCGAAAAAGAAGTAAGCCTTGTGCCTGGAGGTGCTGTACCGGGAATGTATGGGGCAACTTCTCAGCATCTCTACGCTTTATATAGTTTTGCAGTGCTTCCATCTTAGTGCCAGGTCGGGTGTCTTTTTTCTGCCTTTCCCACCTAATGAAAAAATATATATACAAACTTAAGCCCATACACCACACATTCTTGCGGCCAGCATCTTTCTTCTATTAGATCAACATCTTCTCACCCCTTTCTGTCTTTATCATTCGCATTGTACAGATCCTTGAATGTTGAGGTGGCAAAATTGCCAAACCCGACGAGCAGCTTCTCCTCCTGGGCCGGTGTCCCAGAACCCTCTCGAACCCGCCGCTCTCGGATGGCTGCCACAATTTTGGGAAACAAGCCAACAAACTGCAGCAAGGAAAATGAAATTATTCTCATCTTCTCAATTTATATGATCTTTAGAAAAAAATGCAGCTTATAATATTTTTTTCCACAGGACAGCATATATTTTTTTCCTGTCGTTCCAGGGATTCGGCTGCTCTTCTTGTCTTATCTTTCAGTATTTCTAACTCATTTAGGGCTTTCGCACTGGCTCACATGGCCCATGCACACTAGTTTCTTGCTCACTGGCATGTCCCTCTCAATCTCCTCAGTCTTCACCTTCCTTATCCTCTCTTCCTTATTCCTTCTTCTACCTCTGAAACGATGACATGTCAAAGCACATCTGCAGAGAACAACATGTTTGATGAGAGTGATGAAAGGAAAGGTGCGGAAAGCTCTTGTATGGAGATGTTATGGCCATGTTTTATGCAAATTACTAGCCTTGCGCACATGGCCGCTCATTTCAATACTCCAAATTCACTAAAATTAGAACAAAAATTAATAACAAATTAATGTGCATACACAGGTGTTGTTAATTAGCTGGAGACTTTTTGTGAGTAGTTCTCCAATGCATACAAAAACCAAAACCATGCAATTATTAGTGAATGAGACCCAATTTTCTTGAGTTTCTTGAGACAGTGAAATCAGGATGCTATCAGAAGCATGACAACAGCCTTTTGGCAGACGTTTTGCCAGTCCTTCCCTCAGAGCGGACAAACTTTTTTTTCTGACCTTACAAAAACAGAGACCTGTGCTCTCTACCCATCTTACAGGCTACAATGTAAATAAAGTCACCAGCAATTCCAACATTTGTGAAGAATGCAGTTCAGGGCGTTTTCACACTAATTTCAGACGAAATTTGGTCCGACGAAAATCTCGGTCCGGATCAAACTGAACTAAGGTTTGGTTCATTGTTGGTGTGAAAGCATTGTCTGTATGGGTCAGACTTTCAGACCATTTACAGGAAGCTCTGGTGGTTCCCACGTATCCCAAACAACAGAAGAAGACAGAACTACCAGAACTGTCACACAAGATAGCAGGAAAAATGAGCCGTAGCACATGGGGAGAGGAGGAGACAAGGTTTTTAATTAAAATATGGTCTGAGTCTTCTCCTCCTTTCCTGTCAGCGCTGATAAAATGTTCGCAGAACGAGGACGTTCATTGGGTGAATTTGAACTAGCCGTGAGTATAGTCGGTGCTGCAGATAGCAATGCCATAGCCATAACAGCATATTGGCAATGATATGAGTGCTCACTTCATTCATCTTGAATGATATTTCTCACGTCTGTGAGACAAGTAGCCGATATGCTGAGTTTCGGTTTATTTATGAGACCGTTCATGTGCAATGCAAATGATCGCTCCGTCACGGTTATTGTCTGCTATATTTGCTTCTTATTTATTAAATCCAGGCAAATGGATGATGAAACATTTATTAAAATTAAGATACAATTTATTCAAAACTTTCTACAAAACAAAACTTAATGAAGTGGTCAAAATCATTTCTGACCCGATGTCTTTGACATAAATTACACACCTGTGCACTTTTCATAATCAATAGAGCCTAGAGGAAATTTAAAAATAACATTATAATATGTAAACATAACTATGAAACAAAATACATTGTTTTGTCAAAACAAAACTTTTTTAGCGCTGATAAAATGTTCGCAGAACGAGGACGTTCATTGGGTGAATTTGAACTAGCCTCGAGTATAGTCGGTGCTGCAGATGCAGATAGTGCTCCATATTAACAGTATTGGCAATGATATGAGTCTGTTCATTCATTCTTGTTAAAGTTACACCGCTGGATTGACAACACACTGACGTCAGACGCACATCTGCTAACAAACCAATCAATGTTAAGATGCAGCCCACACAGATGATGAGGACAGGACGCAAGCACGTCATGTAAAGTGCTTTAGCGCGCTCGCATAATTGCAGAGTGAAACCAAACCCAAACTAACCGAATGGATACAATTTATCAAAACATGAACTTTGGTTCTGACCTTGGTGAAGGAATTCAAACCAGGTGTGCTTTGTTGTCCATCGTAAGAGGTCTTCGATGTAGTCTGAAAAATCAAGGAGCTGTTCATAACCAGGACCAGTGCCTCCTTCATGGGAGCTCTCAAATGTCATGGATTTACTGTATAGAGAGGCTAGGCTTTCAGACAACAGACGCCCCTAATGACATGTTAAAAACATCACATACATCAGACTGAGGCTGAGAATTGCAGCAAAGTTATGGAAAAAAGTTGTCAGATAATGGACATTTTTAAGCCAAAAACTAGATGAAAAGGGTCAAGAAGAACCAGCAAATCCAAGCAATCTTTATTTTTTTGTCATAACTATATATGGTAACAATTCAAATAACATTAAATAAATTAATAATTTATAAATATTTAGAAGTTTGTTATCACTGTACATTACGTTTCTCATAGGTACGGTGTTCATTTTAGGACATCCTCAAACCTCAGTCATACCGTGAAAAGGCATCATGCCTCAGACTAAACGTCTTCAGTCATTGAACAAAACGGCATCGCGCCTCAGACTGAAAGGCTTCAGGTCTCAGGAAAAGCAACGTCAGGTGTCAGGTCTCGTACTATTAGGCTTGGACTAAAGCGGACTCAGACTAAAAGGCATCGGACTAAACGGACTCAGACTAAAAGGCATCGGATGAAAAGGCATCGGACGAAACGGAATCAGACTAAAAGGCATCGGATGAAAAGGCATCGGACGAAACGGAATCAGACTAAAAGGCATCGGATGAAAAGGCATCGGACGAAACGGAATCAGACTAAAAGGCATCGGACGGAAAGGCATCAGACGAAAAGGCATCAGACGAAAAGGCATCGGACGAAACGGACTCATGTTGCAGGTGGAGTGTGGAGGTTCACATTGCCCCGCCCCTTATGACGTCACATGCACGCGGTTCAGATCAGAACACAACAGGTAAGTTAGACTACAGAATATGCGTGATGCTGAGGAGGTAAGCCGTACAGATATATTATTTTGTTTTTCAGTCAGTGCTAAACTTTAAATGTTACACTAATTAAGTTGTATACAGAAAATAACATACATTTTTGTGAGTTTCTTTTACATGTTCAAAAAGTTAGCCAAACATATTACAACTGACGTTGGTAGCTAGCTTGTATGTTGGCAAACTATTGTGAAGTTAAAGCGTTCTTTCGAGCTTTTAGTTTAGATTTTTAGTCTACTGTATTAGTGTAACACTAACAGTTGTTGAATTAAATGGGATTTTGGTTCTGGTTCTGTCTTTAAAACGACATATATGTGTTTCAGTCAACCAATAATGGATGCAGAGAGAAGTATCCTGCTTTTAAGATAGCTTGTGTCTAACTAAATACATTATGTGTTAATTGTAATTGCTTAACTACAGAATGAATGTTGAAACTTTCGTGAAAATGAAAAAAAAAAAAACCTTCATGTAATATACCTTAACTTACTTAGATGAAATTATAAAGTTGCTTTTGACAATGGCTTCAAACAAAGAGAAATGTGCTCTTTCTTGGTGCTTCTGGATACAAAATCAGGTAATCATCATGCTTAGTTAAAGTTAAATCATACTGCAGTGCTCATTACTGCTTTGATAATACTAATGTTAAATACAATATATCCCTATACATATGAAAAATGTTTACAGCATCTTATGCTTTATCTTTCAGTGAGAGACATCTAAGAAGATTAATTAAATCACTTGGTTTGAGACGGAGGAGTTTTGACAGGCCCCACAGTGAAATTCGCCAAGCTGTTATGGTAAAGTATGTCTTAAAGTCCTCATGAAATCAAAATCAATCTTATTTACTTTGTTTGCACACATTACAGGTTTTAGGGTGAACAATTAATCTGTGTAAGTTAATACACAAAATTTTTTTGCTGTGGTAATCTTTAATCAAAATCTGAAAAGTAACTTTCCAGTAGGTCTGGAATGGCATTCCCTTTCCGATGACTGCAGTTTGACGGCTGGGGTTTGAATATCTTAACCACTCCCTACAGCCGTTACTCTGCTATGAGCGAGAGATGGAGAGGAGGAGTGCTGAAGTAAAACCCTGCCCTCTCTTCAACATTCTGTTGCAACTTCTGGTTCACTGGGACTTTAAATCAGTGTTCCTCATTCCTTCTCCTGGAAAGCCATCATTTTCCAAAGCACCGGCAGTCAGCTGCAAAACTGCCTTGGGAAAACACCTGATGAATAAATATATATATTTGAAGTATTATCAATAGGGGTTTTCTTAACCTAAGAGTGTTTCAACTGGAAACTGTGTAAACTCCAATACCTTGGTTTGTTAATTAAGGGGCATTGAAACTAACCTCTGTAGAAAAGTGCCTTTTCCTGGGCAGGATTGTCAACCTACATATAGTTGTAGTAATCCAAAATAATATTTATTTAGAGTGAGCTGAGGCACTGGTCTCCTTGGCAAGGAATCCGTGCAATGCACAAACGGGTTCGTGATTTCAGAGGAATCCAGCCTTGCTACAGGTACCTGTATTAACCCTACACATAAATCATATGTGGTCAAGATTGTGTTTTTTCCCATACATAATGTGTTCTCTCTGTTATTTCTCTAGGAATGATGTGGCTCTGATAATGAGAGAACTTGATGGCAGTGGTCTTCTTAGAAGATGTCCTGGGAAAAAAAGAATTGAACGTAGGAACTACTTCAGCCGTGGACCAAATAACACTTGGCATATTGACGGTAAAACCCAAACTCTCTTCCCCATGTCATTTCAAATCCATGATTTTTTTTCCAGTTGAAAAAAAGGAGAAATTGTTCATGGTTAAATAGAGCATTAATGTATAAACACAATGCTATTGATAATTCTAAACTATAAGCGCAAGTCAAAAGTTTTGCAAATTGAGAGCATTTGCTTGGACAGCATGGGATTTGGCAAACCCAGCTAAGATCATTGAGGTGGGGGTTGTAGTCCAGCTGACAGTTTCAGTGATTCACCTTTATTATTTTGAAAAGAGCTTGGATGCTGCTGATAACTTATTTGTGTTCTAGATGCTGAAGAAAGTCATATAGCTATCAAAGGATGGGAGTGACGCAATAACTATTTCTCCAAGTTTTCTGACTGATGTTTTGATTAATAATAGATATTTATTGTGATACAATCATTTACGTTTTATCATTTGTTGTAGGAAATGACAAATTGAAATTCTTTGGAATCTGGGTACATCTTGGTATTGATGGGTACATTTAACAAAGTTCATAGGCTTTTTTTATTTTAAGCATCTGAGATGTAGTCGAAATTGTTACTTTTTTTTGGTAAAAACAAGTTTATAGTTTACAGGTCTTTTTTGTTGTTGGTAATGTACTTGCAATGCTCTTAATAGATTTTCTAGGAAAATTATTTGGCTTAAGGCTGGCACCTCTAACCGACAACAGACCTTCATTGCAAGGTACTTCTTTGATGCCGTTCAAGAACACAGTGGTATGTATATTTGATTTATTAAAATAGATAGGAGAGCGCTTCTTATATTTGTACACAAATAATAGTAGTATTAAATATTACTTTTATTTATTGTAGGTTGCCCACGATTCATAAGAGCAGACAGAGGAAAGGAAAATCTTCTTGTTGGACAGATGCAAGTGGCATTTCACTTCCGGGAGTCTAGTGATCAAGGACGAGACGCCTTCAGAGTTGGTACATCAGTACATAATCAGGCATGTCAGCTTAAATGCAGATAAAATATAAATTTTTTTTGTAACAGGAAATAATTACTATTTTGTTGTATTAGCGAGCTGAATGCTTCAACAGTATGCTGAAGAAAACATGGATCAAAAAATGGCAGGTGACATTTGAGGTGAACTTTTTTTGTGTGTGTGTGTGTACTGGAATTATGGCAAATGCTTACTGATGCTATTTGTCATGCTAATTAATGTGTGATTTTAATTTTATTTTTTTTATGATAAAAATGTGCGTTTTTAGGCCATGATGGTATCTGGCATGCTTGATTTGGACAATCCTGTTCACATGTAAGTTAAAACTCATCTGTCCTCATGTATCTGCTTACATTTAATGACAAAAATGAACAGTACTTGCTGCTAACCTACAGAAATTGCCTTCAATATACGCACCTTCCCCTTCTTGAGAGAGAGCTGAACATAGAGCAAAGACTGTGGAACACACATGACATTCGCAAGCAACGGAATGTTCCAGGTCCATTTGGGAAACCAGACCTTCTGTTTACTTCCCCACCCGAAGGTATGCATTTTATCTGAATTAAAATGGTTCCGAAAAGCATTAGCCAACTTGACAAAGGAATTTTTATCTTCCCATAGGCTTTGCTCGGCAAAGTAGATGATGACCTCCTGCAGTATGCAGAACAGCTTGTTTGTGGTGTAGATGAGCCTTTGGTGGTGGCAAACGAAGCATTCAGAACAATATCTGAGGCTGTTCTACAGGATACAAACTTCCCATCATCACCAGACGGGTCTTTTGCAGCGTACCTCATGTTGGTTGAGCAATTCACCACAGTCCTTGAAACAAGAGGCATTTCCATTCCATCCACATTTGCAGAGGCTAATGAAATATACCAGCTACTGGCCAATGAGTCATGGACTTTGTAACTGCTTATCAAACAAAATCCACATATAGATGTCAAATGAATAAAATGTTAATAGGCTGCAAAACACCTTTAATGATGTGAACATGAATTTTAAACAATAGTAAAACAAATTTAAGTAAATCTTTTGGTTGATTTGACAGTGAAGTGACTTGTTCTTCTTTAATCTGTACATTTGTTCTACAATAATGTTTTGGTATTTCAAATGGGAACAGTATCGATTAAACTGACAACATGAGCATTATGTTAAAGTTTTGTACATTCTCTTACACTCACTACTTAAATAAGTAGGTAAAGCATGTCAATGTTTATAGATGATTAAACAGTGATAGAGAATTACTGCAATTATAAATGTTAACATGTTACCAACATTGGTATTTGAAGTACAAACTGAAAAAGAAATGTTAGGTGTCCATGTCACTGAGGAAGTCTAACTTATGTCAGGTTGTGACAAACCTTTACCTTTACATTTACCATTCATAACCGTAGCGGCCCTTTAAATCTGGCCCCTCCACTGTTTTTATGGAAAGTACCACAGAGGAAGCTTCAGGTCTAACTGTTGCATCATAGTGCAACATTGCACCAATAAACCCGTACTTTTTGTTTAGAGATTGCAGAGCATGTGGGGGGACCTTTGTGGCCATTAGACTACATAATTGTCTCTGGTTTTTTACTGTCCATGGCACAGATTTTGTGAATACCTCCAAGTATGTAGCTCCGAGTGACCAGATGTCAGAACTTCTGGAAGCCTGTTCAAACTGGGTGAGACATTCTGGGGCCATGTAGAGGAAGGTTCCACCCATTGGCCCTAGTCTTCCTCCAAGAAATCTGCTTCCTTGTCGCAGTACAACTGTGTCTCTGATATTTGCTAGGCCCCAGTCTGTAAGCACAGCCTTTTTTGAGAACTGGTCAATCTGTTTAGAGCAACAAAATAGGTTTTAAAACAATTATATAGTTTCTACATATACTGAAAACATATATAGTCATTCAGTGGTGGCCAAAATTATTAGAACACCTGACAGATCTGAAAATATTGACCTTTTTGCCTCCAAAACTTGATTTAATTTCATAATGTTCATGAAAAATACAGATGGTTGCTCTGACCATCAGATACCAGACATACTGTTTTTATCCACTTTTTACTTTAATATTTGGTATGGCCACCTTTTTCAGCAATAACAGCAGTACATATCTCTGGCATAGTGTCAATATATTTCCTAAGAGAACTTATGTTATCACTAATGTTATCCCATGCTTCTGCAATTGAAGCCAAAGGCTTTCCTTTGAATGTACAATAGATCTGTCCAGTTTATTTTCCAACTCACACCAAATGTGCTCTATGGGATTGAGGTCTGGACATTGAGCGGGCTTTTTATAGAGCATAATCATAACTTTGTAAATATTTCATTAATTGTATGGGTATTGTAATGGACAATTCAACAAAAACAATTGAAACCTGTTAAATATGACGAGTGTTGTAATACATTTAACCACCACTGTTTGTATATATATACCAATATTGTATATTGTATATATATACCAAATATATCTTACCAAAATATTGGCTGGCTTTAAATCTTGATGAATGATGTTTTTGGAGTGGATATACTCAATGGCCATTGATATATCCAGGGCAACAAAATAATTGTCGTCTCCTTCAAGCTAACAAACAATAAAGCACAAATTGGAATTACAAATTTATTAAAGGGTTTTATAATCCTAATTTACCCCAAAAGTACTGCAAAATGATATGTCTTTGTTAGCATGGCAACATTACTTACATGATGGTAATATGGAGCAAAGTGCAACCACTTGCACTTTGCTCTGAAAAATCAATCAGATCCCCTTAAAATTAACATTCTGCCATGATTTACTTACACTCATGCTGTGGTATATGGTATTCTTATTTCCACTTAAAACACAAAAGGGAAAAAGTATCAATATTTATAAATGTTTCTACGCAAGGACAGTACATTGTGAACACAAAATGTCAAGCTCCAGTAAGGACAACTAGCCATTTAATATACATTTAATTAATGCAATATTTTTGAAGTATTCTGGGGTTAGTTGCACCAGCTGTGTGAAATGTAAAACTATTTGTGGTGTATATTGTTTTTGTAAGTACTTTATTAAATAACTAAATATTAATAATTTTCACCATTACACTTAGAGGTTAATTAGTACAGCCACATATAAAGTAGAAAATTGAAAAGTTGAAATAAAAAAGCAGACTGATTGAATTAAACAATTTGCCTTTTTTTTCCTCACAGACCACACTCCTTTTCAAATATGATGATATTACCTTTTACATTACTTTAAATTGTGTAAACTGGCTCGATAGTGGCATCACTAACTGATATTTTTTAACACTACTGTTCTGTTTACATATTTGGAAGTTCACAAACCTTAAAAAACAAACAGTGTAACTATGAAATGCATCATTAAGGAACGACATGTAATGTAATATAAAAAAAATTGTATGAGGACTGCAACAATTTTCATTATTCTTGATAATCTTTATTGGAGCTTTTAGTCAAAAGCATATTGACGTTGTTAATTAATTTTATGTTGCTAAATGGAAAATAACAATTGATCAAGATTCTGTTTCACACTAAAACCTATCACATGGCTTTGGAAGACTTGAAATCTAGTGCACAACACATGGAATACTTTTTTGGACCTGGACAGTCATCGTTACTATAACCTGTAATTTAAATCAAATTTTAATTAAGTTAAATTAAGTTAAATTAAAGGATTTATCAGTAGTAGTGGATCACTTCATCTGATTCTGATTTTGGATCAGCACTTGAGGATGTTTCTCTTCCTCAAAATGATTGAATGAATGAATTCAATGAAATAATTGAATAAATGAGTATACCGGTAAATAGAATAAATGAATAACTGAAATAAATGAAATTGATTAAATAAATGCAAGTATGTATGTATGTTAAGTTATCTTTTTGAACCTGGAACTGGATCAGCAATTTCTGATCTCCCGGCATGTTGACCTGAACCTAAGCACCTCACTACACTTTGGTCTGTAGGTCTTCCTAAAAATCTGGATCTCTCTGGTTGGAAATCCTACAAACAACCATCAAGATTATTTATCTTATCTAAACATCCAAATATTCAACAGTAATATTTCAGTAAAATCAATCTAAATTGGAAAAAATTTGGTAAGTTACCAAAGATGAGTCCACTTCACTTTCATCAATTCCTTGGAAAAGAAGGGAGTAATACATAAATAAATGGAACACATACTAAACAATATAATTAATGAACAACAATATTTCGAAACATATATGGGATTTAGAATGTCATCAAAATGTATGGTGCATACCTGAGATTGAGCTGGTTTCATCAAAGCAAATGTCATCTGTAGATAAAACATGCAATTGGTACTTTATTAAGACAAGAGCAAGTTTATAACACACAACATATAATTTCAACATTATGATACCCGTTTCTCTACATCCAATGTAAAACGTTCGCTTCCAGAGGGTTGGGATATCTGCCACGGATCCAAATTCCTGGTGGAACTGTTCCTTAGTCCACCTTGTCCCATCTGCTTGGCAGAGGGTAAACACACTCCTCTCTCTCTCTTTGTCTGACCAAAATGCTTCCTGGCCAAGTTTTAGGAGCTCATCATACCCCTCCGTGCCTGTGACAATCATCCGTGGTGGAGCCTCTTCAAGGATGACTTTTTGATATCTGCCTGGTTTCTTTGCAGTTCTTGGTTTCCACTGCATGGGATTCATTTTTATCTTGTGACATGGGAGAAATAATAGGTTGGTCTAAGTGTTGACATACCTTTCATTTTCCCACAAACATGCTATACAAATCACAATGGCACAACTAGAAAATAAATTTAACAAGACAAATGTTGATGTTAGCTCAAAACGTTTTAAAAGTAGTTTTGACAGCATTAAGTTTGATGATTTTAAGTTTAGTAGTTTTAAAATCTAGAATTTTGGATGGATTGATGGATGGATGGATGGATAAGACCTGAGTTTGGTGCTTCAAGCTTGAAAGCCTTTTTGTGTGTGTGTGTGTGTGTGTCAGAAAAAGAATAAGAAGTTTAAATACCATTTCAGTAATTTGTCTTTTTCAAGACAATTTAATAATAACAATAATAAATATAGCTGCTAGCAGCAATTGCGGGGCAAAGCCCATTATGGCTCTTTTTGGCTTTTTTGGACTTTGGATTTTATTAGGAAACTTTTGAACATTGCCCAATTCACATGCTTAAACAACATAACTTCAACTTAACTTGCTACACATTGAATTTGACCAATCAATCTTCAAAGATTTAGCCTGTTGCTTTAAACAGCATGCAATGGTTTGTGAAGGCAGAACCGCAGCTTTTGCCACTAATTGACACAACATTGCACACAATTTTATAAAGCTGTCCCCACAGGGCTCGAACCCATAACCTCACGACCCAGTGTCTGATGCTCATCTCATTGCGCCACAGGAAGACACGTGTACAGTGGCATGTCGTAGCTCCATAGTTCAAATTAGAAATTAACTCAAAATGAAGAATTTTTGATTTAATGAACAACATTATATATTTTAAAAAATTGGTTTAAATCATTCTCAGAAGTATTTAATGTCTGGAACGGAAGCAAATTTTGCAAATAACCATTTAGAATGCTAAGCTAACTAGCATAAAGACACAAACACAGCCAAGGTCGTCTTCAGAGACGAATTTCTCAGGAACGGTAGTGAACATCAAAAATCCGTTCAGTCATTTCTGTGCAACTCTGTCCAAAGATCATCTCTGCCAAGTTTTGTGAAAATTGGATATATTTTGAAGGAGGAGTAAGCGAAAAAACGTTTTTCAATATTCAATATGGCGGACAGTCACATGTTTGGAAAATGACAAATGAGACATCGTCGGAATCTGCATAAGCCAGAGAACAAAATGACATAAATTATATAGAATTTAGATAATGTTTTCAAAAGTTATGAGCATTTTTGCAAAAACGTATATCTCTGGAACACTAGGTGGCGCTGTTTTGAGACTTCTCAGGTACATTCGGGAATTTTCTGCAGATATGCCAAATATTATAAAAGATATCGCATTTTATGACAAAATTCAAAATGGCGGTCACATGCTTCATCCGATCCTAACATATCCGGTATCTCGGCATGACACGAGGAATCCATAGACACCACGATTATTCTGACAAACCGTTCAGAAGTTATGAGCAGAAATAGTATTTTTCATATCTCATGACCCCTAGGTGGCGCTGTTCCCAACTTTGGCATGGACCCTCAGATAATGGGTCTGATGAAGAGTACTCATTTTCGTTCGATTGGTCAAAGTTTGTCCAAGATACAGCCTCAGAACCAATTTTGGGTCGACCTCGTTAAGTTCGAGACATCATAACTTTTTTTTTTCCCAGAAGGACAAAAAATTCTGTTCAGTCATTTCTGTGCAGCTCAGTCCAAAGATTCTCTCCACCAAGTTTTGTAAGAATTGGACACATTTTGAAGGAGGAGTAGCGAAACTGAATACTGCACTTTTCAAAATGGCTGTTACTGTAATGGGCGGAGCCTTAATGTATGATATTGGATGTGATCAGAATGAAGAGAGGAATCAGATGTACTAAGTCTCTTTTCTCTATTACAAGTGGTTCAAAAGTTATAACAGTTTAAATGTTGAATTTTTAAACTGGTGGTGGCGCTATGGAGTTTGTCTTAGAGACTCCAAATTTGGTCCATTCACTATTGATGAACATCACTACAATTGTGCCAAATTTCATCATTTTCCTACTTACGGTTCATAGGGCTGCCATTGACTCCCATAGGGGAGGAATAATAATAATAATAGGAAACTAAAAGATACAATAGGGGCTACAGCCCTTTCAGAGCTTGGCCCCTAATAAAAAGCTTAAGTAGTAGATCAGAAAGTTGTCCATCTAAAGGCAACTTAATAATTGCAGCAACTAACCTTTAAAAGGGGGTTTCCTTTTTGACGGAGGGGAAACTGGCATTTCTTCACCTGTGGCTTCATTAACTTTTTTGCTTTGGTAAAAATATGTGCTGCATCTGTAATACATGCATAAGATTTCCATTAAACAATCATTTTGAATTGAAAGAATTAGCAACCAAGCAAAAAACAAAACAAAAAATCATCTCTTTTATAACAGTTGAATTGACTTGGTAAACTTGGTAAATATGAGCAAACCAGGGTATGGAAAAATGTGTTTATCCTCTTGACCTTTTATTCAGAATATTCACAAAATATGTAACCATTATGTCTACAAAATTTTTTGTTACCCTTCCTTTAATACTTTGTTTGTGCAATCCCTATTTGCCAAAATAACTGCTCTGAATTTTCTGAAGAAAGCATAACATGGTATCTGAGACTTCTGCTCCAATCTTTAGATTCAGAGGTCTATGCTAACAGACTCTCTTCATCAGGTCATCCCACAGGTTCTAGATCAGTTTAGATCAAAATAACGAAACAACATGCCTCTTTAAAGGTTAAAGACAAGGCCCATTGCTCATTTGCTCATATTGACAATATTTCTGTAGGGTGCTATATAATTTTGTCGCCTTACCCATAAACGCCTTCTGATTTTTACCTTTGCTTGTCTCTATAATGTTAAATAGAAAAAACAAAGTATATAGGCAAGAAAAAAAATAATTTAAACAAATATGAGTCTTTCCAGTATGTAAAGATAGAAAACAAATACCTGATGTTCCTTCTCCTGCACTATGTTCCTCTCCTGCACTCAATAAATCCTTGACTCTGGCATCAAAGCCCTTTGTGTAAGCTCATCTACAAATCAGGCAAAGCAGAAGTGAATACAACTTGCATAAGTTTCCATTCATGCACATGTTGATACACTACATGTAATATAATTACAATACAACATTATTTTAGTATTGCAACAAAAAGCCCATTACATACCATTATCCAGTTGTTGTCTTAGACTGTCATAAGCCTTCAGCTTATCCATATTTCTGTTCTGAAAGTAAAATAATATAACATAATATTACCCTACTGTGGTCCTCTGGGTGTCGGTGATCTTTCAGATGTATTTAAATATTTATAAAAAAAATCAATTATACAGAATAACATGAATAATTAACTTTAACTGTCCATCCCCATCCTCATTTCAAGCTATCTAAAAGCTCGAAAGAACGCTTTAACTTCACAATAGTTTGCCAACATACAAGCTAGCTATGCGCCAACGTCAGTTGTAATATGTTTGGCTAACTTTTTGAACATGTAAAAGAAACTCACAAAAATGTATGTTATTTTCTGTATACAACTTAATTAGTGTAACATTTAAAGTTTAGCACTGACTGAAAAACAAAATAATATATCTGTACGGCTTACCTCCTCAGCATCACGCATATTCTGTAGTCTAACTTACCTGTTGTGTTCTGATCTGAACCGCGTGCATGTGACGCGTCATAAGGGGCGGGGCAATGTGAACCTCCACACTCCACCTGCAACATGAGTCCGTTTCGTCCGATGCCTTTTCGTCTGATGCCTTTCCGTCCGATGCCTTTTAGTCTGATTCCGTTTCATCCGATGCCTTTTAGTCTGATTCCGTTTCGTCCGATGCCTTTTCATCCGATGCCTTTTAGTCTGAGTCCGCTTTAGTCCAAGCCTAATAGTACGAGGACTGACACCTGACGTTGCTTTTCCTGAGACCTGAAGCCTTTCAGTCTGAGGCGCGATGCCGCTTTTGTTCAATGACTGAAGACGTTAGTCTGAGGCATGAAGCCTTTCACGTCGACTGAGGTTTGAGGATGTCCTAAAATGAACACCGCATATAGGCTATTCTATGAGTTGAGGCAGTAGCTGAAGGCATAAATAAAAAAAGATTAATTATGAATGGCTCCAGGTCATGCTTAAAAGAAAAACGATAGTGGGTGACAGTATTCCTCTTCACAAATGTCAAAGATACCGTCGCATGCCTCATTTGTGGAGCTAGCATAGTGCTAGTCAAGAGACACAATGCAGAGAGACATTTCACCACAACCATTATCCACCAGGTACATCACTGAGAAAAGAAATGTTGAAAGCAACGTTAACCCTCTGGGGTTGATGAACGCATCGGTGCGTTTGGGAGCATTTTTTCCACATAGCAACGAAATCTAATTAAAGTGATGTTGTTTTGCAAAACTGCTAAAGACAGAGATGCTGACTGAACAGTGCAGGTATTTTTAAATTATATATACATTTTTTGTGATTGTGATTCTTCAGTGTGTCGCCATGTCTTCAATAATGATGAATAAACTAAAATCTGGATTCAATTTCAGCATAGGTTTGTGTTTAAATAAAATTTCTTAACAATTCTGAGTGTTACAGTAGTCACTGTGCAAGTAAACCTCACTCCTCTGAGCTCAAGAGACGCTCTAGCGACTGACGTTAGAGGTTGCAGCCTTTAGCCTCCTTGTTAGCCCGGGACACACTGAGACCCGTTTCCAAACAGTTTCCAGTCGGACACGGGCGGGAATTTTGATAAGCTGACGGACACGGGCCGGGCTAGGGCCTAGATTTGTGCCAGTGCAGGGCTCTACCTTATCCAGACCTTGTTTCTAAGGCCCTGTCCACACGAACACAGGTGTTTTCAAAACCATGGCTCTTTCTACGTGGTTTGGTTTATTCTGTGAATTTAATTAATTTTGCACTTGTTCATATATTGTATTATGTCTGAATTTATGCAGTTGAATTTTACCTATACAAATTAGTCTAATCTGTCCATGCTGACTTCAGAATTCAATGCCTCATATTATTGTCATAAGGGAAACACATATTCGGATGTTTAATTTTTTTCAACGGAAATTTCATTAAATTGACTTTAAGAAATGAGTTGAACCTTATATAAATTATTTTTAAAAGTTTTGATTATTTTGATGACGTAAAAACATGTTGTGTTAACTTTTTGTTCATATAATTTTACAGTGTTATGTTCCCTGTATGAAATAAAATAAATATGAATAAAACCATATATTGCTATTTTTACCTTTTTTAACATTTTTCACATGCAAGTTGCAAGGGTGCAACACAACTTTCTTATCATAATTACCATACAGCTTCAGAGGGCAATAATGAAATCAATTAATTAATCAATCAGGTAAATAAAGTGTGTTATAAATTGGGGAGATGACCACACAACATTGTCACCTGAATTTCTATTCTTGCTGGGGACTCTAACAATGGATCCAAAAATATATGGGGAGATAATGAATTACAAAACACAAGGCACATATCCACTTGGCATAAAAAAGGAGCATAAATATGTTATCCGGAGACGTTGCTCCAATTTTCAAGTTGATGGTAAGAAAAATTCTAAATACTCTAAGAGTACCGACAGCTCCACTGACAGGAGTGAGGTATGTATTGATACACCAAGACTTGGTACAAAAAAAAAAGTAAATACTTGTCAATGAACTTTACTTATAACATGCCAACAACTAGAAGATTTAAAAATAGCATGTTCTTTCATTTCAGTTTAATTGAGCCTAATTCTTCCATTGGGCCTTCAAAACCTCCTTGCAGGTTACCTGTTTAGATTTTACTAACAATAAAGCTATTTCATTAGATGGCCAACTTTTCCACATTTCCTCCAAAAATGTGAGAAGAAAAGTGGTTATTGGTCAAAAAGAGGCCAACCAAATATTCTCCGAATTCCACGCCAGCCCCTATGGAGCACACTGTGGAACGGAGAAGACAAAGCTTGCCATTTCAGCAAGGTTCTACTGGCCTGGAGTGGGGGTGGACATTGATAAATGGGTAAATAGTAAATTATTTCCTTTCAACTTTGCTGTGAGACATACAAATGGATCATGTTTTGGAATGCATTTCTTGCTCATTTCTGAACATCAGGTTTTGCAGTGTGCCCAGTGCCAGTTCAGCAGACTGACCATCAAGCAGGAGCCCAAGTACAGCCCAATATGTGTATGTAAACTTGTCCACATGTGCATGGGGTTTGAGACAGGTAATTCTTGAGGTCACAGAATTTAAATGTATTTATTGTGCTATTTTAATTTTAAGGTGGATAAACCTCTGGAACTGCTGGGCATGGATTTGGTGGGGAAAGTCATCAGGACCAACCAGGGCAACGAGTACATTTGTGTCCTCGTTGACTATTATACAAAATGGTCCGAGGCCTATGCCATCCCCAACAAATCTGCAGCAGTTGTGTCACGCTGCATCATCAACTTTTTCTACAGGTTTGGGGCACCAAAGAGGATACTCACTGACCAAGTCACCGAGTTTGTGAACCAGGTTTGTAGTTTGTTGAATGAACCAAATTCAGTATGCATGAGAAATTTCATGGTTGCATAAGATTTGTTGGATTCTGATTTGCACACATTTATGGTTTCTTGTAGATTAATTTTAATGTATATTTTGCAAACAGATAAATGAAGAACTATGTACCTTTCTCAATGTGGAGAGAAGCCTCTGTGCCCCATACCATCCACAAACAAACGGGCTTGTGGAAAAATTAAATGGAACCATTCAGAGGTAAATCTTCATTAACATGTTGCTTTGTGGATTATGCAATATTTAAGGAAATATTGTTGTCTTTGCAATTGGTCACTCATAACTTTCAACTTCGTTCTGACTCTAGAACCCTGTGCAAACTAGTGGATACAAAACCTGAAAAATAGGACGAGTACCTAGATGCTGTAATGTTTGGTCTTAGAACAAAAACGCAGCTAACAACTAGGTACTCACCATTTTTCTTAATGTTTGGCATAGAGGCACGATATCCTTGTGAGGTTCCTGAGACATATGAGGTATGCTATAATTTACATGTTCCATATAAATATCATATAGTATCAATTAAAAGTTATTCAAATAGTTTCAATCTTCATTGTTGTTTCTGAAAAGATCAACAGCACAGTGGAATCTGTGATCGCAGAGGACTCCATATCAAAGCCCATTTCTCTGAAGGAGAAAATGGACCACATTGTTAAACAAAATGTAAAAAAAAGAAAACAGGACAGAAGATAGAAGGTGGTAAATCTGGCACCATTCTCTGTAGGCCAGAAGGTCCTAAGAAAAAACATAAGGTCCCAGCAAAGGAAAGGGGGCAAGCTTGAGCGCAGCTGGTTGGGGCCTTATGAAATCACTAATGTTCAAGACAAAAGCGCCGATTTAAGGGATGAAAAGGGGAAGATATTCCCCAAAATCAACACAAATCACCTCAAACCATTTAAAGAACGGATACCCCACAGAATTACCCAAGAATCACAACATAAAAACCACACAAAGAAACTGGACCATGTCATTCACTGACACCTGCAGACCTCACCTTCACTCAGTCACAAGAAAACAAGCCCCCCACATTCACCTACATCCACACAATCTACCAGATCCTCTCCCCGGTCTCCACTGGACTTGTCAAAACACTCAACACTGGCAATGCCACTTTCCTCACCTGTGTCCCACACCACTTCAGTTGTACCAGCTGACAACACATAGTGCATAGCTGTAAGTGCTGATGTAAAGTCAGATCTTATAATAGCTCCCTATTCGTCTGTATTCTAATATATTTGTGAGGTGGTAGGTGCAATGCTCTTTTTGGTTATCCTCTGTAGATATCAAAAGTGCCTGGGCTGGAAACGATAGTTATGTACTGCTGTCCAGAGTGGGACCCTATAAATTATTTTATAAAGACTTCCAGATCGGCCCTGGGAAGGAGTTGGAGAGTGAGGTAAACATTTAATTGATTTTTAACAGCTAAACTTTCATCTGCACATTATTTTGTATTAATGTTTGTAACGGTCACCCACCATGGGCAACCAAAAAGATATGGTTTGGCCAAATTAAACAGAGGCAGAGTGACTACAAGAAGTTTAAAGTATCAATTAATATTTATTTAAACATCAAAAATAGGAATAACCCAACCCCCAAAATACCATTACCAGAAAATAAGAAATAAACTGGAAAGATAAGCATTCAAATAAATCCAAATTTAGAATACCAAACAGAATACAAAATATAATAGTTTCCAAAATTAAGTTCCTCAAAGAATACAAAAAAAAACGAAAATCAAAAAAACATAGCAAATACCTGCAGCCCTCAAGCCACACTCTCCACTGCAGCCCCAGCACAGACTAACTCCATTTAAACCAATACACACATTTATACTGGCGGCCAGCACCATTACCCCATGGGGAGGGACAAATTCACATACAACACTTTACACATTTTCCCATAAATATAGATTCTAGGGGAAACAGGTTGACATAGCATGGAAAACCAATACATCTTCTATTATTTCATCACACATCTCATTTCACATACATTGAACAGGAATACTAACAGAAACAACTCGGCCGCGTTGTCCCCGAAACCCCCACGCTCAATGATTAAATGGTAAAGTCCCCACATAAGCGGAACCGAAGATTCCCGCCACTGTTTCCCCGCCGGAACGCTAAAATCATGGGACAAAAAATACTGCACAACAATCACAGGTATTTCATTCGCGCCTTTCAATAGGCAATCATAATAAACTCTTATATCAATAAACAGTCTCTGTGTGTGTGCGTGTGTGTGTGCACGTGAGAGAGAGAGTTCATTTCTACATATCCAGTCCAGATTAGCGATGCGGTCCTTCCGTGACCGTCACAATGTTTAATTTTGCTATGTTTGTCAAGGTTATAAATGCGTATCTGTGCCTGAAGGTGAGGCACCACAATTTGACCTTGCCAGGAAAAGCCTTCCATATGGACACCTTTGCCATGACAGACATGTGGGAGGAAAAGTATCGAAGGCTCAAGGTGTTCTGTAAATTTGAATGTTGATATTTTGCATTTTATTATTGGTGTTAATGTCTATTTTTGTTTGGGACTGTGTGAACATTCATTTGTTATTGGTACATCACTCTAGGCTTTTGTGAGCAATATAGATCACTTTTTTCATTTTTTTTTTTCAGGTGGACCCAGCAAACTATGAGGTCATAGTGGGCATTGTGAACGAGGGACACCACTGGTTCCTAGTTGTAAGTGTTGTGCTAATGAATAGTTTTCCTGTTGACTTGCTCCAATATTCTCCTATCGTGTTGTCAGGATATTTTTGCACTTTATTTAGGCTGTATACCCATCCCAAAAAAAACATTCTGCTTGACTCAATGGGAGTCCAACATCAAGAAGAAAAGGTGTTTGGAGACAACAGGGTATTTTTGCACCACAGTCAGATGAAGTTTTATTGTGAAATTATGTATGCTTGAAAGAAAACTACTATCTTGTTTGTAGAGCCCCGATGAGAGAAAATGGCATTTCAGTGTCACAATGGGTGTGTGAAAGCCTGCCTCACCCAGTTCAGAGGGATGCTACGTCATGTGGTGTATTCACTTTGAAGGTGTTTTTTTTATTTTTTTTATAGCAGAAAATAATGTTCATTAAAATGGGATGATACTTTGCATTTTCTTGTTACTTCCTTATATTTTGCAGAATTCCCCAGTTGACTTCTCTAACGAGCCACAAGATGTAACCCAATACAGAATGGAGATTGCTTTATTTTTGCTCCGCCAATCTGGTATGGCTTTATAAGCTCTTGAATGTTATGGACCTATTCTTTTTGATGTGCAGCACTTTCATTGGTGTTGTACTGTACCTCATAGATGACCAAAGTGACCTGTGCCACTTTAGTGGGGAGGCAGAAACCTTTGAAGATGAAGATTCAGAAGATGATGCAAAAGATGCAGATGAGGAAGATATCCAATGGGTAACTATGGCTGGATTTTTGGTTGGTGTTGCATACATAATAATAATAATAATAATAATAATAATAATAATAATTTCTTATTTTTACAGATTTCCTGTGACTACTGTGGGCGCTGGTTTCACATGAAGTGCGTAGGAAATCCATCCACAGAAGATGAATACAAATGTGCTTCTTGCAATAAATGATACATTATGAACCAGTTGTTTTTGGAGTTTGCGTTTATTTTTCACTTTGGGTAAACTGTTACACAATCTATCATCTAACCAAAACCTTAATAAACAATACATTGAAATCGGTAATGCATTTTAAAATTGACAAGAAATAAGCAGGGTTGACCTGGCAGCTGGAAAACCTCACTTCTAAAAACAAGTTTTCTAAAAAAAACTTTTTGAACCTTTTGGCTTCCCATACATCCAGTTGTGCTTCTTGCTCACCTTAGTTCTGACGGTACGCATGGTAACTAGGCAACTACGAGTGACTTGCAGTGTGATTGCGTAAAGGGAAACAGACATTCTGAAGGGAACAGAATCGACTGCTTCACCGGCAGCCAGATCGGTGGTCTAACGCCGGTGAATTATTGAGTGCTACAGAATCGGGCCGGCTTCAGACTGTTACCCTTGCCGGTGGTTTTAGCGATTGACACTGAGTATCAGCCAAGTGGTAGTTTGGATGGCCGCAACGTAATCCAATTCAACTAACGTTAATGTAGATCCTGTACATTGCCTCGTTGATGAGTTTTGAACCAATGGGGATGACCTTCCAGCAGTGCTCACGGTGTTCTGTGTTTTATCTTGTGACTTAACTGAATTAAGTGGTTTATTTATTTGAATGCTTTGTTTATTTACTTCTTTCTTTTCTTTCTTTATGAACAATTTCAGCAAATTGGTTGTATGTGCCGTTGTGCTGAACTGTTCTTTCTGTTTTGATTGTGTTATATTTCGTTTCGAGTGGCCAAGTGGTCACTGGTTAATTTTATAAAAGTGTTTTGTTTGATTTAATGTTAGTTTTGCTTTCTCTCCAGGAGTTGGGGTTACCAGCGTTTTGCTCCGTGCGAGGGACGAGTCTTTCCCTCTCTTTGGTGGTGCGTGCAGTGTTCATCACTTTGGTGTGTGGGTGTGTGTGTGCGTGTTTTGCTGTGTTTCTTTCAGAGAATAGGAAAGCTGGGTCCCCAACCCTGGAGTGGAGGTATACGTGTATCAAAATATTGTTTTGATTTGTTTATTATTCATTATTTGGTTTAATTTGTTTTGATTTATTGTTTGATTCAACTCTTCATTTGATTTATTGAGTCATTGTTTGATTCAGCTTTTGATTTGAATCATTTGATTTAAATCTTCATTTTATTTGAGTCATTGTTTGATTCGATTCTTCATTTGATTTATTGTTTTACTTGATTTATTATTTCCTTCATCAATTGATTAATTAGATTTGATTCTTTATTTCCTTCATTATTTGATCGGATTCAGATTTGGTATAATTCAATTGATTTGATTCATTATTTGATTAATTTTGCTGATACAATAAAGTTTTATATATTTGTGTATTCCATTTGTCTCATGTCTTGACTCAGCCATAAATCGAACTTGTGTGCCTTAATTGTTTTGGTGAAAGGGCAATTCCCTGGTATTTGAACACCCGGGCCCACATGAAAAAATATTATATACTATAGTATATTATAGTAAAATTACAGTTACTCTAAAAATTACTCTAAAAATACTCAAAATTACTCTAGTAAATACTAGTGTTTTTGAACCGTACTATAGTAAATATACTACATATACTACGGTTCAAAAACACTAGTATTTACTAGAGTAATTTTACTGTAATTTTACTATAACATACTATAGTATACTATAATATTTTTTCATGTGGGCCCGGGGGCTCAAATAGTAATTTTACTATAATATACTATAGTATTTTTTCATGTGGGGGGTGGCGTAGTCAGTTATTATTGGAGATGTGGCTTACGCCTACCCTCTAGGGGTCTACCTGTATGGATAACTCCCCTCCCTGATTAACGTATACCAAATTGAGACGTAGCTCCCTTAGAGGGATTAGCACACCGCCACATATACACACTCTACCAGTTTATGGTGAAGTGATTATTCTTATATGCACATAGAATGATTTATTAATAAGATGTGTACAGAATTTGATCTTTTAATATCATTGTCTTTTAAGTCACGTTAAGCGTTCTTTATAACAGTTTTCAATTGGAGGAAAATGCTTAACGTGTAATTAAACATGTTGTGTTCATATTTTGGGCATCTGCTTTCATAGAGTTTTATTAATAAGGTGTGTACAGAATTTGATACTTTAATATAACACTGTTAATGCATAAAGCCACGTTAAGTTTTTCGTTATAATGGAGGAAAACTTGTAATTAAATGTGTTGCGTTCATATTCTGCGCTCATCTGCACTTAACTTATTTGAATGATTTTTACGGAGTTTGCTATTTTAACACCAGTCTTAGCAAATTGAGCGTTTTTCACGTTAAGCGTTTTAGAATGTCATGTTTTCTTACGAGTACATCGCACAACTTGGACTGGTGTTTTTCTTCTAAAAAAACCCTCTTGCAAATTCTCTTTAAAGTTCATATGCTACTCATTATTCAGTTATAATTCGCTAGAGCTGATAGTATTTCTTTGTATTGAAAGAAAGCCTAAAATATAGACTAAGTGATCAGCTCTGTCATCAGTATGCCATAAACATGACACTGATCGGACACGTTTATTCTCAACATTTTATTTTGACTTTTTTTCTCTAAATCTAACAAGTTTAATCTTGCATTATAGTGACTTTAATCTAGTCTAGTTTTATTTTGTATTATTATTGCTTGGCCCTTATCTTCTTCCGTAGTTGCGAGAGAGTATGCACTTGGAAATAAAGTTAATTAATGAGCAGGCTAAAGAAATTATTCTGTTTGTTTTTTCGTTTGTTGAGGGGGTGGGCTAGTAATGTAACTAGTAATGTAACTACTTTTGTAACAAAGTAATCAGAACAGTAACATGATTACTTTTAAAAGGAGTTATAAGTAAATACATTTCCAAAGTAACTTGCACAACACTGATGACAAATAAAACAAAGCTCATATCTTACTTTCTTTGATGTGAACTGTTAAATTTGCATACAGCGTGGGAATTCAAGATTAATATTTGTGTTGCGGAGTAGCAATTTGTGTAGCCAAGCCCTGCTCTATAACATCTCACTTACTGATTTATCATGTACCTCAAAGCATTTTGGGTAGAATCTCTCTACAGTCTATTATGATTCATCAACACTGACTGATTTTCACTGATGATTTATAATAAACCCTAAACCCAGGATAGAGCGGTTGAGTGAACGTGGTCTGGACTGTGTGGATGAGGCTCATTGTGTCTCCAGAGACGCTGTAGAAGGACAGCATTCCTGCACTGTCATCCACATACACTCCTATTCTACGACTAATGGACTCTACAGGGAGAACAGTCCTTATGTTATTGTGTATGAATGAGTAACTGGAGGAAGTGCAGATCAAACTCCAGGACTGATCATTACGTCCAAACCAGCACTCATCACCCCGCCCCTTCCTGCTGATGCTCTTATATGACACTGATATAAACACATCAATCCCACTCCACCCAATCTCCCAGTAACAGCGTCCACACACACTCTCTTTACACAACACCTGCCGACACACATCAAATCTGTCTGGATGATCAGGATATGGCTGCTCTGTGCCAGTGTTAGTAATAACGGTGTTCTTCTCAGACAGACAGAGGAGTTTATTCACTGTGTCCAGATCCAGAGTTAACTGATGGGAATCTGATGGAGAGAAAACACATAAGAATCAGGAATTATGAATCTGTCTGATCTTTTAATGTATCTGAAATCTCAACACAGCTGACCAGATATCCTGTGCAAATAATTTACATGATCAACTCTAAAACTCTTCTGTCATATTTTCTTTCACCTTCAACAGGAAGAACATGAACACACTCAGTGAGTTTTCCTGCTTGTTTTCTTAGTGACTTACATTGTAGGAAGTCGTTCCTGGTTCTGGAAACAATGTTGGTGAAAGTGACTGTGGAAATCAACAGACATGAAGAGATTGATTATCATGTCAAGAGAAAATGATCTCTGTATCTTTTCCTAAGACATTTCTAATATGATCTTCTACATGATATGAGATGATAGAGGATGATTTCTGAGAGCAGATTAATCTCCAGGACTTTACCTCTGTCAGAGATCTTCTTCAGCTCCTCTTTACAGAAATCCTCTAGTTTGTCTCTCAGGTGAAGGACAGAGTCTCTCATGCAATCAAAATAGGAGAGAGAACTGAAGGGATTCTCATTGACGCCTGTAGATTCAGGAGATGAGAGAGACTGGAAAGTCTAAGGGAAACAGAAATCAAAGCTCATCACCTCCACACTTATGAAATGTTACTCTGTGAGTGTCTTGTTCTTCTAGATCCCTCTTACCTGTAGGAAATGGATGTGATCCGGTGTGTGTGAAAGCTGCTCCAGCTCAGCATTTCTCCTCCTCAGACCATTGATCTCCTGCTCCAGTCGCTCCAGTCGTCCTTCAGTTTGACTCACTGCAGTCTTTTCCTGATCTCTGATCCGCTGTGTGGCCTCAGAGCGGCTTCTCTCAATGGAGCGGATGAGCTCAGTGAAGATCCTCTCACTGTCCTCCACTGCTGTCTGTGCAGAGCGCTGTTAGGACACACATCACAATCACACAGTGGCTTCAGTGAGTCCTGACTGAGACTTCTCAAACTGCTCTTCTTCTCCAGACTCACCTTATGAGCCTCCACAGCCTCTCTCAGCTGCTGAAGATCTTTTTCTCTCTGCTGGATCCTCTCCTGGAACGCCCTCTTCGTTTCCTTCAGCTGGTGCTAAAGTAAAAACCATTAACAGAAGAAACATCACATAAATTATCTAGTAAACAAATAAGGATCCAGTATCAGTTAAGTGGTGAGACTGAGAAATTAAAGATTTTGTTTGGTAAGGTTATAGTGTCGTCAATCATATGTGCCATCATTATTTCATCAATGCCTAGTTTTATGGGGTGAGTTCACCCAGAAATGTAAATTATTTCATTGTTTCATGTCTTTCTAAACTTGTGTGACTTTCTCTTGCATAAAACAAAAAAAGACATTCTGAAGAATGGTTGTTTCTAGAGCCCAGTAAAAGTTCAGTTCAGAACACAGCCTGTCTCCTTCCAGAGTCTTGACCCTTCCAGAGTCTCATCCCTTCGAGACCACCCTGCCAGCATTTCGTCCCGTCGAAACCACCCTTATAGGGCGTGACAAAATGGCCACCGCCACGCCTGAGCCTTCGACCCCTGCCAAGATGGCTGCCACGCCTGCTTCGCCTGAATCCTGTACAATCTCCAGTCCAGAGTGAACTCCGCCTCCTTTCTACAGTCCAGAGTGAACTCTGCCTCCCGTCTCCAGTCCAGAGTGAACTCTGCCTCATGTCTCCAGACCAGAGTGAACTCCGCCTCCTGTCTCCAGTCCAGAGTGGAATCCTCCTCCTGTCTCCAGTCCAGAGTGGACTCTGCCTCCTGTCTCCAGTTTAGAGTGGAATCCTCCTCCTGTCTCCAGTCCAGAGTGGACTCCGCCTCCTGTCTCCAGTCCAGAGTGGACTCCGCCTCCTGTCTCCAGTCCAGAGAGGAATCCTCCTCCTGTCTCCAGTCCAGAGAGGAATCCTCCTCCTGTCTCCAGTACAGAGTGGAATCCTCCTCCTGTCTCCAGTTCAGAGTGGAATCTTCCTCCTGTCTCCAGTCCAGAGTGGAATCCTCCTCCTGTCTCCAGTTCAGAGTGGAATCTTCCTCCTGTCTCCAGTACAGAGTGGAATCCGCCTCCTGTCTCCAGTCCAGAGTGGAATCCTCCTCCTGTCTCCAGTTCAGAGTGGAATCCTCCTCCTGTCCTCCAGTCCAGAGTGGATTCTGCCTCCTGTCTCCAGTCCAGAGTGGAATCCTCCTCCTGTCTCCAGTTCAGAGTGGAATCTTCCTCCTGTCTCCAGTCCAGAGTGGAATCCTCCTCCTGTCCTCCAGTCCAGAGTGGATTCTGCCTCCTGTCTCCAGTCCAGAGTGAACTCTGGCTCCAGTCCCGACTGAACTCCGCCTCCCATCCCCAGCCCCAGTCCAGCCCGGGTGTCCTGAAATCCCACCCAGCCTCGCTCTCTTTCCAGCCCTTCTTCCGCCTCTGCCTGTCAGCCCCTCTGCTCACCTTCCGTCCACCTTCAGAGTGGTGTGTTCGCCGTGGGTCTGCCTGTCCGCAGCTACATCTGGGCTAGTGGATCCACGGTTTCCACCTTTGGCCTGCGAGACTAAGACTCTACCTGAACCTGTCGAGCCTTTGACACTGCCCTGGCTCTTACCTCTCTCTGCTCTGCCATAGACCACCAGTCTACTAGTTCCGCTGGTCTTCCTCGCCCCTCCAATGTCCCTTCCTCGTCCCTACACCAGCAGCCATATCACCCTGTAGCCCAAGACTGGTTTCCCACTGAAGCTAAGCAGGGCTGAGCCTGGTTAGTACCTGGATGGGAGACCAACTGGGAAAACTAGGTAGCTGCTGGTAGAGGTGTTAGTGAGGCCAGCAGGGGGTGCTCACCCTGTGGTCTGTGTGGGTCCTAACGCCCCAGTATAGTGATGGGGACACTATACTGTCAAAGAGCACCGTCCTTCGGATGAGACGTTAAACCGAGGTCCTGACTCTCTGTGGTCATTAAAAATCCCAGGATGTCCTTCGATAAAGAGTAGGGGTGTAACCCCGGCATCCTGGCCAAATTTGCCCATTGGCCCCTGTCCATCATGGCCTCCTACTCATCCCCATATATATATATATATATATATATATATATATATATATATATATATATATATATACAATTGGCTTCATCATTCTTTCTCCTCTCCACCAATCAGCTGGTGTGTGGTGGGCGCATCATCCAGGTGGATGCTGCACATTGGTGGTGGCTGAGGAGATTCCCCCCTTCTATATGTAAAGTGCTTTGAGTGCCTTGAAAAGCGCTATATAAATGTAACAAATTAATTATTATTATTATTATTATTAATGTCATCTTGGTTGCTCATGGACTCCACTCGTCTGTTATCTTCCTTTTTCCCTGTCACATGTCTCCTTGTTTATTTTTCCCGCCATTCATCTGTCCCCATGGTAATCCTCATTGGTTAAGTTCATTCCAGCTGTCCTGTTAATTATCTTGTTTGTATTCCCTATTTAGTTCTCCCCTTTCTCCCAGTCGGTGTCTGATCTCCGTTATAGTAGGTGTGTGTTGCAACCTGCCTGTATTGCTCAACTGAGAACCTTCGTCATTAAAATCTCCTTTGATATTGTATCTGCCTGTCTTTGTCTTCCGGCCTGCAACAGCAGTGTGACACAAACATATTTGATTTTGATTATGGCTTCAGAAGACTTGGATTACCCCCCTTGGAATTGTATGAATTTCCTTCATGCTACCTTAATGTCCTTTTTGAAGACTGAAACTTTAAGACCCTATTGACGTTTGTGGAAATTTTTTTATTAACATGCTTATTTTATTTATATGCTTATGGCACATTGTTATGATCACTTTTTCTGTATTACTTTGAAATGCTTAGAGAGGCAATAACCAGGAAATACAGGATTTAGTTAGCCTAAATAAATCAATATTCACGATACATTATTTAACAGAACAGCTCTGTTATATTCAGTTGGGAAGGAAAAAAAAGAGGTAACATTTTACTTTCACAATACAGGTGCACTAATTGTCACATGCCTGTACTGTCTCGTGTAGCATGTGGTGTTTTGTTATTTTGGGCCATGTGCTTGTGTCTTTGTCTGATCCCTCTCCTCTTGGTATCTAATTAGTGTTTGACTTATCCCACCTGTTTCCTCCTGATTATTTACCCTTTATAAGTCCCTTGTGTTTGCAGTCTGTTGTCGGATCGTTGTCTATCGTCTCATGTTCCCTGTTTTGGTATGTTTAAAGTTGGTTTTGTTATTTCTTGGTTATTTGTTTTCACACTTGTGGTTTTTTTTTTGTATTTTGTTAATAAATTCCAACGAGTCCTCACTCCAGTTTTCCTTAGCTTACCGTAACACTAATATCCATTAAATAATGCACAGATAATCACAAGTTAATGTATGACTCATGAAGAACAAAATTTATTAATGATCAGAAACTAATTGTCAACACAAGGATTAGGAGTGTGATTGTGGGAATCTTTGACAATTCTTCTAGAAACGCATTTGTGAGGTCAGGCACTAATGTTGGACAAGAAAACCTGGCTCACAGTCTTTGCTCTAATTCATCCCAAAGGTGTTCTATCGGATTGAGGTCAGTCAAGTTCCTCCACACCAAACTCGCTCATCCATGTCTTGAAGACAGTTCCCTTGCGATACTACACGAGTACTACGTCGTTTGTCTTATTAATATAATAAGACAAGACGCTACGGGGAAAACTCCTTTTTCTCCTGATTCTGAAGCCTTTAAACAATCACGCAGTGAAAACTGCAAGTCGATTGGTTCAAAAAGTTAAAGAAATTTAACCAATGACTGTGTCGCACACGCGAGCCAACGGTGAGCGAACCTGGCGAAATGGGTGGAGACTTGGGCTATAAAAGCGGCCGTTTTTACCATGGCAAATCGATTAATTCTCCTTCAGCGACGCAGATTACATGTCTTCAAACTCAGATTGAAGCCTGTCTAGCGCCCAGCGACGTCGCAAAATGCCGGTCATGGCACATCCCCGAGTGCTCCCCCGGACCACAAAGGGCTTCACAAGCCTTGTGCCATTTTTACTCTCCTCTATTCAGATGGCTGGAAATCAATTTTGCAGTTAAGTAGCCTGTGATGAAACACACGCCTGCACATTAACGGCGACCCTAATAACCATCAAAAGAGTTCTTTCCTACTTTTATGACTGTAGGCATGCTTGCACATAAACACCATATTAACAGCGACCTTTATAACTTCCACCACACTTGCACCTCAGTCTCTCACAGCGACTTAGTGCCAGTACAATTCAGCCCTTCACCACACGGGTCAAGGCCTGCAGGCCATCCCCGGAGTGTCAGCCTGGGTTCTAAAAATAATAAAATAAGGTTATGTACTCCTATTTCGCTCAAAGACCCCCGTTTATTAATGCCGTAGTCAAAACCTCTCAGTACTCGTGTAGTATTGCAAGGGAACGTACTTGGTTTCTAACTTAGTAACGGAACGAGTACTGCAAAATTTGCTGTGCTACGCGCGAAGACACCTCATGCGCCTTTTATAGCCCAAGTCACCGGCCATTTCGGCGGGCTCGCTCACCATTGGCTCGCACGTGCCGCCATTGGTTCAATTACTTTAACTTTTTAAACCAATCCACGTGCAGTTTTCACTGTGTCATTGTATAAAGGCTTCAGAATCTGAGAAAAAGGAGTTTTCCCCGTAGCGTCTTGTCTAATTATATTAATAAGACAAACTATGCAGTACTCGTTCCGTATCTAAGGAAACCGAGGTTACGTTAGTAACCTAGTATGTTTCCATTTAAGTAAAGTGTTATGTATGCCATGTTGTTGAATTAATTTTTGTTTAACCATCAATTCAATTATTAACTGCTTCGAATTGCATGCTGTTGACAATTTGCAAAACATTTGCAGTTAGCATACTGTATGAATAAAAATATACTACAACACAACAGTACAAGTAGATTTCAGCAAACAAGGCATAAATCTTTATTCTGATCTCAGAATGCACACTTTTGTAATACATATGCTATAGTGTCTTGTCCGCCCGCCGAGCTGATGTTCACTACTGTAGTGAATCTGAACGTAACTTTTTAATAAGCAGGGGAAATTCCCAACTTTAAACAAATAACCATTTACATGTTTAGGACGTTTGTGTTGTAAGAATATACAGGGAGACATCAGATATAACAATGATGTCTCCTTAGGCAATTTTTTCTCAGAAAAATCATATTTCCTATTACTAGGGATTACCAATATGGCGGCACGGTGGCTTCTCACCTTTTACGACATCATGGGAAATCCAGTTCTCTATATAGATCAGTGATAAAACCTCAATGTTTTGTTGTAATCTCAGCACTTTTATAACGACTGCTTTCTGAATCGTGCTGTTCCATGCAGGTCAGATATTATAAATGAAGTTCAGGAGGAGCCTAATCATTCAGTCCTGTCAATCATAATTACAAGCATATAAACAGCAGTCATTGTGCCATCCCACCGACAATTCTTCCGACTCCACCTCTCCATTGCTGTTTATGGTAAAGAGAGTTACATTTCCAACACAAGACTGGGGCTGGCTGACCAATCAGAGCAGACTTCGATTTTCAGAAGGCGGGTTTTTAAATTAACAAACCAAAGCAGTATTCAGACAGAGGGTGAAAACAGGCATTAAATAATGTAAATGTGTTTTAGTAGACCACACAAACACAATTATTAACCTGTAAATGAGCACAATGGGACCCTTTAAGACAGTTCATACCTGTTTCTCTGTCCTCTGAGCTTCAGCTGATACGGTGTCGTGGTTTTTATGTTCATCCATCGTACACAGCACACATATCAACGTCTGATCAGTGCGGCAGAAAACCTCAAGGAGCTTGTGGTGTTTCTGGCAGATCATCTCCTGCAGTTGTCCAGTGGCATCAGTCACTTTGTGTCTCTTTACTTTAAAGAAACTCTCATTGTGTGTTCTTCTAGTACTGACGTCACACTGCACATCTCCAGCTCCAGCGTAACAGTCTGCAGGACGTTTATGTTTCTTCAATTTCTCCACCATTTCAGCAAGAATGGTGTTTTTAGATAAAGCAGGTCTTGGACTGAAGGTCTGTCTGCACTGAGGGCAGCTGTAGACTCTCTTCTGATCTTCCTGATCCCAGTGGTCTGTAATACAGCTCTTACAGTAACTGTGTCCACAGGGAATGGTCACCGGATCCTTCAGGAGATCCAGACACACTGAACACAGTAACTCATCCTGAGAAATTTTGGCTTCTGCCATTTTACTGCATGAATACAGAGACACAAACACACAGCAGCTCAACCACACTTCAGTTTCACTTTCTCTGAACTCTGAAACGTGATTCCTGTTTCCTGGTTCTGTGTTTGAGTGACGTGTGCAAAACAGGCGTGTCTGTAAAGCAGTGTGATGAGGCTTTGGGGTAATAAAGGTCAATGGTGTCAAATTTTTTTTGTCTTTTGTGATCCAGTATTCCCAAAATTGTGCACAAAACATTAACAGTGTGAAAAAAATTATAAAATAACACAAACATATACACATATACATACACATACATGTGCATGTACTCAATCCTACTCAGCCCACCCTGAATGTTGTTGCACTTTCATCTTATAAACAGATACAGACTTTTTAAGACCTTTTTAATACCACCTTGAGTGAAATTTAAGACCAAACCTGTAATGGAAATACACATTATATTACATTCTTACATGTAATATTTAATGCATTTTATGCAAAAAGAAAACAAAATATTCCCTTCTTTTTTCATTTATTTATGGGCATTTTACACATATATTGCATAAAGTAAAATAGTATATCAGATCATTCTGTTGTATCTTTTGTAACATAGTTGAGATGTTCACTGATGTCCACTACAGTGTAATGCAACAATAAAAGCCCAATTCATCCCCACAAAGTATCGTATCACCAAGCTTTTTGGTGATATTTACAATTTATTCTGGAGTAATATTTTCATCAGTTCTCTCAGCTAATATTCATAAAAAAAGGCACTATAGGGCTGTTACCAATCAAATTAGATAATTTACAGTGCAAAATTACAACGGCAAAAAATGAATGTTATGAGATTAATGTTTTAAATAAAAATTTAAATTTAATAGGCCCATACAAATAAGAAATGTTTCAACACAAAGTTTTAACTACACCAAAACCACCAGTAGGTAAGTTGCTTATTCAACCAACTTGTTCAAAGTGCTGTAACAAAACCAAATAAGAGAACGGTAAATAGCTGACTTCTGCACTCATCTTTGTTTGGAACTAATTCATTTGTTGATAAAACTGAACAAAACTTAAGTTAAACTTAAGTAACATGCACTCGTGAAAATACTCAGCAAAATAGTTCCCTTATCTAACATAGATTAAGACATGTTAACTCAATAAGTACAGATGGTTCAGAATAATACTTTTACAGAGGTATGTGTGTTTGCTGCCTTTTACCGCTAAGTGGCGCTATAAGCAAAGCCTTTGAAACATTAAAACGAAAATGTCAGTTCATCCTCTTAAGTATTAATCAGTCGCGGCTCGTTGAGGGCTGATACCAAATAAATTCAACTGAAACATTGCAGTTAAATGAATTCATAATCACAGCACTGAAAATAAATGTATTTATTATTAGCATCAAACACTGTGAGCCCTTAGATTTCATGAATAATTGTCAATACTTTGTTCTTTTAATTTGTAGATTTATTTTTGTGTTCTTTATGATATTTAAGAATGAAATACAGTAGGCTGTTATGATCAGCATAATTTTAAACTGAAAACAATTTAAAAACAATATAAATCATTTAACGAATGATTTAACAAATATAATGATTTAACGAATATAAATCATTTATCGAACAAGCCTTAGGGGAAGCGCAAGACATGATCACATGATAGCAAGGGAATCACGTGACAAAAAAAAAAAAAGACATTAAAATCCGATAAACTTGATCTGACAATCCAATCTGGTGAAAAAGGTGTTGGTAAACTGAATGGACATTTAAAAAAGTGCTTCCTCTTGTACTGAGGACATCAAGAGTGATTCTCAACAAAGTTGTGATGTGTCAGATTGGGCTTGACCTGTCCAGGAGAAACCAATCTTCTCTAACATAGAGGAAAAAACATCCCAACCAAAAAGACACGGAGAAAAAAATCATGTTTCTTTACATTAGTAACCATGATTGCCTTACAGTGTTTGTATTTTAAGCAGTTTTTGTGCTATGTAACTATTCTTCTTCTATCCTTGTTATAAAGTACATTATCTAATTATTACATGTAATAAAATATCCAAAATTTGGAATCTCTACCAGTTGACTAACCACTTGTCATACTAATGTTACAGAATTCACCAGTGAAAACTATTATACATAGAACTTTTTATAATATTATTATAATATTAACACATCATATAGGTGTCGCCAGCTCACTTACCGCATCTGCACTACACTTCCCATAATCCTCTCTGCGCACCACCTGCACACACTCTACCATCACCCACACCTGCCAGCAATCCCCCTCATCACATCTTGTATTTAAGCAGTCACTTTCCACCTCACTATAGAGAGTATGCATGTGACGTCACCGTCAGCTGGAGTGACTGTGGTTACGTCCTACTGAGTGGCAGCATTAGTTTACAGCGTGAATGCAACGAAACACAGAAAACAAGGCCCGGCACCTGAGGGGGCAAGGGAGGCTTTGCCACGGACCCCATGGGTATCCCTGTGCCCCCTCCGGAATGAGAGACGGACTTGATAATAGCGTTTAATTTTCTCACTAAACCACTGCCACCGGCTGCTGATTGCCAGAGGGAAAAGCTGCCCAACACTGCTGGTCTAGGGTCTGTTTTCGTCATAATAAGCGCATATTATTAGTGAAGAAGTGTAAGGCTGCGTCTGAAATCGAATACTTCCATACTATATATAGTTTGCGAAAAACAGTATGTGAGCAGAGCAGTATGTCCGAATTCATAGAGTTCGAAAAACAGTATGCAAAAAGTACCCGGATGGCCTACTTCTAAAGTGCTCATATGATGGACACTTTACTATCCCATGATGCCACGGGAGAGAGGAAATCCGTGTATCATTCGTTCAATCCTTTTTTGATTTAATATTGAAACTAGAAAAATTAGAAAACAGCTTGTTTTTCGTTTTTTCATTATTTTCAGAAAAACGAAAAACAAGTATTCGGCGTGAGTTTTCGTTCACAAGTGGAAAAATGAATAAACAGTTTGAATATTCGATTTCTACACGGGAATTATACGCCTCTTTCTGCTGATTGGCCAGCCGAAGATCAAACTATTCCATCATCAGTTCTTCCTCAGTTCAGCACAGCAGAATAAAAGTCCTGCGCCGCAACAGCTGTGCGGATTCTTAACGCGTTTATTGCAACTCCATTTTATCTTTTTCTCATCAAACAACCAGACTGGTTGAATTAATTAAATTTGTCTGTTGTTCCAGTCAGTACTTGCTGTTATTACAAACTCTTATCTGCATGTGAAGATGCCGATTTAGCCAATAGCCGACTGGATGAAACCTTCTTCACATAAATAGGCAGCTCCAGCATCCAAATCTTACATTGCAAATATGGAAACTTTAGACCGAATGAAAGATGCACGAGCGACAAGCCCAACGATTTCAATTAAAATAAATAATTTAGGCTTGGTGTTTAAACTAAATGTTGTTTGTAGGTAATAAATAGCACAATATATACAACTCCATTTTAAAATACAGATTTTACTACAATGCAACGCTCGTGTTTCTTGCTCAACATGACACAGTGTCATGTGAATTACACTTGATGCGACTTTTCTGGCAAATAGCCTGTCAATTATTAATTATGCTAGCTATTATTACAAAAATGCATATGATGCATTAGGCTATACATTGTGCTTATCCCCACCCACATTAACTTTGGGCTTCATCACTGTTACAGCCTAATTATATGGGGGTCATTGGAAATGTATTTACTCAATATGAAATAATCGCAAAGTAATAACTGCTGCGTATTTCCTGAACACTGCTCTGGTCTGCACCTGACTGGTGCGTTTTTCAAGCGTTCTGAAGGTAGGTTTTAATAGAGTTTGAGAAGCAAACCGAAATTGCAAGTTATTGCAGGCTTTAATGAAAATCTTGTGTTCCAGTACTGTAAAGTAGTCCTTGTTAATTAAGCACCCTTTTGAGATATCAATTATAATACATTTAAATAAAAACAAGGTTGTCTGGTTGCAACGCATTATTATTTCCTTTTTGTATTAAATAAATAAATAAAAATAGTCTCTCTCTATACACACGCACACACACACACACACATATATATATATATGGGCCTATTTAGCTACTTAACCAAGGTAGGCTTGAATTAAAGTGGTTAATTTATATCTACACAGAAGAAAGCACTTCCTGCACGGGTTGTGTCGATGCTGAGGTCGAGCCAGTCTGGTTGTTTGATGAGGAAAAGATAAAATGGATTTGCAATAAACGCTGCGTTAAGAACTGCACCGCTGTTTTATTCTGCTGTGCTGAACTGAGGAAGAACTGATGATGGAATAGTTTGATCTTCGGCTGGCCAATCAGCAGAAAGAGGCGTATAATTCCCGCCCACGTGTAGAAATCGAATATTCAAACTGTTTATTCATTTTTCCACTTGTGAATGAAAACGCTGAAAACTCGTTTTTCTGAAAATAATGAAAAAACGAAAAACAAGCTGTTTTCTCATTTTTCTAGTTTCAATATTAAATCAAAAAAGGATTGAACGAATGATACACGGATTAGAGGAGTTGTCTTTATTTGAAAATGGCGGAAAACGGAGATGCGGCTGTTTTCAAGTGTAAGTACTTTAGAAACAACTTTTTGACTATTTGTGATTAAATTGTATTTGTTTAACATCATTTAAGTAAACCACTGACTTGTTAAAAGTTCAAATAATGTAAATTGAGGGTGTCCTTTTCCAGGAAATTCAGAAAAACTATAGTTCTATCATTATTAGACCGCGCTAATGAAAATCAGCTAGCTAACACTGTTTTCATTAAAGTTTAATGAGATGGCTACACAACTTCAGTAAATTAAAACAATTTTATTTCTCCTTTACTAGTGTTGATATTATCAAATATTCGTTGTCTACATTAGCTAACTACTGTTAACAAGTGTACCTCATCTTGTCCACGTAGCATTAATAGACTGACCATGGTTCATCATGTGATGATGAACACACCCGCATTTTAATTGAGAGGAGAGTGGCTAATGAAGCCCTCTTCACTGGGAAAAGGAACGCAGCAAAAAAAGGTTATGAGTAAGTATACAAGACAAATGTAATTGTATTCAAGTGCTGTAGATTCAATGGTAAGCTAGTTGTAATGTTAGATGTAAAAATTGTACTCTATGCTTGATTTCTGTGCATTTATTGCTGGGTTTTTGTCTCAGAGCAGAGACTAGAGGGCAAAACGTCTGCTGTTCAGATTTTTTTTAAAAAGGGAAAACACTAAGTAAGATTTAGTTTTTTTGATTGTAGTTCATCCCAAAATTAGTATTCTGTCATGATTTAATCATGCCTATGTTTGTCCCTGTAATGCAATGATTTAATAAATCATGTTTTACAATGACTCTTGATATTCTGTTTTCAGATATTTGTAGGATCTGAAATGTCCACCACCCACCCTTATTGCCTCGTCTGGCCCGGATGTTGCCGTTACCTCTCCATCCTCAGTGAGGTTAAAGCATGAGAGAGTAGGGAGGAAAAGGAAAGATTTTGAGGAGCTGATCCGAGAGATGGAGGAGAGGGAAGCTGAAAGAAAGGGAGGAGAGGCGATGGATAGAGATGGAGGAGAAGGAGGAAAGAAAAGAAAGAGAGCGACGTGAGCATGAGAAGAGACTAGAACAGGAGGCCAGAGAAAGAGATGAAAGAAGAGGAAAGATTCCTTCAGCTACTAGAAATAATTGCAAAAATTATGTTAATAAAGAAATCAAATGATACATGGTTTCTTTTAATTTATTTGTTTGTAAGTTCACTGTCATGCTGTTCAAGTTATATTACAAAACACTTCATTCCCAGGATTTACAGTAGATTGTCAGTTGTAAAGTGCTTAATATGTGGCATTGAGTAATTCATATTTTGAAAGTGTTTTATGTATGTTTTGATGGTTTTTGAAATAAAGATCAAAACTTTATCGATAACTGGTTTATTGGCAAATTAGTTAAGTGTGATAACTGCATCAAAATATAAATACAACATTAAAAAGTCAAAGAGTGATGATTTCGCCTTAGGGCTGCACGATTAATCGAAATTGAACTGCAATCGCGATTTGGCGTATGTGCGATTATGAAAGTGTAAAGCCTGTGATTTGAATGAAATATATGCCCAGCGAGTCAGTGAAGAGCGGCTCTGTGATCAGCAGCGACTGAAAGACTGCGAGTTTGAGTCGCTTATAACGTGCGCTTGAGAAAACTAAACAGACTAGACGTTTAATAATGTTTTAACTCACTTCATATTGTCAGTCGAGTGTTTGATCTTTTCTTTTGTGAGCTGATGTGGCTTCTCATCACAGAATGAGGCAGCAATTCATTATTTTATAGTATTGTATGCAGTGATGAAGTCTAAGTCGATTAGCACTGCATTATAATATACTTAATTATGATGAAAATACCAGAGAAGGCTTGAAAAACTCAAATACACAATATCTCTGCAGTCTTCACATTAGGGATTTCCTGTCATTTTATTACTTCTCTCTGAGGGTTTCTGCTCGAGGGCGCCCTCTGGCCTCCAGTATGAATGAAATATGAGTGTGTTTAGTGCCCAGCTGTGCTCACTCAATCCCATTTTGGGTAAAAATAGGAAAACCAATACTTATCTAAATAAATGTATGACAATCCACATGTTTTTCTCCAGTGTACAGGAGTTTTTTCCCCCACAGGGGATGCATAACAGGCTCATACTTCATATTAAAGACAGACTCAACCTTGATTATGACAAAATTTTGAAATTGATATCACTGATTTTTATAATATTTTATAATAAATCCTTAGACATTTCTAGTGATTTTTTGTCAAAGGCTGACTGCATGTTAACAGGTAACCCTGCTGTTTTTTTTTTTGTAAAATAAGTTTTCTGTAAAACCTAAATATTACTATATTGTTATATTTATTCTTAAATACTCTATTTATTATTTTTGTAATGAAATTATATTATTAGCAATAATAAAATTATATATATATATATATATATATATATATATATATATATATATATATATATATATATATATATATATATATATATATATATATACACACACACACATACAGAGTAGGGGTGGGAATCACAGGTCAACACACACGATACGATAATATCACAATATTTTGCCCACGATAACGATTTATATCGTTACCAGCGATTCTGTGACAGACGATATATTGCAATGCCTTGTCAAGAGATCTCAAAAGTTGATTGTTTTCTTCAGTTGCACTACCAAGGACTGAAATGCTTCAGGAAAAGCTTGTTTCACAGTTGAAAGTCAATTGGCTTTGTGTGCTATTGAGAAGGTGATGAACTACACCGGATTTGGTTTACAAGTCATTTTGAGAAGGGGGTGATTCTTTTTCCAACTCAGTGATTCTGTTTTTTACAACAGTTGTAAAAAAAAATTCCTGACAAGTTTGTATTATATCTTTCACTGAGATGTTATAAGTTGTAAATGCAGCTGAATAAAACAAAAACTGTATTTTCCGTTTTCATTTCAGCCTCCAAAGCAACAAAATGTGATTATTTTAAAGGGTGGTGATTCTTTTCTATACCCACTGTATACACACACACACACACACACACACACACACACACACACACACACACACACACACACACACACACACACACACACACACACACACACACACACACACACACTTAACATTTGTAAAAATAAAATAAAAAAGAATCACATTTTAAATCGCTTTTTTAACCAGAATAAATCGCAATGAGATATTTTCCCCACATCATGCAGCCCCATTAAGTGTCAGTGAGCACAGAATGACGGCTAACAGCCCAAGCTGGGCAATTTGGGCAATTTAATATTTTTTCTATTTTGGCACAGGAATTTCTCAATTTTTACATTTCAAATAACCATGAATACAACAGTGTGATGCGTGGTGTGTATCATTTTACATAAAGTATAAAAAGTTTACACGAATGTCAAGCTGTTGTACCTGACAGCATGGTATAACGTCTCCAGTGATCATACAAAGTGGTAATGCTTTTTATTTTGTATTCAGAATACAATACAACACAATACTGAAGAAGTAATTTTTGGTGCATAAAAACAATGTTTCTGTTAGCACTCAACAAGCTTATACAAAAAAGGAAAAAAAAAAAAGTATAATAAAAAAAAATATATATATATATTTAAACTTGACGTAGTTTTAAATACTCTGTTACACAATTTTTATGATATAAAGATGCTTTAGTAAGCTGCTCATTTACACGTGTACCAAGTTGTTTAAGTGTCTGTTCAAGCATGTTTTGTTTGCCGTTTGTCCAGAACTTGATAAAGTCTGAACTTCATTCGTGTCTTCTCTTCAGGTTTACTTTTGACAACATGTCTGCAATAACAACACCAATCCTGTAGTCCTCACTGGCCTCTTGTCTTGCCGTTTCCCTCTCCAGATCCAACCTCTCTAATTTCTTCAAAAGAACATCTTTAGTGTTAGGTTTTTTCCTCTTATGTACAAAGTAATTGCAAACTGGCAGTAACGTAGCGGAACGAACCGAGATGCGTTGAGGGAAAAATGCATCTAAGTAGGGAGAAGTAATACAGGTAGATGTTATCAGTGGAGGAGATGGGTCAAGGAGAACAGGTAAGACGGGAAGTGCTGGTGGCACTGATGATGAGCAACTTTCAGTAATGCTGCTTTCAAGCCGGTCATTGGGGGCCACACCTTCCTCCTAAAATTAAATCAACTCAGTTAAATAGGTGTCAGCTGTATAAAACACACATTTTGAACACTGCTGAACATGCACATTTTTGTAAAACAATTAATGGCTATTTTCTAGATTTCAAGCTTAAAGCGTAGTAGGTAATGTTAATCTCTTTATTTTTTGAATGAGGATCACAACCAACCAATATGAAACGCATTGTAGTTAATGTGTATGTTATATAATAGATCTTTAGACTCTAACTGCAGTTAGAGAACGTGAGTTGAGCACTGCAACAGCTACTATATCCAGATGCTATCGTCATATTTCAACAGTTTTTACATTCTCTGAGATCTTTCTGCCGAATGCGTTTCTATGAAGTCAGCCCATTCAAGGAATAACTTAACTAGCGCCTGGATATAAAGGGCTCACTATTTAACTCTTTCTAGCATTCATTTATATTCACCTGTTGTGTTTGCTTCGAGTGTCATAAAATAACATTAGGATGTTAAAGGGTTACTTCAGCGATTAGCATTAAGCTTTGTATCAGTAGAAACCCAGGAGTATATTCAAATTATCGTACTTTCCCTCCTCATATGACCCTGAGACGAGATAATTATGTATTTTATCTCTGGAAAATATCCTCCGATGACGCAAATATCATCATTTTGCGTCACCGGAGGAGTTTTTGTCCAGAGGCTGAAGACTACAGCCAGCAGGAGGCGCTATTTCCACATGTTTTCAACATCACACTCACAGCACTCGCTCGCGTAGCTGCGGAGATTCATGTAAACGGAGCGGTGGAGAGCAAAGTGAGTGTTTTAACTTTTAAAATAAACTTCCTATGAAAGTTAAGCTTCCAAAGACATGAACTGAAAAAGCGCCAGACTGATCACGCGCTGTGAATATAACCGCGAATCCCGCGATTACCTCATGTGATGAATGTAATCCGATCCTGCTGCGTTTGTGCCGTGACGCTCAATCGGCTCACTCGCATTATATCGAACAGACACGTTCAGTTTTTAATTGTAGTGTCTCTAACTGAACTGATTTTCTGAAAATGAACGCGCTGGGCAAGTGATCCAGTAATCCTGTAGCCGACTAGCCGTGCCTAGAGTAGGGCAGTGAAGCAGTGCATTCTGGGAATTGTTGTCTTTCATCCCAATGAGACAAAAATACATTTTCTGTGTTTTCTCAGTCTAGAAGGCACCAAATTCAAAAATAATTTCACATTTCTACTACATTAATGACCCAGTTTAAATACAGATTCATCTTCCCAGCGCTGAAGTACCCCTTTAACAGCATTAAAATTATAAAATAAATGACCACTATAACCAGTAGATGGCGGAAGAGGAACACTTATTGGCTGATTAGCGATTTTTTTCCTCTTTTGAATAAATTTTTATAGATTATCAATTTACTATTATAACATTAAAATACCTATTTTTGTTACTTTATTTATACTGAAGGAAGTGTTAAATATATAGGCTTTTTGTAGGTAACATCACAGAGTCTAATGAAAAACAAAATCTAACTCTTTATTTAAATCGTGTCTTTATTTGTAGATAATGAGAAGATTTGTGTAAAACGTAAACTTGAGGCTGTATACAACTTGTTTTGATGGATATGGATTCTCATTAGACTGGTCATTATTTTCAACAGAAATGCCCGTGATTGGCTACAATACTCGACGCTGTGAAATCATGCACTCACATGACCCAAATAAAATAACCAGATCACTCAAGAAAACCATTAAAGGTGCACTATGTAACTTTTCCGTCCACTATAGGGCGCCTGTTCAAAACAAAGGCGTAGTTTGATGACACCAAGTTTGAGCGCAGCATCTTGGGACATGTGGTCTTCACCTCAAAAGAATCGGGATAGGACTCACGTTCATGGATGTGATTATTAACATTACTGTGATATGAAGCAGAACAGGGGCGTGCTGTGGGAGCTGAACGAGGCCGCTCGAGCGATTGCTAGTGAGAAAAGAGCGCGACACGACTCGCGAGCAGCGGGACTTAATGTGCCACAGTCGCCGGCGCCATTTCCGCTTTTCCGGTCATGAGGCAGCACAGATCTGTTTATAATATTAGACACATCTGAGTGTGTTGAAAATTATGTTATGACGTTCCCTCGGTGGCTGCTATGACATTTTGTTCACACTGCTAAGAGTAAAGTGTTTCTGCTTAAAAAAACCGGTAACGCAGATATGACGCAACTGACAGGCGACTCCCTCTTTAATTCTTGATTTAAAAAAAAAAAAAATCTAATGAGTTACAAATAGTCGGAATCATTTGTGATATTGTAAGTACTCAACTGAACAAGATATAATAACACTGGCCTAGTGGTTTTTGGATATATTACTAAAAACATGTTACATAGTGCACCTTTAACGTTGTCTCTTCTTTATCTCTCTCCAGAATACAATGCTACTGTAATGCCTAGTCGAAGTCAATGCACATATTGGTGTTAATATTTACCAGAAATTGCAACAAATATAGTTAAACTGCAGTCTATCCTGCTTAACCCTATTCAAACAGACTGACAGCAGAGTTGTTTGGGACTATTGAGAGCTCTAATGCTGCCTTCACGTGCTATCGGAATTATCGTAAATATGAGTTTCTGAGGAAAAAAATGCACATGAACGCCCTCTGATGTCGTGTTTACCACTGGGAAGTTCGGAAATAATTTTGATACCCAATTTCCAGAGATTGGCGTGCCATAAACTTTACCTATACCTTTAGTTTACTACATCTGTTGCACAGCAGTAGTTCTGATTTATTAGTTTTTTTCTCTACAAAAACAGCTTGTCTTGTCTTGTGATTAATGTAGTGCACATTTACACATACGAGTAATCATTTGAAGCGTACACACCGAAAATAGCCTGTATTTAACCAAAATTACAGAATCTGGCATCATAAATGTTTGGTTGTCAGTGCATGTGACACTTATATATGCTTGGTTTTAATAAGATTTTACCAATAAATAGGCAAGAATAAACTCCATGACTCCAGTCCATTCCGACAACAAAGCACTTGAATGCAACAAGCTCGTAATCACGACTTCTGAAGTGGGAAGTAGGACATTTCCGATAGCACGTGAAGGTGGCATATGAACCACGTGACAGCGAGATCAAAGCGTGTCGAAACTCTGGGCACACCGTATCTACCTTTTATGAACATGATAAAACTAAAGACTCTTTAGACATTAACATGCAATTGGCAGAAATGATGTACCCTTTAATGTTTTTAACTCACCTCATCATCCATATCTGAAACCGTTTCCTGTTGTTTTACAATGTGTGATAACCAGCCAAGTTTTGAGAGGATTGGTGATACATGTTTTAATCCACCTGGGTCACCACTCCTGCCATTAAGTCTCTTTTTGGCTTTCATCAACTTATCTCTCAAGCTCTTCCAGACTTCCTTGCAAACCATTTCTTCCTTTCCCACAACAGTTGCAATTTCTCGCCACGAATAGTTTGCCATCTGGGTATCTCTATAGCCAAGCACAGACGGGTCATAAAGATATCTGTGCAGGCGAACCTGTTCAGCCAACAGTTCTTCGAAATGGTTCATGTTGAATGCGGCGTGAACTGCTTCTTCTTCTTCTTCTTTTCAAGTTTAATGGCGGTTGGCAAACCAAACTTAAATGGTGCATTCCCGCCACCTACTGGATTGGAGTGTGGATAACGTTATGGTAGTAGTGACCTAAATCCTGTTACTTAAATGAGTATCTTTTAAAAAATTAAATACTTCTTCATATATTTTAAGTTGCTTTGGGCCATTACCTAATAATGCTTTGATAGAAAACACGTCCATTTCCATTTCTCTTAATGCTTGAAATAATTTAAACCTTTCTCTTGCATATGCCTCACATTTTAATAATACATGTTCTACTGTTTCCATACTTCCCAAACTACATTTTTCACAATACCCAGTCTGGTGTTTCCCAATCCTGACCAAACTTTGATTTAGTAGACAATGGCCTATGCGCATTCTTGAGATTATAACATCCTTCCTCCTATTTCCAATGTTTCTTCTTTCTAAACCAACTGTTCGTTGTATGTTGTATAAATGTCGACCCTTATTTCCTCTGTCCCACTCATTCTGCCATTTCTTTCTAACTTCCTTAGCTATTATACTTTTAATCTCAGTCTTACTCAATGCAATTTTGATATCAACTTCTTTAAATTTGATGGCCTGTTTGGCTAATCTCTCCACCTCTTCATTACCTGCCACTCCCATATGAGCTGGTATCCAAATAAAATTAATAATGATTCCCAATTGTCTGGTTCTAAAAGACTTTGCAATATTTCATAAATTAAGTCCTGTCTAGCTGTAGATATACCACTTGCTAGACTTTCAATTGCAGATAGAGAATCTGTGCATATAACTGATCTGATTGGTTGAACTTCTTCAACCCACTGTAATGCTAATATAATTGCTATTAATTCTGATGTAAATACTGAAATGTGATCTGATGTTCTTTTCATAATGTTAACTTTAAATTGAGGTATAAATACTGCTGCAGATGTTATACCAGAATCTGGATCTTTTGAGCCGTCCGTATATATCTGGATGGCACTAAAATATATATGATCTATATAATCTTGTATTTTTACGCTATCCAGGATATTCTCCTTATTATGTTTGTCATTGTGTAACTGGATATCAATAGAAGGCATTGGAAAAAACCATGGAGGAATTGCTGACAGAACCACACATCTGGCAATACTAACATCCTTAATCAATTGTCTTGCCTCCTCATTAATATACCATCCAAAACTTGTTAATTTTTTACAGTTATATTCCCAACAGTCACTTAAAACATTTTTAACTGGATGATTTTCCGATTGACCTTTTATGTTTGCCCAGTATCTCATTCTTAACTTAATCCTTCTTATTCCTAGTGGCATTACTCCCGTCTCAACATTAAGTGATGACACTGGTGATGATCTCCTTGCTCCACAACATATCCTTAACGCTTGATTTTGAATTGTCTCAATCTTAGCAAGTTGGGTTTTTGAGGCAGAACTATACACCATGCTACCATAATCTACAGTTGCTCCAATTAGAGCCACATAAATATTTTTGAGCGATTGCCGATATGCTCCCCATTCAGCTCCAGCTAGACATCTCATTATATTTATCACTTTTTTACATTTATCTGTTATTTTCTGTATATGTACTCTGAAATTTAGTTTTGAGTCCATCCATACTCCTAAAAACCTCACAACTAATGTCTGCTCCAATGTTTCTCTATACATTTTAATATTTATATTAGGATTCTTCTTCTTTTTTGAAAAACAAATAACTTGTGTTTTTGCCATAGATAGCCTAAAGCCCCATTTATTAGCCCAGTTTTCTATCAAGTTGACAGCATTTTGAACCTTTTCCTGTACAAACTTAACATTCCTACCTCTTTTCCATATTGCAGCATCATCAGCATACAAGGATTTTCCTATCCCTGGTTCTATCTGAGAAAAGATGTCATTAATCATTAAATTAAACAAAATAGGACTGCTGACACTTCCTTGAGGAGTTCCATTTTCAATTGAATAAATCTGAGAATACTCACATCCCACTCTTACTTGAATTGTTCTATTTAACAGAAAGTTCATAACCCAATTATACATTTTTCCTTTTATTCCCATCATATCCAGCTTAATTAAGAGTCCCTCCTCCACAACATATCATATGCCTTTTCAACATCCAGAAAGACACCTACCAAAACTTCTTTATTGATCTGAGCCTTTCTTATGTCAGCTTCCAAACACAGCACAGAATCCATAGTGTTTCTCCCTTTTCTGAAGCCACTTTGGAAAGGGGATAATATATCCCTCCTCTCAAGAACATAAACCAGCCTGCTCATTACCATACGCTCCATGATCTTACATATATTTGAGGTTAGAGCTATAGGCCTATAATTAATAGGTTGCGTAAGATCTTTTCCTGGTTTTGCTACTGGGATAATTACTCCATGTTTCCATTCCATTGGAAGCTTTCCTGAATTCCATACCTTATTATAAAGATTTAAAATGACATTTAATGAAGGATCTGATAAATGCTTAATCATTTCATAGCATATCTCATCCCTACCTGGAGAAGTTTGTTTTGTCCCAGCAATTGCTCTCTTTAACTCATACAAAGTTAATTCATAGTCCAATGGCTCTCCAGTTGACTCCTTAGCTTCCAATATATGAGGATTCTTCCTCACACTCTGTTCCTTATCTTCATCATGTCATTTGATATATTTTTATTACTATGTACTTTCTCAAATGTTTGTGCTATTATCTCTGCCTTCCTGCTATCAGACGCAATTACTTCCTCATTATTAATTATCATTGGAATACTATTATTTCTTTGTTTTCCTCCCATCTTTTTAATCATATTCCAAATCTCGTTGATTTTAATGTTTCCCCCAATATTATTGCAGTACTCTTTCCAATAATTTCTTTTTGCTGTCCTGATAACCCTCCTCACTATTGCCTGAGCTTTTTATAGCTAATAAAGTCATAATAACTAAAAGATCTTCTTACTTTTTAAGTGTTTTATTTCTTTCTTTAATTGCCACATTGCATTCATCATTCCACCACGGTACAATTTTCCTCCTACTACATGCCTTCTTTCTACCAAATACTTCCTCTGCTGTGCTCCTAAGAACCTCACTGATTTTTGAATTTAAAACATCGATATCTTCCACAACATCCTCATTAATTTCAGCCATTTTGTTATTACATATCTCTAGGTACATCTCCCAATCCCCTGATTTAAAATTCCATTTAGGAATTCTTTCCATACCTGTTTTTATTAAGTCTACTCCAATTGTACTACAAACAGGGAAATGATCACTACCAATAGTGTTTTCGTTCAATACTTTCCAATCACATCTTCGAGCTAAATTTTCTGACACTATTGTCAAATCTAACACAGAATATTTGCATTGAGAAAGATTAACTCTTGTGTAGCTTCCGTCATTAATACATACTAACTCACCCCAGTCCAGCATATCTTCTATGATCAATCCATTATAATCAGTTTTTGAACTCCCCCATAAAGTACTGTGTGCATTGAAATCGCCACACCACACCCTTTTAAAATCCCCAAATCCTCCAATATTTTCCATCATATCCTTAGTTAGCTTGTCACATGGATTATAAAAATTTATTACCCTAATACTCTGATTTCCTTCCCATACCTCCACTACCACAGCCTCATACTCATTATTATCTTCAACTTTCCTAAAACCTATACCGTGTTTAATAAAAGTTGCTACTCCCCACCTTTTCCTTTATTCCTGTCTTTCCTAATTGTCTCATACCCACTAATCATAAAATTTAACTGTGGTTTAAGCCATGTTTCCTGAATACAAATAACCTCTGGGTATACCTCACAATTTGCTATAAAGTGCTTAAATTCTTGCCCATTTGAGATTAAACTTCTTGCATTCCACTGCAAGATTACAAAACCATTATGAGCCCCACATGCTGTCTGACTGTTTGTTGCTTGTGTCACGAGTCTTTCATTTATTTATTGATATGTTCTTTATTTCCAAATATTTTTCTGCAGCTCTAATGATAATCGTAATCCTTTCAGATCTACTTTCAGTCTGCGCTGAACAATTCACCACTTCAGCCATAAAAGCGATGAATGACACTTTGTCTTCAGTCACTTCAATTATTTTCCTTGGTGTTGGCATCTTACTTGGTTGTGGTTGTATCCTAACCGGGCCTCCTCTACTATGCTTACTTTGGGGTTTGTTTTACTTTTTAAGTGCTTCAGCGTATGATATTCCTTCTTCCATTCTCACATTTTGAACCTTAATTGCATCTTTCCTTACTTCACAACCTCCATAAGCTGCACTGTGCTCCACAATTACAACACTTTGGGGTTTTATCTTTTCCACATTTGCCATACTCATGATCGCCTCCACATTTTGCACATCTTTGTTTGCCTCTACATACCGCTGCCACATGTCCGTATTTTTGACATTTGAAACACCTCGTTGGAGGCGGAATGTACAATCTGACTCCATAGCTGACAAATCCATAAATACTCTTTCCGGTACTTTGAACTCATCAAAGACCAACATAACTGAAAGACTGTCCGTTTTCTCATTGTTTCTGACACATTTCAAACGTCTTACTTCCTTAACTGCTGCTCCTTTACATTTCTTTTGATCATCTCATCTGATACATCCAGAGGAATTCCAGATATTACAACTCTAATCCAGTTTCTCTCTTCTGGAATTGAGCATTCTATTTTCTGTCCGATCATTGATTTAATTCCCAGAGTTGCTTTTTGTTGCCTACTATCTTTACAAAACAACAACAATCTTCCATCCTTCAGAGTTTTTATATTCTCTACAACCCCTACACTTTCTTTGATTGCTTTTGTCAATTTCAACGGGTTGATATTACTCACCGAGTCTGCAACAAACTTTATCATTACTTTATACTCCTTCTTCTTCCTTTGTTCCAGTTTACTTCCCTTGTCACTTTCCGTGTCTGAAATTAAATCACGACTTTTCTTCCTTTTCTTTGTTTTAACTACGTTCCACCCTAAACTTGAATTACCCCCACTATCTTCCTCAAACCTATCATCCTCCATTTCCGGATCGCTTCCGGAATCTACGTCAGTTCCTACCATCCGTACACCAGTCACAATCCAGCCGTTTTGCCAACCCCCGGCGTGAACTGTTTGCTCAACTCACACCAAATGCGTGACACACAATCGCACGCACTTCCACAAACGCCGCGGCGACGCGCACCTCAAGCGATCTAGCGGATGCGTCGAGTCTATGGTGCGTCTCAATCAGCTCGCTAGCTTCCTAAGTCACGAATCAGCATACCATGTGTGTATGAATGTGGCTGACTCCCTGGTTAGTGCCCTCACTAATGCACTAGGGAGTTGATTGAGACACAGCCAGAGTCTGTGTAATAATGTCCGGGCAAAGTGATGACGCGATTTATTTATATATATATATATAAATTTATAACACTATATTACCATTAAATCAAATTACAAAGAAAGTTAATGCGGCTGTGAGAGTTTTATACAGCGACTATATTAGAAATTTAGTAATTTTGTATTTAATTATGAGGTTCAAATACATCATTTTGTGCTTGATTAGCTTGTCTGTGTATATCTTTATTTACTACAATGTTGTCAAATTGCTTACCAAGATCATGTACCAACTTTTTCAGTCCAAAAACACACACACACACACACACACACACACACACACACACACACACACACACACACACACACACACACACACACACACACACACACACACACACACACACACACAGTTCAGTTTAAAGACCACACTAACAACAGAATACATTTAAGGAACTTTACTGGAATATTATTAACATTTTTAACATCTTTATCCAGCTGTCAAATCCTCTTCGCTTGTTGCTGTATTTGTCTTGACACTTATGGAATGAGAACACCGGTCAGTTCCTCAGATTTATCTGATGTGACCATAGACAGTATACAAATATGGATGTAGTGTCCGTGACGTCACCCGAAGGATTCTGAAGAGCAGTTTTGAAGCGTAAAGTCGGCCGTTGCCATCTTGGCAGCGCTCACTCCCGGATAACTGAAAATGGGCAATGAGGCGGGACACAGGTGGAGCAGAGGTGACGTGATGACTAACAGACAGCAGACCAACGTCAATCCACCTGTCACGCAAGTTAATTATGCAGAACTTTACGGGTTTATATAATCTCAACGAATGAGTTATCAAAAAAATTCACCCTTTCACAGTTGTCATGAAGGACACAATTAGCCGCTTAGAGCAAAACTAGAATTTGTCCCAGGCTGTAAACATGTTTTATTCTGCTGTAAAGGTGGGCATTTTAACATGAGCTCAATGAGATTCTGCTCACTTCTGGAGCCCTAGTGGCCAGTCGATGAATTGCAGTTTAAGTCACTTCCATATTGGCTTTAAAAAAAAAAGGAGGTTGACGCTTGGCTGTGACATTTTTTATTTTTCTTAGTTAAATTAAATTAATGGGGCTGATGGGCTGCGTTCTAATGAGCTTCGTTTGCATCCTGATGTCAAGCCGGTAACGGTAGCTGACAAGCTGTGTTTCTGTTTTTGATATTCTTGTTGGTCTGTGTTTTTGTTTGTTTGTGTAAGAGTATTTGTGCCAGTGAGTTGATTTTGATTCATTTCACCAGTTGCCTAAACAGTGACACATGAGTGCCGTAGTAGTTAAATTGTCTTTTTGTCTCGCATGTCCTTTTATGTTGCTGGCCCCCTTCCCAACGCTGAACCCCTTCAAAACGGGGTTCGTAACAGTGGTGCATACAGTGCATGACTGTATTCTGTATATATCGGTGTGTCTCAAACCACTTCTCCTAAAGAAGAACATACAGGGTTAGACTTTCTAACAGCTTAAACCAGCACAAACCCTCTTTGGGCGTTTAAAAAACTACTGTCAGGACTTACTAAAGACAGTGAAATATGATCGCTGAAAAGGTGATCAGTTACATTTACTGAATTATTTTAAATTAGTTACCTATGAAAATGTTCATGATAAAAAAGGGGGATACATCTGAATATTTTCTGTAAAAAGCAAGGAAATTATGAATAATATTAATTTGTTGACTTTGCCAGTTTTTGTTGTGCTCGATGCCTCATGGCATTTAAAGGTTGTTTAGTAAAGCGATGCTCTTCTGAGGCTTTTGATTGGTTCTTGTTTGAATTTGTAGTTCGCCATGCCTGCTAATTACATCAATCCACATTGCAGCTGAAAGCTTTAGGCTACAACCTGTCTGAGGCCCGTCCACACGGAGACGCGTTTAGCTGTATACGTACACATTTTGCACTGTATCAGTGTTTCGTCCACACGGATCTGGTGTTTTGGAGCATGAAAACAATATTTTTCGAAACCGGGTCCCAGAGTAGATAAATCTGAAAACGACACCGTTGCATTTTCATGGGTACAGCCAATCTGTATATTTTGTGAAACGGTGATGTCATCACACCACGTCCCAAACGGGAAAGACTAGAAAGGGATACAGGTACAGGCACTGGGCATGCACACATCAATATTACATCATTTAATTACTGTATTTGCATTATTGTATGGGTGTGTATAATGTTGGGGTAAGTGTAGGTGTTAATAAAACACATCTGGTAAGTAGCAGAATAATTTGTTATTTTACTGTGAGATTTTGCCTCACCTCCTACCATTGCTGTACCCCTTCTAGCCACAACTCTTCTTCTCTGTTTTTAGTGTATTCGTGTGGCAGAATTACAGCGCCACACACTGGTCTGGCATGTATACTGCATCGTTTTGAGTCCGTTTCAGTGGTTTAGTGTGTACGCAGATATTTCTTGAAACGAGGGGACAAAAGATCGGATAGGGAAAAGCTCTGGCTTCGTATGGATGGGGCCTGAGAGTTGTCACCGTGGCGAGTGAAAAAAAATTTGTACCAGTGCTGGAAAATAGAAAAGTAATCAAAAAATAATCAAATGTAATAAGTTACATTACTTTAATAAAGTAACTGAACACTACTTGTTACATTTTAAATAGGGTAACCTGGTACATTTTCAAAGTAACCTTCACAACCCTACTTATTGCGTAGGTATTTGTAGGAGTTTCCCTTTCAGATGCAATATTTATGGGAGGAGAGTATTTAAATGAATCATGCGAGGTGATTTAAAAAGGTTTGCGCTCATCAAACTGCTGTTTTCACCATTATTTACAGCCCCAAAAAGCATGTCTTAAACCAGACGCTAACTTGTAGATTGCGTTGGTCATTATGTAAATGATCCGGCTGTGTCTGAGTTCTTTCATTTCGTTCTTGCTAATTTGCCCTGTTTAGTTAATCTGGCCCTTGGTCTTCTTTTCAATAAGCCCTCATTTACACTGCAGCTGAACATTACGACCAGTGTAATTGTTATGTTATTAATTAATATTTTCAGGCTTCAACCAGTGCTGCTCAAGCAGAAAGACAGGGTCAGGAGAGAAAGAGATCGATTTGTTAGGCATTGACGAAAGAGTAGGAGAGGAGGACACCATCCAACAAGCTGCTGTGAGAGAGCCTGCTGAAGCAACAGGTGAGGGGGACAAACAGGCAGCAGAACAGAAAGCAGGGAACTCATTTCTGTTCTTCTGTTTCTGGCAGATAGGACTTTGGCAACATCCAGGAGCCCTAAACACAGGGGCACTGGATTCAAAGCTGAGTGGTTGAACATGCCTCAATTCAAGTCATGGTTGTACCACACACAGCATGGTAAACTTAAAGGGTTAGTTCACCTAAAAGGAAAATTAGCCCATGATTTACACCCCCTCAAGCACAATGTATATGTGGTGTATATGTCTTTCTTCTTTCAGACAAATAAATTAGGAGTTAAATTAAAAAAATATTGTGGCTCTTCCTGTCACGGTTTGTCACGGGTGCGAGAAATCACAGGCGGCAGGCAGAGATGTAGGATCCAAATGCAGGGGATTTTAATGAAAATAAACAATCAAACAACCCAGGAACAAAAATAAGACTGAGAAAGTTTAACAATCAGAAAAGGACTCAAACCTGCATGACACAAAACAACGACCGACCGAGAACAACTAAATCACAGGGGTATATATACACAGAAACGGAACAAGGTTAACAAGATAACAAGGGAGCGTGGTTAACAGGGGACACCTGGGGAAACCTAATCAGAGGAAAAACTACAAGAACTACAAAAATTCCACAGGAAACAGGACACAGAAAAGAACACAGAGATACTGCACAGATACCCAACAACATAAGTCCCACAGAGTGTCAGACACAGAACAGATGTGACACTTCCAAGCTTTATAATGGCAAGCTTTTTTGTTTTAGTCCATAAGTGCATCTATCCATCATATAACTGCTCCACACGCCTCCGGGGGTTAATAAAGGCCTTCTGAAGCGAAGCGATGTTTTTGTGTAAGAAAAATATCCATATATAAAACTTTATAAAGTAAATGATCTAGCTTCCACCAGATCGCCTTCCGTATTCAACTTACGGTAAAAATGTGTAACGCCCGCGCCTCCCGCAGTTCAAACCACTAACGCTTTTTCCGATCTGACGGAGCTAGATATTTTACCTTATCTTAAGAAGTTAAAGGCAACACACTTAAACCATAAGATAAATGGCACCTTTCCATTAAATAAACATACATGTCATCTTTACATTATTGACTATACATTTTTGCTCGAGGAAGCTACTCTATGCCTGCGGCGGTAAGTGCTTGCTCGTCACGAGTTAGACTTCGGTCATAGAGCCGGTGCCCCTGCACTCAAACCTACCACGACGTTTCCGGGAGCAACTGTTACAGCTGACACACCGTTGTCTATGTCTGACCATGTCTGCGACTTAAAGGGCACCTATTATGCAAAATTCCCTTTTATAAGGTGTTTGAACATAAATGTGTGTTGGCAGTGTGTGTACCTAACCACCCTATAATGGTAAAAATCCACCCACTCCTTTTTTTTAATCCATAAATCATAAGCAGTGTCTCAGAACAAGCCGTTTCCAGATTCCTGCAGTGTGATGTCACACTGCAGAGGCCCCGCCCACACATGTTGATGGACACTGACATACTAGCACAGACCCCTCCCTCTGAGACCTGTACACAGTCCGCCATGTTTATCTCCTCCAGAGCATTAACAGCAGCATTCAAGTAAGAGATGTGTTTTTATTAAAGCTACTAAAGTTCAGTCAGTCAAGAGCAGCGAGTGAATTTCTGTTTATCTTCTGTTGTTTGATAGAGAACTAGTCTAGTTTAATGACTACTCACGGATGTGGTGACATCAGCTCTGTGCGCATATGACAGGAGCATGTGTGTGTGTTTAAGTTGAGAGCGATACGGCTTTAAAACGCATGGAGATGATAATATTTCATGATGATGAAGAACTGCTATGTCACATGAACGTGTCTGCTATAGAGATGATCATTAAAACACACAGATATCATGTTTCAGTTTTCATTTGTGTGTTCTGTTTAGGCTCCGCCCTCTCGGGTGGGGAGCAGCAGCTCATTTGCATTAAAGGAGCCACACACAGAACAGCTCATTTTTCTTCAGCCCCAAAATTGCCATTTTCAAAATGGTATATTAAATGATCTGTTAGGAATTTTGATCTGAAACTTCACAGGCACACTCTGGGGACACCTGAGACTTATATGACATCTTTAAAAAAAGAGGCTTAATAGGTGCCCTTTAAAAATAAGTTTGTGCATATTTATTGCATAACACTTGTCATTCACAATTTCGTAGCCACTGGTCACCCTGTGTAGAAAACTAGCAGAAGACAAAAAAAGTGTTAAATAGCCTGTCGGTTTCGAATCAACATGCAAGTTACATAAACAAAACAAAAAAGCATGTTCTCACTCAATGTTGATTAAGCAACAACCTTGAATATGGATAAAATACTCAATGTGCTTGTTTGCTTTTTTGATAGTGAAAGCAACAGAGTAATAAAATAACATCTAGAAAGCAGTGAGTCACCATTGCCAATGCCCCAGCACTTATGCTGGAACTTAAAGATGTCCTGCAGACTAATGGCTTGAGTGGAGACAAGTGTCCAGCATCCTCCCTGACAGCTGTGCAGTCATGAGAGGAAGACAGACTGGCCTTGAAACCCAAGCTAGGAAGGAGAACCCATACCTCCTTGATGTATCTGGAGACACCCTGCACTCTCCTCTGTGAGGGCCTCATCGACACGACATCCTCAACAAAACCGTCTCCAGCGTGATGACACTGATCTTCAATCAGATGGAACTGGACAAATATTCTGATCTAATCTGACTTCTGATGTTGCCTGAATCATAGTCATACACTGTTTGTTTGTTGCCCAAGGGGAACGGGCACCCCGACTGACCCTGGTTTCTCCCAAGGTATTTTTCTCCATTCTGTCACCTAAAGGAGTTTTGGTTCCTTGCCTTTCCTTCTAATATGTAATACTAATATACACACATTTGGTAGCAGTATGTACCTTTGAGGTACTAATACGCACTCTTAAGGTACAAAGGTGTACCTTTTGAAAGCACTTTTTTAGCGTCTGTTTCCATGGTGAATCATCGATTCCTCGTTCTGTTGAGAATGTCTTGTGTGTTCACGGTTAACATACTCTGAGTTGGCTGAACTTACTCACAGATGCGTTTTTGGAACCAGCATACCTCGAGTAAGCAAGGTTTTGGTTAATCAACCGAGAGTTCAATGTATATGTGACGGTAAGTTAACCTCGCTTTCTGGAATACACCCCTGGACTCCCCACCTGTTACTCTCCTTAGCATCCAACGTCTGATTCCTTGTCTAAGTTCCTCATGTTCTCCATTTCCTGCAATCGACAAACTCTATGATCCTCAGCTAATTGACATTCCCAGTGACATTCCCTGATATTCCCAAATTCACCTCATCCTCTATCTCTGTCCATAACCTGACAACTACAGGGTTTTGCTTGAATAAAATCTTTGATAAGGTAAACGAAGCGGTAATGAATATAGCATGTGAAATACAACAGCATATTAAAAGACAAAATAAATGTACAAAGTCTAATGTTATCAAGTAGAGAACATGAATAAATGACAGGGGAGTTCATCAATTCCTCATAAATATAAGCATAATATTAGCACTTGTTTTAAAAGGTGTCTTTGCTGTTTGATAGGCTAAAGCGTGAAGAGAATGGAAAACGCTGGAATATTAGCTGAACTGTAAAAAAAACTATTTGAGACCCGCAGCCTTAATGTTTTGTCAACCAGCGCCCCGATTTTTTTTAAACATTTTCTGAAAACGACATACCCAAATAAAATTGTCAGCAGCTCTTAAACCCTATGCTCTATATTCATAAATCTGGTCTTATTTTAAACTCTAGACACTTCAAATAGTGTTACCCAAGAGTCATAATAGCTCAAAGTTGTATATGAACAGAGTAATGTACATGTAAATATACATGTAAGTGACTCACATTTTTATTTTTTTTATTCACTTCGGGAAAAAATTATGAGATTTTGAGGTCCTGAAAATAATATAAAATATTATAATATAAAACTGAATGTCTGATCATGTTTTGATTCAAATTTGAGGATGATTCTCTCAAAAATGTAGCTCCTGTAAGCTTTTATATCAAGAAAAGACTAGGCGTCCTTTCCAAAAGGGCTTTTATTTTAGAACATTTGTAATTGCAAAGAGTAGTTTTTTATTCAAATAAATCTGCAATAAACTGCTGATTATGATTAATTTACAGTTACTGAAAAACTAAATGAACTATTTACAGAATTTTTAAAGTGTAAAAAACTAATTTAGTTGATAAAAACATTCTGTCTGATACCCCTTTTCCACCAGAATGAACCGGGTGCTAGTTCAGACCCAGTGCTAGTACCAGTTCGTAGTTGGTTCGACTGAGGAGGCTTCTAAGAACCGTTTGCTTTTCCACATGCTGAGAGCCACAACAGAGCCAGGTCTTTACATCACTGTATATGTCTCATCTTTCTCAGCAACGCTAGCGAGGTAGCGGGAAACACAAACACACCAGGCATGTTCTAGATGCATTGACGCTACGCAGACCGACCCGCATATGATATAAAAAAAACGCACAAGTGAATCAAAAGCATAAGGAGTCATATGCTCTCGCTGGACTCGTTTTCATCGGCAATCGGTCTGCACAGCGCCAATGCATCTCGAACAAGCCTTCCATCAACAATGGCGAATGTTGCGTTACTATTGATTCCCATGGCTTTACGACATCATAAATCATCGGCATCAAAACACAGCGAAAACAGCGAATCCAACGCATTCATGCAACTCACAGTAATTTGTATATACGGTGATTACAAACGAGCAGCAGCTATTAGCTCCATTAGCTGCTATTTAAAAAATGGCGGATCTCAAGTTTGTGTTCATCTTGTTGACCCCGCCCCCAGCACCTGACGTAATCGGTTCTTACTTCTAGCCCAGCAATGTTTTGGTGCTACTTAAGAACCACTTTTCCTGGCTCGGAGATGGTGCTTTGGATGTAGAAAGACAAAGAACCGATTTGAAACTAGCCTCTGGCTCCGAACTAGCACCAGCACTGCCTTGGTGGAAAAGGGGTAATAGAGTCAGCGTGCTCCACTGCGGTGTTGCGCAATCTCACAGGCAGGCGCCCGGATACCATGGAGACGGTGACTAGAGGCATATGCACCAATAATGCTTACAAACACAGCGTAAGATAATGCCTTGTGATTGGTTACTATGTCCGTCAATCAAACCTTTGCTGTCAAGGCATTGATTGCCTTTATCCAACGAAAACCACGCGTGCTTTGATTGACAGCTGGTGGAGCGAGTAATGCGCTAACTCTGTATAATGTCTCGTCAGAGAGCCTGTGATTGAAGCAGAGAGACCTGGGAGGGTTTAACGTGACAGGAAGAGTCCACAGCACAGGGGAGATCGTCAGAAACGGATTAGAATCGATATTTCATTGAAAATGGACACGATTGATTACTCTAACTCAAAACGCTCATGCAAACAAAGGAGTATTTTTTTGTTTTTTTTCCTTATTTTTTTGTTGTTTTGGATTAAAAAGTGGGATGCATTTGGAAGAGTGGACTCTAACACGGACATCTATGCTGTTCTTTTTTGGATTCGTCCGATCTGATCTGCACGATAGGAGATGAAAGATGACTACCGGGTTTATTATGCTAATGTTTAAATAGCTAGCGCTTCAGCGTTTCATTTAACCCAGTGGTCGCCAACCCGTCGATCGCAATCGACTGGTCGATCTTTATCACTGTCCCAGTAGCTCCCGATAAACAACATGTAACAAGTAGAATTAGGTACTGCTCCTTTAAGGCAGAACGCACACACTTTCACTCGCTGATGAGTGGATGTGCGAGCTGTATGAACATCGCATGTATGCGTGTAATATTTCTGTTGCTCTATGCACTGTTTATTTTCTGTTCAATAACGCTGTTTGTAGTGGAGTGTTTTGCAAACTACCCCATGTGTGCGTGGGATCAACGACGCGCGGCGCCCATCGCGCATACAGCTCAACTAACGCGATCGTTATAAATGACATAGTGACATAAAAGCAGATCATAATTAATTCAGCGCTGTTGCTGCTGCGGTGTGTCACGTGACAAGCAATGACGCATCACCATGGAAAATCCCTTCTCCATGTCCCTGGTAGTGTGTGCGCGCTGGCTTTAGTGGTGTATTCAAGGGCACTCGTAAAACTGATGTTTGTTGTGACTGCCAGCAGGGGTGCCGCTAAGGGGGGGAAAGTTAGAACGATTCTAAGGGCCCATGCACTTTTGGGGGCCCCCAGAGATTGGTTTTATTAGTAGTAACAGTACTAGCAGTAATGTAATATAAATTCTAAATGTATAAACTACCAGAGTAACAAATAAAAGAAAATTACGTCTTATTTCTGCATTTCTGGCAAAATTACCCCCCTAAATGGTACGATAGGGGGGCCCAACTTCATATTCTTTCATAGGGCCCAAAATTGCTAGCAGCGCCCCTGACTGCCAGAGTTGTATGCAGGGCGAGCGCGGAGAGGGGAAATCTATATCGTCTATATCGTAGCTTTTTTCGATAGTAATATCTTGAAAGTTCATATCTAGATGTAGATACGATAGCGATATATCGTTCAGCCCTAAACTTGACTACGTGTTTTATTCACATCAGACACACATTATATAGTGGCTATATAGTTTACTCTATTCTTCTCCAGTTCAGCAGCGCTCACTTACTTTCATGTGTTTCGTGAGACGAAGATAAACTTGTGATGTAAATCCGACAGATCAGATTCTCTGAGGCGCCGCCCATCGAGCAGTATCGATCAACTAACACACATTTGCTCACACATATTTGAAAATCAGAATAGTTAGTCAGATAGTTCATGACATAGTTAGCAAGTTTGTGAATATTTTGAATAAAAAAGAAAAAACTAAATAAACCCGATACAGCTGAGCTGTCATACAGCGCTGGTGCGGCTGCGGTGTATCACGTGAGAAGCATGATGCGTCTCCATGGAAACAATAAGGCCATGCGTTCTGAAATATTCAGCCAGAGAATATGGTCATGTTTCTGCAAAATAAAGCTGAAGTCCAGAATACAGACGACTGCTGTTATTACTGTAACTGTTATTTAGAGTTAAATCAGGCCTGTGGTAGTTGAGTTAGGTGACTTTAGTTTGTTAATTTGTTTTAATTTGTTAAGTAAATTGTGTTTTGTATTTAATTATATATTTAAGTATACTTTAAACTTGTAAGAAATTGTTCAATTTAAATAATTAAATAAAAATTTAATAAAAAGCCATTCTTTAATCTCATCCATCTCATGTTGTGGCTCTTTTTTTAAAAGTATCGGTTTGGCACCGGTATCGGAAAAAAACAAACGATACCCAACCCTATTTTATCTGTTTTTATCTTCTAATCTTGTTTTAATTGTTCAGGTTTCCATGTTTCATCAAGGCGGTGTGTGAAGAGACCATGGTCTGAGGAGGAGACACAAGCTGTGATGAAACACATGAGGCCTTTTATTCACAGTGAGCAGTGCCTGAAGTGCAAGGAAAAGCAACAACCCATCTTAGAGACGAGATCCATTCAAAACATTAGAGATTTTGTACGCAACAGAGGCGTGGCCTTTAAAAGGCATTCAAATGCTAAAAATTAAATGCACTTTTGGACAGCCTTTACCTTTCTAGGCATGTTCAAAAAGTTGGTGTCCTGTGTTCAGAAATGGTTTAGGCACTTCATTTATTTTGCTCACAGGCAGTTTGTTTTGCTATGTGGTTAGCCTGGCCCTTTTAATGGCAGGATTAATTTTTATTTTCCTTAAAAATTTTTGCAATGATGTCCATTGTTAAGGAATTGATTCTTGAGGTGACTATATCAAATATAGTTCAGTGATTCAACAAATGTTGTGTTGTGTTTTGTGTTTATAATGACAAACTCCGATTATCAATTTTCAACATTTTTTGCTTAAATGCAGATGAGTTAAGTTTAGTAGTCAAACACACTGAAATCAACTAATGAGCTAAATATATTGGTAACACTTTACAAAACGGGTGCACTAATATGCATTAATTCATGCTTAACTAATGCACAGATAATCATGAGTTAATGTGTTACTAATGGTTAACTAACCCATTTATTAATGATTACTGCATCAGCAACTAATGAAGATTCGACATGATTAATAGATTAAGTAATCATTTTGTTATTAGTTAAATGTGTCATAATGTATTAATTCCTTAATAACATATTATATTAACTAATAATGTAAATTAATGTGTTAATTACCACAACGGGTCAAAGCCATGCATTTCAACTTCCAGTTGTGTGCTTTAATTAATCATTAGCTAATGATTTACAAATGTGTCATTATGTTATGACTTTACTTGTTGGGGCACATGACTATTAACTAATTGATTAAGTAATATGTAATTGTGGTTATTTGTTTTGAATTAATTTTGAATTAGTTAATAGTCATGTGATACCAATATACTTGGTAAGACCTCAGAAAGTTTGAGATCCTATTCGCAATCTCCACAAAACAACAAAAGAGCAAGCATAAATCCAGCATATAGCGTCAGTTCTGTTAGGTAACGTTAGTGAAGCTCGCATCAGCTGACTGTCAGCTGCTCACATCTACATGGGAAAACAACGTCTATCACAGCATACATATATATAAGCTCCTTCAGTATTATCAGCAGCCTTCGCGTTCTCCAGAGCTCATTTACCCTCCTCCACCCCCAGCTCCTCCTCTCGTCAGTCAGGATTTTGTATTCTTATTCCCCTTGAATCAGACTAAATTCCTGAATTACATGATTCAGGAATGATCTTATCCATGCTAAGCTGCATGGATGCGCAGGATGTTCTTGCCCAGAAAAGAACCATTCCGCCAATCCAAACTATATTCTAATAGTCAATCAATCATCTTTGACAATAGTGATCCTGACAGAAATATAATAATGTGATTAGGTTGTGTGAGAGAATTGAGGTTGTTTCACTGTATTAAGATTATAAACCTACGCTTCACAAACAGGAAAGGGAGTGGGTGAGTGCATTTTCTTTAAAACTTTGACAATGTCAATCAAGACATTAAAGTATGGAGGCCTTCAAGTTACTTAATAGGCTAATTGAGGCTTCATTCTCCTTTATATGTTGCTGCTTTTTATGTTCTTGTTGCATTCTATAAACCCTTACTATTACAATTGCTAGTAAAGCTGATGAACTCTGATATAAATCCTTTTTAAATAGATTTTTAACTCACTCCCAAGGCGTCAAAATCCCAAGCATGGTCAAGTGCCTTCCGCGTCGCAGTGAAGACGCTAAAGGCACTCCTAGGCGTCACAATATCGACGCGCAGTTGTTTACCCAATGCATCAGATCAAGACGCATTTTATTCTTTGCATTTGTAAAAGCAGACATGATTTTATGAATATCTGATTAATATTTAAAGGTCCTAGTGGATGCAACACTGTTTTTGTGTTATGCTCCTAGTTGATTTAATGACTCTTGGCCCACCTGTAGGTAGACCCCATCAGATAAGAGCTGTGGTGTTTTCTGTACACTTGTGTAGCTTGACAGAATTTGATTGTAGGTGCTTATGTTTTCTAGAGGAAGAAGTGTAGAATGGAGTGATTGTCCTCCTTATGTACATTATCTGCAAAGTATCCCGATGAGTTAGTTCCAACTTATGTGCCAAATTGTAATGCACAACAAAAGTCAAAAGAGAAAACAAAAAATGACCTCCTAATATATTCCATATTAATATAATGGTGTGCCTCAGTCACTTTGGTCTTATAATCCATGTGTCCTGTCAAAGCAGGTTATACCAGGTGTGTGTGTGTATGATGACATCACTGACCTTGTACACCACACTGTCCTTATAGACTGTGCTACAGAAAAGTCTTTACAAACCACCAGGAAGTCTGAAAAAAGCCTTTTTTTATATCTCAGTTGTGCTAAGAAAATCTTTTAATTTTAAGACGTGTATAGGTTCGCTGATTTTTTTCATGATTTTTGATGTTTTTTGTAGCTCTAGCACCACTGGAACCCAGTGTCCCCACAGCCCTGTGCCCAGTCTGATTTGCTCAAAAATTCAAATATTGTGTGTGTGTGTGTGTGTGTGTGTGTGTGTGTGTGTGTGTGTGTGTGTGTGTGTGTGTGTGTGTGTGTGTGTGTGTGTGTGTGCGCATGTTTTTGTGAAATATCAGGACACAAATGTGTATAATGACATGGGTATGACACAGGTATTACAAAAAGAGGGTGAAATATGAGGACGTTCCCCATGTCCTCACTTTTCAAAATGCTTATAAATCACACAGGATGAGGTTTTATCACAGAAAGTAAACTGTGCAGTCTCCTGTGATGGGTAGTGTGTGTGTGTGTGTGTGTGTGTGTGTGTGTGTGTGTGTGTGTGTGTGTGTGTGTGAGAGAGAGAGAGAGACCCTGCCTTGGAAAACCCAGCTAAAGTAATTTTTTGTGATTCACTGTTTTCTACATTAAATCATCCTACACAATGTAAAGAACATTCTGTGAAAATATAACCTTGATTCTGATTGAACATTGACCGAATAAGACCAGGTTAAAGATTTGCTGAATTTCGGGCTCAGAAAATCGTGTGTTTCAGAAATTCCAATTTTAAAAACAAGCTTATTTTAAAAATTGCAACACATTTGAACCATAACTATCCTGACTATATACTACATTAAAGCTGAGATTCTCACATTTTCAGTCATATGTGACACATTTATTGGAAAATTCCTAACGTTTTGTAAATTAAGTCTATATATTATGACGTGCATGTCCAAAAAGCATGAAACATTGAAACGAATGGGGGTGTCAGTAGATATGTCATTAATAGGCCTATAATTAATGAATGTATAAAAAATAAATAGGCTCAAACTTTTTTTTTTGTCATAACTGTGAATCTTCACATCACTTGTCTCACGATTCGATTAGGATTTACAGGGTAACGATTCGAACATAACGATTCTCAATGCATCACGTTCCCCCCACCTATTTTATTATTAATAACTATTATATTGTTGTTGTTGTTGTTGTTATGCCTATTTTATCTTTATCAAAAGTAAGAACAAAGATGGAAATAACAAACAGTGTTTCCCCAACTGTTCCCCAAACGTTCACTTAAGCCGTAACAGTTTGGCTTCCGGAATTGCAGGATGTTGACGTAATCACGGATGCCCCGCTCGTGATATTTTTCCTGGTTCCTACGTTAGAGCCCTGCATTTCAGCCCGCCCTTTTTACGCCCCTAGGGCCGGGCTTCGGGCCAATTTTCACATCATACCTCATTCGCAGCAGGATTGTTTTAAGCTTCTCCTTCTTTTTATAATTTAGACATTCATTAATTAAAAGGAACTATGAGATGTGCTTCACTGGTGGAAACAATACGAGACCGTGCTAGCATGACTTCATGACTTTCTCACACAGTGTATAGAGTCCGCACGGGCCAGCAACGACATACGTTCCTTCAGCGCAGCTGCAAGAGTTATGGCCTTTTTAACATTTCATTAGTTTCCACTGATCAGATCTATCTATCTGATTGTGAATTTGTGTTTCAAAAAATGCATTGATTGTTTAAACCACATATGTAAATTTTACTCCTGGCAAATTGTTCATAAATAAACGTGTAAGAGTGTTATACGCTATATATGACATGTTGTAGTCAGATATGACAGCTCTTCTGTAACACGCATCGCCGCAAAAGAGTAAAGCAAGCAAACACGCAAACTACCTCAAGTGAAGCTGAAAGTAAGTCTCAGATCCTCAAAAACACGATCATCTTCATTAAAACTAGAGACTAAATGATCTTACCAGTGCATAGCTCGCTCTTTCTCTTATTGCAGTCTTTGATTTTGAAATTAGCTAATGATAGCTTAAATAAAATGCAGCTCATATCTGTCGCTTTCGTTGATGTGAACTCCGTTAAATGTGCATCTTGTGCAGGAATTGAAGTTAGGATTTACTTTCGTTTTGCGGAAAGGTGTAAGGGAAGACAACCTGCATGTTGTTTTATTTTTATTTTGTTTATTATTTTATATAGCCCGTTTCGTTAGCGAGCACCGTTGCGAGAAGCATCAGCCTGTCTCAGCTTGTCAAAAATGCCTTTTTAACTGTGGTGCTTGAAGTGTTTTATATCTATGGATTTTATTATAGGCAAGACAAGTGTTGATTTGAGAGGCTATATTGATCAACTCACTGTCGGTTAGCGGCCGCTTGGTCATCAATTAAAAAAACTAAAACTTTAACAAACAAAAATTGCTATCAAACAAAACTGAACTATTTAAATGGCTGCAGTGTAACTCCTGTTTATGCTCGCTTTAGAGCCAATAGTTCTGAAACCAAGTAGTTAGCACAATATGTGTGTGTGTGTGTGTATATATATATATATATATATATATATATATATTAGGCTGGACTCAATAAAAAAATTAATCTAATTAATTAGAGGCTTTGTAATTAATTAATCGAAATTAATCGCATTTTAATTGCATATAAATATTTGACCTGAGAACAGTGAAAAGTTATTTTTTCACATGGATTTTTAGTATACCATTGAATAATGACTGAATACATAAGCTTAATCAACAAAATTTTGTTTATTTATTTATGTCCAGCGTTTGCGTTGAGGTGATATTTGAGGCTCGACACGCAAATTCCTTGTTGCATAGCTTCCACACAACCATGCTCTTGTCGACGCTTCCATCCTTTCGTTTTTTAAAACAAAATTTCCCATCCACGGGCCAAGCAAAGCAGTCTCGCCAGCTTCTTCGTTCATGTTCACTGTGGTTTGTTGTGTTCAGAGGTCAAGAACGCTAGTTGGTGTTCCAGTATAATCAGTCCGTCAAAACTCATTCATCAAAAAACGCTCGCGTGCAAAAATAAGTTAAAATTGTTATCTATTTTTCCGTAATTAATCTTAATTAACGCTAGCGTTAAAGTTACGCAATTAATTAAATCTTACAGTCCCAGCCCTAATATATATATATATATATAATTTTATTATTTTTGCATACAAAATGAGAGACTTTACACAGTGTTCTGTTGTGTTATTTTCACCCTTTAATTAGTCTGCACAAATTGAATTAACAAAAACAGCGCACACGATAACTGAAAACAAATGTAGATTTCACATGGCGTTTTGTGCTCATAACTTCAAGACAATTGCACAGATAATTGATCTGTAACATTCACGTTTAGTTTCAGTTTGATTGGACTTTCAGTTTGTTCTGTTTCCCGCCACTCGTCTGTCTCCCTGGTTAACATCATCATTAGTTCATTTGTGTCAGCTGTGATCTGTTAATTATCCTCATTTGTATTTGCTATTTAAGTTCCTCCTGTTCACTCTGTTCTCTCTTTGTCCGATCGCAGATATGTTTGTGCGTTGTGCTGTTGCCCGGCTATCAGTCTTGGCTTTATGTGAGAGTTTGTATTGTTGTGGCAAAAATACGTTAACTCCGTAGCATTTCTGAATAAGAGACAAACCTTAGCCAATTGTGTCTTTAAAGATTTAATTCCTTGCAAGATTTATAAAGCACATTTACAAAAACAGATGTGGTACCAACGTGCAGGATCGTGCAACGTACAGTATTAAGGAATAAGAATAAGAACCAAACTAACTCATAAAATAACAGACATGTAGATAAGCCCTGACTAACTAAAACTCCTATATAGTTCAAGCAATGCCATAGGCTAAGGAGGATAAATGAGTCTTCAATCTAGCTTTGACAGTGTCCAATATTGGGGAGGATCTCACAATTGAAGTGCATTCTACAACCTTGGTCTTTAAGCGGGACCGAGGAACAGAAAGAAGCGATTGGTTGCACAAATGAAGAGATCTTGGTACAGAATGTGGTTGAAGGAGATCGCAATATACTGTGGGGCAAGCCCATGCAAAGCTTTATAGATATACAACAAAACCTTAAAATCAACTCTGTATCTGACTGGTAGCCAACGTAAGGAAGCGAGAACCGGAGTGATATGCTCTCTCTTCCTGGTTCTCGTCAGAAGTCTAGCTGCTGCATTTTGGACCAATTGCAAACAATGTATAGAGGAATGAGATAAACCTATATATAGTGAATTCCAGTAATCAAGCCAGGATGTAGTAAGTGCACTATTTCAAGGTTACTTTTTAAAGAGGAACTATTTTAATGTGGAAATGGACGTAAGATGAAAGAAGCTTCCTTTGACAGTAGAATTGATCTTCTTATAAAATAATAAGTCTGAATCAAAGATAACACCTTGGTTGTTCAATGTTGACAGGGAGCATAATTCATTTTCAATATTGGCAATACAAAATGAAGATCCAAATGAAATCACCTCAGTTTGTCCCCATTTAGGTTTAGGACATTTTCTGACATTTCCTCCACACAGGAAATCAGGTTTGTGATGGAGTTTCCATTGCTGGACTTGACAGGAAGATAAAATTGTGTTTCGTTTGCATAGTGATCATATTTCTGAAAGATAGAGCCAAGAGGAAGCATGTATAGAGAGAAAAGCAGAGGACTCAAAATGGAGCCTTGTGGGGCCCCGCATGTAGATAGAATAGAATAGAAGAATAGAATAGAAAGAGCTTTATTGCCAAGTGTGCTTTCACACACAAGGAATTTGTTTTGGTGCTGAAGCTTCCAAGCAACAAAGTAACATGACACGAGACATATGACAACAAAAACACAACTGTATACACAAGTGCAACCGTAGGTATTCTTACTCCGTTCCAACAGCATAGTGACAAGACATGGGACATACGATGACCAAGACAACATAATCAGCTGAGGGGTTCACACCGAGGCAGCCATTTGCGGCGCCAACTTTGAACCAGAATATAGAAAGCAGATTCGCAAGCATACATATGCAACAAAAACATAACATAGCATGACACAGTACACGTGGTCACGTGCTGGCATTTTTTGTGTGGGAATATGAAGGCAGGGGGAGAGAAGAGAGAGAGATTGTGAGAGGCAGACGGATGGAGGGGGGCTGGGATGGGGAGGGTTATGTGTGGTGTGAGTAAGAGTCTGAGTTGTGTTGTGTGAGAATGGCAGCCACAACTTCAGATGTTTTCAAAGTTCAGTTCAATGGCTTGTCCTTGAAGAGAGATAAGGCAGTGCACAGGGAGTGATAGCAAGAAACCGTCTGACAGGCTGACCTCCCAACCGAGAGAGATAGGAGAAGGGGAGAAGTTACTTTTTTAATTTGTATTAATCCATTTTTTCTGATCTTCGGTCATTTGGCCGGATCATAATTAATCAAACCATTCTGATCCTCAGCGTTCCTGGCGAACCGGTTCATGCAGTGACTTTGACCGGTCTGACTGCGAAGCTGGATGAAATGTCTGAGTCCGTAAAAGTTCACCAGCCTGACCCCCGATGGAGCCCACTCTTGCCTGCGCATCCGCAGTCCGGACTGAGATGTTACGGTGCAGTTCGTCAATCAGTATCACTCTCTGATCTAATACCTTCAGTCGGTCACACACATCCCCGAAGTGCCCATTACCAAAGCACGACTCCTGTTGAAGAGGAGTCGTGCTTACCAATATTAACTGAAAATGTTCGACCCTTGAGATATGAGGAAAACCAACTTAATCCAACCCCCTGGATGTCAACCTCTTTCTCCGGGCGATTTAATAACATGGATGATCTATTGTGGCAAATGAGAAAGAGAATTAAGATGATCCCGTCTCCAGAATACAAGGAGCACAAAATTTAATTTGTCACTTTTAACAAAGCAGTCTCAGTACTATAAAATGTCCTTAATCCTGATTGAAATTTACTGAGCACGTTACAGTCAGTCAAATAAGAGGAAAGCTGTAAATAAATGACCTTTTCCAGAATTATGGAGATAAATGGGAACTTTGAAATAGGTCTATAATTATTTAGAATATCAGGGTCCATATTTGTGTTTTTCAGAAGAGACTGCACCACAGCATGTTTAAAGCTTGTGGGAACCACTCCGCTGATCAGCGAGCTATTTATTATGGCCAAAATGTTGGGGGCAACAGAATTAAAAATGTCTTTAAGAAAACGTGATGGGACAACATCAATAAGAGAATTGGTAAGTCTCAATGAAGACAGCTGGACGAGCGAGACAGGGTCGAAATGCCTGAAAGACCTGGCAGTGGCAGGCAGCAAGGGTTCAGGGATAGCCTACTGAAGTAGGGTTCTGGACAGTATCTATTGTTTTAGAAATGACTTTGGGCATTTTTTTGCAATTACTTCAGAGAAGTAATTAGCTTTGGCAGTTTTGACAGGAATTTGATAATGCTTTAAGGAGTAAAAGAATATTTCATGACACCTAAGTTTATCTTTCTTCCTCTTGCGCTCTGCTTTCCTGCATTGCTGCCTAATAGAGCGGGTATGATGGTTAAGCCAGGGCTGGATATTCATCTTATTTCAAGATCTCACCGATTTAAGAGGCGTTACCTGGTCCAGAATATCAGTACAAGTTGTGTATTATATATATATATATATATATATATATATATATATATATATATATATATATATATATATATATATATATATATATATATATATATATATATATATATATATATATATATTTTTTTTTTTTTTTGTTTGATGTTTATTAATAAGCAGCCTATAAAAAGGGAGGATCTAGAGTACCTAGAACGGGTTGTTCCTGAGACAGATTCCCTGTGTTGACGTGAGGTTCCGGTTTGTTGCTTTGAATGCGCACCAGTGAGTTGAAAGAGAAGTGATTGTTGCACTTGCCTGTACACTGTTTGTTCAAGCCTACTCCAAACGAAGCGTGTTGGCACAACGGCGGATACAGAGCTATCCAAAGGGTTCAGGTCAAAGATGCTTCATCGTTCCGTCTCATAGCACTCAATATTGAACCTGTGATATGCACCAATCTGGTCAGTGATTTTCCGCCTGCTCTCCACACTCATTCACACGTGTTCTCACGTCATTCTCTTACACACACCCTTTAGCTTCCATTCTCAGCCACACTTATTTACGCCATTCATAAACGCACACATTAACATACACATCCATTCTTACATTTAAAGAGGGGATGTCAGCTTTCAGAAGATGTAAAAATCTCAATTTCAAAAAAGTGACTCTTATGAATGATTTTGAGGTCCAGGGTCACATATAGGTTATTAATATGGATAACTGGTTGCTCCAATGTACAATAATGCTAATACATTTTTTTATACAAGTATTGCAAGTAGCGGAAAACTTCGCGGGTTACAACTGTAACCCTGGTTCCCTGAGAACAGGACACTATGGGGAAACGCCTCAGTCCATGCATCCCAATTCGCATACTATCCGTACTAAATAGTATTCGAAAATAGAATTAGTATGTCCCAAATCGTAGTATGTAGAAAAGAATATTCCAAAGATACCCGGATGGTCAACTATTTCCGGCCAGAATTCGAAGTGCAAATCGACGCGCACTCTAACAGCTGATATTGCCCACAACCCATTGCGAGTTGGATGAGGATTAGATTATAACTACAAACACAGATGAAAAAGTGTTTAAAACTACAAACATGAGGGATGTGCGAGTCTGACGGTTTAGAGAGTAGAGAGGTTTAGATGTTATCCACGTTATATTTCACCTGCAGCAGCACTGAGAAATTTTGTAATGATACGTTTGGCCATTAACTTTTAAACACATCATCATATTCAAACTTTAAACACACGAGGAGAGTCTCTGAATTAAAAACACATGACTGGCAGATCAACGTGCTACTACATTTCTCTCCGATACAGTAGGAAATGAAACTGAATGTGGAGGATCTGAACTGTGACGATGATTGACAGGGCAGTTTAAACGGTGAGGGGAGGCACGTAACTAAGCGACAGAGTCTGTTAAAGATGATGAAGTAGTATGTCTTAAAGTTACTCAAAAGTATGTACTTTTTCTTCACAAAAAGAGTACATACTTTTAGGTCATAGTATAAGTAGGCGAATTGGGACGCAGCGAGTGTGACTGGTATCTGAAGCAACTGTAAAATCAAGGCAATTGTATTGGCCACCAACAGCATATGACATCAATCTTGTGCGTATATAATGGATGTCTAGAGAACATGTCATCCACTTCTTCTTATAAAGGGGCTTTAAGGGTTAAAACCGGAGCAGATGCCGCCGCTGTAGTTGCTGCACCAGTGCGTAGAGAATGAGCTGTATAGCGTTGAATTGTCCGAGGAGGCGTAGGTGACAAGCAAACAGGCTCTAGACATTGGTTTCTCCGCCTGCGTGACAAACAGTGGCTCCTGCGGACCGGCACTAGGACCGCACCTCAAGTAGGTCATCATGGAAATCAGAGGACAAAAGACTGTGTTAGACTCAGAGATATACATGACTACACCTTCACCATTTCTAGCACAACATGAACGTGAAGAAATTTCACCACCCCTTAGAAAACCAAAAAAAGCTGTGAGAATGACGGTCCATGACGGCATCAAATCTTTGGACCTTCCCACTAAGATACACTAGTTATTTATTTATTTTGGTAATTTGCTGGTAGTGTCAAAGTTGTTGGCCTTGATGAATAACTGTATTCTATACGTTTGACCCGTGTACGATAATTTCTTAAAAAGACAATAATTTTGAGCTTCTGGAATGATACTTGGACATTTCCAATATGGCAAAACTGAACCTTGTGCAAATGGCCGGTCATTTAAAATACGCCAAAATAACTAATATCAGAAAGGTTTATTAAAGGGATATTTCACTGTTGGAAAGATGAATGTGTATTTAAATTAGGTCATTTATGTAGTAAAAAAAGTAAAATTATTTTAGAAGTTGGTGCCTTCTAGACTTAGAAAACTCCCAAAATCACTCCAGAAAACTCTCCAGAATCCAAAGGCGCAGAGACTCCCAACTGTCGCTACTGTCCTGAGGTTGTAGGTTTAACGTTACCTAAGGTAGGTGTGCTGCTCCCAAATCCGGCAAATGCCACAGGATGATTGATTTTAAGGTGTGATCTTAGATTAGCGGTATATCCTCGCAAAATGGATTCTGCTACAAATACGGCATACTGCCTCGTCCAAATTCACCAGCTGCCTCTTGTCATATGCCTCCAAGCCAAAATTTGCCCAAATAGGCGACACAATATTTGGCTTAGACACTAGATTTGTGGCCATTTTTTAATAATGGACTGGAGGCAGAGAGGCTGTGTTGGAAAGGGATGAAGACGCCACTGGCACTTTAGCTGATGATATCGAGTTTGCTGTAAAGTTTAAGAGACCTGCAAAGATTTTCTTACCTTGTGTGGGATGTGGGGAAGTTGTTCAATACAGTCGCTTAAATGGTCAATGTTGATTTTTGGAATTGTAACACCCTTGTCATCTTCCAAGCCAGCGCTCTTGCCTTCTAAATATGTTATTCTATAGGGGCCCAGAAAGTTGGCCTCTAATTTGCCACCTTTTCATTGTTCTATTCTGATATTTTGTTTCCACACATTGTCACCCACAGAGGTTGCGTTTTTTCTCCTAACCCTTTCTTGGGAAGCAGCCACATGTGATTCTGCCTCTTCTTCCATTGAAAGGTTTTGCTCTACACTCTTGTCAATCTGAAAAGAAAATGACAATTTTGGCATTAGTACCAACGCATAAGTCATTTGTCAATTTATTTCACATGGAAATGAGCAGAAATAAGTGAATACAGCCTCTTATTTACATGAGGTAAACATAAAGCTGCTTGGTTATTTTATCATGCATAACTGCTGCCGTAATAACGGCCCATTTCAAATGTTTGTGCATTTCAGTAATAAAAGTATAGATCTTTAAAATGCATCCAAATTACAGCAAAACGCAACCGGTGGCAGGTGGTGGGAGACAAACACTGACATTCTGCATTCGGATAGCAATAAAATCACAGACTAGCCAATGATTAATATCTTATGACCCCATGAGAAACAATTACCGTCCGAATAGGGCTTAAGAGTATGAACTGCCACAATCAAAACTAGCTAGCTTGTTAGCTTGAGAATACTAGCCCTAAAAGTTGGTGAAACATCTGATTTAAAGCCTAGCGATGACACTTCGACACTGTGAGTGAACATTTAAAAGGATGTTTTATTTTGAAGTGAGATTTTCATTGTCTATGTTTTTCAAATGTGGTTGACGTGTTTCAAAGTGATCATTTGAATCACTTGTTCAAAGTTAACAAGAATCGTTGCTTTTATTGAGTTTACATTTGGGTCTTAGGACACTCCCAAAATAGAACCCCTTTTATGAATGTATGAATTTAAGCCCAAATGCAGTCGCCAGAAGTAAAAAGCTAAAGGTAGGCTATAAACGGACTTCACCATGGTCACTCGACCTCAACGTCACCATCATTTTTCCCAGAACGTTGGACTAGTTTATAAGAGCACAATTATGAGCACAAGGTTGTGAAAGCGGACTGAATTTACCTTCTCTTTGGCGTGATTACGTTTAATCTTCCCGACAGCCTCTGTAGTCCCATTTAGCAGTCACTTTTTAGCAACCACCTTTTAACGTAATGACTTCAAACAATCTCTAGTGTAATACTGATGTATTTTATGTCGTAGAATAAAATGTGAAAGTGTCTTAAGCTTGTGTTCACCACTGACCTTATTTCAGTCATTTCACCAAAATCCCATTGAAACTCACTTTGCCTACAAAGTGATGTATTAACTGCACCAATCTGTAGATGATTAATCTACATGGGTATGTGTCAGGGGAAATAAAAATATAGTAGCACAAATAAATACATCAGAATAAACATATACAATTGAGATGAGCAGTTATTTTCATGTAGGTCTAAACTAGACAAAAATAGTAATTAATTGTAAAATATCACTGCATTAAATTGTCACTGCATGTAAATATAGATGAATCTTTATTAAAAGATATTCAGTCAAGATCAGTGAGTGATTTCTTTTGTCTTTTGTTATGTCGATATTATAGCCAATGACGATATTCTCCGGCTTTCCCTGTTATCACTGTTATAAGGTAGGGGGTGCTATTAATGATGTTTTCATCATCGTTCTGAATCACATCCGGACGTAGTCTTTTACTAAAAAGTGATTTTTGCAGCTTTATGCTCAATGTTGTTTTTTCATGAAGCGCGAGAGAGCGGTGCGTGATTCACAGGTGACTTTCAATCTCAATCATGCTCCTCCCATGTCTCTCGCTCGGCGACCTCGCATGAAGCTAGAATAAGGCCACATTTACACGTTTTTTTACACACCATCGTTTTAAAAGAACTAATCAACCCACATAAAAACGCAGTCGAGCGCCGCCATAACTATGCCAAACCTATTGGCGGCAGTGTAGGGAGAAAGATTACACTGGCGTTGACTGGCAAAGTTCATGTTTACGCTCACTTAAGACATAACCGACTCTACGAGACATTTTGACATTATTTTGTGTGAATATTCCTGCGCTGTGAGACACGTGGTCGTGCTTATGTTTGTTGCTTCGCGAGTACCAAGACACTCTAGTCTACGAGCGCTTGAATTTTTTAATTGGCAAAGGCGTGAATGATCAACTTCCGTGAAGATGCAGCACTGGCCCGAGCGGGCATGTGGCAGTTGCGGCAACTGGCCCGAGTGTCTTTCATGCTGGCACCTGACCATCAGGCAGTCCTTATTGTCGACCGGAATTCAGGGGCGGGGGATTCCCCAAAACAATGGTAGGGGAAACACTGAATGTGAATAATGACATTGCAATCATTTGACATTGAAGTCCCACTGAACCGGAAGTAGCAAGTGAGTTTTCTTCAGTGCTGTGACGTATTTCCAAGTGAAACGCAATATTGAATAGTAGGGTTTGACTTCAGCGCTCCTCCTCTCCATCTCTCGCTCGTAGCAGACTAATGGTTGTAGGGGAGTGGTTACACATTTTCAAACCTAAGCTGTCAAACTGACGTAATCTGAGAAGGAACGCGGTTACTTCCAGACCGGAAGTAACTTTTCAGACTTTGATTAAAGATTACAGCGTCAAACAATTTTTTCTGTGAATTAACTTGCACTGATTAATTGTTCACCCTAATACATGTAATATGTCCTAACAAGGTAAATAGGTTCAATTTTGATTTCATGAGGACTTTAACCCCTCTCAAAATGCTTGCAACAGATGCGAAAACCACAAAGTTGAACCCAATCCATGACGGATGAAAGTTTCCAAGGCAGTGTGAAAATGTGTTTGAGACAACATGAGGTCATATTTATTTTTTAACGTGTGAAAATGTCTGACTTTTAAGGCCTGTTCACAAGGTAAGATTTTCACACGCGTTTAACGCCTCGTTACTAAACAAAGGGCGTCAATGTGAGTGTGCACACCAATGAGCAAAACGCCATGTGTATGAGCATAATTTTTAAAACAAACACCTTGGGTTCGTTTTTAGGTTTTGACGCGGCGTATTAAAAACTGGCCGACCAATGAGATCAGCGCTTAAGTTACACACATGGCTTGGTGGCAATCAAGCACATAACAGTCTTCCCAAGCACATATATATATGATTAAGAAAAAGATGAGCTGTTAATGCTGCTTGTCAGTTAGCAAAAAGTGTGTGAATGGTTTTGGCAAACACATAAATAGAGTGCCGAAGTGATGACGTCACTTTGTAGGCCAACCCGAAAGTTAGCGCGCATGAGTTCCCTCGATAAAAAGCCTATGTATTTTCCCCATAGACTTTAGGAAAATCGCAAAAAATAAGATGTGTGTTCAACAAAGAGTTATGACCCTTACACGTTTTGTCTATCAATATAATCTTTACAAGTGAATCCAAAATGTATACATTTTGAAGCCTAAATAAAGCCGTCAGATATAAAATGCTAACGGTAGGCTATAAACGGACTACAGCGCACCATGGTCGCGGATCAACGTCATCATCAAGCTTCCTCAAACTTTATTTAAAAAACACTCTCGCTCATTATGATCTGCGCTGTGTATGAACACTTATCCAGTTTTTCATGAGAAATATTGCCAGTATTGTAAGGGCCAGCATGAGGGACAAGTTTTATCGAGTCTCGATAAGTAAAACTAGGGAGAGATAGAGAGTTATAATAGTATTTAAGATAACTATACAATCTCAGAACAAGCATAACACAGTTCAATTCCGAACATTTAATATAATAGTTGTATATAATTGTATATGTTGAATTTAACGAGAATTGTCCAATAGCATCAACCAATGCTTATTATAATATATTATAAATAAACAATATACACTCATTTTGTTCACATTTTCAATTTATTTTTACCTGGTAATCCACAAGCCCCAATGTGAGAGCCAGTGTCGTAAATGTTATCTCACATTCACATTACTGTGAGCTGACTGGAGTGTGGTTACAATAGTTTAACATTTAATTTTTGGTATTTGTCAGATAGGCGACTTACAGTGCATTCAGGCTATACATAGCAGTGTGTTCTCTGAGAATTGAACTAGCAACATTTTGCACAGTTAACAAAATGCTCTAATCACTGAGCCACAGAAACCTTACAGCAAGAGTTGTTGTAAACATCTTTATTTTCATAAAATAAGTAAACTGATATATACGAATTGCAAACACTGCATTGTCGAACTACAGTCTCCACAGAAATAAAGAGCGTGAGGCTGAAACGCAGGCTAGCGAGAGATTTCCTGTTTGTCACGATGACGTCTAAAGTCCCTGCCAACGGATGTAGTCCCTTTTTAGTAACTTGTTAGCAACCACCGTTTTTAAGAAACAAAGTAAAAAAAATCTTAATTATTACTAGTGTGTTTTATGTCATAGATCAAAACGTGAAAATATTTAGAGGCTTTGTTAAAGAGCACCTATCATGGAATTTTGAAATGTACCTTTCATGTGGTGTGTAACAGATCTAAGTGAACAAAAACATCCTGCAAAGTTTGAAATATGACCGTATATAAAGTTATTGTCTTTCAAAAGTAAGAGTTGACTCTGAGTCATTTTTATGAATCGTTAGAAGACCGAAGCTTTTTCTCTGACTAGATGACGTCAACTTGTCAAGTTATTTGAATACGATACGCCCACTTATTGCACACGCCAGTGAAAACTAGAAAACATCATGAGACGAGACGCTGTGTTCTCAAGTGCGACTCAAAAACAAACTCTTCATCTGAGCATTTGAAGACTAAGTGGCTACAATTCATATATACAACTGAAACCACAGGAGTATAGTCCGAGCCTTGTGCTTTGTTCACGCCATTTTGAAGACGATTGCTTTACCAACTTAAATGCAATCAAACTTGGATTGGCGAGCCGGCTGATATTGAAGGAAGGTTCAGTTCCAAGTGTATTTGCATCAGCTTCCTCCTCCGTATCACAAACTGTAAGTGTTATTAATAATTGTAGCTTTTATGTTATATGTAGCATGCTTAATAATTGTTTGGTTTGTTGTGTAAGCACCGTTTAGCTTCTAGGTCTTCAATGACAATTGTATTGAGATATGTGAATTGTTTGTTGTTGTTTTCAGAGTTTTCTTTAAGAATAGAGTCATACCTCGTAGTAACGTAACGTTACTGCATTTTTATTTATTTTTTGGTAAAAACGTTATGTCATCGAGTTAACCTGAAGAGTTGGCCTGAAATGACAACTAACGTTACATTGATGCTTACATTGAGAAATATCCTGCTCCAGTCGTGGTGTTTGCCATTGAGTTTGTTGATCATTCGCATCTCCAGACGTTTCCCCTTCATATTCAGGCTCGACTTGATAGGGTAAAACTGATGCCATGTTTGTTCAAACACTTTATACGTGTTTAAACTTGTTAAACCGAAAACCAATTATGGTGATGGGTGTTCGTTTCCGAAAATATCTGCACAGACTACCAATCACAACTGACTGGGTCATCGGACCAATCACCGCAGATTAGCGTCACGTAAAGGTCGGGTTTTGAAAAGTGAATCACTAAACGAATCATTTGAGAATCGCTGTCAAAACAGGTAAAAATAAATGCATATTATTAGAAAACTAAAGTCTTTTTTGTCATTGCATGCATGCAAAACTGTTGTTGGGGACTTCTAAAACATTTTAAATGCCATAATAGGTGCTCTTTAACCACGGACCTTATTTCAGTTGATTTAGCAAAAACCCATTCAGAAAACCCAAAGACTTTAGGGCGAGGGAACCGGAAGTGCTAAAATGCTAACTCACTTCCGTGTTTTGGCCTCTCTTTGTGTGTGTCGAGCAAGTGTCAGAAGCGGAAGTGGCACAGCCCCACCTTGTGTACCGGGAGTGGCATCTACTGAATTTGCACGTTCACTCGGCGCGTCGCCAGTGAAAATCGATTGGGTGTGAACATAAAGATGTGCCCAAAAACGCTGACACTAAGTGCATGCGATAATCGTCTCGGTGTGCACAGGCCTTTACAATGTGTCCTAACTACACACGGCGCTGCAACAGCGACACACAATGAATCTATTTCAGAAACGGTTTCTATTTCTGCGACGTCGTGGCTGGAACAACAACACAAAACATGGCAATGATAATCTCAGGCAGTGTTTGTGCTTGATTTAATGTAATGTGACTTTAAATATAATTTAGTACTTCCAGCTTTGTAATGAGTCGTTCTAAAACCAACAATAGACGCTTTTCACATTTCCAGGTTTCTCAGAGCGGAAGTCTTCATAGTTGGGTTAACTTTTATAGCGGCCAATGAGAGAATACATTAAATATATTTTGTGTCCCAATTTGCTCAAATTGCAAAAGAAAAAAACGCAACAATAGTGATTTCACAACTTTCAAAAAGAGGGAAAAATAGAGTGAGATTGATAACGGCAGTGAAAAGAGAGACATATGTTATTTTTACCATCACTCCCATAGACGCTGTATTGGAAACACTCACAGCAGGTAAGTTGTGTTTTTTGTAATTTGATGCAAAAGTAACATAATACAGACTATTAGTGTTATAAATGTACATACATACATTAAAAAAAAATGAAAATACAAAAAACGTTGCAGGATTTACGATATTGATGACCGTGAAAATATTTAGAGGCTTTGTCAACCACGGACTTTGGTACAGTCTGTGAAAAGGGTCCATTGATAATTCACCTCAGATCTTTAGAACAAATGGAAACAGGAACGTTCAAACTGAACAAACATGTATATTCTATGACAAAGATTGTTTTAGCAACTCAATATTTATTTTCAGTAATATTTGTTTATGTACTTATCTCTGGCGCGTACACTGGCCAAGCTTTGTTTGGTCCAGATGTTATGTTTGATCTTGTCCAGGTCTTGTCTCACTGGAAAATCCCAGCACAGCATTACAAACAGGAGTATCCCGAGTGACCAGACCGTTGCTGGTTCCCCATTATACTTGCCATTCATCCGATTAATATTTGCACTGCATTCAATGTCGATCAATTTGACTTTGAGGGTTAATCCGCAGCATTTCGAGCTTGACGTCACGGTGGAACACTCCACGCTTACTGCATGTTTGAGCTGCAAGTGTTGCCTGTGCCAAATTATCTTCAATGGTCACTATTTATTCCAGGACAAACCAACTCAGTTCCTCACAGGGCATGGGATGCTCTAGGACCCTCATGTAGTGGTCAGCCCTGTCCTGCCAGTCCAGAAACCAGATGATTTCATGAACCCTGGGCTCTTGATCTGCAAGAATCTGCAGAGCGTCCTCCAGTGGAATGGGTGTGGAATAACTGTATTAGAAAAAACACAGATGATGAGTAGATGGATATAAGATTAAAACCAGTCCTGGACAAACTGTTGACACTAGCAGTTTGTCTATCGAAAAACCATTTACAGTCTGTGATTAATGTTAATATGAGATGTATGAAACTGAAAACTCAGCTGTCTCTTACAAGCTGACATGCTTGTATGTTTACTTGATTATTTTGATCTTTGACGTAAAATTATTCTTGAATTCACTAAATAAATGTTCTGGTCCGTGATCAGGCCAGGTTTTTTTTTGTATGGATTGAGTTGCTCCTGTGAGCTTCTGTGACAGTAAAAAGATAAAGAGAAAAGAGAAGAAACTGATCAGTACTTTACAAGACATTGAGCTATTGATGGCGTATGGTTACCCACAGCCAATCTGATTGATATTGAGATCCTTATCCATTGAAACCCCTGCGATATTTTCAGAGAAAAGCTACTTTTATATATTTAGTTTTACTTTGATTTTATTTCATTCTGACATTGAAATGACCGGTCTGTGTATATTTTAGGGGTAAAAGAAGAGTGCACTCAAGGGAACATTTTAGCGTGATTAATCTTTATTGTATGTATGATATTGTAATTTACTTTATTAATTTAAATCAATTTACATTCCAGTTCAAGTCTAACTTGTGTCTGTTGTTTGTCACCACAACCCGCTACTTCCTTTACTAACTTTAACTCTTCTGATAAATCTATTCGCACTTTACCAATTCTTCAGACACCAGTTACATTTGACTCACAACCCATGATGGGACAACTGGGACATGTTCCCGCTACTATTTGAAACATTTCACGGCAAGAATATAATGAAAGTAAATCTTCAATTGTCTAGCAAAGAATTTATATCATTGGTTTGTTAAATATGAGGTGATCTGAAATCATGCTGAGTGTTTGTTGCCGCTGTTATCAATGACTGAAAGTGATCATTCACAAAGACGAGCGCTCCATTGCAGAGACTCACTATTCATTATAGTGAAATCATAGTGTTCTTACACTTGATACACAACCCATGCATATTATGGAAATTAACCAACACACTGCACAACTTTTACTGCACAAGTACTAATGGACTAATAAAAAAGTAATCTATTGCAATCGTTTGTTTATTGGCTTCATGTTTCTAGTATAGAAATGTTTCTCCGGGTTTATCATGTATGGACACGGCTGGCATGATTCTTATATTATTATTATTATTTTTAGCTACGTAAGGCAAACAGATGGTTTTAAAGTACATTTAGATACTCAGTTTGCAATCAATTAATACTGCACCTTTATACTCAAATCAATTTTATGTGTTCCTGTGGAGATTACAAGTTCTATTTATCTATCTAAGTTTTCTTTCAAGATTTCTTATCATTGTTTGTGATTATTTGGCAAAGCAAATTATTTGTATGAACGTGTCACTATCTTATAAAAAAAAATTATATAATGTGAGGAGACTTGAAGAATTTGCTGGCCTTAAAAAGACTTTTGGTGGCTTCATCTTTCGGAGTTCCACCCGCAGAGCTTCTCAGATGTTGCTCAGCAAAAGCCAAAGACTCCTTCTCTGATCAGATGAGACAAGCTGATGTGTCGGTGGCGAATGCAGCACATCTGTCTCTCTCTGCCAAGAAGCCAGACATCGCCACGTTAAGCCACGTCCAGCTCCGTTCGCTGCCGTATGCAAGTCCAGCCAGTCTGTCCTCTCCGGTTCAGAAAAGGCAGAATGTCTGACAACAGAATCGTGGTTCTTGGAAACAGTCTGAAGACTTTAGAATTTGTATGTGTGTGTGTGTGTGTGTGTAGTATTGGACAAAAATGCAGACGTACATAAAAAAATTTAAAAAACATGTTAAGGGTAGAGCAATGTACAGCATTGTCATATTTATATGTAGATGGGATAGACTGTGCATTAAAGTAATTCTCATAATTGAGTGATCGATAGATGAGTACCTTAACATTTGTGTACTAAGAGGAATTCACATTTCCTCTTCCCTGTGGCAGCAGGTCACTATAAAGATGTGATGTCTCCAATGTGAAGATCACACAGAGCTTCATCCCTCCGCAGGGAGATGTCAACCAGGCTGGGACCACACTGCAGCTTGATGTTCAGGATCGGAACCTGGGAGCGAGTCATCCTCACCTTCTGCAGCTGTGAAAGTTTTTTTGACAGGTTCTCATTATAAGACATGATAAAAGGTTATGTTGCTTACATTTCTAAGGTAAGAAGTGGAAAAATGCATCGGAAATAGCATGTGTTGAATAAGGGAGACATGTCAGCAGAAAATATATAGGTACTACATTGAGTTGTGGAGAAAATTGCATGTCACCTAAAAGAAATATGCATGAGACATGTAACTCAAGGCCTAGGTAGTTGGATGGGTGCAACCTACAACTTAATTATGATTTTTAAAATATTTATATAATGTATTTTTTCCATGATTGTAGTGATGTTATTTACAAAAATGGAGAAGGACAAAAAAGGTCCAGAACGACTTTTTTCTTATATAAGTACAACATGAAAGGTACTTACTTTATCCACCTGCCCCAGGAGACTTATATATTCATGACTTGAATATATGTCGTCTTCTTCGCCAGTTAAGGGTATAGAAGGCAGACACTGTGCATTTTTGGCAGCTTTCTCTGCAGCAGCTATTACAGTAATTAGAGCTGTTTTAATGTTGCTGGCCCACTTGCAAAATGTAGTTGGCCATTCCTATTCGTTATGTTGACAATCTTCAAAATGTATGTAGCTCCCTCCTCAAATTCAGGAGTTGGGCCATTCTCTTTTCTTCTTTAGAACCTCTACAGACATGTCAGCCTTGTTACTTAGTCTAGTCTTCATGCATTTGCAGATCAGTCTTGCTGGACGAGTATATGGAGTTTTCATTCTGAGGGCAAGAAAACACAGAACTGTTAGTTACATTTATTTATATAAATAACTGGCTTTGTTACAACCCTATGGTTTGTATTTTGTGACATCTTTTGTGAGTCTCTGTGTGTATCTGTCCAGGAAGTTCATCTGATTGGTTCCTGCAGGCTTATTGATGCTATGTCCTGATTGGTCCACAGTATTTTAAAAGGCATGTCATTTCCTCTACCCAGATTGACCCAGAGATTTTGTGTTTTGTGTGACCTGTATAGTGCAGAGTTTGTTTGTTAGGAGAGTTTGACTGTGTTAGGAATATTATAGTGATGGGCAGACCGAGGCTTCGTGAAGCACTGAAACAGTTGAAGCAAATGTGCCGAAGCTTCGAAACAACACCCGACACCCGTCTCCATTACGCCATCTAGTGGACACTTGCATGTATTGTTCTGAAATAACCTTGACAGTGATCCATGTAAAAAAAAAAAAAAAGTAACATCTGTCTGACAACTACTTGATTTTGTAACCTGTAGCCTTCTCGATGTGAATACCTTGAGTGTTTTTGTTATGAAAAATGAGGATTAATAAAATAAATACAGCCACAATGTGTCAGTTTTTACATCATATTTTTATTCAAAAATATTAATTGCTCTGCTGTTGAAGGACTTAGTCGACTTCTTTTTTTACACATAATTTCTCCAGCCTTTGAAAAATCCTCTCACAAGGGACACTTGTTGCTGGCATGCACAAATATTTTGTAGCAAGTACATACAAATGAGGGAAAATTACTGCTCTCTCTTTGCAGTAAGTGAGTGGATCATGCGTTCTGGGCAAAAACGCATCCTTTAGGTACTTCTTCACTTCTACTGTTGCATCAGCTGTAGCACTTTGTGTCGTCTGGGTTTCACGGATACGACTATCAAACAGGTCCCATAAACTGTCTTGGGTTTCTGTTGGTGTTGATGATGTTGATGATGATGATGATGGGACTGGTGTTGACATGTGTGGCTCTGAATGAAAATTAAATCAACAATTAGTTACAAAGCATAAACTGACAGCATATATGAAGTATAAGTGAAATAATTATTGACATGACATCTCCATAAAGTTTCGATGAAGACTGAAACTGCTCACCAGTAGTTGCTGTGTTTGAACGCATCAGCGAAGCACACTCCAGTGTCATGTTCTTTTCAGCCTCCTGGGCTTTGGCAGGATTTCCAAAAGCAACATTTTTGAACCTTGGGTCCAGCAGTGTGGCAAGTGCCAAGGCTCTGAAGGACTCATACCCCCCACATCTGGAGTGTAGACCTTCTTGCAGATATGAGCCTGTTCAAAACATGAGCAAAACATAAATTATATTATTGACAACAATATGACATTTATAGGCAATTACATATAATGGTCATTGTGGCCTACCTAATTGTATAGTTGATTCCTGTGTTGCATGTCCTTTTTTCTGTGCAAGCTTGTGCTGCAACATCCTGTAGAGTGGTATGAGTTTCGAAGCTGACACCCTCTGTTCCTCTGACAACTCTGTTGTTGCTAGTTTAAACGGTTGCAGTAGTGACAATGATTCTTCAATAATGTCATACTCAAAACTTGTCAGAGGAGCAACATCACTCTTTAAATTGGAAAGTGCAGCACCCACTGGCTCGTTGCTCATACAATCGTTGCATCATGTCAAAAGTGCTGTTCCATCTCGTCTCAACCTCCTGTACCATCTTCAGAGTTGGTCTGCCCATCAAGCCCTGCATCTCCACAAGCTTGTCCTTTGCTTTGCAGCTGGATCTAAACAACCCCACAATCTTTCTGGCTTTCTGCCGTATTTCATTGATGACTGGGGTTTGATCTAGGGCCTTCTTCACAATCAAGTTCAAAGTATGGGCAAAACATGGGACACGTCGAAGGTTGAGTAGCTCGGCACTTAGGATCATGTTGGATGCATTGTCAGTCACCATACAGAGAACTTTGGAGGTTATTCCCCACTCAGCCATTAGCATTGATTTAGCCTCCATGAGATGCTGTGCTGTGTGGGTTTGGTAAAACCTCCTTACACCCAGTACAACAGTTGCCAGCTTTGCTTCTGGTGTTATGTAGTGGCAAGTTACACCAAGGTATCCGTCCATATTAATGGAGGACCACATGTCAGCCGTAAGGCTAACAAATTCTGCCTTTTTTAGGTCCTCCATGGTCTTCTTCTTGGTGTCATTGTACCTTTCAGTGACCATCGTTTTAAGCGCCTTCCGGGATGGGAGAACATAGCTTGGATCAAGCTTCTTCACAAAGGCCATGAAACCCTCATCCTCCACGACGGTGAAGGGCTGCAAATCCTTCACCACCATGTTTACAAGCGCGTCATCCAATTCCCTCTGTCTGCCTTTTAAAAGAAGAAAGATAAAAGATGAAACGTACTTCAAGACATAATTTTGAAGAAAAAAAAAATTGAAATTACAATTTCACAGCTATTACAAATAGCCTACTGGTTCATTATTTGGAAACCTTTATAAACAAACAAGTTATTTTTGCTAAAGTTTATGATCAGACAGATACAGATCAAACTGAATATAGAACTACAACAATTAGGGCTGGCTGTCAATGGGTTAATCATATGTAGGCCTATACATGTTTTTATACAGTAGCTAAGTTTGTGAAGTGATATATTTCAATATTCACAGTGAAGCTGTGTTTAACACAATTGGGAGTTGTGATTGGGACATTACTTTGTAGGGGTGGTTGACACAGGAATAGCGTAAGCCTATTTAAAACTATAGACTTTCTAAACAGTGTCCCAACAACACTTTGTGACTTTATCTGAATTATATTTCAAACAATGCATACCTTGCTTCGACGGCCCAGCATTGTCAGTAGCAGGCCTAGGTACAGGGGGAATGTTACCATCCTCTGCACCCTCCAAAATGGCAGGATGAGTGCTCCTCAAATGGCGCATCATGGATGATGTATTGTTGCAGTAGGCTAGCTGCCTATCACAAATCATACATCTCACTTTATTAGGCGTTTCCAAATGGAAATGCTCCCACACCACAGATGTACGGCATCTCTTATGTGAAGCCTCCATATCTATATTAATCAACTATGAATATATATCTATATAATCTATATCTATATAATTCTATATCTATATCTTATGCTGTGCTATCTGTCACTATCTAACTTTTCCTATATGAATGTGTCACTAGCCTATATCTATACTATCTGTCAATATATCTCATTTAAATCTAGCCTAAATATAACTAACCAAAGCTTACTATAAATCTCAAGTATATCACAAAATCACTGCTATCACAAAATGTATCTCCTCTCACAAAACCCACGAGGTGAAGATGGATTAACTTTACTTTTAAACCGAGGGGAATGAGGTTCATACAGATGTGTGACTGTGTGGTTTGTTCCCGCCTCTTTCAATCAAAGCAGTTTCGACAGGCGCACCTGATGAAACACTTCGGCGCTTCATTTAGCGGTAGTCACGTGACATGGGTGTGTCGAATCACAGTTCGGAGCAGTGTTTCGAAACATCTGCGCTTCGGGATCTCGACACAGCGTCGAAACATCAGTTTCGCGTCAGCCATCCCTAGAATATTAGAGACTGTGAGTATTGCTTGTTTGTTTAAAATGAGCACTGTTTGAGAAACTTTTTTGGTGTATTTGACCCTTTGCCTGTTTCTTGACACTGATTTGGACTGCCCTTTTCAGTTTGTTTGCCTGATTGTAAATACTGAGTATTTGGGAAAGTAGGGAGTCTGATGCCATTTTTGTTTGTTGTAAACCCTTTTTGATCTCTGTTTTTGGTTAGGGAGTTAGGTTTGTATATTGTATTTAACTTTTTTCTTTTCTTTTTTGGTTCGGGTTTAAGAAAGGGTTTTAAAGGTTTGTTTGTTATTTTGGCCCAGTCAACTCCTGCATCTAAGGTCCCAAAATAAATCTGGACAAATTACCATTAAAACAAATGACTGGTGACTGTTAATCATTACACAGTTCTGCGGTTTACTCAAATCTTCATCATTTCAGCAATGTCCTTGAAAACTGTTAGAGTGAAAACATTACCTTTTCTGTCCTTTACATTATTTGTTACATTGTCCAGACGACCCTGGGAGGAGGGGACGGCCCGAGTTCGCCTGCTCAGGAGACGGTATCTGCGGGTGACATCTGTCAGGAGGTGGTACTAATGAAGAAGGAGTGAAGAGAAATCCCATGCCGGGTGATGACACGGCCAAGGGGGAGCATGTAGAGGATGAACAGGGTGGGGCCGAGCACTGAGCCTTGAGGGACACCGCTGGTGACGTTGTGTGACAGGGATGTAGCTTCTCCTAACAACATATTCAGTTCTCCCGGTAAGGAAAGATGCGAACCAGTTGTGGACCGAGTCAGAGAGACCGATGGTGGAATGAAAGAGGATGTTATGATCAACAGTGTCGAAAGCTGCAGTTAAGTCCAGGAGGATGAGTAGGGATGGGGAACCAGCATCTGCCACCATCAATAGGTTGTTTGTGACCCTGACCAAAGCTGTTTCTGTGCTGTGTCCTGTGCAGAAACCAAACTGAAACTTCTCGACGTGAAGATGTGCAGCAACAACTTTTTCCAGCACCTAAGAGAGGTATGGAAGGTTGGAGATGGGTCTATAATTGTCAATAAAAAAAATCTGGGTCTAAAGTAGGTTTTTTTAAGAAGTGGTCTGATGATAGCAGTTTTTAGTGACGAAGGAACATGGCCAGCCTGGAGGGATTGATTAATGATCTAGGTTATAAAGGGACTTAAGACACAGAGGTTAAATTTTATCAAGGTTGTGGGAAAAGGATCCAGTGCACAGGTCGATGGTTTCATCTTTCTGATGATGTCCTCAACCTCACGCTGAGTGATGATGGAGAAGCAGCAGAGATGTTGGAAGGTCCCAGGATGTGGATCAACAGTCGGGACAGGCAGAGCGGAGGGGGTAGATAGGTGCAAGTGGATGTTGTCTACTTTGTTCCTAAAAAAGGTCATGAACTTATTGCATCTCTCTTCTGTGGCTTCTGAAAAAGAGTGAGTTTGCTAATAAAGCACGTCTCTTCTGCATCCTCCACTGCATCCTGACTCTTGCTCGATGAATTCGCCTCCTTTGTTAGGTAGCCTCCTCTGCAGCTTCTTGATTAAGTAGGCCTATACTAACTGCAATGGCAATCTGTTCCATTTCGATTAATAAATAAGTAATAATTTAGGCTACTTATTTCACTTTTCCTTTTGTCTCCAATTTTAATGGAGACAATGTCCAACAACTTCTCAGTTCTCCCCACCCATTTCGGTCCTTACAGACAATTTTCATAAAAAATTTAAAAAAATGTGTATATACACATTTCAGATATTATTACGATAAATTATTGCATACACAAATTATTTATTGTGATATAATTATTTATCACCTTGTTTTTAAACATTTTCTTAAATGTACTAGCTGATTCACACTGTTTTAATTCCTTTGACAGATATACATCTATTTTTTATATTAGTTCTTGACCTTACTTTTTTAAACAGCTTTTGAATACAATTAGGAAGTAAATTATTATATACTTTATACATTGTCTGTGCAGTATAAAAATCAACTAAATCAACAATTTTAAAGCTTGTAAATTAATAAACAATTTATTTGTTTGTTCGTAATAGTAAATGTTTATATATATATATAGGATTTAAATAGTTTTTTATGTGTATGGCCCCACAAGCCAAAACGATTAGGCAGGGAACAAACAATAGATTCATGAGACCAAAGAAATCGCCCGTTAGATCTACTCAAGACAAATTATATCTCATGTTTAACCACAAATTTCGCCGACCCAACCGATTCAACACAATCCTCAATACGAGGCAGTGGAAATGAGTCTGGTTTTGTTACTCTATTTATTTTACGATAGTCGGTGCAAAACTGATAAGTTCCATCAGATTTATTGACAAGGAGATGCCAACTGGAAAATGAAGGTCGTGCAATAGCGTGATCCAGCATATATTGAACTTGAGCATGAGTTTATTTGGGCACACCCAATAAAAATTCTGGCAAATGGGTTCTGAATCCTCAACCTCAATATCGTGCTCCAACCAATGTGTACGTGAAGGTACATCACCAAATAAAGAAATATCATTAATAATATCAATCAAAGTACCACATTTATCCTCAGGCAAATGGGCCAACATTTTATGCAAATTTTTAAGAGTCTCGGAATTTTTTTAGACATCTCAACAGAACTATATTCTTTAGAAAAGAAACTCCTTCATCTATTCCCTCCCCAATAAGAATAGGATAATTTCTTTCAACTACTAGTGCAGGTTTCACATCACCATCTAACCAATAATAGGGCTTCAATAAATTAACATGACACAAACTCAGAGAGAAGAAAGTCCACTCAGTTAAGTTATTAATTTGTTTCTCTACCACATATGGACCTGTAAACTAAGCTTGGAATGGTGGGCCAACACCTAATCACCAGTTCCTTAGTTCGTCGATCGAAAATAGCCTTCAGTAATGGAAACGCTCCAAAGCCCCCCTGGCTTTGAGCATGATAAGCACTAGCTTTGTGCTTAAAAGTGCAACAGTTTCAAGACCTGAGAAAATAAATGAGATGTGAAATTAGAACCTTGATCACTTTGCACAATCTTCGGAATGACAAAAAATGGAAATGAACTGAGTCAAGGCTTTCACCACTGATTTCGCAGTGATCGTACGCAGAGGGTATGCTGCAGGGTACCGAGGCGAGGCACACATCACCGCAAGCAAATACATGCTACCCGACTTTGATCTAGGCAACGGGCCTACACAATCAATAATCAGGTGCTCAAATGGCTGACAGCAGGAATAGGAAACAATGGGGCAGGTTTAAGAATAATATTTAGAATAAATATTTCAGTAATAAAAGTAAAAAAATAATTGTTTTCTGATAATCTTTTATCCCAATGACATGGATCACCAAGTCAATGAGTTCAGGAGAAAAAAAAAAAATAGATCAGTCAGATTAAGATTTACTCAAAATAATTTTGTGATTTAAACTAATTCATTACAAAAAGAATAAAAAAGACAACACATTCTCCAGTTATAAGAAAAGTAGCAATAACTGAAATTACTTAAATTTCAGTCTGTTCAAAATGCAAATATTATTCATATGAAAATGATATGATTAAAAGTAACATACCACTTGTATATTGCTTTCTTTCATTTTGGGGCTTCCTCTGCATAACATTGTTTTTTTTTATTATTGTAAGTTTGCTAACAGCGGTGTTGATTATGTTGGAGTAATATTCTGTACTTGTGGCATTAAGAGCTGACTTGTTGCTGGTGAGCACATAAACTTGATAATGCACCTCCAGGCCACTTTTTTATTTTATTTTGGCGCTCAAGACGTCTGCCAGTTTGTTTAAGCGGTCGGAGCTGAGGTGTATACCAGGATGACGCATGAGATGAAGGTACTAGCTTAGTTAACATAGGGGCGTGATTGTCCAAGGTTTCAGAGATTAGAAGTGGAGAGAGAAATCAGAGTAAGAAGACAGAGAAGATGCATTAATGGAGTCTGAGAATGACAGAGGAGCAACATATTTAACATCGCGATAATTAATAGTAGTTTTGAGAAGAAATTCAGGAAGAGGAAAGTCAAATCTAACAAACTCGAATCAGTTTATGATCAGAGATATCAATTTTTGATCTAGAGACGTCACTTTTTAACGCACTGGGCACAGCTTTGGCGTCATTTTTCAATGTGCAGGGTAGTCCGAAAAAATTTGATGTCTTGGGTATGCACACTAGTGTTGCTTTCATAAACGAAAATTTCGTCTTTAATAGAATTGCATTACTAAAAAGAGACTAATATACAATTTTCATTGACTAAAACTAGACTAATAGCGCTTTTCCATTACCAGTACCAGCTCAACTCGGCTCGGCTGGCTGTTCGCTCCGTTTTCCATTGCAGATAGTGCCTCCACAATAGTACCTGGTCGTCATAGCGATGCCGCAGGAAACTGCTTTGTATGGTTAGCGGGTGTGTGTCACGAAGAAGATTACGTCACAGCAAAGTCTGCACCTCCTCGTTTGACCACGGCGTATTCTTCTGAGTTGCCATAATAGTAATGGGTGTATCACTCAATCTCTGGCCAAACTATATAAAAATGGCGCGGTTATTCAGGATACTCGTGCAGTGATGACGCAGTGAATTGTGACGATTCTCTCCAATCAGCAGTCTGCTGTGTTTTCACATTACATTTTAGTATTGCCTCAGCTCAACTCAGTTCGCCGGAGGTGATACGAAAACAAGTACCTGGAAGCAGGTACAGGTACAACTTTTACAAAGTGGAAAACTAAACAAAGGCGAGGCGTGTCGAGCTGGTACTGTGTAGTGGAAAAGCGCCATAAATGTCATCAGTTTTCGTTGGCTAAAACTAGACGTAAATAGTCATGGATAATTCTGACGATTTTTTAGTCGACTGAAACTTGGTTAGACTAAAAAGAGTATGAACGTGACTAAAACTAATAAAAACTAAAATGACAGCTTGAGACAAAGTCTAGACTAAAACTAAAATTAAAACAGGCCGCCAAAAACAACACTAATGCACACCGCAACCCGTCTGTGTATGGGTCGAGACTACAATAAATAAAAATGAAAAGGAATAGGCTACAATAAATTCTCATGCAAGTTACATGTAAGATTTTTATTATTTTATTAAACATTATAAATGTTCAGATGAAGAATGGTGTTGCCAGATCGTTTTCCAGCCCAGTAATTGTTTAAAATTCATGCAAAATTATATAATTTAACACCCAAATAAATCTATAATAAACAATACAAATTAATTCATAACTACAACGTAAGCGCCACATTTGTCTTAACCTGTACTCATCGGTCTCTCTGTAGCTCTCTCTCCATCTATATTTGTTTTATCTACCTCTTCATTGTGAGTCTTTCTGTCTGTTTGTGTTTCTACCATCACAATGTCCAAGAGTGATTCAGAAATCCAAGAACAGCTCATAATCTTGGATAACCTGGTTGATGATCAAGAACTGGAGGATGAGCTGCAAGAAGAGGAGGCTGCAGCACCAGTGAAGACACCTGAGCCGAGGGCGGTATGGAGAAAGAGACATTACTGGAAATAATGCCTATGCAAGGCCAGGATCAAGCAGGAATCAGTCAAATAAGGGTCAGTATTGTTTTTCATTCCAGATATTTTGAAGATATTTAATCTGCTTCTATAAGCATTCCTATTTGCTGTTATTGTCTATATGACACCCTATAAGCAGATCACCGACAGTAATTGGACTATCCACGGTAGGGTTTGGGAAATAAAGTGTACTAGTATTTCTCTCTAGCTATGTGTTAAACAGTGAGCGTGCACCATTTCAGGCTGGTATTTACAAACAGGTGAACAATTTATCAAAACTAGGAATATTATTAATTTAAGTGGAATATAAATAGAATATGTAAAATAAATATCTATAGTCAAATCCAATCCAATGAAAGAAAAGCGAGAGGGGACTCAAAATGTTTTAAAAAATAAGTATTCCATTGAATACCTTATTTATGGTTTCATACCTTTTCCCACCAATGCACAGCTTCCGATGTGTTTACTATGTGAACAAGTTTTTGTCAAATGAAGCCTGCACTTGTCCGGTTTCTCTCAGTAAAACTCTTTCTACAGTGTGAGCACTTGTCCGGTTTCTCTCCAGTATGAATTCTCATCTCATCGGTTTCTCTCCAGTATGAATTCTCTCAGTAAAACTCTTTCCACAGTGTGAGCACTTGTACGGTTTCTCTCAGTAAAACTCTTTCCACAGTGTGAGCACTTGTTCGGTTTCTCTCAGTAAAACTCTTTCCACAGTGTGAGCACTTGTTCGGTTTCTCTCAGTAAAACTCTTTCCACAGTGTGAGCACTTGTTCGGTTTCTCTCCAGTATGAATTCTCTCAGTAAAACTCTTTCCACAGTGTGAGCACTTGTACGGTTTCTCTCAGTAAAACTCTTTCCACAGTGTGAGCACTTGTTCGGTTTCTCTCAGTAAAACTCTTTCCACAGTGTGAGCACTTGTTCGGTTTCTCTCAGTAAAACTCTTTCCACAGTGTGAGCACTTGTACGGTTTCTCTCAGTAAAACTCTTTCCACAGTGTGAGCACTTATGCAGTTTCTCTCAGTAAAACTCTTTCCACAGTGTGAGCACTTGTTCGGTTTCTCTCCAGTATGAATTCTCTCAGTAAAACTCTTTCCACAGTGTTAGCACTTGTCCGGTTTCTCTCCAGTATGAATTCTCTCAGTAAAACTCTTTCCACAGTGTGAGCACTTGTCCGGTTTCTCTCCAGTATGAATTCTCTCAGTAAAACTCTTTCCACAGTGTGAGCACTTGTCCGGTTTCTCTCAGTAAAACTCTTTCCACAGTGTGAGCACTTGTCCGGTTTCTCTCCAGTATGAATTCTCTCTGTAAAACTCTTTCCACAGTGTGAGCACTTGTACGGTTTCTCTCCAGTATGAATTCTCTCTGTAAAACTCTTTCTACAGTGTGAGCACTTGTATGGTTTCTCTCCAGTATGAATTCTCTCAGTAAAACTCTTTCCACAGTGTGAGCACTTGTCCGGTTTCTCTCCAGTATGAATTCTCTCAGTAAAACTCTTTCCACAGTGTGAGCACTTGTACGGTTTCTCTCAGTAAAACTCTTTCCACAGTGTGAGCACTTGTCCGGTTTCTCTCCAGTATGAATTCTCTCAGTAAAACTCTTTCCACAGTGTGAGCACTTGTACGGTTTCTCTCAGTAAAACTCTTTCCACAGTGTGAGCACTTATGCGGTTTCTCTCAGTAAAACTCTTTCCACAGTGTGAGCACTTGTCCGGTTTCTCTCAGTAAAACTCTTTCCACAGTGTGAGCACTTGTACGGTTTCTCTCAGTAAAACTCTTTCCACAGTGTGAGCACTTGTTCGGTTTCTCTCAGTAAAACTCTTTCCACAGTGTGAGCACTTGCGGTTTCTCTCAGTAAAACTCTTTCCACAGTGTGAGCACTTATGGTTTCTCTCAGTAAAACTCTTTCCACAGTGTGAGCACTTGTTGGTTTCTCTCCAGTATGAATTCTCTCAGTAAAACTCTTTCCACAGTGTGAGCACTTGTACGGTTTCTCCAGTATGAATTCTCTCTGTAAAACTCTTTCTACAGTGTGAGCACTTATGCAGTTTCTCTCAGTATGAATTCTCTCAGTAAAACTCTTTCCACAGTGTGAGCACTTGTATGGTTTCTCTCCAGTATGAATTCTCTCAGTAAAACTCTTTCCACAGTGTGAGCACTTGCAGTTTCTCTCAGTAAAACTCTTTCCACAGTGTGAGCACTTGTACGGTTTCTCTCAGTAAAACTCTTTCCACAGTGTGAGCACTTATGCAGTTTCTCTCCAGTATGAATTCTCTCAGTAAAACTCTTTCCACAGTGTGAGCACTTGTACGGTTTCTCTCAGTAAAACTCTTTCCACAGTGTGAGCACTTGTACGGTTTCTCTCAGTAAAACTCTTTCCACAGTGTGAGCACTTGTTCGGTTTCTCTCCAGTATGAATTCTCTCAGTAAAACTCTTTCCACAGTGTGAGCACTTGTCCGGTTTCTCTCCAGTATGAATTCTCTCAGTAAAACTCTTTCCACAGTGTGAGCACTTGTACGGTTTCTCTCCAGTATGAATTCTCTCAGTAAAACTCTTTCCACAGTGTGAGCACTTGTACGGTTTCTCTCAGTAAAACTTTCCACAGTGTGAGCACTTGTACGGTTTCTCTCAGTAAAACTCTTTCCACAGTGTGAGCACTTGTTCGGTTTCTCTCAGTAAAACTCTTTCCACAGTGTGAGCACTTGCAGGTTTCTCTCAGTAAAACTCTTTCCACAGTGTGAGCACTTACGGTTTCTCTCAGTAAAACTCTTTCCACAGTGTGAGCACTTATGCAGGTTTCTCTCAGTAAAACTCTTTCCACAGTGTGAGCACTTGTTCGGTTTCTCTCAGTAAAACTCTTTCCACAGTGTGAGCACTTATGCAGTTTCTCTCAGTAAAACTCTTTCCACAGTGTGAGCACTTGCACGGTTTCTCTCAGTAAAACTCTTTCCACAGTGTGAGCACTTATGCAGTTTCTCTCAGTAAAACTCTTTCCACAGTGTGAGCACTTGTTCGGTTTCTCTCAGTAAAACTCTTTCCACAGTGTGAGCACTTGTCCGGTTTCTCTCCAGTATGAATTCTCTCAGTAAAACTCTTTCTACAGTGTGAGCACTTGTACGGTTTCTCTCAGTAAAACTCTTTCCACAGTGTGAGCACTTGTCCGGTTTCTCTCCAGTATGAATTCTCTCAGTAAAACTCTTTCCACAGTGTGAGCACTTGTCCGGTTTCTCTCCAGTATGAATTATCTCAGTAAAACTCTTTCCACAGTGTGAGCACTTGTTCGGTTTCTCTCAGTAAAACTCTTTCCACAGTGTGAGCACTTGTTCGGTTTCTCTCAGTAAAACTCTTTCCACAGTGTGAGCACTTGTCCGGTTTCTCTCCAGTATGAATTCTCTCAGTAAAACTCTTTCTACAGTGTGAGCACTTGTCCGGTTTCTCTCCAGTATGAATTCTCTCAGTAAAACTCTTTCCACAGTGTGAGCACTTGTCCGGTTTCTATCCAGTATGAATTCTCTCAGTAAAACTCTTTCCACAGTGTGAGCACTTGTTCGGTTTTTCTCAGTAAAACTCTTTCCACAGTGTGAGCACCTGTCCGGTTTCTCTCCAGTATGAATTCTCTCTTGAACTTTCAGGTTATTTAATGGAACAAAACTCTTTCCAAAGTAGAACCAAATATTTTAAGTCTAAAATGTACTGTGAATGCCTAGAACTGGTTTGTCTTATATACATAGTATTAAGCAAATGTCTTAGGCCACCATTTGATGTTGTTGTAGCAATGGTATAAAGGCAGTTACATACTCTGCAAGAACAGAGAAAAAAGTTCTTGCTTCCAGAGCTGCGAGAACAAAAGAACGTAATTTAGTTCTTGCAGCCCTGTGAGCGAGCACTTGTACTGTTTGTCTCTAGTGTTGTTTTTGGCGGCCTGTTTTAATTTTAGTTATAGTCTAGTCTTTGTGTCAAGCAAAAAAAAAAAAAAAAAAAAAAAAAAAAATCGCACAATAAAATAACAATAAATAAAATTGCAACTCACCAGATGTGTTTTATTAACGCCTACACTTGTCCCAACCCTAAACCTACCCTTACAATAATGCAAATACTGTAATTAAATGACGCAATATTGATGTGTGCATGCCCAGTGTCCATAGTTGTATCCCGATCTAGTCTTTCGCGTTTGGGACGTGGTGTGATGACATCATCGCTTCACAAAATATACGGATTGGCTGTACACACAAAAACGCAATGGTGTCGTTTTCAGATTTATCTACTCTGGGACCCGGTTTCAAAAAATATTTTTTTCATGCTCCCAAAACGCCGGATCCGTGTGGACGAAACGCTGAAACGGTACAAAATGTATGCATATACAGCTAAACGCATCTCCGAGTGGACGGGCCTAAGCAGGGTTGAGCCTGGTTAGTACCTGGATGGGAGACCAACTGGGAAAACTAAGTAGCTGCTGGTAGGTGTTAGTGAGGCCAGCAGGGGGCGCTCACCCTGTGGTCTGTGTGGGTCCTAACGCCCCAGTATAGTGATGGGGACACTGAACTGTCAACAAGCACCGGTCATTCGGATGAGACATTAAACCGAGGTCCTGACTCTCTGTGGTCATTAAAAATCCCAGGATGTCCTTCGGAAAACTGAATAGGGGTGTAACCCCGGCATCCTGGCCAAATTTGCCCATTGGCCAGAATTAATGTTCAGTAATAGTGTTCAAAGATTTTTATCATTTTGGCGCAATTTTTTTTCTGAGTAACGTTGATATGGCAACTAGTAAATACACAAAGTTTGGTAATCCTGGCATGTGTGGAAAGCTTTAAACCATGTGTTACAACTAACCCAACGTTAGGTTGTGCCCCGCTCTCCCGTAATATGTCATGTTGTTCATCTGAGGTTGTCTGACAATCTTTTAGGATTGAACATTAGTCTAGGGAGTCTGCTCTGTATTTTCTACTGCACAAGAGGTGTGATCAGCGGGCATAGTTCAAATGACTGTACGCAATTGGATAGTCATTCATTCCTGCATTCCTAGTCTTCCATAGCTTGGTTTGCATGGTAAATACATTATCATTAAAAACAAAAACAAGCAAAATGGTGCCGAACAAGAAAAATTGCAGACAGTATTCCATTGAATATCTTATTTAAGGTTTCATATATTTTTCCACCAAAGCACAGCTTCCAATGTGTTTGCTATGTGAACAAGTTTTTTTTCAAATGAAGCCTTCACGTCTAAAGGAGCGTCTTATGAAGATCCACCCAGACAAGTGTCCATTCATCCAGGCTCTAAAAGAGAAACACGGCAGGAGAGCCATCAGCAGTCTCTCCGCTAGGAATACCAGCAAAATGATAGGGGGTTAACAGTGTCAAACAACATCTCCCTGCTGAAAGCCAAATGTGGACAGCCGTTCAAATTTGGAGAAAAGTTGGTAATAATTGTGTCCACTGTCTTGCTTGTGTTTGTGAGCTGTTTTACAGCATTGTCTAGTCCCTGGAGGAGGTGAAGGTGTAGCCGCTTCAACATCATACCTCACAGACTTTTTGGGGAAAATGAATGAAGTCACATTAAAACTCCTAAGAAACATAACTCCGGTCAAATCCAAGGTGGTCATCCACAGTCTCACCTCCAGGCTAGACGGTAAGGGGCTTGGATAATGGATGGGGGAGCGCAGGCCCAAAAAATTATTATTAATGACAGAATAGTTTTATTCATTTTATTTTATTCATTTTATTCAAGAACACAAGATTCTAAACAATTGTCAAATTGGATTTATACCTAAACAGAGAATGTCAAATCACATCTACACACTCATACAAAAATACATTCAGCAAACAAAACAAGGGAAAGTCTTTGGCTGCTTCACATAATGGACTAATCCAAAGTGGTAGGACATATGACATCATAAAGGACAAATACAATGGGAACAAATGCGGTGTTAAGGTCAACGACAAACCGACTGATTATTTCAGTCAGAATAAAGGAGTCAGACAAGGCTGGAGCCCGAGCCTGGCTCTGTTTAATATTTATGTTAATGAATTGATAGTCCTTCAACCAATCAGACCACAAGAGGTGTGTTCAACGGGCATAGTTTAAATGACTCTGCAAGCAATTGGTTAGTCCTTGACCAATCAGACCGACGATCCGTCACTTCTCTATCCGTCAATGTGCTAAACCCGCCAATAGCGTGCCATGTTGATCAGCCGGTTTGTGATTGGTCCCCACAGATTTGCAACAGAAGCAGGATAGAAAAATGCACAGGTTTTCAGCCTTGAGCTGCAGGGCGAAATCAAATCGCTGGCAGATCGGGTTGGGTTTACCCAGTCTACATCTGAGGTGGTATTTACCTCATTTCAAGGTCTGCCAAGGAGCAGATTGTTTTATTATACAGGTCCTTCTCAAAAAATTAGCATATGGTGATAAAAGTTCATTATTTTCAATAATGTAATGATAAAAATTTAACTTTCATATATTTTAGATTAATTGCACACCAACTGAAATATTTCAGGTCTTTTATTGTTTTAATACTGATGATTTTGGCATACAGCTCATGATAACCTAAAATTAGCATATCATGAAAAGGTTCTCTAAACGAGCTATTAACCTAATCATCTGAATCAACTAATTAACTCCAAACACCTGCAAAAGATTCCTGAGGCTTTTAAAAACTCCCAGCCTGGTTCATTACTCAAAACCGCAATCATGGTAAGACTGCCGACCTGACTGCTGTCCAGAAGGCCATCATTGACACCCTCAAGCGAGAGGGTAAGACACAGAAAGACATTTCTGAACCAATAGGCTGTTCCCAGAGTGCTGTATCAAGGCACCTCAGTGGGAAGTCTGTGGGAAGGAAAAGTGTGGCAAAAACGCTGCACAACGAAGAGGTGACCGGACCCTGAGGAAGATTGTGGAGAAGGACCGATTCCAGACCCTTGGGGACCTGCGGAAGCAGTGGACTGAGTCTGGGTAGAAACATCCAGAGCCACCGTGCACAGGCGTGTGGAGGAAATGGGCTACAGGTGCCGCATTCCCCAGGTCAAGGCACTTTTGAACCAGAAAGAGCGGCAGAAGCGCCTGACCTGGGCTACAGAGAAGCAGCACTGGACTGTTGCTCAAATTTTGCATGTCATTCGGAAATCAAGGTGCCAGAGTCTGGAGGAAGACTGGGGAGAAGGAAATGCCAAAATGCCTGAAGTCCAGTGTCAAGTACCCACAGTCAGTGATGGTCTGGGGTGCCATGTCAGCTGCTGGTGTTGGTCCACTGTTTTTATCAAGGGCAGGGTCAATGCAGCTACCTATCAGGAGATTTTGAGCACTTCATGCTTCCATCTGCTGAAAAGCTTTATGGAGATGAAGATTTTGTTTTTCAGCACGACCTGGCACCTGCTCACAGTGCCAAAACCACTGGTAAATGGTTTACTGACCATGGTATTACTGTGCTCAATTGGCCTGCCAACTCTCCTGACCTGAACCCCATAGAGAATCTGTGGGATATTGTGAAGAGAAAGTTGAGAGACGCAAGACCCAACACTCTGGATGAGCTTAAGGCCACTATCGAAGCATCCTGGGCCTCCATAACACCTCAGCAGTGCCACAGGCTGATTGCCTCCATGCCACGCCGCATTGAAGCAGTCATTTCTGCAAAAGGATCCCCACCAAGTATTGAGTGCATAACTGAACATAATTGTTTGTAGGTTGACTTTTTTTGTATTAAAAACACTTTTCTTTTATTGGACGGATGAAATATGCTAATTTTTTGAGATAGGAATTTGGGGTTTTCATGAGCTGTATGCCAAAATCATCAGTATTAAAACAATAAAAGACCTGAAATATTTCAGTTGGTGTGCAATGAATCTAAAATATATGAAAGTTAAATTTTATCATTACATTATGGAAAATAATGAACTTTTATCACAATATGCTAATTGTTTGAGAAGGACCTGTATATACTGAAACAAAGCCATACAATTCAATAGGGTGTCCTTTCTTTTTCACAACTGTATACACATTATATATATAAAAACAAACTTTCATATTTAACCAAATAATTAAGTGCAATGTTCATCATTCACTATTTATTTGGGTTGTCCTATTCTATATATATATAATTTTTATATTTTATTTTTTCCATTTACATTGTGGATTTTTACTTCAAGACAGAAGCTTATCTAATATTTTAAGCAAATTAAGTGAATACACAAGTGATTTTTAAAATAGTTTATTTTTCTAACCCACAGATCATTCCAGTTTCTTGTCAGAATGAGTTTGCATATGACGTTTCAGGTCTCTTTTATATGTAAAGCTTTTTTCACACTGAGAGCAGGTAAAAGGCCTCTCTCCAGTGTGAACTCTGATGTGAATCTTTAGGTTTCCTTTAAACGTAAAACTCTTGTCACACTGAGGGCAGATGAACAGCTTCTCTCCTGTGTGAATTCTTATGTGAACCTCAAGGTTTGCTTTGTTTTTACAAGTCTTTCCACAGTGATGGCACATGAACGGCTTCTCTCCAGAGTGAGTTATCACATGACTCTTAAGATGATTGCTGTCTGTGAAACTCTTTCCACACTGATGACATATTAAACTGCTCTCTCTTGAGTGAATCCGCATGTGCTTATTAAAGGTGGCTTTAAATCTCATACTCTTTCCACACTTGTCACATGTGAATGGGTTCTCTCCGGTGTGAACTCTCATGTGAGTCTTGAGACCGCTTTTTCGTGAAAAGCTCTTCCCACACTGATTGCAGATGAACGAGTTTCCTCCAGTGTGAATTTTCATGTGGACGTTAAAGTTTCCTCTTTGAGTGAAACTTATCCCGCACTGTTGGCAGGTGAAAGGCTTCTCTCCTTTGTGAAGTCTCATGTGGACATTAAGGTTTCCTCTATGAGTGAAACTTTTCCCACACTGTTGGCAGATTAAATGACGTCTGCTTTTTGTCTTTTGAGCTTTTTTTCGTGAGGATGTCTTTTTTGTCTTTGCGCAACTAACATATTTCTTTTCATTCTGAATTTCCACTTCAATTTCCTTCAGTTCTTGACTCTCCTCTTTCGGCTGCATCAGGTCTAAAACAAAACAATACAAGTTAACAGTAGTTTGATGACACAAAGCAACAGACATGAAAACCAACATAAAGGCATTGTAACATCTAAATAAATGAGCATCAAAACCAGCAACAAGTTTGCTAGATCCTACACACACTACTCTACTGAAAGAGGTGTTTAAGGGTTGGTTGACCTAAAAATTCTGTCAATTTATTACACACCCTCATGTCGTTCCCAACCCGTAAAACCTAACAAATGAAGATATTTTTGATGAAATCCGAGAGCTTTCCGACCCCACATTGACAGCAACACAACGACCAATTTCAACGGTAGTAAAGACAATGTTCAAACAGTATATGTGACTCCAGTCTACTTTCTGGGCCTTGTAAATGATCGTTGTGTTGCTGTCTATAGCCCAATTCAGACAGGATTAGTATAACATGGACAGCTGGGGTAAAGTAATTATTACTAGAGCTTCTCAGTGATTTTAGTCCCGTCTGAATGTGCCAGCGCGCCATCATTACGGACAATCTCAGTAAAGATTACGGAAACTTTTACCTTCAGTATAAAGATCTGGAAAAATTACCTCAGGTAATACTAATCCCGTGCGAGCAGATCCGTTGTAAACATGTATGTAATTATTCCGTCATTTCCTGTTGAAAAGTATTTTTCCAGGGTTTTCCAAGGTTGAAAGCACTTGTCAGAGGCACAAAACTTATTTTAGCTTTAGATAAGTGTCTATTACCAACAGAATCCAATCAGAATTTAATGAATAAATCGTTGGACCAGACCTTACTGTTATATATATATATATATAATACGCACATGACGATAGGGAGGTGACGGCGGTGCGTAAATTGAGTTACCCCTCCCACTTCTGATAGTTTTACTGAGTTTTCTTATCCCATGCAAATTGGTCATTAATATATTACAGACGTCCTGTGGTAAAATTACATTATTCCATCTACCCTTGTAAAACTAATCTTGTCCGAATAGGGCTTATGTGGGGTCAGAAAGCTCTTGGATTTCATCAAAAATATCTTAATTTGTGTTACGAAGGTCTAACGGATTTGGAACGACATGAGGGTGAGTAATTAATGACAGAAATTTTGGGCGAACAAACCATTACATGATGTGCAAATTAATCGCATATCAACTTTGGCACAGAAATTATCCCCAAAAGATCATTAAAAGTCATTCTTGTGCAAGATGAGAAAAGCATTGAATAGACATTACAAAAGGAAATTATATTTTATTTTATTCAATATTCAAATGTATTATACACGGTCTCCAATGCAGAAATGGCAAACACAACTTGTCTGCAGTATGAATAAAACAATGCCATCCCTTCTATGGGTGTGCGATGTCACGGTTTTAGATTGGGAACGAGTCAAAAAACGGAAAAACCCAGCACGCTATCAGTACATGCACACGTATCAAAACAGCTTTATTTACAACGTTTCAGTCCCATGACCTTCATCAGGCAAATACAAACTTTTCAAACATGATCACTTTGAAGATCCACCAATTACCAATCACAATCAGTGACGTAATACATCATTGTAGAAAAGGGTTACATAGAAAATGTAAATCATACATAAAGAGATAGAGACAAAAAATTAAACATCAAAAAAGATTACTCTATAGCATCACATTGAACAATGCTTCATTGTCCATGCCCATAGGTGATAGAGTAACAATCCAAAATAACTTCATCTCTGTAAAAACATTTCTATAACACCCCCTTTCCGTGACACATTCACTTTTTCAAAACCACAAAAGCATAAGGAGAAAACATCATGATGGACAGGATAATTAAAGGATTAGTTGATTTCAAAAATAACATTTCCTGAATGTACTCATCTGCATCTCATCCAAAGATGTTCATGAGTTTTGGAAACATTCCAGGATTTTTCTTCACATAATGGTTTTCATTTGCAACCAACAGGTTGAAGGTCCAAATCAATGCAGTTTCGAAGGTCTTCAGAGGGCTCTGTGCGATACCAGACGAGGAATAGGGTCTTATATAGCCAAACCATCAGTCATTATCTAAAAAAAACATTTATATACTTTTTAACCTCAGATGTGCAACTGCGGTGTTGTTTTTCTTTATTACGTATGACGTCATTATGTTGGAAAGGTGAAGCACCTGAAAGTACCGATCCAATGTTAAAACGAACATGCAAAGACTAAATCAAACGCCCTTTACAAAAACAACAATGTCGGAAAATTACTTTGGAGGAGAGCATTAGATTAGATTAGTTGTTTGGCACTGGGTCGACACGCATGATGTCATACGCAGAGAAGAATAACATCAACGAAGTTGCGCATTTGTGGTTAAAGAAAGTATTAAAATATTAATTGTTTTAGAAATTGACAGATGGTTTGGCTAGATAAGACCCTATTCCTTGGCTGAGATTGCAGTCTGAAGCTCTTTGAAACTGCATTGATATGGACCTTGCAATGGAAAATAATGAGAAAAATCCTGGAATGTTTTCCTCAAAAAACGCAATTTCTTTTCGACTGAAGAAAGAAAGACAAGAACATCTTGGATGAGATGGGGGTGAGTATATTATCAGGAAATTTTTATTTTTCACAACTGGATTTTCATCAAACCGCAGTTTTCACTTTTTTTTTTAAAATGAAAACGTGCTGCAAAATCAAGGATTTTTGACCGCAACAATCATCAAAAAATCTGCCTTTTCCTGGAGGGACTGATTAATATGTTTATAAGCAACTAAAAAGCCTAAAATCAGAGCATGTCAAAACTTCTGAAGGGCCCCAAAACTGGCTATGGGGTCAAATACACCTACTGTAACTGGAAAAAAAATTAAGTAGTGTTTATTTCATTTGTATCTTATATTGTATTTGTCCTATTATTTGTAATTTGCATCTTTGGTCTCATTTTTTTAAATAAAAAAGATATAATAAAAGAGAAACTCATCTAATTGTGATAAGATCATGATCCTGCCTGGAAGATAAAAAAAATCATATTATATTTTTGCCATATTGTTTCCTTTTTAAAGGGTTAGCATTAAGCTTTGTATCAGTAGAAACCCAGGAGTATATTCAAATTATCGTACTTTCCCCCCTCATATCCCCCTGAGACGAGAGAATTATGTATATTATTTCTAGGAAAAATCCTCCGATGACGCAAATATCATAATTTGGCGACCCAATCCATGTAAAAAAAAAAAAAAACTCTTTTAATGATATTTCAAAAATATCACTCATTTCTATACAGTAGAGATAGTCATTTTAATAAGCATCAAATGCCTGAGTTCATCAGTAAGAATGAAACCAACCTGTTTGTGTCTCAGTATCTTCATGTTTCACTTCTTCAATCGTCATGTTTTCACTCTCCTCTTTAATAAACTCCATCTTTATGTCATGTGGATCTCAGTTGCTCCAACCGGAGAACCGCGTGTGGCTTTTCTGTCATATTTAAGATAAAAATAATTAACAGAAAGAAAAATAAATCAAAGCTTAAACAATGTGTGCGTCTCAAACTCTATGTAATGATTAGTACATTATTTAACAGGGCTGCACGATTCACTGATTTTAAACTGAAGTCGTGATTTGAAAGGATGTGGTTTGGCGTGGAGCTTAACCAATAGGGAACGTTTGAGCCAAGACCGTCATTTGGAAAAGATGAGCGTGAACAGTTCAACTCCGCAACAAAGGGCGTCTGTGGAAGAGCAAAGTCACGGTACCTTAAAAAAAGCACAGCATGTTTTTAATTATTTTGGATTTGAAGTTCTGATGTACTTCAAAGGCAGGTACTTTGTTAAACCTGGCGAACGTCTGTGTCGACCTCGCGAGGCAACACAAGCAGTGGCTTTTTACTGACCCTATTTCAGACCTATAGAAATAGTGGGGATGATTGACAAATGCGTAAAGCCTATCATTAAAAAGAGACAAAAATCCTCCTTCCATTCCCGCCGTCTGACTGATTTCTTAAGCGAGGACTACACATTAGCCATGGTACTTAGCCTATTACTCCTGAAGGTAACCATGTTGGAATGGATGTTTTACCATGAACTGTACTGTAGTAAGTGTTTCTTTGTTTTAGTTTTTTTGTAGAATGAAGAAATTAAAGACAGCCATACCGTAAATACAAGTACTGTCCTAGTGTTTACTCAAAAAAACAAACAAACAGGGATAACGCAAAGGAGTGTTTTTCTGCCAATGTCAGAAAGCATTTTGTATTATCCTGTGTTTTTAAAATTCGTTAACCATTACCACAACCCTTGTTATATGTCAGGCTTGGCTAACTTATACTTGACGTCTCACTTTGTAGAATTCGTTTTGCTTATTGGTCGTGTCTATCCACTGTCAATTGTTTTATTTAAACGTGTTTGCATTGGCTAACATTTATTCAGCTAATGCTTGTCCTGTTTATAATGTGCAATGAAATGCAAATATAAACCCTTTTTTCCACTGTGGGATTTAATATCAAATTTGAGTATTGGAATAATAAACAAAGTATTTTAAATGAATCACATATAAAATCTCTAAAATTGCAAAAAGAAATATATTTCCAGGTATATTGAACAATTGAATGTGATTCACTTGTGGTTCAGTTTGTATAAGCATATTATGCAATGCAATATTAATCATGGATAAAAAATTGGTTTTGAGCAGGTGTATTGAAACTTTCACCTTTCACTGTATATTATAATATAGCCCAGTGCAGTGCAAGTGACATTATTGAATCAGGTCAAACCTGTTACAGATTCAACTCCTAGAATGAACTAATTATTCGGCCCTATTTGAATGGAAAATGTTTCTCATGTGGACGTCAGAAAAAAATATATTTTCATGGCACCTCAGCGATGAAACTTCAGCATTCGGATGGGGATATTTTCACCTGGAGGAGTGAATTCTGTGATCCTATGAACCTGGGACATGCCGATCTAAATACTGTGTACAGACTGTAGAACAATACAATAGTGGAATTAACATCAAAATGTAAAGGCTTAAACTTTAAAATGCATGTTTTATGTAACCTTCAAACATTTGTAATAATTTGGTTAATAAGATTAACTGATGTTGTTTTATTTATTGCACTGTAAAAAGGTTTTCAAGCAGTCCCTCATCCAATTAATAATTTGTCGTTCAATTCAATTCACCATTATTTGTTTTATTCTTCAAGTAATATATTTTTCTTTCAACACATTGTTAAATCTAAATATTTTTCATTAAGAGCTCAACTAAGAAATATTTGTTTTGACGAATGTAAAGTTTCAAGGTTACACGCGAAGCGCGCATGCGCATTAAATACAGATCTGACCAGTCATCAGACCGCTTTTCAAATCCACGATGGTAGATCCTTCACTTTCCTGCAGACCTGCACCAGAGAAAATCAAGTTGCATCGCGAATAAACTCTGGTAAGTTTGACAGTAATTTATTATGTGCTGCTGTATTTAGTAGTCTGTTAATTGTATGCCAGACATTATGTAGCTCTACTGACTTTCTCTTCGTTTGAAAATGTTGGTGACAGGTAGCTCAACGTTAGTTTACATTACCGTTAGTTAACGTAAGTTACCATGTCGACGTTAATAAATGCCTTACCGATTGTAGGGAACATTAGTAAACAGTCATACAATTTTACAATGATAAAAATGTGAGCGTTAAGCGCTGAACATAACTTATATCGAGTCAGCGCCATTTTGTATTCCCTCTGTCGAATGAGTCTCCAGTACGCGTTAGTGTTTTGAAGCTTAGGAAAATACTTACGAATTCAATTGATTATTTGATGACCTGTCATGTTATACATTTCATGAAGACTTGTTTCGGTTGTGTACAGTGGTCATTTACATATGGCAACAACAAAATTGTGGCCAGTGAAAATGCTGTGGCTAGTAACTTTGGAAAACCAGTAACGTTAGCCACAGTGGCTGGAGCAAAAAAATTAATGTCAAGCAAGATATATATAAAACATTTCACACACCCACACGACTGAACCAGTTGTATACATTTTTACTATCTTTGCAGGATACTGACACCGCTACAAAGAGGAGATTGAACTGTAACATCTTATCCAAGATGTCCTGGTAAGGCAAGGTTACTTTAGAGATCTGTAAATGCTAGCTAAGGCTGTCCACTTAAAATTAGCCATCAGACTATTTTCAGATGTACAGTATGTCTGAAAACAGTCTGAAGGCTAATTTCTAAAAAAACGCAGTTCCTTTTGAAAGTCTGATTCGCTGGTAAATTTGTGTGAATTAAAGGGGTGGTTTATTTATGATTGTACTTTTTTTTTTATTTAGTGTGTATTGTTGCTGTTTGAACATTAACCACATCTGAGACATTTAATTTTAAGATGGTGATAGTTAACCCAAAAATGAAAATTTATGTTTTTCTGCTTACCCCAGGGCATCCAAGATGTAGGTGCGTTTGTTTCTTCAGTAGAATACAAATGAAGATTTTTAACTCCAACCGTTGTTCTGTGCCAGTCGTATAATGCATGTCAATGGAGTGTAATTCTATGAGTGTAAAAATCATGACGACACATTGATGTCTTAAGACACGAACGATCAGTTTGTGTGAGAAACTGAACCGTATTTTATATAATTTTTTTATACCTCAAATACAACACTATGTCCACAGCCGCGAGTGTGCCATCTCTTCCGCTGGGTGAGGTCAAAATACAGGATATGGTGTATCTCAATGGCATACAAGCAGCGGAAGTGATGTCTCGCCTGTATCTCTATGCCATATCGTGTACATTTGACCTCACTTACCGAAGTCATCGTGCAGTGAACGCTGGTGTACATAGTGTTTGTATTTGAGGTAAAAAAATATATAAATACTTCTCACACAAGCCAATAGTTTGGTGTCTTAAGACCTCAATCTGTCGTCATGAGCAACAGGGTTTAAAATGAAATTGTTTGTGCATGTTTTTTTACACTCAATTACACTCCATTGACATGCATTATACGACTGACAGACTGCAACGGTTGAAGTTAAAAATCTTAACTTGTTTTCTACTTAAGAAACAAACACACCTACATTTTGGATGTCCTGGGGGTAAGTAGAAAACAAATATTCATTTTTGGGTGAACTGTTATAATACATATGACAAAAAATATTGTCTAAACTACGTTGCATATTCCTCAAAAGTTCTTGTGATGATATCACTAGTTAGTTGACAACATTTTATCGGAAATCATAGGCAATGATATTTTGCAGGTGCACATGATGCAACGCTGTCAGAGAGTGTCTATGAAAATGTGAAGAGGCACATGAATTTACACCATTATTTCAGTTCTGATTATCCAAAAAAAGACAGGTCAGGATAGAAGTTCATAGAAAGTTCAGTTAGAACCAAATTCAGATGTTTGTGTTTTTGATTATTTTGACTCCAGTCCAATTTTCCAAGTAAAAAAAAGAAAAGGTCTTTTTATTTATTTATTTATTTTTTTTTTGAGCTGGCTAATTAAATTCCTTTTGGGCTACCAAAATCTCAAGAGTGCTTACCCAAAGGGCTACTAGGGATTTTGAAATTTTGCAAGCCCTTTATGTATGCATGTTTGTATCCATGAGAATTTTTATAATAATTGTATTAAGACCCCCCTCCTATATTATTTTCCAGGTTTCGGAGAAGGAAGGGGCTGAACAAATTCTCGAACAGGAAACCATAGCCATCTTAGTCATCAGAGATGCACAAGCTGTACCCATAGATATTGGCATCATACTTCGAGGGACAAGAGGTTCTGAGCAATCTGGGACGTTCTAATTCCTGACTTTAACAATATTTGTTCTTACAGTTGGATAACATTTGTAGCATCCTACAATACAGGAGTGCAGAATTATTAGGCAAGTTGTATTTTTGAGGATTAATTTTATTATTGAACAACCACCATGTTCTCAATGAACACAAAACTCATTAATATCAAAGCTGAATATTTTTGTAGTTTACTAGGAAGTAGTTTTTAGTTTTAGTTTTTTTTTTTTTGGATATCTGTGTGTGCAGGTGACTATTACTGTGCATAATTATTAGGCAACTTAACAAAAAACAAATTTATACCCATTTCAATTATTTATTTTTACCAGTGAAACCAATATAACATCTCAACATTCACAAATATACATTTCTGACATTCAAAAACCAAACAAAAACAAATCAGTGACCAATATAGCCACCTTTCTTTGCAAGGACACTCAAAAGCCTGCCATCCATGGATTCTGTCAGTGTTTTGATCTGTTCACAATCAACATTGCGTGCAGCAGCAACCACAGCCTCCCAGACACTGTTCAGAGAGGTGTACTGTTTTCCCTCCTTGTAAATCGCACATTTGGTGATGGACCACAGGTTCTCAATGGGGTTCAGATCAGGTGAACAAGGAGGCCATATCATTAGATTTTCTTCTTTTATACCCTTTCTTGCCAGCCACGCTGTGGAGTACTTGGGCGTGTGATGGAGCATTGTCCTGCATGAAAATCATGTTTTTCTTGAAGGATGCAGACTTCTTCCTGTACCACTGCTTGAAGAAGGTGTCTTCCAGAAACTGGCAGTAGGACTGGGAGTTGAGCTTGACTCCATCCTCAACCTGAAAAGGCCCCACAAGCTCATCTTTGATGATACCAGCCCAAACCAGAACTCCTTGCTGGCGTCTGAGTCGGACTGGAGCTCTCTGCCCTTTACCAATCCAGCCACGGGCCCATCCATCTGGGCCATCAAGACTCACTCTCATTTCATCAGTCCATAAAACCTTAGAAAAATCAGTCTTGAGATATTTCTTGGCCCAGTCTTGACGTTTCAGCTTGTGTGTCTTGTTCAGTGGTGGTCGACTTTCTGCCTTTCTTACCTTGGCCATGTCTCTGAGTATTGCACACCTTGTGCTTTTGGGCACTCCAGTGATGTTGCAGCTCTGAAATATGGCCAAACTGGTGGCAAGTGGCATCTTGGCAGCTGCACGCTTGACTTTTCTCAGTTCACGGGCAGATATTTTGCGCCTTGGTTTTTCCACACGCTTCTTGCGACCCTGTTGACTATTTTGAATTAAACGCTTGATTGTTCGATGATCACGCTTCAGAAGCTTGTCTATTTTAAGACTCCTGCATCCCTCTGCAATATATCTCACTATTTTTGACTTTTCTGAGCCTGTCAAGTCCTTCTTTTGACCCATTTTGCCAAAGGAAAGGAAGTTGCCTAATATGCACACCTGATATAGGGTGTTGATGTCATTAGACCACACCCTTCTCATTACAGAGATGCACATCAACTAATATGCTTAATTGGTAGTAGGCTTTCCAGCCTATACAGCTTGGAGTAAGACAACATGCATAACGAGGATGATGTGGTCAAAATACTCATTTGCCTAATAATTCTGCACTCCCTGTACAATGAGGATAGAGATCATGAGATGCTTTCTGCAGCTGCAGTTCTAATGCACTGCATTGTTCCCAATTTAAGGCTGTTTTCTAAGGGCAATGTTTGCCTAAATATCTGACCCTTAAATACTGAAATTGTGGATGTGTGGAAGGAAAAGTTAATAAATATAGATGTCTTGAAAATTGTGTTTTGATTCATTTTAATGAGATTAAATGTTCCTTAATGGGAAACCATGTGTTATTAAATCTGTTTCTTTTTATTTGTTTAAATAATTTCTATAAACTAGTATTTTTTAAAAAAGAGAATTAATTGTTTAAATTAATCTATATCTTTTGATTGGATAAAGCAAATAAATTCTAATACATATTTCTTAAATGGAAAAACAACTGTTTAATTAAATCTATATCTTTTTGTTTAGATCAAAAATCTAATTTAAATTAATTTACTTTCTTCAACAAGATAATATACTTTGTGCCAAATTATATAAATTAGTTTACAAAGACATAGAAAATATTGTTTAGGGCAAGTTATTTATTTTTCATTGGCTCAAGTTATAAAATATAGATGTGAACCATTACCCTAAATTTTTTTAATTGGATGAATGAAAATCTTTTTCAGTGTGGAAGGAAATTAAATAAAAGAGCCGTTTCATGTCTATCCTTGAATTACTTCACTTGTCGAGGTTGATATAGGATTTAGAAAGTAATAAGGGATTAAATACTTTCTGGAGAGAGTAAAACTGTAGATTAATCTAATTACACTATTGAAGATGTTATTAGTAACTAGTAGGGATGCATTTATTTGTCGCCATTATTTGTCGGATCGGGAATCGGTCAATATTCTGTATTATTGTTGAGCTCCAGTGCCCCGCAAAAGGCAGAAAAACATCATAAAGCATCATTAATGCTTTGTGCACTATATTATAAGTGTTCTGAAGCCATTCCACAGTTTCATGTCAGGTACAGATGCATTTTTAAGTCATTAAATTCAAGTTCAATGAACGCTTCTCTCGATCCGCTGCGGCTCAGTCACGCTCCATTCAGCTTTCAAACCGCGTGTCCCGTTTGGTTACGACAGTCAAACAATGAAACTCTCTCCAAGATGATTCAGTGTTCCTGTTATTACGCTTGATCTGTAGATAGAGGTATATGGTTTCGCATAAAATGATTTCATCTTGCTGGCGTTTATTGCTGTAAATTGTGTCACTTTCTCCCGGGTGGACTAGAGATTGTATTGCACGTGGTAACTGAAATGTGTTAAACTGTTAAAAGAAACGGCTCAATAAAATGCTGCATACGATGGATAGACTACGCATCGATATCGCTTCCCTTTGTGTTTTGATCTTCTCAATGCACACGGATTGCGCATAATCGCTTTGTGCCGCTCTGTTTTATGGAGCCATTCGTATTATAATACGCGCTATGAAAGATTATTAATAGCTTATCTATAATATGTTGCTGCCCCCATTAAAAACATGCGTTATACATTTTAAATAAATGTAATTTCTTAGTATAAGGGCCTATTTCTATAAATATATTTACTTGGTTTTCCATTGATGTATCTTACAACAATGTGTAACATTTTACCAGTTTAAGAGCTACACTTATTCACTTTTATGGTTTCTTTATTTTATTCCCCCACTAAATGTTTAGATTTTATACAATTATTGTGCACTCATGATTTTTCTAGAGTAATTGTTGCTTCTGAATAATCCACTAATCTAGTTTACACACCATGTAGTTTATAGTAGTATTTTTGACATAGATTGTGATATATTTTAAATTGTTGTTTTTCTTTAATGAAATATTGTTCTTTTTAGTACTTTCCATCATTTCAGTAATAAAAGTGTACATCTTTAAAATGCATGCAAATTACAGTGAAGCACAAAAGTTTCCATATGGTGCTCCGCAGTGGTCCAAAAGGATTTAAACAGTGAATTTTAAAGCGATCTCTACTTGTAAACTCAAAGGGGATTCAGATGGCACTCGATCTTGCCGTTCATCATAAACAACAAATAAAACAGTAGGTCATTTGGCCAGGGATTTGGGAGAGAGGATTTTGATGCAGGGGAAAACAACCCAGGCATTTTGTGTTCATAAATTGATAATGTTGAAAATAACTTACACGTGCTAAGAATGTGACGCTCGAGGGGGAGACCGGGATGGTTGTAACACGGGTCAGTTGTAACAACTCCAATCTGTCCAATCAGGAACTAGTTACAAATCACCTAATTCACTTCACACATGCTAAGTTTAGTCTTTATTCCACATGTGATAAAGCAAAGCTCTGGGGCAGACACAACAGATGTTAGAGTGAAAAAAATTGAGGTAAGAAAGCAACTTTTTTTACTTTTTTTAATTTTTGTAATGGGAATTTCTCCTTTTAGCTAAACTCATCCAATTGAAATTATGTTTGTGTGTCTGTAGATATTTTTCAAGCAAGTTGCTAATGGTTTAGTTGTTAGCTGTAAGGTGAGCTAGTTCATGGCTTCATGTCTGTGGGCTAGTTGTAACAATAATGAAACGTTACACAATGTTTGTGTTCAAGTTCAATTTATTATGGTCAATTACAATGACTGAGAAACTCTCTCTCACACACACACACACACACACACACACGTTTGAGTGTTCAATTTCAATATTTTACTATGGCCAATACTATGACTGACCGTAACAAACATGAGTACACAATGTTTGTGTTCAAGTTCAATTTATTATGGTCAATTACTATGACTGAGAAGACTGACAGTTATATCGTCAGTAGGTGTTAAATAAAAAGCTTTCAAAATAATTTTGTAGTCATAATCCTTATTTCATGAAGTTACATCTCACCTCAGGGTACGTTACAACTGACCCATTTCTGTTTGTGTCGCAAAGTTAATAGCTATCTCATTTAATAGCAGATACTAGTAACTAGTTTGAATCACATTTTGAACACACTGGCTTAAAAGTACTCTAAGATATAAACCGAAAGGTCAAAAATGTTACATCTATCCCCGGTCTCCCCTTCTAATAGGGTTTAATGTAGGTTATGGTCAGTGTTTTAATTGTTTACAGTGTGTTTGAGTTCCTAAACGGTTAACATTTTATTTATATTTGTTCATTTAACTTTATTCAAGATACTGTAGTTATTTGCCACAATGTTTAAGTGATTTTTAATAGAATAGTTTGTGATTGATGGTGTTAAAACTGCAATTTTGGTCAGAAAAAAACACAAAAAACATTAGATTCATGCGAATCGTGCAGCCCCATTACTTGATTTGATAGGTTACACTTTTATCACATTCAGGGTTCAAATCGCCCGACAACCTTTTTACATTACACACCTAAATTTGAGGACACAAAGTGTCAGATAAGAGTTTAATAGCAATTTAAATGACTTTGCACACCAAAGGACACATGATTGGATGCTGTTGTTACAATATGAATGAATAGGATGCTAGTCATTTTCTTTTTGCGGTTGTTTTGTTGAAGCTGTCATTGCATGTTTGTTGTTCTTGTTTCATTTACTGTTTTGTCAAAACACTGACTCATTTTGTGAATTAACTGGTTCAATTGAATTTCAAAAATATCTGTTCCTCCATTACTACTTGCCAGTTACCAAATTCCCATTTATGACAGACTGATTCCCGATATAGCGAGAGAAATGAGACGCACCTTTGCTATTATTCATGTGTGGATGGGCTCTCCTCACAAACAATAACGTTTATTGATGTTATATGAATCATTGCAATGTTACATTCAATAATAATAGATTAATATACAGCACTTGTAAAAACTATAATCTAGAAGGAACCGTTTGCATCGATTTAAGTACTTTAAATGCATAAAAACACAAACCTTTCTTCTGCCGAATCACAAGAGATGCTGGAGCGCGACGCAGACTTATGACGTCAGATCGCCACACCAAAATAAAAGTCCCGTCTAAAATCGCAAAAGTGCACAGAAAAAAAAACTATAATAATAAATAAAAATGTCAAGAGCATTCAGAGTTGAAATGCATATTTAAATTTGTTGTCCAATTATGTGCTGAAAACAACTCCCAATGAAATACTCTAATATGTGAGATTATGTGAAGGAGATAAACAGTCTGAATGCAAACACTATCTTTACCAGGTGCCAGGATTTTTTTTTTTTACCAGCAGCTTTTACTAACATGCTTAATAAAGTTTTCATGAACATTTTTTATTTTACTATTATACAATCAACAAGACTATATGAATACGAGTTTTGCCTAGAAATGATAGATTCCTTCATTATATTTTTCCTGAGAGTCCTGCCGTATCAAGCACTTCACTAAAGCATCACTGGGATGGACTAGGAGTGTAGAAATGGTATAACATTAAAGACTGTGATGGCCAAAATCAAATCTAGTCAAGTCAAAGGCTACAGGTCCTTCTCAAAAAATTAGCATATTGTGATAAAAGTTCATTATTTTCCATAATATAATGATAAAATTAAACTTTCATATATTTTAGATTCATTGCACACCAACTGAAATATTTCAGGTCTTTTATTGTTTTAATACTGATGATTTTGGCATACAGCTCATGAAAACCCAAAATTTAAAAAAAATTAGCATATTTCATCCGACCAATAAAAGAAAAGTGTTTTTAATACAAAAAAAGTCAACCTTCAAATAATTATGTTCAGTTATGCACGCAATACTTGGTGGGGAATCCTTTTGCAGAAATGACTGCTTCAATGCGGCGTGGCATGGAGGCAATCAGCCTGTGGCACTGCTGAGGTGTTATGGAGGCCCAGGATGCTTCGATAGCGGCCTTAAGCTCATCCAGAGTGTTGGGTCTTGCGTCTCTCAACTTTCTCGTCACAATATCCCACAGATTCTCTATGGGGTTCAGGTCAGGAGAGTTGGCAGGCCAATCGAGCACAGTAATACCATGGTCAGTAAACCATTTACCAGTGGTTTTGGCACTGTGAGCAGGTGCCAGGTCGTGCTGAAAAACTAAATCTTCATCTCCATAAAGCTTTTCAGCAGATGGAAGCATGAAGTGCTCCAAAATCTCCTGATAGCTAGCTGCATTGACCCTGCCCTTGATAAAACACAGTGGACCAACACCAGCAGCTGACATGGCACCCCAGACCATCACTGACTGTGGGTACTTGACACTGGACTTCAGGCATTTTGGCATTTCCTTCTCCCCAGTCTTCCTCCAGACTCTGGCACCTTGATTTCGAATGACATGCAAAATTTGAGCGACAGTCCAGTGCTGCTTCTCTGTAACCCAGGTCAGGCGCTTCTGCCGCTGTTTCTGGTTCAAAAGTGGCTTGACCTGGGGAATGCGGCACCTGTAGCCCATTTCCTGCACACGCCTGTGCACAGTGGCTCTGGATGTTTCTACTCCAGACTCAGTCCACTGCTTCAGGTCCCCAAGGTCTGGAATCGGTCCTTATCCACAATCTTCCTCAGGGTCCGGTCACCTCTTCTTGTTGTGCAGTGTTTTTTGACACACTTTTTCCTTCCCACAGACTTCCCACTGAGGTGCCTTGATACAGCACTCTGGGAACAGCCTATTGGTTCAGAAATGTCTTTCTGTGTCTTACCCTCTCGCTTGAGGGTGTCAATGATGGCCTTCTGGACAGCAGTCAGGTCGGCAGTCTTACCCATGATTGCGGTTTTGAGTAATGAACCAGTTGATTCAGATGATTAGGTTAATAGCTCGTTTAGAGAACCTTTTCATGATATGCTAATTTTTTGAGATAGGAATTTTGGGTTTTCATGAGCTGTATGCCAAAATCATCAGTATTAAAACAATAAAAGACCTGAAATGTTTCAGTTGGTGTGCAATGAACCTAAAATATATGAAAGTTAAATTTTTATCATTACATTATGGAAAATAATGAACTTTTATCACAATATGCTAATATTGCTATATGCTAATATTTTGAGAAGGGCCTGTATATGACACCCCTTACGAAAAAGATCTTTATTCAAGTGTTCCATTAGTATACTTCTTTTAAACTAAAAATAAGAGTCTACTTTCGGTCTGCTTTTTATATATTTCTCAGTAATATACTTTATGTACTTCTCAGAAATATACTTGACTTATACGGTCAGAAAAGTCCAAGTATATATTGGCCTATACTTGTATACAATCTTTTGATTAAGAAATACTTTTAAGTATAAATAGTCAAAGTATAGTTGGCTTGTAATTGTGTTTAATCTTTTGATTGACTGGATCTCGCCTAAAAACAAAGCGCACCAGTCAAACCGGGAATCAGAGCAGAGTTCACTCGAGGACAAGATCTCGATAATCCACAGGCGTGTGAACACCGGGCACATACAAGAGTCCAGAGCCAGCGGCAGGAATCCGAGACGAGCTGGAGAGAGAGAACAAGACTTCCGACTGAACAGGACAGCAAGACTGAAACCAACCAAGACAATGAGCACGCGACGAGAGACAGGACAGAGTGCCATTAAAAGAACACAGCTGATGAGACACAACAGGTGAACAATTACTGAAACGAGTGGGAGGAGCTAGTGTACCCGTGAGGAACCACCACCAACAGGTAATTAATTAAGTACACACACACACACACACACACACACACACACAACACTGTCGATCACCCAGGAATCCTGACAGTAGCCTATTAAATATTAAAACAAATTTTACAGTTTTACAGTATTATTAAACTTACATTGTTTTGAACATATTGATATAAAACATATGTTCCTAGTGTACATATGAATTTACTTCAAATCTACTTTACTCTTTCCCACCATTGACTGAATTATCCAACTATCCCTGTTATACAGTAGGGGGCGCTATGACATCTGGTACAGAATCTCCTGATCAAAACACAGGGGAAGAAGAAGCTGAAACAAGTGAGAAGAAATGTAAAATAACACCATCATCAAACAGTAAACAGCATGTAAATCAAAAGTGCCTTATGTTACTAAATGAAATGTCGAACCCATGAAGAGGAAATGACTGAAGCTATGGGTTGTTGATGGACTGTGTTTTGAGCATCGTTCTGAATCTGATAATACCGTAGTCTTTGACAAAAATGCTATTTTCTCAACTTTTTGTTTAAAATGTTGCCTTTCTTTACCAAACATACCCACATTCAATAGTTTGTTAAAAAAAGGATGCATGAAGCTATAATAAAATGTTTTTAAAATTAAATTACAGATAAAGGTATATTTCAAGTATAAAAAATATATTTCTACATTTGAACATTATGTATAACCAAGTATGTTATGTTCACTTAAAGAAATTACAAGTGTACTTGCAGTATAAACTACTAAACAAGTAGTCAAAGTGTACTTTCATAAACTAAAAAATGTACTACTTGCATTAAAATAGTAAACAATTAGATTATTTATAAGCTCACTTGTAGTACAAATGCATCACAAATGAGAAACCTAGTTGTGCACTAAAAGTTTACAACTGTCACACTTAGAAAAAAGTCGCTTTGAAAGGGCCGATTGGTCTGCCTTTACTTCAATCCACTTTCTCACCCGTTTAAAAATGGAGTTTGGCCCCAAAGGCTATAAAAGACCCCTGCCCAGACAATCTTTGTCACTCATTTACATATTCTACATCATTTTGCACACTACACACATCCATTCACTTGCACCACGGTTCTTGACAAGTTCTGCACTTTTATTTTGCTGCTCGTTTGTATCTCTCGCTTTACTCATTTCTTTACTCATTCAAAGCAAAGATGATTGTTGATTTCACGGTATGTTTCTGCAGCTACTACCAGCTAAGCCAGTACCTGAGGGTCATCCGTGGTGTGAACAACAAAGAAGAGCGAAAGCTCATCCTCGGGAGGGTGGACTTCAGCAAGGGTGCCTCCCCCGTGCACGCCTGTGGCAAGTTCCTAGGATGGACCAACATCTCAGGGGTCACTCTTGAGTTGACGATCACAGCCCGAGCTAGCAACCCGGCCGTGGCCATGTCTTCGACGTTGGACCTGCAGGAGACTAGGGATGTTGACGACGACCCCACCTGTGCTCTGGAGAAAGAGGAGGCGGGGCAGGAGGAGTGGCGGCACCTCTGCGCGGGCCCCGGCACGACCTCCGGAGGCAGATGGATACGCTGAGTGATGCGCTCAGGCAATTGACTTGCCGCTACCACCGGCTGAAGAGCTTTTGCTGAGCAACATCCGAGAAGCTCTGTGAGTGGAACTCCGAAAGATGAACCCACTTTTTAAGGCCAGCGACAACGGCTCTTCTAAGAGACACGAGTCATTCAAATAAAGAGCATTTTCAAAGCGTGTGACAGTCTCCTCACATTATCTAATGTTTTTTATAAGATATTGACACGTGTCTTGCAAATAATGATAATAAATCTTGAAGAAAACTTTACATAAATAGAAATAGAACTTGGTTGAAATATATCTATGAATATATGGAACACAAATAATATAGATTTGAGAATCTAAATTTACTCTAAAACCATGTTTGCCTTATGTAGCTAAAAATAATAAAATCATATAAGCATCTTGCCAGCAACAATAAAGCAATAAGCCGTGTCCATACATAATAAAACCCAGAGAAACATTTCTATACATGAAATATGAAGCTAATAAACAAACAATGATGATAGATTACTTTTTTATTAGTCCATTAGTACTTGTGCAGTGAATGTTGTGCAGTTTGCAGGTTAATTTTCATAAGACGTGACTAACCATGCATGTAAAGAAGCAAATAAAAAAACATTATGGTGTCCAGAAACTAATTTCATTAGTACATTGAGTTTAACAAAGACTGAGAAATCTTCCTGCATAAATAAATAAATACATCACATGCGCATATGCACGTTCCCAAATGGGATGGTGGTAAAAATTAAGTGTGTCAGGGGTTCTGGGTTAGAATCTGCCCTTGTGTAGTATTTATCCTCATTAAAACCAAAAATGTTCAGCAGTGACTGCATATCAAGTGTAAGAACACATTTTGTGTGAACTTTATTTTGTGATTTCACTGGAACATATGTGAATCTCTGCAATGGAGCGCTCGTCTTTATGAATGATCACTTTCAGCTTTTCACTTTTTTGATAACAGCCCTGACAAACAACACGATTTCAGATCACCTCTTATATTTAACAAATGATATAAATGCTTTGCTAGACAACTGAAGATTTACTTTCATTATATTCATGCCGTGAAATGTTTCAAATAGTAGCGGGAACATGTCCCAGTTGTCCCATCATGGGTTGTGAGTCAAATGTAACTGGTGTCTGAAGAATTGGTAAAGTGCGAATAGATTTATCAGAAGAGTTAAAGTTTGTAAAGGAGGTAGCGGGTTGTGGTGACAAACAACAGACACAAGTTAGACTTGAACTGGAGTGTAATTTAATATAAAATTAATATAGTAAATTACAATATCATACATACAATAAAGATTAATCACGCAAAAATGTTCCCTTGAGTGCACTCTTCTTTTACCCCTAAAATATACACAGACCGGTCATTTCAATGTCAGAATGAAATAAAATCAAAGTAAAACTAAATATATAAAAGTAGCTTTTCTCTGAAAATATCGCAGCTGTTTCAATGGATAAGGATCTCAATATCAATCAGATTGGCTGTGGGTAACCATACGCCATCAATAGCTCAATGTCTTGTAAAGTACTGATCCGTTTCTTCTCTTTTCTCTTTATCTTTTTACTGTCACAGAAGCTCACAGGAGCAACTCAATCCATACAAAGAAAAAAAAAACCTGGCCTGATCACGGACCAGAACATTTATTTAGTGAATTCAAGAATAATTTTACATCAAAGATCAAAATAATCAAGTAAACATACAAGCACAAATGGTATTTATACACGAGATCATATATTTTACTCATGTACCTCTTTATCAATCTTTTTTCTGTGAACTGCAATAAACCACACGGTTCACTATGACAACATTTATAACCACTTAGATTGAGATAAATAAAAAAAAACATACCAGAATCATTAACATAAGAAGTGATATATTATTAATTTACCTCAATATGAATCGTTTTTAACTCTTTCACAGGCACACGTGGCCGAAATGAACAGGCGGTTCAATATAACCACATTAATAACAACTAAGATTGAATTACAACATGAAGAAGGGAATAAACACTCTTGTTTCTACTCTTGATTATATTTTGCTGACTCACCAAGTAAAATGCGACTCAACAATATTAAATTGGCTTCTTCAGATACTAGATGGTACGAAATATATTAAACAATTTTCGGAAGTTTTTTTTAAACTATATTTCTTTAACTTAGATCGCAAGGATCAGGTCACATCTTAGCTCCGTCGTGCTCAGCTCTCTCAGGTCTTTATGCAGACACACACACACACACACACACACACACACACACGGGCGCGATGACAGAGCTATTATTAGTCAATCACTGATATATATATATAAATAACTTAAATCAACTATTTTTTAAATGTTCTTGAACAACATTTACACTTCTTTCCAACCTTTATTAGAAAAATATAATGTTAATAAATTGTGATTTACTTAATTCTCTTTATTTAACAGAGATTACAAAAAGCATAGAACTGGTCTTATGAATGGTCTTATGTTGCTGTTACACAGTTGTTGTTGTTGTTGTTGTTTTACTTTAAAAAGATTTAAATCAAAGTGAAAAGGTTCATGGAGTCCATAGAAATAACACTGGGTCATGCAGACAAGGGGTTGGGCTCTTTTAACGGAGTCTGGAAAATACTCTTTACATATCATCCCTGACAACTGTCGGCCACACCCTAGCAACCATTTTGAGCACCCTAGCAACAGTTTTAAGTGCATGAATGAGCCATATTTCAGCACCAAAATATTATACAGACTTATAGTTTTTTGTCTCTCTTGCACTCTTGTATCACGGTAGCCAAGTTGCGCCACTGCAAGCGCCAATCACGAGTCCCTGGTGAGGCCAGACCTGAAGGGAAGGTGCAGATGATCCTTTGAAAATAAGATGTTGGACAGCTTGGGGACAATTGTAGAGAAGCTAAAGAAACGAGAGCAAATTACAGTTATTACAAAACACACATGACCCTCAATAAAATGTCACAATGGAAAATCTTTCTCTTTTGATTTACACTTTTCAAAATCCAATTTTGTGTTCCAGTATCAATCCATATGTAGTATATAGCCTACTGTACATATAAGGGACATTTTGTTTGTCTTAGCACTATATTAAACATTGCTTGGGTCAAATTATATTTGTAAATCGCATTCATTAATATTCACTTGTGTGTGCTTATATAAGTATCATTCATAAAAAATATTAGGTTGCAAGTTATTAACGTTTTAAATTTTCACTTTTAAAGAAATCTAGTGTTTGATCATATCTAAATATTTATTAAAATGCAAAACTGCAATACTTTTTTGAGCAACTAGATGAGATACATGTATATTTATTAAAGAGCCATAAAGGCACCGACTGGGTAATGGCATTAAAAATTAACATTATTATTTTAGTGTGGTAATTAAGGTTAAAATAGAGAAGTCCAATTCAAAGAGGCAAATTACACTCATTTTGTGGCTAAAATAATAATGTTCATTTGTAATGCCATTACCCAGTCGGTGCCTTTATGGCTCTTTAATAAATATACATGTAATATATATAATATAATCGTTAATTACAAATATTAGAAGAAAAATATTTTAAGTGGTCATTAATTTAATTTAGAACTTAAATATTGAACTAAAACATAGAACATTTATTTAATTGTAAAATAGTTACGTGTATGGTCACATTTGAGTCACACCAAATGCGTGAGAGTTGGCAACCCTGTGTGATTGAGGCAGTGATAGTACACTGCAAAAATGCTCTTCTTACTTAGTATTTTTTTTTTCTTGTTTCTAGTCTAAATATCTTCAAATTCTTAAATTAAGACACATTTACTAGATAAGTAAAATGGCATAAGATATTTTTTTCTTGTTTTCTTGAAAATAAAATCAAAATGAAGTGAGTTTTTGCTAAAAACAAGTAAAATTATCTGCCAAATGGGGTGAGAAAAATAATCTTGTTTCTGATTGAAATCTTGTGTCTGTCCCAATGCTTGCTTTTAAGGAAAAACTCACTTCATTTTGATTTTATTTTCAAGAAAACAAGAACAATTATGCTATTTTACTTATCGAGTAAATACATCTTGATTTAAGAAATTTTTGATAATTGGACTGGAAACAAGAAAATAATACTAAAGAAGAAGAGCATTTTTTGCAGTGTAGCTTCTTAACGGGACGTCTTCACCATAATTCAGGGAAGGATTGGATTCTACTCTCAAAAGACAACACAAAGAAACAGCAAAGTGTGATTGAGGTAATGATAGCAATATTCAAGGAATATTCTGGCCTATATATACAGTTACTGAAGTAGGACTATCAGTAATTACATAATTATTAAAAACAGTTTGAAGCAGAAATATTTAAAACCTTGTGTACTATCCCCCAGTGGTGTAATGTAACGAAGTAATAATACTTTGTTACAGTACTTAAGTATTTTTTGAGGAAAATCTGTACTTGAGTTTTTATATTTCTGTCAACTTTTACTCCACTACATTTACTAAATAAAATATATGCTTTTACTCCGATACATTTGATTGCTGGAGTGGCTGAGAAGTGTCCTCTGGCATTATGCAGTACAAGAGCGTCCTCTAGAGGCCAAATTAAAAAACTATCACTGATGACTAGAGGTTGTTTTGACACGTGAGGTGAGGCTGCACAGACTGGGACCCTTAAAAACGGATTTAAAACAGACAACCAAACGGTATGTTATACAGTACAATGCATGTTAGCATATCACTATAAAGTAATTAGTTTGTTGACTAGATGCTGCATTAGTAATGTAGTAGCTCAAGGGTTAAAACCATGTGACAAAACACATGCGAATCTGACCCAACTGTTTAATGCCATGATTGTTACTATCTATTTGCATTAGTATATATCCATTTGTTCGCTTTTATACATTAATTATCCCGCGAAGTTGCATATTTAAACCGCATCCTTATCATGCAGCCAACAGAAAATAAGAAGTGCATTTGATTTCAGTTATTTTTATATATATTGAAATTTTCCTTAACTTGAAACAAATAAATAACTTGATTTGAGGTAAAAAATAATTAAGAAAAATACATTTTCCTGTCAGAAACCCTCCTCTCAGAACAGATTCGGTCAGAATGCAGGCCTATTTTATTGACATTTTCCCCTAACTTTGTAAAAATCAATCATATAACTTGATCTGAGATTTGTCAAAAATACTTCTTTAATTCAAAGAAAACTAAATGGAAGGAGTAAAAACAACCTGAAAACAATCTTGCTGCTCAAACTGTGTACAGAACCATTTGTAATATTTTTTGTTCTTTTGTATTTTGCATTTACTTGCACTTTTACTTTCAATACTTGAGTATGTTTAACATTTAAAAAAAAAACCTTTCATACACAAGTACAACAACAAAAAAATCACATACTTTAAAACTTTTACTCAGGTAATATTCTAAACAGTATTCAACGTGTTTATTATTTTTATTATTGTAACTTCAAGCATTAGAGTCATATCAGCACTTTTCTGATCCTTGATGTCTGTGCATTTGCTGCAGAGCTTTTGTGGCGGAGCAGGATCTACAAGGCAGAGTGACGGCGGCATTCGGGAATGCACAGCAGCATCCTGGAAATGGTACATTGCCATGGATGAGCCCATATTGCCTCATCTGGCCCAGATTGCTGAGGCCAGAGCCAGGGAGAGCAAGAAAAAGACATTGCAGATTTGATCAGAGAGATGGAGGACAGGGAAGCGGAGAGAGAGCAGGATGCGACTGAGAGGGAGGAGAGGCGATGGAGAGAAATGTAGGAGAAGGAAGAACGAAGAGAACGAGAGAGTCAACAACGTGAAGCAAGAGATTGAGAAGACCGATGGCATCAAGAAGCAAGTGAGAGAGAGGGAGACAAAGGAAAGGGATGAAAGATTCCTTCGTCTTCTGGAAAAATGGCCAAAAAATAAGATGAATAAATGATGATACTAGAGCATCTTATGATCATTTGCAAATTTTAAGGTTGTTGAGAGCCAGATCCTCGAGGCCGAGGGCCAGATAATTGGAGTGTCAGAAGATGGCGATACACTCATCTTTCTGGAACGTGTAATGTAAGATTAACCTTTACCAAGTCACTTTCACTAAAGGAAGCATTAATGAGCTTGTACAGCATCTTCCAACTAAATCAAAAGTCTAGAACATAAACAAAGATATGCTGAGGGATCAATCCCTGGATCTAATTAAGGACATGCAATCCCTGGATGCAATTGAGCATGTGGAATCCCTGGACAGAGAAGGCTTAGCATTGGTTAAGTTTGTGTCTTGTTCATAGACTTTTAATTTAATATTCTGTTTTATTTCCTTAAGTTACGGTTTCCCTGCTCTGTTTACGTGTTCCTTTGTTTCTGATTGTATCCTTGTTTGTTCTTTTGGTTAAATATTATCTGCACCTGTGTTTCATTATGTTTGCCTACAGTATTTATGGCCTTCTCCCGGTTATATTCAACCCCTTGTCAGTTCTTGTTTATGGTAAATGTGGTTGTTAACTATGTGTTCTCCTTCATGGATGTATTATTAAAGATTGTTTATTTGAATCTATTTCGCTGTGCGCTTCTTTGCATCCGTTCATTACATTACAGTTGGTTGTCTATTGTTTTTAAAATGTTACATTTTCTTAGTTCAGTTTGAGTCACTAAGGCCCTGTCCACACGGAGACACTGTATATGTACACATTTTGCACTGTATCAGCGTTTCGTCCACAAGGATCTGGTGTTTTGGGAGCATGAGAACAATATTTTTTGAAACCGGGTCCCAGAGTGGATAAATCTGAAACCGACACCCTTGCATTTTCTGTAAACAGCCAATCCGTATATTTTAAGAAATGGTGATGTCATCACACCACGTCCTGCATGGGAAAGACTAGATCGGGATACAACTATGGACACTAGGCATGCACACTTCAATATTGTGTCATTTAATTACTGTATTTGCATTATTGTACGGGTATGTATAATGTTGGGGTAAGTGTAGGCGTTAATGAAACACAATCTGGTAAATTGCAAATGTATTTATTGTTATTTTACTGTGAGATTCTGCCTCACCTCCTACCGTTGCTCTACCCCGTCTAGCCACAACTCTTCTTCTCTGTTTTAAGTGTATCTCTACACACTGGTCTGGCATGTATACTGCATCGTTTTGAGTCGTTTCAGTGGTTTCGTGTGTACGCAGATATTTCTGGTTTCGTGTGGACGGGGCTAAGGCCCGCATATCAACCCGCATAAATACGCCGCTGAGCGCCATTATAACTATGCCAAACCTATGGGTGGCAGTGCAGGGAGAAGGATAAAGCCATGCAAGCCAATCAGAATCCTCAAAATTCACAACAACGAATAGCACGAGTGACTTCCTTCGTGTACTCCTTCGCCTCTGCTCCTCGATATAGTACAGCAGTTGTGTTTGCAAATGCAAACAGGCCAAAAGCGTTTGCACAAAAGTAAAAATGAGTACCACCTTAACAGCTTCCATGATCAAACAAACTGTAAACATAGGGCGCTCACACATGACCTAAGCATTTTCTGGCGCATAATGTGACGTTTGAGAACCTAAAACCCCGTTTCTCCCCGTTGACACGGCAACAAATACCCAGCGTTTTCAGAAATCTCCACTTTGGCCGGAGTTTTTAGAAATAATCGTTTTCTGGGATAAAAACGGCATTTTCGTGTAAATGACAGGTCAAAACGCAGGGAAATATCTGCGTTTTCCCATCGTGTAAACGGGGCCTAAGTCTGATGCATATCAGATCTTCTTATACATTTATAGATAATAAACAAACCCTAAAAATGCTGTTCAAATCTTAAAAGTATTAAAGCAAACACAAGCCAGAAATAACATCGATAATAGAAAGCAATTTAAAGAAGCACTTATCCCTTGTGCGGTCTTTACTTGTGAGTCACACTGGTGGTGGTCTAAGTGGTCAAAAGTGACCGGAACCCTGAAATATTACTTCTCATTTTTTCAGTAAAATCATTCTAATATATTTTCTTTTTCTTTATCCCGAGGATTACTGCAGTCAGCCGGATCCACATCAGATGGTGGACCTGCTCCTAGACATGACCCATGCAGCCCTGAAGTGGTGTCCGCAGAGACTGTGTCATCTCCCCAATGAAGGCCCCCTTCCCTTCTTTTATTTTTTATTCTATTTTATACAAGCACTTCCACTTTTCTCTGTCCAGTCCACCTTAATCAGTTTCACCTTTCATCCAAAGAACTCCATTTCCATATGTCCAAATAAAAAAAACGCCACCCAGTTGCAAAATTATAAAACATTATGAAACAACACTGATCATAAACACTTCAAAAGAATTGTATTTATTTATGTCACAGTCCTGACTGATGAAGTTTTTTCCTGTACCTTATTTCCATTGACCAGCAGGTGTCCCTGCGTGCATTCAAAGCCTTGAGAAATGAACCGAACATGCTTGCCTATAGGCTGAACACGCAATTCTTGCGTACATGTCGTCGCCATTTTCACAGATTTGTCTTTTTTGGGGGTTTGCACAGGGATAATGGTATTTATCTAAAGTAAATCTCACAAGATCTGAGGATCCATTAGTATATTGGGCTCAACAGAATCATCAGTTATCCTCACTTATTCCAGCGGGCACTGGCATTTTCATGTTCAACCGCATTCTCTGTTCCTTGTCAAAGGATCTTTTCCATGGCTGATGAGGTTTTGTCCATGAAGAGGAATCGTCTAAACTTCGAAATTCTGTTCCTTTAAAAAAAAAAAGCAATTATAATCCTTCCTTCACCAAACCCAAACTGCTGTGTTGCAGTTTGCTCCACTATATCCTCAGACCCATAGGCATCTCACTGCTCTAAAACAGTAACAAGTCTTCATTTTCCCCACCACAGACTGCTCTGTTGCGGTCAGCTTTATTACTTTCCCTCCACCATAAGCACTGCACTCATACTGTTACTATCCAAACAATTGATAAATAATTCATTAACAGTGTGCCTGACAGTTGTCTTTGTGCAAGTAAAGTCAGACAGAGAAAGATGAATATTGTCAAATGTCTGCTCAGAATTAATAGATTTATCTGCCGTTTCTTTGCACAGCAGCCAGGTGTCACTAGTGAGCAATGATGAATGAAGCTTCGGGTAATGAACCTTTTGGTGAAGCAATGGGCTGTGAAGTCTCAGTGGTTAAGAAAGTCTCATTTTGCCATCACTACCGGTATGCATTGGGAATTTTCTGTTTTAGTTGAAGATGGTGTTGTTTAAATGGCACCCAATTAAATAACTAGTAAACAGAAATTAATCACTCAAAACTTTTCTTCTAAAACTAAATTAATTTCCTATTATCACTGTAAATGTGCTTTGAGGCAATCTGTGTTGTAAAGAGCCCTATATAAATGGACTGGACTTGACTACGTCTGTCTCTCTTGATGGCTTTTATAGCTGGTTTCCTCCCTGGAGGAGCCAATGAGTGACGTGCTAGTTGGCAGTCAGCAAACGGGAAACAGGTGCCAGCAATCAGCTCCTGTTAGAGCAGCAGCACAGAAAAGAAAAAAGGGAAAAACAAACTGAAGCACAAGACTTCCCCAGGGGCTTCATACCTTGCTTAATACAGATCCCAGATCATTTCATCGTGATAACGGGCCTGTACCATGATGGTAGTTTAACAAACTCAGGGTTACAGGATTAGTTTGGAGTTGACAAAACCAAACCAATCTATTCAGGCTTTGTTGGTCCCATATGCTGATCATCGGCTTTGATCCATCACATGATGTGGATCAGTGGAACTGAGATTCACTTCTTACGAGAGAAGCAGCGAGAGTCATTTCTCTCTTCTGCAGAATATTAATGATTGAAAAATATTAAGAATTTAAACAAATCTACACGACAAGAGCTGTCTATAAATGAGGGCAACTTAAAGAAAAATCTTACTATGTCAATGCAAGTAGAAGTTATGAAGTTAGTTTGGTTGATATATAGAGCATTGAACATTTAAGCTCACATGTAGTAATTTTTATAGATTTATTTATTGATTTTAAAGCTTATTTGCATGACCTTTATATAGGCTATTTATATTCATTTTATCTAAGTGCCTATTAATGATTGATAAACTAAAATGATACATGTGTAATTGATTAACGGTATATTAATTACATAAATGATATCTAAATCGTTCAAAATTATTATTATTATTATTATTATAAATAAGTATTGTTTAAAGCCAGACGCTTTAGTGTTAGGATTGGCACAAACTAAGCTTCAACATATCTGGTTAGCCAGCTAAACCGGCTTCATGGTATAGGCCCCTGATCTCTGGCTAATTTGGTTCTTCAAACGAATTTGCTGATTGGATTAAAATATCTAGATTAAGTTATCTGAGATTACTTTATGTTCATGTGTTGGCTGGCATCAAGACAGCAACGCAATGACATTACATCATATAATTAAAAAGCCACCCACCAAAAAACTTGACAAATGAAAAACAAAACAAAAAAATTATGAAATTCTGGACCATTATAAGGTAACAACATAAAAGTTATAAATGATAAATGTGCAATTATTTATATTCACAATTTCATAGTATGTGTACACCCTTTACGTTTACATTTCAATGTTCTAATTGGCCATTAATATAATTTTTAATTCAATTTGAAGCAGATTTGTGACAGTTTTAATTAAAGTTTCTTAAGGTCAAGATCAAGTTATCTGCATCCTCTGCCAGTTTTTATTTAAAATTATTATTGCCCCTGATTCAGTAAGGAACTCTTGTTATGAAGTATCAGTGATTGGGACAAATTTTAAGTATCAACGCACTTTAAAAAGATGCAATCTAATCCTGTTTACATGAAATCAGCTGCTCCCGAGCAGGTTTAAGCTTACGGACCTGTTGCTGTGACAGCAAGTCCAGGGGCCTATTGCACAAAACTAGGATAAGGGATTAAACCAGGATATCTTGATGATCTTGTCATCTGTATGCAAAATTTATTACACCGCTGTTGTGTAAACTTACCCTGAAGGCACACTCACACCAAGAACAGTAACGAAAGATAACTGTATATTAGCGGATAAATTGAGCCAGGATCACCAAGATATTCTGGCTTAATCCCTTATCCTAGTTTTGTGCAATAGGCCCCAGTATGAGCTTTGAAGAACCAAACAATCCAAGATCATGCCAAATAATCATCAATCAAATCCAGTTAGTTAGCAACCCCTGAACAGTACAAACTACATCACAGGACAGTTAGTTCTCTCATAAAGTACCATTACTTGGATTACATGTAGAATTTTAAACCTAAATTGAACACCCAACAACAAATATTGCAGCTTTTTTTCCCCCAGATGCATTTTGTTTCGCGAGAGATCCACACACACTGCGATCATTTTTGCCATTAATGTCTTTGCTTACAACTCTTTTGCAGTGGTGTTTTGCCTTAAGAAAGTCAATGTGAATATGTGCTATTGTATTTGTGGGATCTTTCAACACGATCTTATGACAATGCGTTTAAATACCACGAATTGCCGTGAGATCGGGCTGCATACACCGGTAGGCAGTGGCCCACCTTACCGTGACCACGATGCGGTTACCCAGAATTTATAGTTTACCCACCTCTTTTTTTTTTTTTTTTTTACCACTACACCTCTGGTCAGAACCCACCAAAATGGGCGTGGCCCTGGCTATAAAAGCCCCCTTACGCCAGAGGATTTAGATTTAATCTCCTTTAGCTCACTTACCTCAGTTGAAAAGGCCTTTAGCAGAACGAGCCACCTGACTTGCAATTCTGAGAACACCGGTTCCTTTCTTCGCTGGACACCGCCTTCACCCCACTGTTCTGCTCTGCCATCCGGCGCACTATATCCTTTAAAAGCTGTGTGTGCGATTTATCTCATCCCGAGGAACCCACGCGAAGCAGGCTGGACAAGTCTCTGCAGAGGCCCGCCCCCTTCTTCCCCGAAGTTCATGTCGAGTTACACATAAAGCTGGAAAAAAGCGACAATTTGAACAAAATTCAGGCTTGTTTTTGCGCTAATATTTACTTTTATGTATATGACATTTAGTAAAACATTAAATGTTGATAGTTCACTTGTCTCAGTCAGAACGACCTTCTCAAAAGATCGAGCCCGATCTCACGAAAATGCGTATCAATAGTACGAGTGTGCAATCTCGTAGAATGTATACGCCAAAACTCATTTTGGCTTGCATATGGTACGCACTTTATGGCGTTTTATATGTATGAACCCCCCACACCCCCACCCTCACCCTACCCAAAAGCATGTCATATACACGCCATAAAGTGCGTATCATACGCACCCCAAAAACTGAGTTTTGGCGTATACATTCTACGAGATTGCACACTCGTACTATTGATACGCATTTTCGTGAGATCGGGCTCGATCTTTTGAGAAGGTCGTTCTGACTGAGACAAGTGAACTATCAACATTTAATGTTTTACTAAATGTCATATACATAAAAGTAAATATTAGCGCAAAAACAAGCCTGATTTTTGTTCTTGAACAAGAAATGATAACATGTAATGAGAAAACTATCCAGTTAACAAGAAAGTTAGTCATTACTTCTATATCTGATAGCCAACCCCCTGGCTACATGTTTTTCTTTTGCTTATATTGTAGTTCTGAATGTACTTTATCGTAACGCACATATTAAATACTAATTAATTTATTTTCAGCAATTCCCTAAATGTATTTTTTCTCTCTTGTTTTTAAAGAAAGTGTGAAGCTTCCACATCATTTCTTCATCAACAAATTAAAAGATTGTATAATTTTATTTCTGGGATGTGGGTCCTTAATGGGAAGCATTTTTGGCTGCAGGAAAGTTTTCAAAAAAAGGATCTGGAATAACCATGTTTTAGAGCAGAAAAAAAAAGAGTTTTTGTGGCTGAAAAAAGAAAGATTTCATACCTTTGAATGTGTGTTTTGGGTGAAAACTATGTTTGTGAATAAGTGAGTGGGTATCCGTTTCCTTGAAATAAACTCAAAATCCAAACAACCTGTTTCCATGAATTTAGGTCCTTTGTATGCAACCACATCCAGAAAATTGACTTTTTGGAAGTCAATAGTGTATTTGATTTTTATAGAGGTATATGTGTTAAGATGTTGTGTAAATGCTTTAGAATTCGTCCAAACTCCCCAGATATCATTGAAAAACCGAAAATAAGCAATAGTTTTTTTTCTGAAAACGATGAAAGGGCAGATTCCTCCCATTCGGCCATGGAAATGTTGGCATATGAGGGGTCAATGTTTGGGAGATAAAATTCCGTATCAAAATGTTTTGTTTGACTAATTTCTATCAATCTTTAAATAAACTAATCCGGTCTTTTTGGGTCAGGAACTTTTTTCATACATTTTTTGACAGCCTCCAGGCAAACATCGGTTTCGATATTGGTATAGAGGCTGTCAATATCAATTGTAAAAAGATAGGCATCAGGGGGGATTTTTCAAGTGGGCAATTTTTTTTAGTAAATCGTAGGTGTCTTTTATGTAACTTGAGTGGGTTTTTTATTTTTAATTGGGTTAAAAAAAATTCAATGTACTGTGCAGTGAAATACGTTTCACTGTCCAGTCTGATACTATAGGTCTTCCTGGAGGAATTTGAAATCAAATACTCAAATTGTTTGCCTCTTTATGTATTTTGGGTGGCAAATAAAATCTCCTAGGTTTCGGGGGACCATCTCCGAGGAGATATTCTCTTTGTCATCCATGAATAATATTTTTGAGTACATTTCATCTCAAATTTCTTTGACTTTGATGATAGTCTGTTGGTAAACGGTCTCTTTCGAAGGACAGTAATGATCAACAAAAAAACCATTACATTACAAAAATTATATTTGCCCCAGTTGCTCCTTTTGTGGTGAATCTGATTAAACTGTTATTCATATTTCTTTGATTTGCCAATTTACTGAAAAGCTTTGGCAAAATATTTTTTTAGAGTGTAAGTGAAAAATAAATGTATACTATTTTATTTAACTGAATAACATAAATGAATGATATACTAAATTAAAGGCCATATTTAATTCATTTTAATACTATTAACTATGTTGTATAACACTAAATATTTTTAAATCCAATGGTTTTGGACAGGATTGCCAAACAGGGTTTCCGATCAGTATTTAACGATCTCTTTCCTTAAAACAATTCATATTAACTTGAGTAATAAAATGTTCGTATAACTGCCTTAAATTGATGGGGAATTAAGAATTTAGGAAGAGTGCGCAGTTTGCAAATTGGCAAACTGTCGCAAATTGTCGCTTTTTTCCAGCTTTATGTGTAACTCGACATGAACTTCGGGGAAGAAGGGGGCGGGCCTCTGCAGAGACTTGTCCAGCCCGCTTCGCGTGGGTTCCTCGGGATGAGATAAATCGCACACACAGCTTTTAAAGGATATAGTGCGCCGGATGGCAGAGCAGAACAGCGGGGTGAAGGCGGTGTCCAGCGAAGAAAGGAACCGGTGTTCTCAGAATTGCAAGTCAGGTGGCTCGTTCTGCTAAAGGCCTTTTCAACTGAGGTAAGTGAGCTAAAGGAGATTAAATCTAAATCCTCTGGCGTAAGGGGGGCTTTTATAGCCAGGGCCACGCCCATTTTGGTGGGTTCTGACCAGAGGTGTAGTGGTAAAAAATAAAAATAAAAAGAGGTGGGTAAACTATAAATTCTGGGTAACCGCATCGTGGTCACGGTAAGGTGGGCCACTGCCTACCGGTGTATGCAGCCCGATCTCACGGCAATTCGTACATATTTTACGAGTTATCAAATTCGTATTAATTCATACGAATTACCTACCCCTGACCCCGACCCCTAAACCTACCCATCACGTGGGTTTAGACAAATCGTACTAATTCGTACGAGTCAGGTCGTACAAATTTGTACGAATTAGACACCTTTTATTCACTCGTATGTATTAATACGAATTGGTCGTGAGATAGCGTTGGTGTGTATCCTGATGATAGCTACTGTTCTCAGAGAGAACAAAAACATTTAAGAGAGATAGAGAGGGGAGGCTTATATCCAGGGGTTCCAATGCAATGCACTTGTACATAATGATTAGATGTGGGATTATTTTCATAGTCGATTAATCTGTTGAATCAAGTAATCGATTACTTGTTTGGTCTATAATATGTCCAAAAAATGTGGATCAGTGTTTCCCAAAAGCCCAGGATGACGTCCTCAAATGTCTCGTTTTGTCCACAACTCAGTTTACTGTCACATATGAGAGAACACACTAGAACATATTCACATTAAACATTAAAGAATTTTACTTTTGTCTTAAAAAATTACTCAAGCCGACTTATCGATTATCAAAATAGTTGTCGATTACAGTTTTTGCCAATTGCTAATGAGGCAGGTGCAGTTTAACGACAGAGGGATGAATTTGGTGCCACATATTTTAATTTAAAGCAAACTAAGTTTCTGTAATTAACAGAAGAAAGACAATATAAGTTGCACTGTAGTTTCCACAAGTGTAATGGCTGCCGACATTAACAGATGCTTTTGCTAAACTAAAAAAACAATAAAACCAAAATTTTTCCATTTGAACACAAAATACACTGCATCATTACAGCTTTTTTTTAAACTAGCTAGCTGACTAGCAAAGGGAGCTTGTTGTCACAAACTTTCAGTGGTTTAAATACCAGAGAATGCATATAATTACATCCAGTTATTTATCTGATAATAATGTATCCTGAATTTTACGTTGGCTAATGGGAAAAGGAAGAGGTGACTTGTTGAGTCAGTGGCATGAATCTAACCGTGAACCAAATTAATCCCGAGTTTTCCGAGCTCACTCACTTTGGGCTTGTAGCCGAGCCCGTTTGCTGGCATTAGGAGGAGGGCTGCTGTCTTGACGGCGCTTAAAAAATTGCCAGATATCCATTTTTTAATCTTGGTTGCATGTCGTTCATGAATGATTCGTTCATTTCGAACGAATCTTTAACATGAGTCGGGACTACCGAGTTGTCTCAGAGAGTGATTCGTTCATTTTGTGTTGACCACGCATGCGCATTACGCAACATATGGGTTCTGCTTCTGAATCGACAGGTGAGATCCGAGTCCTTTGTTCTTCCTGTCAGTCCCATAGAGACGGAAAGAGAAAAGATTAGTTCATTTTGCTGAACAAGACTCAAAGATCCGAGTCAGTAAAATGATCCGAACTTCCCACTACTCACACTGACAGTTGCAGCGCAATATGAAAGACTTCGTCTAACTGTACAACAAACAACCAATGAAAATGAACAATATGAAACTGAAACAACAAAAACTTAATTTTAAATGGCTTAGGAACTGTAGGCTATTTGGAGGTGGATAAACTCAATTTAGAGGTGGATAAACGCACTTTATCCATTTACGTTTACGTGCGTTTAGCCTCCACTACATCCCTGGTTCTGACACACTAGGGTGCGAAGCGATGGTTGGTTTGGTTTGATTATTGGTTTGCGCATCTCAGCCGCCTCGCCATAGGTTTGTGCAGTTGCCACAGCTAATCAGTGCGCTGGGTAAGCTCTGCTGAGGTATGCTGTGCAGCTGAACTGCGTTTTACATATATAAAACTATAAGGATAATTTTGGCTTCAACATTCTCAAGAAAAGGAGTTTTTCCCATAGCGTAAGCTAATTTAGGCAGTACTCGTTCTCTTCTCTCAGGGAACCGAGGTTACGTTTAGTAACCAAGACTAACACACTCTCACACGTTTATTTTTTAGCATGGTTGGGAGGAGTAAAATTTACAGATGTGGTTTCAACCACCAGATGCATTTAGACTTGTTCAGTTTTGCCTGGAATGCGGACTACCTCCTGAAGTGGTGTGAGCTATCGGATTTAAATCCTTCTCGAATGCGTTTCGGAGGGCATTTACACCTGCTGTTGTCACGATCGTATAGCTAACCGATCAGAGAAAACACATGAAGTGACCAGGTGAAACAGGCGCTTAATCTCTATAGTAAACAGATTAGCTTATGGATTTGAACTTGAAGGAGTGAAGATAACTTTACAAGACACAGCCTATCAATGATGTGAAAAATGTACACAGGTACCTGGAAAAAAGAATGACATTCCCAAGAAATGACATGCCTCTACGAACTAACAAGAGTTTAAGTAATAAGGTTGATTTTGCTCATCATCATGGTACCTCACCTCTTGAAGAAACTTCCCTGGATATAGTCTCTGGTTTCCCCCACAGCAACCAAGGGCAGTGGGGAAACAAAGTTCAGGCAGTTTTCCTCACTTTAAAGTATGAAAATCACCTGAACAAACGAAAGATACTTCTGAGAAGACGAACATGCCCAGTCAAATATTAAAAAGATTTTCTAAAGCTGCAAAAAACAAACAAACTAAAAAACCCAAGTCAAATCTGCTCAGAGAACAGCATGACTGGGACTTTTCCTGCATCTTTTCATGAAGTCACACAATACAAAGATATAAGAACATGTCTTTAAACTGGACCAGGGAAACAGTCACATTTACATAGGTGGTAAAGTTGAAAGGCTGGAAAACATAATTTCATTCAGGGTTGAAATTTATGTAGCCTAATGTACCATAGACCACCAGGAATCAGGACATAGCATCCAACTGTAATGCTTAGCAAGAGACTGTACACAAGGGTTTAGCCACAGCAGAGGAAAACAGAGTAAGACAACGGCCAGAGAAACAAATGGAAAGGAAGGTTACGACTGCACCAATGCAACCAACATAATCAACCAATGTGTGCTCAAACTGCTCTAAATGATGACTATACCTGGGCACATCCACTGTCATCATCGACAGATGGAGCTGAAGAAGAAGAACCAGCAGGAATCTTTTTGACCTCCTACCATCGTCTACACTTGGGATTCAATTAGTTGAAGACCTCTCAACAACAGTCAATTTGGGGTAGCGAGAGTGGGTGGCTTGCAGACCAAGAAATAAACCACAACTAACCGTAATATCCTGACAATCACGCCTTGTGGAAACTGATTGAAGATATTTCCTCCTGTGGACTGTAGTGAGAGAATAAAAGAGGACATTTTAATAACTTCAACTTGTAATTATTAATGGACTTGAATGAAGGAGGCACCATTGAATGCCACGACCGCTGACAGTTGTAGGTTTCCTGCTGGAATTTCTCCAATGTAAGGCTTGCCTTTCCACTGAGACTCCCCACAGTACGGACATTTCTGAGGAAGAAAATGTAAGAATTACACCCATTCAAAAAATAACATTGCATATTGCATGCTTTTTGTCTTGATCACAATCAGGAAGGTCCCATTCACATACTTTTCCAATGTGGATGCACGTGTATCCACGGAACATGCTTTAAACAACTGAAGCAAGTCTTCAAACACCAGGTCCTTTATTTTGGTGTACAGTAAACCACTAAAACTAGGGGTGTAACACATCACAATTTGTTTTGAATTAGTCTTAAAGGGTTAATTCACCCAAAAATGAAAATTCTGTCATTGAATGTATGCACGGTATACTGTCCCTTTGCAGAAAGGTAATAAAAACATAATCAAAGTAGTCCATATGTGACATCAGTGGGTTAGTCAGAATCTCTTGCAGCATCGAAAATACATTTTGGTCCAAAAATAACAAAAACTACAACTTTATTCAGCATTGTCTTCTTCAAACATTGTTTTCAATCCGCAAACAAAGATTCGAACGGTTATGAATCAGCGTATTGATTCAGATCCCAATCATGAATCAATACGCTGATTCATAACTGTTCGAATCTTTGTTTGCGGATTGAAAACAAACACTGAAGAGAAGACAATGCTGAATAAAGTCATAGTTTTTGTTATTTTTGCACCAATATATAATTTCGATGCTTCAAGATATTCTAACTTAACCAACTGATGTCACATATGGACTACTCTGATGATGTTTTTATTACCTTTCTGGAAAGGGACAGTATACCGTGCACACATTCAATGGAGGACCAGAAAGCTCTCGGACTAAATATAAAATATCTTAAACTGTGTTCCAGAGATGAACGGAGGTCTTACGGGTGTGGAACGACATTAGGGTGAGTCATTAATGACATAAATTTAATTTCTGGGCGAACTAACCCTTTAAAAATAGAATATTACACGCACCTGTCAGAGCACAATGTGTGTTTAGAATCTTTTTTATTAGGGAATCCCACAATTTGACAATCATTATACATAGCTTTTATGATTCCTCATTATATCACAATGTGGTATCATCTTGCGTAGCCTGTCAGGAAAGTTGAATCTGGCTGTGTGGAAAAACTGCTGGCTTGAGAAGACAATGGGCTGAAACTAATGTCACAAAGTCTTGGTATCTTAATCGGTGTTGATGTGCACACTGGTGAATCCAAAGCCTTGCCACAGTCTGATGTCATGCATCAAGACATCACTTTTGACCACAGGATATACTTGGATTGCTAATGCAAATTAAAAGGAACACAAAATTAATTTGAGATGTACCTTAAAACTTAATTCCTAATAAAAGTACTCCAACAGAGTAATATTAATTAGCTACATGTACTTACTATAGAGTTAGGGTTAGTTACTTGTAATTATGCATAACTTACTGTTAAAACTATATTAAGTAAATGTAGTATCGTATAAACTACGTCACCTTAAAATAAAGTGTTACCCGGATCTGTGTATTTAATGGATAAATAACAACACAATCTCATGACAATGCGTATCAATAGTACGAGTGTGCAATCTCGTAAAATGTATACGCCAAAATTAGTTTTGGTGTGCATATGATACGCACTTTATGGTGTGTTTATGACACACTTTAGGGTAGGGTTAGGGTGGGGGTGTGGGGGGTTCGTACGTATAATACGCCATAAAGTGCGTATCATATGCACCCCAAAACTCATTTTGGCGTATACATTCTACGAGATTGCACACTCGTACTATTGATACGCATTTTCGTGAGATCGGGCTCCTAAATAAATAACCATGTGCTATTCCAATTATTTGTCACAAAGCAGCAGATTATGATATTACAGTTTAAATTATGACAGTATTAAATCATGTTTAATTCAAATTCAGAGTACTTATTCAGCGTTCACACTTATGAACCGCACTAACAGTAATCACACCAGGCTTCGTTTTAATCCAACAAAACACGACAGGTGTCTTGAAAAAAACATCGTTTTACAACAAACATTTAAAACAAGCCTCAAAACAATTGTTGTTGTCCTAACTTAAACATCCACTGCATTAATCTTGAAAGAATTTGGACAAAACTTGTGTAACAAATTTCTTTGACGTAATTGATACATCCTTAAATGATGCCTATCAAACACACAAGAGAGATCAGAGATGACAGATTCAGTGCACGCAATGATATTAAATCTGATCTAACAAACCTTATCTTGCAAAATCGAAATTCAAGTACCTTATAGGCTACTAGAGTGACATGAAGATGTTCACAGACTGCTATTTTCCTATGAAGCTCTCGGCTGCTTCAGCTGATTCATCAATTCAACAAGAAATGGACACATTCAAGATCACTGGTTGATCAATAAAGCTTTTTCAATGGCTCACACCGATGTCTAAACAGGCTTTATGAGAATAATTCATTGAGTTAGTACTGGCTGCAGACAAAGTCTTAATTGTTTGATGATTTTAATATCATGAAGATAATGAAAAGATGCATTTATAGAAATCGATACGTCGTTGCCGTAATCATGCTTTAGATTTAATATTGACACGTGGAAAATATATAATGCAATTATAACGCATTGCACAATAACAAAAAGTATATTAGTACATTTCTCTCCAATCATAATTCCAACACGATCTCATGACAATGCGTATAAATAGTACGAGTGTGCAATCTCGTAGAATGTATACGCCAAAACTCTGATTTTGGCGTGCATATGATACGCACTTTATGGCGTGTATATGACATGCTTTTGGGTAGGGTGAGGGTGGGGTGTGGGGTTCGTACATATAAAACGCCATAAAGTGCGTATCATATGCACGCCAAAAACGGCGTACCATATGCACACCAAAATGAGTTTTAGCGTATACATTCTACGAGATTGCACACTCGTACTATTGATACGCATTTTCGTGAGATCGGGCTCCATAATTCTCAGGCAATGGATAAGGTTTGTATGAAGTGAGATTACATCACCACCTAGTGTACAACCGATAGTAGCAACCACATTCATTCACATTCATGCTTTAATAAATTCAATAACTACATTTTAATCATATATTTTTGCACTGACAGAAAATATATCACTACCAAACTCTTTTTATGAGGGTTATGCGTAAAGTAGTGAGAGGAAGAGAGAAGGACAGATATCTACTGTTCAAATGTACAGAATATGTTATTTACAAACCTAAATAAAACGTTCCACAAGCGTTTGTCTGGAAGAGACCAGCGATACGGCATTTCATTCTTCTTACAGTCAGTAACTTCACAAACTGCCTCGTCCTGTAAACCTGTGCTTTATTTGAAGCCTGACACTAAAACTAGCAAAGGTTTTAAATCACACATCTTGATGTTAGTCGATGTCCTGCCTTGGTCTGTGCACACGATTAAAGAATGAGGACAATGGCTTCATCAGCATCTCATGCTAAAAGATGCATAATGTAAATCATTTATTTTTCCTATTTAATTTTCCTGTATTCTTTTCCCCCTGGTCTCCAGTTTAATGGTTAAATGAAATGCCAGTAATCAAAAAGCATGTGTAATCATTCAGAAATGTGGTGTTGTTTGTTTTCATTTAAACATTTAATACATTTTTAAATCAAAAAGTGGTAATCAATCGAAGGCACAAAACACTTGATTCTGTGATTCCATACGCATTTCCACATCAGCAAAATCATAGGGCCCTAAATCTGGGCTCTTTGATTTATTAGTCAATTCAAATGACTAACAAGCGTTTAGCTGCATTAATATGACCCATCATGGCAAATACAGTGGATTCATCTGGAACTTTTCCACATTAGGGACAGTGTGATATGATTTAGAGACAGCTTATCTCCTCTTTGTGCCCTGATTTGACTTCTATTTGTAATTATATAAATGTTGTCTATCAATAAAACGAAATAAATAGGGATATCTCTCTCAATATAACTGTAACTATGCTGATGTATATGAGGAAAGATTCATTTCCAATGTATAAAGATGTTCAGCTCTAATAAATATTAAATATTATATTTTTTATACTGGTTTACATTTAATAAAAATATTTTTAAAAAAATACTATATGGAACATTAATTATGTAAGTGTTATGAAGACATGACATCAAAATCAGGTGTCATCATAAGTTATTTTGTTTCATTTTGCACTTATATTTTTGAGGAGACCCTGTCTCGTTAGAGCTGTGTGGTCCACAAAATATTAATAACACAATATTAAACAAACTAATATAAACTAAAGAATTGGTGCAAACTGCTGTCCCACAAGCAAAAAAAAAAAACATTTAAAAAGCATCAAAGTATTAAAATCTTAGATGTGTTCTAAGATCCTTCTATTATCTGTTGACACCACAATAATATTTAATAATATCAGTAAGTTCAATATTGTCACGGGTTGTGGCTGAAGATGAAGCACACGACGGAGGAGTCAAATGAAATAGTCTCTAATTCGGACAGGAATCACAATGAACAGGAGAACAACTTGAAGAAAACGTAAGTTCAGCGATTAGCTTTGCATGAGTGTGTTTAAATGAGTCATTTATTTTATGGATCACTGATCATTTATTCAATACAGGTTATTCAAATATAAAAGTTTACATGATAATGTCTATTCTACAATTGCAATCAGGTTAAATCTCTTTGAGAGAACTTGGGTTGTTCTTTCTCCTTTTACAAAATGTGGCAAACTTTTCATTGAAAGATATATTTCATATATTATTTCTCTAGGAGTGACTATTGTACTGATCTGTGTATTCACAAAAACAAATTTCTCAAGACTTTGCCTAGATTTGATGTGTTTATCGTGGGGATTTCCCTTACTGTAAAATCTCATAGATAACAATAACAACAATACATTTCTTAAGAATTATGATCATGTTTTTCGTACTGGTTGAGTTACTTGTTATGTGAATGTACCCAATGCAGTGCTGTTTTCTTTCAATAAAAAGAAGGGGGAAATGTTGGCTTGCATGGCAATCTATCCCCTCATTGTTGTCAGCCAGTATCCAGTGATAAAGAAGGACAATTTGTAATAAAAGCAGATAACAGCAAGACAAGAGTTTCTGATAGTGGCAAATGTTGAATAACTAATAAAACTGTACATGGAGCAAAGCTGCATCGGACCACTTTACGAGCGCAATCCAGTAAAAGAAACGTTGGCATTAACAATGGGTTAACTTTAATAACCAGAGGCATGGATGTACTTATAACACGTGAAGGGCAAGGTAAAGGTGAAAGCTCCCAGCAGCCTCAGATGATCAGAAAATAATCAGAGATATCCAATGGATACTACAGAGACCTTATCTATCAAAAAACTCTGTTAGATAATACCAGGGCCGGTTCTTGGCATAAGAGACATAAGTGATTATTTTTATCCAGATTTATTAGCTGTAGTCGATCACCATTTATTTAGTTGGCTTGTGGGGACTGCCATCTAAAATCTCACCTAAAGCACAACCGAGCATGGGCCGGCCCTGGACAATACTTTATATATTCAACTAAAAAGAAAACTTATCATCAAGTATAAATAAAATCATAAGCCTACAATAAACGCATGACACATCAGGATTATTATTCCTTTTCAGTCTTATTAAACAATAAGATGAAGGTACTGTAATGCATTATTTTTATTGATGATAGAACAATGACATTACTAATATGGCGTGACATTTATTATGATCTTAATCATATGATTCATTTGTGTTCATTTGTATCTTATCACCAACCCCTGATGTTTTTAAAACTTAGCAACGTCCCTTTGCATAATGTTGATCAATTTAACCATTCACAGCAATCTTACATAAAAAATCATTTGTCAATAAACTTAGCCTTTAAACTATATTGAGCATATTATTAATGTTTATGCTGCATTATCTGACGAAGTAAAGATATCAAACCGGTCGGCTTTCTCCTTTTTTTTAATATCTGTTATGTTCTGTAGGTGTGTTTGCAAGGCTTTAATAAAACTCCCGCAGTGGTCACAAAGTTACCTGTAATAAATAAAGGATCAGTGATCGTACAATCAATGACGTATATGAATGTGCTTATTCAATGATGATTTGCTAAACTTTCCCTTACAAGATGCTTGTGTAATGAATAATTGTGTTCATATTGAAAAAAATGCAGCTCATCTGATTTAAATTACTGCAATGTGCATTATTTTTCTGATGTTCAATAGATTTGCATATAATGCATGCATGCAGCTTGACAACATCGAGGCTATCTGAAAATATTTTTTTAAAATTTTTTTTTAACTTAACTTTTTTTTTAATTATATATATATACATACACACACACACACACACGCACACACACACACACACACACACACACACACGCACACACACACACACACACACACACACTGATCAGGCATAACATTAAGACCAATATTGTGTTGGTCCTGCTTTTGCTGTCAAAACAGTCCTGACCCTTCAAGGCATGGATTCCACTAGACCCCTGAAGATGTGCTGTGGTATCTGGCACCAAGATGTTAGCAGCAGATCCTTTAAGTCCTGTAGTTTGCAAGGTGGGACCTTGTTTGTTAGGACTTGTTTGTTCAGCACATCCCACAGATGCTCGATTGGATTGAGATCTGGGGAATTTGGAGGCCAAGTCAACACCTCAAACTCGTTGTGCTTCTCAAACCATTCCTGAACCATTTGTGCTTTGTGTCAGGAGCATTATCCTGCTGGAAGAGGCACAGCCACCAGGGAATACCGTTTCCATGAAAGGGTGTACATGGTCTGAACAATGCTTAGGTAGGTGGTACGTGTCAAAGTAACATCCACATGGATGGCAGGACCCAAGGTTTCCCAGCAGAACATTGCCCAAAGCATCAAAATGCCTCCGCTGGCTTGCCTTCTTCCCATAGTGCATCCTGGGGCCATGTGTTCCCCAGGTAAGCGACGCACACGCATCCGGCCATCCACGTGATGTAAAAGAACACGTGATTCATCAGACCAGGCCACCTTCTTCCATTGCTCCGGGGTCCAGTTCTGATGCTCACGTGGGCAGGCAGATTAATGGGAGAATCTGTGACAGCACCTCTGGACAAAGGCATAAGCAGAGGGGCCGGTGAATTCAGATTCCAGACTTGGAAAAACAGGTGGCTGGTAACCTAACCCGGTAGCCGGAGAGAGGCCCGTGGACAACACTGGTAATGAGTTATGTGCATACTCAACCCATGAGAGTTGCTGGCTCCAGGAGGAAGATTCTGTGACACCAAACATTGCAACACTTTCTCAAGGTCCTGGTTGGGCCACTCAGTCTGGCCTTTGCTCTGAGGATGAAAACCAAAGGACAGACTAACACTCGCCCCCAGTAAACGAGAAAACAAATTAGGGTTCTCTGTTGGAGACCACGTCCATCGGAGAGGCCATGAATAAAAATATATAGTAACTATACACTTACCTAAAGGATTATTAGGAACACCTGTTCAATTTCTCATTAATGCAATTATCTAATCAACCAATCACATGGCAGTTGCTTCAATGCATTTAGGGGTGTGGTCCTGGTCAAGACAATCTCCTGATCTCCAAACTGAATGTCAGAATGGGAAAGAAAGGGGATTTAAGCAATTTTGAGCGTGGCATGGTTGTTGGTGCCAGACGGGCCGGTCTGAGTGTTTCACAATCTGCTCAGTTACTGGGATTTTCACGGACAACCATTTCTAGGGTTTACAAAGAATGGTGTAAAAAGGGAAAAACATCCAGTATGCGGCAGTCCTGTGGGAGAAAATGCCTTGTTGATGCTAGAGGTCAGAGGAGAATGGGCCGACTGATTCAAGCTGATAGAAGAGCAACTTTGACTGAAATAACATCTCATTACAACCGAGGTATGCAGCAAAGCATTTGTGAAGCCACAACACGCACAACCTTGAGGCGGATGGGCTACAACAGCAGAAGACCCCACCGGGTACCACTCATCTCCACTACAAATAGGAAAAAGAGGCTACAATTTGCACAAGCTCACCAAAATTGGACAGTTGAAGACTGGAAAAATGTTGCCTGGTCTGATGAGTCTCGATTTCTGTTGAGACATTCAGATGGTAGAGTCAGAATTTGGCGTAAACAGAATGAGAACATGGATCCATCATGCCTTGTTACCACTGTGCAGGCTGGTGGTGGTGGTGTAATGGTGTGGGGATGTTTTCACTGTGCAGGCTGGTGGTGGTGGTGTAATGGTGTGGGGGATGTTTTCTTGGCACACTTTAGGCCCCTTAGTGCAAATTGGGCATCGTTTAAATGCCACGGCCTACCTGAGCATAGTTTCTGACCATGTCCATCCCTTTATGACCACCATGTACCCATCCTCTGATGGCTACTTCCAGCAGGATAATGCACCATGTCACAAAGCTCGAATCATTTCAGATTGGTTTCTTGAACATGACAATGAGTTCACTGTACTAAAATGGCCCCCACAGTCACCAGATCTCAACCCAATAGAGCATCTTTGGGATGTGGTGGAACGGGAGCTTCGTGCCCTGGATGTGCATCCCACAAATCTCCATCAACTGCAAGATGCTATCCTATCAATATGGGCCAACATTTCTAAAGATTGCTTTCAGCACCTTGTTGAATCAATGCCACGTAGAATTACGGCAGTTCTGAAGGTGAAAGGGGGTCAAACAGAATTAATATGGTGTTCCTAATAATCCTTTAGGTGAGTGTATGTTTATATAGTATAATTTTTATTCATTTATATTAACTATATATTTATATACAGTTTATCAAAAATTATTTAAAAAAATATTTTCAGATAGCCTCGATGTTGTCAAGCTGCATGCATGCATTATGTGCAAATCTATTGAACATATCAGAAAAATAATGCACATTGCAGTAATTTAAATCAGATGAGCTGCATTTTTTCAATATGAACACAATTATTCATTATACAAGCATCTTGTAAGGGAAAGTTTAGCAAATCATCATTGAATAAGCACATTCATATACGTCATTGATTGTACCGATCACTGATCCTTTATTTATTACAGGTAACTTTGTGACCACTGCGGGAGTTTTATTAAAGCCTTGCAAACACACCTACAGTACATAACAGATATTATAAAAAAAAGGAGAAAGCCGACCGGTTTGATATCTTTACTTCGTCAGATAATGCAGCATAAACATTAATAATATGCTCAATATAGTTTAAAGGCTAAGTTTATTGACAAATGATTTTTTATGTAAGATTGCTGTGAATGGTTAAATTGATCAACATTATGCAAAGGGACGTTGCTAAGTTTTAAAAACATCAGGGGTTGGTGATAAGATACAAATGAACACAAATGAATCATATGATTAAGATCATAATAAATGTCACGCCATATTAGTAATGTCATTGTTCTATCATCAATAAAAATAATGCATTACAGTACCTTCATCTTATTGTTTAATAAGACTGAAAAGGAATAATAATCCTGATGTGTCATGCGTTTATTGTAGGCTTATGATTTTATTTATACTTGATGATAAGTTTTCTTTTTAGTTGAATATATAAAGTATTGTCCAGGGCCGGCCCATGCTCGGTTGTGCTTTAGGTGAGATTTTAGATGGCAGTCCCCACAAGCCAACTAAATAAATGGTGATCGACTACAGCTAATAAATCTGGATAAAAATAATCACTTATGTCTCTTATGCCAAGAACCGGCCCTGGTATTATCTAACAGAGTTTTTTTGATAGATAAGGTCTCTGTAGTATCCATTGGATATCTCTGATTATTTTCTGATCATCTGAGGCTGCTGGGAGCTTTCACCTTTACCTTGCCCTTCACGTGTTATAAGTACATCCATGCCTCTGGTTATTAAAGTTAACCCATTGTTAATGCCAACGTTTCTTTTACTGGATTGCGCTCAGAAGTGGTCCGATGCAGCTTTGCTCCATGTACAGTTTTATTAGTTATTCAACATTTGCCACTATCAGAAACTCTTGTCTTGCTGTTATCTGCTTTTATTACAAATTGTCCTTCTTTATCACTGGATACTGCCTGACAACAATGAGGCCTTGATGGATTGCCATTGCCAACCTTTTTCAATGCTAACTCACTGAATTTTCCCTTAAATGTTAGTTGCTGAATAATTGTGATCATGTTCAGAAAAATAGTTAGTTTGATACAGTATAAATTACGTCCATGTGCATTATTTTTCAGATGTGTACAGTCAATTTGCATATAATTTTATGAATGTATGCAGCTTGAAAACTCCTAGGCTATCTGAAAAGTATTGCTTTATTAATCATTACCTTTCATTTTTGATAACCTACTTAATAACGTAAAACTGTTATTTTTTATAATGGGGTATTCTACAGAATTTCATTTGTATTTTCAAAAAGTTTGTCACTAGAGAAACACAATATTATATAAATGAATAAGAAGGGTTATACTGACCTATTAAGATTCTGTTTACATCTAACTTGTAAATATGTATTTTTTGCTATTTTATTAAAAAGTTTTCAAAGGAAAATCAATAATAGTTACAAATATTTAGGCTTCAAATAAAGCACAGGTTTACAGGACGAGGCAGTTTCTGAAGTTACTGACTGTAAGAAGAATGAAATGCCGTATCACTGGTCTCTTCCAGACAAACGCTTGTGGAACGTTTTATTTAGGTTTGTAAATAACATATTCTGTACATTTGAACAGTAGATATCTGTCCTTCTCTCTTCCTCTCACTACTTTACCAAACTCTTTTTATGAGGGTTATGCGTAGTGATATATTTTCTGTCAGTGCAAAAATATATGATTAAAATATAGTTATTGAATTTATTAAAGCATGAATGTGAATGAATCTGGTTGCTACTATCGGTTGTACACTAGGTGGTGATGTAATCTCACTTCATACAAACCTTATCCATTACCTGAGAATTATGATTGGAGAGAAATGTACTAATATACTTTTTGTTATTGTGCAATGCGTTATAATTGCATTATATATTTTCCACGTGTCAATATTAAATTTAAATTGATTGTTTTGATTTCTGTGATCAAAACTGAATTTATCATCATTACTTCAGTCTTCAGTGTCACATGATCCTTCATAAATCATTCTAATATGATGATTTGATGATCAAGAAACATTTATTATTATTATCAAAGTTGAAAACGGTTGTATACATTTTTTTCCCAGGATAAATCAATGAATAGTAAGTTCAAAAGAAGAGCATTTATCTGAAATATAAAGCCTTTGCAACATTATAAATGTCTATACTGCCACTTGATCAATTTAATGCATCCTTGCTGAATAAATGTATTCATTTTCAAGTTCTTTCCAAAAAAAAGAAAAGAAAAGGAAATTCTTACTAACCCAAAACTTTTGACCGGTAGTACAATGTTACAAAGGATTTCAGATAAATGCTGTTCTTTTGAACTATCTGTTCATCAAAGAATCCTAAAAGAAGCAGTTTTACCAACTGTTTTCAACATTGATAATAATCATAAATGTTTCTTGAGCAGTAAATCATCTTATTCCTGAAGGGTCATGTGACACTGAAGACTGGAGTAATGATGATAAATTCAGTTTTTACATCACAGGAATAAAAGACATTTTAAAATAGATTCAAATAGAAAACAGTTATTTTACATTTTTATAATATTTCCCAATATTAGAGCTTTTTTGTATTTTTAATAAGACTACTTAAAACAATCAAAATAGTAGTTTCCAAACTTTTGACTGGTAGTGTACGTAATAAAAGCTGACCAATCAGGTTGTGAACATATCACTTTGCCTTAAGGTTTGGTATTTTTAAGTTCGGTGTTAAAATCCCACTTTTAAATGGTAAGTGGACCAGGAATAAATGTCGGACCAAACGAAGCAAGCGAACCGAAGGACACGTGTGAACACACCCTTAATGACTGCCATAAGCTGTATCACTATTTGGATTAAAGTTAAACGTTAAACCGCACTATTGTATAACTTATATGATTGTATAATTTTTACTCTTGTATAACTCTGTAACTGATTGTATAACTGACACTCTTGTATAACTGTATAACTGGTTTTATAACTGACAGCAGTAGCGTTTATAAAGAGCTTTCCACACTCTCTTCACTTGCAACTGTCATGATGAAGGTCCTAGAGGGATTTCTTTCTCTTAGTTTGTTGGCTGTTTTTTGTAGCTCCAATAATGCAGGGCGACAGAAGTTCAGGACTCCTGTCCATCAGAAATCAGCTTCTGCAATCTCCTACCAGAAGATCTGGGAGAAATTCAGGAGTCAAACCGAAGCTGAGCGTGATGAGTTTCTGAGTGGCTCGTTCCCAGTTGATTTTGAATGGTCTGTCTCCAGTGAGAGTTTCAAAGTGGAGGGTGGATGGGCTGAACACGGGAAGGGTGAGACCATATGGGATCGTTTTAGCCATGAGGGTCATGTCTTTGACAACCAGAACACTGATTTAGCCTGTGATAGTTATCACAAGGTGGACTATGATGTGTATCTGCTTAGAGGCATGATGGCACCTAATTATCAGTTCTCAATTTCCTGGGCTCGCATTTTCCCCACTGGACGCAAAGAAAGTTTGGTTGATGAGGGGGTTGCTTATTATGACAAGATGATTAACACACTCCTACAATCAGGCATCGAGCCCACTGTAACCCTGCATCATTGGGACCTTCCCCAAGCTCTGCAGGACTCAGGAGGCTGGCTTAATGACTCTATTGTTGAAGCTTTCAAAGAATTTTCTGACTTTTGCTTCTCTCATTATGGAGACAGAGTCAAAACATGGATCACTTTTGGCAGCCCTTGGGTAGTGAGCAACTTGGGGTATGGAACAGGGGAACATCCCCCAAGTATGAAAAACCCAATAATAGCCTCTTACAAGGTGTGTTTGTCAATCAGAAAAAGTACCATCTGTTTTATGAATTTATAAAGTGTATATTGTCAATTATTTGCTTGTTTTTGCAGGTGACGCACAATATTCTGAAATCTCACGCTGAAGCCTGGCATATTTATAATGATAATTACAGGAAATTGTACAATGGAAAAGTGGGCATTTCTCTTTACTCTGATTGGGCCGAGCCAAGGAATCCGTTAGGTGAACAAGATGTAGCAGCATCTGAGCGTTATCTGAACTTCATGCTGGGCTGGTTTGCTCATCCCATATTTGTAGATGGAGACTATCCAGCCGTGCTGAAGAAACAAATAGAGATAAAGAAAGCCGAGTGTGGTAAAGAGCTGGCAAGACTCCCGTCTTCACTGAGCCAGAGAAACAAAGAATCCGAGGCACAGCTGATTTCTTCGGACTTAATCACCACACTACCCGACTGATTAGTGAGAGCTTGGGTAGATGTGACGCTGGACCCAATAATGTTGGGGATTTCGAGGCTTATACTGACCCCACATGGCCCTCCACAGCTTCTGACCAGATCCAGTCCGTTCCATGGGGACTTCGGCGGTTATTAAATTACATACATTTAGAGTACACATCCATCACAAAGGTGCCCATCTATATCACAGGAAATGGAATGCCAACTGAGAACTTTGGTGATCTGCTCAGTGACATTCAGCGTGTTGACTATCTCAAAACTTACATAAATGAAGCAATGAAAGGTAAGTATTTTAAAGAAATAGTTTACCCAAAAATTTAAATTAGTCCATTATTGTATTTACCTTTAAGTCATCCTAGGTGCATGTGACTTTCTTCTTTCAGACGAATACAATCGGAGTTATTTGAAAAAAAGTCCTGCTATTCCAAGCTTTATAATGGTAGTGAATGGCTGTTTCTGTTTTGAAGTTTAAAAACAATCTATCATGTAATTAATCCACATGGCTACGGGGATGGGGGTAATAAAGGCCTTCTGAAGTGAAGCCAGGATATTTTTATATATATAACTCTATATATAAAGAAGCATGTCATACACACCTATGATGACTTAAATCATGGGCTAATTTTCATTTTTGGGAGAACTATCTTTAAGGATAAATCATATTCATATTTTTTGTGGTAACAGGTCAGTCTGTGTGAAATCAGAGAGTTTTTGTGACCTGTATCCAAGATTTGTAAGGTATTTCTTGGAGATTCTCTGTATTTTTAAGTATTAATTATTTTGAGGCCAGAAAAGCCTGATATGCAAAGCCGTGTATTCTGATATCTCAAAAAGTTTGGCCCGGCACAAAATTCTTTTTGCATGGAAACAGGGCCCTGCTGAGAGGGGCCACGTCTGAAAATATTTGCACCCTGTGGAGACTTTTAACGGTGAACCCTTGAAGGAATCAAACTTTTATCTGTTCAAAAATCAATAATACTCAAAACATTTCCCAAACAAGATGTTTATTGGCAGCTTAGAAGTAATTAATTATTCAGGGGGCTGAAAATATATGAAATTGTTAGACTGCAATCATTTTATGGACCTTAGTCTTAGGTCACCAACAACATCAGATTTGACACAGACTGACCTTGCCAAACCTTAACATCAGACTATATATAGTGATAAACGACCACTGTATATTTACTACTTCATTATTCTATAGCTGTGCATTTAGATGAAGTTGTTGTCCAGAGGTTTACAGTCCAGTCTCTTATGGATGGTTTTGAGGGTCCTCAAGGCTACAGTCAACGATTTGGATTGCACTATGTGAACTTTGATGATCCTGACAGGCCAAGAATCCCTAAAACATCAGCATATTACTATTCAAAGGTGATTGAGAGGAATGGATTTGCTGAGACTCCAGCAAGCCCTAAGATGCAAATCTATGGACCTAAAATTGAGAGCGCAAAACTTCCCAGTCTGCCCCCATCTGAAATTCCTTCAAAGTCCAAGGTTGTTTGGGAAAAGTTCTCCCCTCAGATCAAGTTTGAGAGACAGCTTTATCATTATGGAACATTTTCAGAAGGATTCCAATGGGGTGTCTCATCTTCAGCATATCAGGTTGAAGGTGGATGGAATGCAGATGGAAAAGGACCAAGTGTTTGGGATACTTTTACTCACCAACCTGGTATGATCCCAAACAATGAAAATGGTGATGTTGCATGTGATAGCTACAATAAAATAGATGAGGATCTATACATGTTGCGAGCCTTAAAATTGAATACTTATAGATTCTCCTTGTCATGGTCTCGAATTTTTCCCAATGGGAAAAAATCTTCTCTTAACCAGAAGGGGGTGGACTACTACAACAGGCTCATTGATGGTCTCCTAGCCAACAATATCACACCCATGGTGACGCTCTACCACTGGGACCTGCCGCAGGCTTTACAGAACATCAACGGTTGGGACAACCTGGAATTGATTAACATATTCAATGAATATTGTGACTTCTGTTATGCAACATTTGGAGACAGGGTGAAGTTTTGGATCACATTTAATGAACCCCAGACAATTGCATGGTCCGGATATGGACTAGGTCAGATTCCGCCTAACGTGAAGCAACCCGGAGATGCTCCATACAGAGTTGCACACAACCTCCTGAAAGCTCATGCACAAGCGTATCACACCTATGATGAGAAATACAGGGCCTCTCAAGGAGGTCTGGTGTCCATTAGTCTAAATGCTGAATGGGCAGAGCCCCTGGACGTCAACATCCCTCGAGAGGTGGTGGCTGCTGATCGAGCCCTTCAGTTCCAAGTAGGCTGGTTTGCACATCCCATATTTAAAAATGGTGACTACCCTGATGCAATGAAGTGGCAGGTTGGCAACAAGAGTGAACTTCAAGGTTTGACAGAATCCCGCCTGCCTTCTTTTACTGACGAAGACAAAGCCTTTATTCAAGGAACAGCTGATGTATTCTGCATTAACACATACACAACCAAAGTTGTGCGCCATGTGACCAGTGCACTTGATGTTGAGTCTTATCTGACTGACCAGGACGTTGAGAAGAACTTTCCAGAAGGCTCTGAAAATACTTATGTTGAGGACCGGAAGGCTGTTTCTTGGGGACTCAGGAGACTTCTTAACTGGTTAAAGGAAGAGTATGGAGACCCTGAGATTTATATAACAGAAAACGGTGTGTCTACTGGACCTGCCATGACGGTTGATGACACTGATCGAATATTCTTTCTTAAGACTTATGTTGATGAGGCTCTTAAAGGTATGTTAACAACGGTTCTCATTCACTTACAGTGCTTACACACGTATTTGTCTGCTTATAATTTTTTTATTGATGATTAATAAATACATTTGCACTAACATTTTTAATTTTGAATCAACTATACATATGGAAAAATAGCATATATATATATATGTCCCTGACAAAAGTCTTGTCGCTTGTGTACAAATTGACCTGAAGTGCCGCTGAAATATATTTCTTATCAAGATTTTTTACAAGAAATGTCTCATTTTAATCCCAACAGCTTTTGTAATAATGTTTCAGTGCAAAATGAAACTGTCAAAAAATATTCTAATATTCACAGCTTGGTAAAGCCCATTGAGTTAATTTTTGCAAAGACACATAAGTGTTGTCGCCTTGTCATATGAGCTTCACCTGTGACTAATAATGGATCAATTAGATCTCAGGTGTGTATAAAAAGAACCCCAGTACACTAGACCTTCACATCAACTGCAACTAGACCTCTGCAAACATGCCTAAGATTCACCCTGAGACTAAAGTTTTGATTATTAAGAGGCTGAAGACCAGATCCACTGCTGATGTGGCAGACACCTTCAATGTGTCTAAGCGTCAAGTACAGAGGATAAAAAAAGATTTGAAGAGACTGGAGACGTTTTTGACAAGCCCAGGTCAGGCAGACCCAGCAAGACAACTGCTTGAGAGGGCCGTTTGTTGGCTCGAAAATCCAAGGCCAGCCCATTTTCCACAGCAGCAGAGCTCCACGAGACCTGGTCACCTGAAGTCCCTGTGCCAACCAGAACAGTTTGTCGGATTCTGTCTCGAATTGGCCTCCATGGTCGAATCAGTGCCCAGAAGCAAGCACTAAGCCAGCACTTTTTGCCAAAGCCCACAGCCTGCTAAAAGGATGGACGCTGAAAAAGTGGCAAAAGGATTTTTCAGATGAATCTTCTGTTGAATTACACCACAGTCGCCACAAATATTGCAGGAGACCTACTGGAGCCCGCATGGATCCGAGATTCACCCAGAAAACAGTGAAGTTTGGTGGCGGAAAAATCATGGTCTGGGGTTACATTCAGTATGGGGGTGTGCGAGAGATCTGCAGGATGGAAGGCAATATCAATAGTCTAAAATACCAAGAAATATTAGCTACCTCTAATATTCCCAACCATAAAAGAGGCCAAATTCTGCAGAAAGATGGTGCTCCATCGCATACTTCCATCTCCACATCAAAGTTCTTCAAGGCGAAGAAGATCAAGATGCTCCAGGATTGGCCAGCCCAGTCACCAGACATGAACATCATTGAGCATATGTGGGGTAGGATGAAAGAGGAACCATGGAAGACGAAACCAAAGAATATTGATTGACTCTGGGAGGAATGCAAGACTGCTTTCTTTGCTATTCCTCATCAATAAATTGTATGAATCCTTGCCAAACCGCATGGATGCAGTCCTTCAAGGTCATGGAAGTCATACAAGATATTACATTTGGATCTCACAGCACCACTACTTAATTTGCTGACATATTTTTGTATTTGCAGTAAATTTGTTCAATTTCTGTATAGGCGACAAAACTTTTGTCTCACCAAAATTTGACCTTTCTGTCTTGATTAAATGATAAATCTTTTTTCAGTGAAACTTATTTATTTCAGTGCATTAAACGTCATTTGGGAGGGTTTTAGCTTTTCATATGAGCTATTTCTAACACCAATTGATGAATTAAAAGTCAGGTTAATAGCAGGTGTTTCTACAAAATAGATAAGCGACACGATTTTTGTCAAAGACTGTGTATATATATATATATATATATATATATATATATATATATATATATATAAAAAAATAACACACACATACATAAACATGTATTGTAATAGTGTTAATACATTTATCACATTTACATATATTGTCTTTTTAGCGCACAACCTGGATGGAGTACGTATTAAGGGTTATATTGCTAACTCTCTGATGGATTCCTTTGAGTGGCTAAATGGCTACTTTATTGGCTATGGACTTCACCATGTGAACTTTTTACTTTCAAATCGACCAAGAACGCCAAAGCGCTCAGCTCACCTCTATTTTGATATAATAAGAAATAATGGCTTTCCACTGCCAGAGGAGGAGAAAATGTTATATGGACATTTCCCAGAGGGATTTATGTGGAGCACAGCAACAGCAGCATATCAGGTACAATCCATTTCAACAAATTATTTTTTTGTCACATTTATATATTTTTGAATCTGTTTAAAATTATTTGTTTCGTGTTATGCTCCAACACCACAGATCGAGGGAGCCTGGAGAACAGATGGAAAAGGTCTCAGTATTTGGGACAAATATGCACACACTCCTTCAAAAATAGCGAATAACGACAATGGTGACATTGCCTGTGACAGCTACAACAGGATCGATGATGACGTCGATATTGTCAAAAAACTGAAGGTCGGCCACTACCGGATGTCTGTTTCATGGCCCAGAATAATGCCAGATGGAACAAATAGGAAAATTAATGAAGCTGGACTCAACTACTATAATAAGCTTGTAGATGCACTTTTGGCAGCCAATATCCAACCACAGGTAGACTATTTTTAAAATAATTTGCATGCTAAAAATGCACCCTGGTAGCCTATAGACTATATTTTGACAGTCTATTAATCACTTTGATCTGACAGGTGACCTTGTACCACTGGGATCTCCCACAAGCACTCCAGGATGTTGGCGGCTGGGAGAATGAGACTGTTGTCGATAGGTTCAGAGACTTTGCTGATGTTGTATTTAACAGTCTGGGGGACAGAGTCAAGTTCTGGATAACTTTAAATGAACCCCTCAATGTTGCTTTAGCAGGATATGGCTATGGAAATGCAGCACCAGGTATCATTCGCCATTAAAATTTTACTTTTAATTTTTGTAAAATATGATTTAACCTACCACTTTCAGTGTTAGCAGTTAATAAATGCAAAATATGGTTATTGATGGTCTACCTGTGTCCAGGTGTAAATTCCAGACCAGCCACTGCCCCATATGTTGTGGCACACAACCTCATCAAGGCTCACGCTGAGGCCTGGCATCTGTACAATGACAAGTATCGTGCGAAACAAGGTGGCCTTATCAGCATCACCCTAAACTCTGACTGGGCGCAAGCAAGAAACCCATACAAGCAGGAAGATGTGGATGCTGCCGTGCGTTATCTTCAGGTACAGATTTATGATTCAACCATATGAACAGTGTGTAACAATAACATGATAAAATAAACAATAAGCCACTCCTCTTCTTGAAACAGTTCATGCTGGGTTGGTTTGCTCATCCTGTGTTCAATGGAGATTACAGTGATTTAATGAAAGACAGAATACGAGAGAGAAGTTTAGCGGCTGGCCGACCTCAGTCCAGGTAATTCATATGTATCTTGTTTGTGAGGAATTGCAAGCTTTGAATTCAAAAGTTTCAGTGGTTTAAATGTGATTACATTTGGATTTCACATCTATCAGGCTTCCGAAATTTACCCCAGCTGAAATTGCGAGGATTAAGGGTACTCATGATTATTTTGGATTCAACCACTACACCTCAGTCTTAACCCATTACTTGGACTACAAAGACTACGAGGACTATGATGCAGACAGGTAGCCTTTTAGTTTTTTTTCGCATAGTTATTCTGTGTTTGACACCTTTATCAATATTTATTATGTATGTCAAGTCAAATTTATTTGTACAATTTTTAAAGAGTTTCTTTTTGTAAAAAAATTATGATGGCATCTATTCCAGGGGTGTAGGAGTTGTATCAGATCGTACATGGCTGGAATCTGGATCCTTCTGGTTGAAAGTAAATCCTGGGGATTCCGAAAAATTCTGAAGTTTATTAAAGATGAATATGGAGACCCTCCTGTTTACATTACTGAGAATGGTTTATCAGAACGAGGGCCAATTGATCTGAATGATGTCCACCGTATCCACTACTATAATACCTATATCAATGAGGCCCTGAAAGGTAAAAAGATGGAAAAGGATAGCATTAAACAATAGCTTTCTGTGATGCTTTTTCGCGCACTATTAATATTATGGTTTGTTTTCAGCGTATTTGCTGGATGGTGTGGACGTCCGTGGTTACACTGCCTGGTCACTGATGGACAATGTGGAATGGGGGGCTGGTTTTGAAGAAAGATTTGGCTTTTTCTATGTAAATCGATCAGATCCCACTTTACCACGTATACCTAAGGAATCTGTCTGGAGCTATGCTAAAATAGTTACCTGCAATGGCTTCATTAGCCCAGAAGACAGTCCCCATGAATGTCAGAAGCTTGAACCTGAAGGTAACAATAAATCTATCAATCCATCTATCTATCCATCCATCACCCATCCATCCATTTAACAGAGTCTTTTCTGGTTTACAGGGAAATCCCACGAAATCCTGGTGAAGAGCAAAAACGTCCAGTAGAGGAACATATTGACCTTGATAAAACATATGTGCTTTACAAGTCTTAATATTATTATATTTTAATTACTTCAAATTATAAGTTGTGTAAATATAATTAAGTAAAAAATTATGTAGTTCATAAAAAGAAAATAAATTATTTACATAATAGAATGTTGAAAGGTAACACAATCATGTACTAATACCTGAAATAATACTTTAACATCAACTCAATGATTAGTAAAGATATGAACTATGAACCAATGAAGAGCTATCTTTATTTACGACAGGAGTCATAAGGATTCATGCATGAATAACAGCAGCCTTAACTAAATGTTAGTACATGTTTGATAATTAATGCATGAATTAACATTTATGTGTAAACTAAATCAACCAGCCTCCTAAGAATGAATAAGTACTCTGAGTTTGAATTAAACATGATTTAATACTGTCATAATTTAAACTGTAATATCATAATCTGCTGCTTTGTGACAAATAATTGGAATAGCACATGGTTATTTATTTAGCCATTAAATACACAGATCTGGGTAACACTTTATTTTAAGGTGATGTAATTTATACGATACTACATTTACTTAATATAGTATTAACAGTAAGTTATGCATAATTACAAGTAACTAACCCTAACTCTATAGTAAGTACATGTAGCTAATAAATATTACTCAGTAATTATTTAAGTAAGTGCAATCTAACTAAATCGCCTATTCTGATTTGTATTGTTCATCAATGTTTAGTCAGCTACTTTTCATCCCGGGACTTCAGTATGTAGGGTTTGTTTCTGGTGGGACGCTGATTTGTGGCTCTCGCTCAGCACGTTAGTTGTGTTTCTACAGTAATTCTGGCATTTTAATCTAATTAACATTGATTGCTTTGTTAAACCGAATGAATAATTAAAGACGTTTATATGTTTGTTGTATTGGGGTTTTGTCTGGAAGTTATGTACAGTAAATAACTATTTTTTGTTGTTTAAATGTATATGCTTTGACTAGCATTAGCTTATGGACGTGTCCTATTTTACATGTAAACGTGTCTTTACAGGTATGTTTGGGCTTTTTTGAGTCCATATATGTTTAATTGTATAAATAAAAGAACTACAAATGATTTTCATCTTTGTCTTTTGTACTGCTGGTGTAAAGGAATAAGGATGGCACTCTTAGTTTATGTTTATTCATTAATGTAGCGTGTTTTAGTTGTATTTACAGGTCCTTCTCAAAAAATTAGCATATTGTGATAAAAGTTCATTATTTTCCAAAATGTAATGATAAAATTACAATGTCATATATTTTAGATTCATTGCACACCAACTGAAATATTTCAGGTCTTTTATTGTTTTAATACTGATGATTTTGGCATACAGCTCATGAAAACCCACAATTCCTATCTCAAAAAGTTAGCATATTTCATCCGACCAATAAAAGAAAAGTGTTTTTAATACAAAAAAAGTCAACCTTCAAATAATTATGTTCAGTTATGCACTCAATACTTGGTGGGGAATCATTTTGCAGAAACGACTGCTTCAGTGCGGCGTGGCATGGAGACTATCAGCCTGTGGCACTGCTGAGGTTGTCACGATCACACAAAAGACAAACGGGTGCGAGGACTTAAGTGCAGAAAATGAAGATTTTATTTACAAAATAAAACATAAACTCAAAACAAAAACCCACGAGGGGGAAAAACACATAATCAGAATACAGAAACTAACATACCAAACCGGGGAAAACAGGAGACGGGAGACGTAGACAATACAATGATCCGACCAGGACTGAAAACACACAGGAACTTATAAAGGGAACTAATCAAGAGGGAACAGGTGGGTGAAATCAAAGTGTAATCAGATAACAAGGGTGAGGGATCAGACAATGACACTAGCACATGGCCTAAACTAACAAAACATCACATGTGCTCCACAAGACAGGACAGACATGTGACAGAGGTGTTATGGAGGCCCAGGATGCTTCAATAGCGGCCTTAAGCTCATCCAGAGTATTGGGTCTTGCTTCTCTCAACTTTCTCTTCACAATATCCCACAGGCCAATTGAGCACAGTAATACCATGGTCAGTAAACCATTTACCAGTGGTTTTGGCACTGTGAGCAGGTGCCAGGTCGTGCTGAAAAACGAAATCTTCATCTCCATAAAGCTTTTCAGCAGATGGAAGCATGAAGTGCTCCAAAATCTCCTGATAGCTAGGTGCATTGACCCTGCCCTTGATAAAACACAGTGGACCAACACCAGCAGCTGACATGGCACCCCAGACCATCACTGACTGTGGGTACTTGACACTGGACTTCAGGCATTTTGGCATTTCCTTCTCCCCAATCTTCCTCCAGACTCTGGCACCATTTCCGAATGACATGCAAAATTTGAGCGACAGTCCAGCTGCTTCTCTGTAGCCCAGGTCAGGCGCTTCTGCCGCAAGTGGCTTGACCTGGGGAATGCGGCACCTGTAGCTCGTTTACAGAACCTTTTCATGATATGCTAATTTTTTTAGATAATTTTAGGTTTTCATAAGCTGTATGCCAAAATCATCAGTATTAAAACAATAAAAGACCTGAAATATTTCAGTTGGTGTGCAATGAATCTAAAATATTTGAAATTTTAATTTTATCATTACATTAGGGAAAATAATGAACTTTTATCACAATATGCTAATTTTCTGAGAAGGACCTGTATATGTAGCATATGTCATGACTTTACTCTGAGGGGCACATCATAACTCATGATTAACTAACCATAGACTAACATCAACTCATGTCCTGTTAATGCATGAAGTCTTCACTTTGAGGGGGCACATCATAATTAAATCATTATTAACTAACCATAATAACATCAAGATGACAAGAGGAGAATCAGGAACACAGATCAGGAAGGGAAACTGAATGAGTGTTGTCAAAGACTGGAGCAAACCATGCACAACATTGATGGTGAAGATCTAAAGATGGAAGTAAAGGTTGCAATCAGTGCCTTCCTCACATATGCATCGCCACAAAACACCTTGATCACCTTGAAGTTGGAGTGTGCGCTGCTTATGAACACTGGGTCCAGAAGAGTGTTTCTGTTTCTGTTGTCACAGTTCTGATTAGCTGTGTATCCTTTATCTTAAAACAAATTGAGAATGGGTTTGTTGCAAAGACTCAACTGATCTTCATTGAAATCACCACACACAATAAGAGGCTTGAAATCTATGATCTCCAGAGATGTCAAGAGGGCGTTCAGGTTTGCCAAAAACTCTGCTAAATTATAAGTAGGTGGTCTGTAGATCACTGCAAGAAATGCTTGTTTGGGGCTTCTATCTTCAAAACCAAATATTCCAAGTCAATAACATTCTGTATATACATTAGAGGACAAGCTTGAAAACTTTTTTCATATAAATGGCCACTCCACTACCATACCTGTTTGCAAACTGTGCATAGTTTGTATAGGATGCATGCCTCTTGCGTTTGTACATGGTGTACCCATCCAGATGTAGATGTGCAGGAACAGCTGAGCCCGATAGGTGTGTTTCAGTGAGGCACAAAACATCAGCCAAGAGAAGCTCATGGTGGCATTTTAAATCATTCATTTGACACTTTTAGTCCCTCTGTGTTATGATGAATAATTTTAAGAGCTGAATTCGGGTTTGAATCCTGTACAATGTGTAGGATGGGCTGGATATTGTGAAAATCAGCTTTTGGCATGTTCTCCAAGGAGGCACTTAATTCTAGATCACATCAATTTTAGTGATGTGCAGTCCACTGAGTGATGTTGTTCTGCTGAGTGCAACATAGGAGATGCCTGGTTTGAATACGCGTTTCATTTGTTGTCATTCCTTGCACTTTATGGATGGTGCATACGAAAGCAAGCTTCATGGAATATTGTCAACGACTTTTCATTTTCTTTTAAGCGGTTCCTCTGACCTCTCAATATAGACAATGTTGTCCATCAGGGGCTTTGTTGCAATGTTTCTGTCCAGCAGTCACATTATCTAAATGAAGACCAATTAATTGAACAATTGAAACACCATGTTGGGTCTGGGCTGTTATTTTTACCACCTTGCCTAAAGTACCATTAACTAGTCCATCTTCTACATCAATATTTCTGGTTAGCATCACTGGTGCACCAATAGCAATCTGCAGTGTGTCAATAAGGTCACGTTTGTCTCCTTTAAATGGAGCTGCTTGCCTTTTCTTTCACCTGTTTGTGGATCGTTTTTGTAATCGATAGTATTTGAAAAGCGGGCAGATATAGTGTTGTGATTGTCCACCTCTTTATTGGTTGCATAGATGTGCAATGCATCAGCTGGACACTCTTCAGGGGAGGATCTTATGACAGCTTCTAACATGCATATGTCTGCATCATTCAGCTTCTCGTGCTTCTTTTTTACTCTCAGTCTGTTGAGCAGCTCAGCATATGCAAGATCATCTCTCTGTCTCATGATCTGTGTCAGAGTTGTCATTTGAAAATAATCTTTCCAGAAGTCCAGCACATGGTCCTCATACACACAGAGAGGTTTTGCTCTTCCTACTGGCGGCAGCTGGAAAAAATCTCCTACAGCCAATAACGATAATCCACCAAAAGGTTTCTGGTTTCCTTTAATCTGTTGCAATCTCCTGTTCACATTGGCAAATAACTGTTTTGACACCATAGATATTTCGTCAATAATTTATGTGTGTGTGTTAGAAAGGTCTGCCATGATTTCATCCAAGCTGTTTCCCAGGCCTTGGTATGGAGGCTTCAAGCTTCTTGGGAGTTTCAGAAGACAGTGCAGTGTTTTACCAGAGATGTTAAAGGCTGCAGTTCTAGTAAATGCCAGTAAATGAACGGTTGGCTTAAATGTCAGTATTCTCTCATATGCATGGGAGCCTATGCAAAATCTTGGTTGCTTCAGCATAAATAGATAGACATGTGATTTATCAACTCCTGCTCCTCCATTCAAGAAATATAAAAACTGTTGTGGGTTTTCACCAGAGACGCATCATTTGTACCAGTCTCGAACTGCATAAAATATGGAAGCTTGTGTTTGATTCAAGCTCTGATACATTTTCCGAATCTGTGCGTGATTTTGTTGGGTAACTTCCATGAGTGGCATAGCTGTGTTACTGACAGAGGTAGATGCTGTGTATTCAGGAATATCGTCTTGCTCATTCACATCATTAGGATCAGTGGGTTCACGTTCCGATATGCTCTCCAATCGGATCAGTTCATTAGCTGGAGCTAATGTAGTTCGTGCATTTTTAACTGGACCATTCTGTTCAAAATCCACAATTGCCTGGTTCTATAGCCTCATTATGCTTTTCTTATTTCTCATTGTAACGTATGTTCGTGTAGATGCGGGAAGGAAGAAGACGGGGTCTGCGTAACTGGGACTGCACTTTATTTGATCTCACGATCCTCAAAACTGTCAGGCGCACGGCGCGTTCAGAACTCATAAACTTTTCACTCCAAAACATATAACGTTGCACTTCAAACTCAATCTCTTTCTCTTTGGTCTCTCAGCCAGTAGTTGCAGTCCCAGTCGTGGTCTCTCTCTTCTCTCCTCTCTCTCTCCCGACAGGGGCTTTTACGGTCTCTCCACGCCAATTACTGGAACGAGACCCAGGTATTAGTGATCTGCACTTGACCTACTTACTCACCACTCGTCTCCGCGGTTCCTCTCTCCTGCTACAGACTTCGCAGAACCACGCCCCCTCCGCCACACTCATGATTTCCAATCATGTATCCATCAACTAAAAAAAAAAAAAGATTTAACTTGAAATATTTTGTTACTTACATAGATAGACAAGGCAATCAATCTACTGTTGTGTGCACGTAATTATGATGGGTAAAAAATGAAATCAGTCAACTGTAATTTTGGAAAAATATTAAGTCAATGTTTTTGGAACTTCCAAAATGACCACTGAACAGTAGTTGTATGGTTCCAAATAACATACAAACAAAAAATTTGAATGATCTGTGGGGGCCATTTTAGTACAGTGAACTCATTGTCATGTTCAAGAAACCAATTTGAAATGATTCGAGCTTTGTGACATGGTGCATTATCCTGCTGGAAGTAGCCATCAGAGGATGGGTACATGGTGGTCATAAAGGGATGGACATGGTCAGAAACAATGCTCAGGTAAGCCATAACATTTAAACAATGCCCAATTGGCACTAAGGGGCCTAAAGTGTGCCAAGAAAACATCCCCCACACCATTACACCACCACCACCAGCCTGCACAGTGGTAACAAGGCATGATGGATACATGTTCTCGTTCTGTTTACGCCAAATTCTGACTCTACCATCTGAATGTCTCAACAGAAATCCAGACTCATCAGACCAGGCAACATTTTTCCAGTCTTCAACTGTCCAATTTTGGTGAGCTTGTGCAAATTGTAGCCTCTTTTTCCTATTTGTAGTGGAGATGAGTGGTACCCAGTGGGGTCTTCTGCGGTTGTAACGAGTGGTTATTTCAGTCAAAGTTGCTCTTCTATCAGCTTGAATCAGTCGGCCCATTCTCCTCTGACCTCTAGCATCAGCAAGGCATTTTCGCCCACAAGACTGCCGCCTACTGGATGTTTTTCCCTTTTTACACCATTCTTTGTAAACCCTAGAAATGGTTGTGGGTGAAAATCCTAGTAACTGAGCAGATTGTGAAATACTCAGACCGGCCTGTCTGGCACCAACAACCATGCCACGCTCAAAATTGCTTAAATCCCCTTTCTTTGCCATTCTGACATTCAGTTTGGAGTTCAGGAGATTGTCTTGACCAGGACCACACCCCTAAATGAATTGAAGCAACTGCCATGTGATTGGTTGATTAGATAATTGCATTAATGAGAAATTGAACAGGTGTTCCTAATAATCCTTTAGGTGTATATATTCATACAATACTTTGCAGCAGCAATAAATTACCTGAAAAACAAGAGAATATTAATATATGCATATGTTAGTGTGCAGGTGAATTATATACAATCTAAAAATAAATTTTCATTAAGTAATCAATATTCTGTTATACAAAGCTTCAAACAATAGAATATTCAAATAGAATACTTGCAGAGCAAAACTAATGATCTGATTGCACAATGATGGGGGGTAAACAAATTAAGTCAAATATCACATAGGTCTGCATGGATAAACATTATACAGTCAAAGTAACCTTAACTTTTGTAACAATGTAAAACAAAATGTGTAACGTTATGTTTGTATTTAAGACTTTAAAATAAATATTGTCATTTTGACACATCATTTCATATCAACAATATATGCAATTAACAACAAATGTGAATTAATTAAAGTCAAATAATATTTAAGTATTAAAGGATAACAATTTAAGTGTTTAAAGATAATTCAATAGATAAATTACCTCATAGAATAACAGTAGTGGCTAACGCAAGTCGACTGCCATATAGTTTAAACAGCAACTATACTCATGAACAGGCTAAAATGGGTGTAATCTTTATTCCAATTAATTATTTCACCATTATTTATTGATTTTCACTCATTTTAAAAGACAATTTCTCAGATATTTGTCAAATTTAAGATGCTTACCTGACGGAAGCAATTCGCCTTATTCACCTGGCGGCCATTTTGAAAACTCAAACGCCATTAAGGGGTATACAAATCCGAAAGTTGGACTCCAATAAGGTACTAATCATTAGCATTATTCTTTTTCATTCACTTTCTGCCTGATGTGTGTAACAAAATTATTTAATACATCAATATAATCTGTTTACATCTACCTTGTAAAAATAAAAAAAATAATAAAAAAAATAGTTTACAGGTTAATTAAATCAATAAAAATTACAATTTTAATAATATTTTAAGTGTAATTTATGAGATTTGTTGTATTTTGAACCCAATCTTTCTTTGTAGAAGGCATAAAGTTTATCATACTGATTTCAAAGTTAAGGATTCATTAGGTTAAATATGCATTAAACCAAACACTATCATTACATCTTAGTTGATAATTCAATATACTTTATTTTTGACAAAACTTTCCATGTTTTGGTAGTGACTGCACATTTTCGGTAGTGACAGTAATGTTCTGGTAGTGACCATAATACTTGCCATAGTTGAATCAGACAGTCAAAATTTTATGTTAATACAAATAACTAATTATGTTGCACATATGCAGTCAGCACATATAGCAGACAGTAAATATCTGGTAAGAACATCTAGAGCTTTTCTATAATTTGGGTCATGAGGTTCAAGTGAGAAGAGGTATGGACATAGATTAACCTACCTTAAATAAAAATCTTAAAATGTAGACTGTTTCAGAACCACTTTATTTATTTTCACAAAATGCCCATTACAAAAGACAGAATTATTTAAGTACACAAAATGGTCTCACTTAACAATGTCATATAAACGGATACCATCTATAGCCTAAAATTTCAGTAAAACAAGGAACAAATATAATCTCCATTCCACTCTTTCATGTTTCATTTATTTTATTATGTGTTTCATCATAACTTCTTAACTGATTGTCACTTTCTACATCTCAGATGTATAACATATTCATTCAGATAAATCTCCAGAACCACTCAACTGTGTGTGTGTGTGTGTGTGTGTGTGTGTGTGTGTGTGTGTGTGTGTGAGATGGGCAGGTTTAGGGGCAGTGTAGGGGGATAGAATGTAGTTTGTACGGTATAAAAACCATTACGTCTATTGAGAGTCCCCACAAAGATAGTGAACCAGACATGTGTGTGTAAGAGAGAGAGAGAGAGAGAGAGAGAGAGAGAGACAAAGAAAGAAAGATAGAAAGAAAGTTTAACTTTTTCAACAGTTTAACTTTTCATACACTGCTTTGAACACTGCTGGCTTGATCTGGACATGCCTACTCGTGACTTCTTCCGGTGGACAGATTAAGGTGATGACCTTCTCAGTCGTGTACCAGATCTTGTTTTCCATTCGTGGCCAATAAAATCTGTTTCGCCCAATGTTGTGCATGGCTTTGACTTCCACGACACCTGAAGACAATGTGTAAAATACATGGCAGGAAATCTTACAAAAGATGATTCAAGTGAACACCTGACAATGGAATATTAAAATGGAATGCAATTATAATATATATATATTTTTTTAAGTAACACAAGTGAACATGTCTTACCTTCATCCACGTTTCCAATGATTCCAGGATATGGATCATTTTCATATGCAACAATACACCACTTTCCAAAAAGTTATTCGGTGATATGCTCGCCTGGACAGAGAGTCCCTTCACACCCAGAGCTTGAGGTAGAATGGCTTCTATCTTCAGAAGTTGCTGGCTCAGGAGAAACTACATTTCTCCGAAGGCTGTACCTGTGGTGCAATGTTGGTGGACATTGGGTGGAAACAGGAGCAAATGGCTTCTCTTTTGCAAAAGCAACTGAGCACTCTAGAATAGACTATGCCTGGAGTAGTGCAGCTTATCTGATGAATGCTTAGTGTTCCTTTGATGGTGGGCAGCTCTTTTGGCAGCAGTGCACTTACTCTAGAAATCTGTTCTTCTTCCACATAGAAGAGCTTGACTTTGGTGAGAGGAAAGATTGTTTCATAGAGTGCTTTCGCTGTTGGTATGTCAGTACCTCTGGCTACCTGTGAATCTGCCATTCTCTTAATGGTGGCTCCAACACCATCAGCAGGCCCTTTACCATGACCAGCTTCCAGGAAACTCCAGATTACAGCTTTAAAACCCATCTGGAAAGGAATAGTGCTCATCAAGTAAAAGTTCTTGCCTCTATATTGCATAGTTGGCCCATCGCTGATGAAGAAGAGTTTTTGAACCCTTGGGTGGTTCACCTTCAGGAACTGAAGAACTGGTTCAAGTTGAGCCCAAAATGGCAGCAGGATCATGTTTCATTGAGGGTGACAACGCACAGAATGTCAGTGTGTTTTCTGTGATGTACAAAACAGCATTGTGCAGTGTTGTATGTCTATGAGACACTCCAAAATGGACCTGCTGTACCTCCTTTGCATATTTGCACTGCCAATTTTCTGCATAGTCAATGTGAAGAATCTTCTCATCTTCTTTTAGAGATTGGTGCAAATACTGTAGCTTTGTGTATTGATGTTGGATGTTGAAGCGGTGCTTGTACACTTTGTCTTTCATGTCCTTTTCAAAATCTTCCAATAGGTGCCTGCCCTCACATCTCTGCTTAACAGTTTTTGTCACTGTGATCTTCTCTCTTTTCCCATCCTTTTCTTTTTCAGTCTTCTTTTTGTTAGCCACTGGTACCACCATGTGACCCCTGTTTCTGATATCATTTTGGTATCTGCGAGCAACTTCTTGCATGAAATACATTCTTTGTACATACTGTCACATGCCTGTCCTGTCTCGTGTTGCACATGTGGTGTTTTGTCATGTTAGGCCATGAGCTCTGTCATTGTTAGATCCCACCCCCTTGTTATCTCGTTATTGGTTTAATTTGCCCCACCTGTGTTCCCTCATTCGCAGCTTGATTTCTCCTTGTGTTTGTCAGTCCTGGTCGGATCCTTGTAATGTCTACGTCTCCCGTCTCCCCGTGATCTCTGTTGGTTTCTGTGAGTTGTCTTTTGTCATTCTTATTATGTGTTTTTCCCCCCTCGTGGGTTTTGTTTTGAGTTTATGTTTTATTTTATAATAAATTCCCATTTCCCTGCACTTGAGTCCTCGCACCTGTTTGTCCCTTAGATGACGTGACAGAACGATCCGACCACTTGAGGACTCAGCAGGACTTGTTTTTTGTTTTGTTTTGTTTGTTTCATTTCTGATGGAGTTTTGGAAAGAACTGCAGGTGATGCGTTACCTGAACTCCAAGTACATCCGGCAACAGGGGACGGATGTACGACAGTTTGCAGGCCTGTTCCTCAGGGAGGTGGACCATTTTAAGCTCAACGAGGCAGAGTGGAAGGAGACTTTTAATCTCTGCCTCGACATGCCTCTCGGTCCAGAGGTGATGGAGAGGATGGGAGGTCTGGGATTCTGGGAATTCGTGGACCGTCTGGGCTCTAGTCCCTCCATGGTCCCAGTTCCGGTGGCCCGAGTACCGGTGGTTCGTATTCCGGTGGATCGTGTTCCAGTGGATCGTGTATCAGTGGTCCCTGCTCCAGTGGCCCTGAGACCGGTGGTCCCGAGGCGGAGGAGGAGAAAGGCTTCCTTCACGCCCGTTCCGGTGGTCCCTGTTCCAGTGGATCGTGTTCCGGTGGATCGTATTCCGGTGATCCCTGTTCCGGTGGATCGTGTCCCGGTGGTCCCTGTGCTGGTGGATCGTTTTCCGGTGATCCCTGTTCCAGTGGATAGTGTTCCGGTGGTCTCTGTGCCGGTGGTCGCAGTGCCTGTGGATCATGTGCCGGATGTGCCTGCTCTTCCAGCGCCGCAAAGACGCCCTGCTCTGCCCGCGCCACCCTGCTTTGGAGATAATATGTAGGCTGAGAGATTTGAGAGATATGTAGTATCTCTAATATTGGAGATACTACATCTAGAAAAGACTTATACAAGATAAGCAAGCAAGCTATCACTGAACACACACACACACACACACACACACTTTGTGGGGACATTCCATAGGTGTAATGCATTTTATACTGTACAAACTGTATTTTCTATCCCCCTACACTGCCCCTGCCCCAAAACCTACCCATCACAGGAGACATGCTGCATTTTTTTTTGCGCAGTTTACTTTCTGTGAAAAAACCCTCATCCTGTGTGATTTATAAGCATTTTGAAAAGTGAGGACATGGGGAACGTCCTCATATTTCACCCTCTTTTTGTAATACCTGTCATACCCATGTCATTATACACATTTGTGTCCTGATATTTCACAAAAATATGCCCATGCCACCCACACACACACACACACACACCCCACACACTGCTGCCCTCTACCAATGACACACCTGTGTGACAAATGGAGGAAAAATGAAATTTTGAGCATATAACGTTACACCAAATACTCTCACCTAAAGGATTATTAGGAACACCTGTTCAATTTCTCATTAATGCAATTATCTAATCAACCAATCACATGGCAGTTGCTTCAATGCATTAAGGGGTGTGGTCCTGGTCAAGACAATCTCCTGATCTCCAAACTGAATGTCAGAATGGGAAAGAAAGGGGATTTAAGCAATTTTGAGCGTGGCATGGTTGGTGCCAGACGGGCTGGTCTGAGTATTTCACAATCTGCTCAGTTACTGGGATTTTCACACACAACCATTTCTAGGGTTTACAAAGAATGGTGTGAAAAGCGAAAAACATCCAGTATGCGGCAGCCCTGTGGGCAAAAATGCCTTGTTGATGCTAGAGGTCAGAGGAGAATGGGCCGACTGATTCAAGCTGATAGAAGAGCAACTTTGACTGAAATAACCACTCGTTACAACCGAGGTATGCAGCAAAGCATTTGTGAAGCCACAACACACACAACCTTGAGGCGGATGGGCTACAACAGCAGAAGACCCCACCGGGTACCACTCATCTCCACTACAAATAGGAAAAAGAGGCTACAATTTGCACAAGCTCAAAATTGGACAGTTGAAGACTGGAAAAATGTTGCCTGGTCTGATGAGTCTGGATTTCTGTTGAGACATTCAGATGGTAGAGTCAGAATTTGGCGTAAACAGAATGAGAACATGGATCCATCATGCCTTGTTACCACTGTGCAGGCTGGTGGTGGTGGTGTAATGGTGTGGGGGATGTTTTCTTGGCACACTTTAGGCCCCTTAGTGCCAATTGGGCATCGTTTAAATGTTATGGCCTACCTGAGCATTGTTACTGACCATGTCCATCCCTTTATGACCACCATGTACCCATCCTCTGATGGCTACTTCCAGCAGGATAATGCACCATGTCACAAAGCTCGAATCATTTCAAATTGGTTTCTTGAACATGACAATGAGTTCACTGTACTAAAATGGCCCCCACAGTCACCAGATCTCAACCCAATAGAGCATCTTTGGGATGTGGTAAAACGGGAGCTTTGTGCCCTGGATGTGCATCCCACAAATCTCCATCAAATGCAAGATGCTATCCTATCAATATGGGCCAACATTTCTAAAGATTGCTTTCAGCACCTTGTTGAATCAATGCCACGTAGAATTATGGCAGTTCTGAAGGTGAAAGGGGGTCGAACACAGTATTAGTATGGTGTTCCTAATAATCCTTTAGGTGAGTGTATATGCTTTATTAGCATAAAGTGTATTTTTTTTAAAAAACTACTTCAATAGATATCCATTACTTTTCAATTTCTTATACCCCCCTCCCCCCCAAAAAAAACTAGTAACATAAACTACAGTACATACTGGAACATAACTTTTACAGTATGCTCTGACCATGCTGCAAAAAGTGTTGTTCCACAGTAGTTTTACAAGTGTTTAAAGATTCTTTAACCAATGCATTTACAATGCAAAGAAGCATTTAATGGAGACACAAAATATGAATTCTTGAAATTGATGAAAAATAAAATGAGCTTTTAATTAAAACAATAACAAAAATCAGCCACCAAAGCTCCGAAAATTAAAGAAAACGTATTTCTAAAGGAAGATATTTATAATCCTTCCCTTATTAATAATCCTAACCCTTCCACTTCCAATGTAAATGTATTTCGGTTGAAAGATGTTTAAATATCTGTTTGGAAAACAGGAGAAAAATACTGAGGAACTATTATTATAATTTATTTTTGCAATGCATGCAACAACAATCAATGACATTACTTCATTGATGTCTTTCTGCTCTACTAAGACATCTTTAAAGCCTTAATTTTTTTAAAGGTGAATTAAGACTTTTACAGATATTTTTAGCACCCGAGAAACCCTGTCACCATAAAACATGTCACTAACACGTATCATAAAACATGTCAAAACATCTTTTCGAAATCTTAAACAGATTATAACCCACTCTATGTAATCCATTAGAATCCGTAAACACAAACGCACAATTGTTAAAAACACCATAAATAATGCTTATTCACTTTCGATCAGACTAACATCCACGTGTGAACTTACGCGCATGCGCGGTGACACAAACGTGCCGTCATACCAGCGCGCATGCGTATTACATACAGACGCTACATCATTCTTGCGCATGCGCAGTAACACATTCGTGATGTCACCGCGCTACAGTCTGCAGAGTGGAGTATTTGGATATATATGATATTATTGTTGATGTCGGCTGTATTTTGGTAGTTGTTGTTTGTTAGAAAAAACAAGTGTAATGATAAGTATCAAACACATCCCACAAATAGATTAATGATGTGATTCAGAAATGCTGAGCTATTCACAAAATGTAATCAATGTTTTATTAAAATGTTTTACTGCTCTCTGCAGTTGAGGTGTAGAATGATCTGTGGATGTTGGGGAACTTGGGGCTCATTGCAAACTTCCACAGGCACCTGAGCTATAAAAGAGGTGTTGACTTGCCTTCTTCAGCTCTGCATCTGTGTGAGCAGAACATGTGAGATCTTTAGTGATGTGAACAAAAAGGAACTTAAAAGCACAGGTGTCCCGTCGACGGTGACAGGGTGTGTTCTCTGTCCTTTCCCTGAAATCCACCACCAGCTGCTTGATGTTGAGTGAGAGGTGGTTCTCCTGACACCAGTGTGTTTCTTGAAGCATCTCTCTACATTTTCCTCTTCCAGTGTAGCCGAGATAATTCATAAGAAAACTGTTACATACACAAGATTTACATTCCCTTATTAACAGTATACATGCATGCACATCCATGTGAATACTATTCTTGTTACATTTTGCCATGAAATACCTATTAAACAGTTATCACCTGATATCATAATCTGCTGCTTTGTGACAAATAATTGGAATAGCACATTGTTATTTATTTATCCATTAAATACACAGATCTGGGTAACACTTTATTTTAAGGTGATGTAGTTTATACGATACTACATTTACTTAATATAGTATTAACAGTAAGTTATGCATAATTACAAGTAACTAACCCTAACTCTATAGTAAGTACATGTAGCTAATTAATATTACTCAGTAATTATTTAAGTAAGTGCAATCTAACTAAATCGCCTATTCTGATTTGTATTGTTCATCAATGTTTAGTCAGCTACTTTTTGTCCCGGGACTTCAGTATGTAGGGTTTGTTTCTGGTGGGACACTGATTTGTGGCTCTCGCTCAGCACGTTAGTTGTGTTGCTACAGTAATGCACGTTTTTACAAACTTTACACTTAAAAGGGCTCTTAATCTACAGGTAAAAAAGCTTTCTACGCTGTCTCTTCTTCTGCGGTGCGCAACCTCTCTCTAAAGTGCATCACGCGTGGATAGGCGGGCCGGTTCATTAACTCAAATCAAATGCATCATGCGTGTGGTAGAAGTGCCGACGCTGCAACTAATACTCAACTGCCGGCCAATTTATGGCCCAATGGAAAATAAACAGGACATTTTCATCACTTTCAAAAACCAGGCAGGATGGCCAGGACAGGACTTGAAAACAGGACGTTTGGTCACCCTGTTTAAGTGTGTATGCAGCTCATTTTAGCTGAAAATTGTGGCCAATTTTAGCTTAACCAGCCATTTCTGCCTAAAATGACAAAAATCGAAGTTTATTTTTTTAAATAAACTTTTGAAAGATCATGTCAAAACTATTGTTGCATGTCAAATATGTTGAACCAACAATGCAAATTCAGTTATTGTGATTGGCTATAAAAATATGAAGCGATATGACGCTACAACCAAAGCCACTAGATGACAAGCCTGCAACCATTAGCCAAAAAAGCATAATGGCTAATGCTAACGCTGCGGCTGCCAATCTCTTCACTCGATTGGGATGCTCTCTTTTATTCTGGATGGTATGGGCAGTGACTATAACATTGAACGTAATCTACAGTATTAAACACATATTTATACCGATTTCATCAGGCTCTGAAAAGTCTTCAAAAAGAACACAAAGAACAGCCTTCTCAGCTGCCATAGTTGCAACTCTTGCGTCAGCAGAACAAGGTGTTCAATGCACCACCGTTTCCATTTAAAAAACGTTTTGTCGGGGCTGAACACAGCACATGGGTTCACTTCTACTTGCCTGCAGTGGATACGTTACACTAACGTTAGCTAGCTAGAATAGAATATGTCAACAGCAAGCTAGGTAATAGTATTGGACATGTTTCTCTTTCTCACTAGTAATGGATTTCAAGGTCAAGGTAACCTTAGTCTAACATTCAAATTATGTCCAGTTATCTCTCACGTGGTAAAAATATATATAAAGACTTGCATGCATCAAATAAACAAAAGCAGCCATGTTGAGATGTTGAAATGTGTGGCAGGTAAATACTTTTCTGCAGTAAATATGTTCCTACTTATAAAAGTGTACAAATATCAAAGGTTCCTATATCTGTCATTTTTAACCCATGTGTCTAAAATTGATGTTGAAAGACAAAAACTGTGTTTGTTTAAGAAGAAAGGGAAAAAATCATATGTGGAAATCAAAAACAAGATATTAAATGAATAGCTGGATTAATACATGATAAAATATATATTTTTAAAGATTCAGCAAAGAAACACTCGGGTCATTTTGAAATACGGGTCATTTTAGACCCATGTTATGTATTAGAAGGGTAGTGATGCAAAATGTTATTATTTTAACTCAAAAAGAAAGAGAAATGAAAATAAGGATTTGTGATGATCAATAACAAGTTCATTGAGGAATACCTGGAATGCTGAATGATGAAAATAATTTCTTACAAAGAAATAGAAAATAAAAAGACCCATTTTGTGTGTTAACAGGATTATCAAATGAGAAATGAAAATGTCCTTGATCTTTTGGCATATAAGAGGACTTTGTATCATTAATTCATCCTGCAAACTCCATAACTTCAAAGGTCTCTGTATTGGGTCTCTGAGGAGTGACTGAGGGTCTGGCCCATGCCATGAGTGCAGTAACAGTGCTTACTCACTTAGCCCGGCTTCCAGAGATTAAATATTGATTTGTCTTTTCATTTGATGTTTTCCTGTTACTGAAACACTAAATAATAAAGATGAATATTGCCTGTACTTCTCTCTGAGGAGAAGAACATGTTATCTGTATGTTTTGGAGAACTATGACTTTCAGTTGACTCTCCACCAACTCCAACCTCGGAGAAACAGTATTCTGTGTTGCAGATCAGCATTTGAGGTGGATTACGGGCATCCTAAGAGATGGGTGGACTTGTTTTCTGGGCAAGCTGGCATCTGCTCCAGAACTGGAATATCACTACGGGCCTAATTCCGGGGTGACAGCGTCAACAGGTGACGTGTATGAAGCTGGCTTCTGCTGATGAAACTGCAAACTATTCTTCAGTAATTTTTTCTTTAATTAATTGCACTCCTGACTCTTGGACTTTATTTTTCACTACTAATCTTGGGTCCTAAACTGGTATCTCCTAACAATAGTATTATAGTTTGTTTAGTATTTATTTAGTATTTTTAATATGCCTGTTAAAAAAAATTCAAAGACATATGTTTTATTATTTGTGTGTTTGTTAATTTTATTTTAAGGACTTTTATTTTGGTATGGCGGTGTGACGTCATAAGGCTGTGTCGAGCTGCTGCATCTGTTGTGATTCTGCTGAAGAAAGGTTTGTGTTTTATAAGCATTTTAAGTGATACAAAGTTATAGTGTTTCAATACAAAGTTTTTACTAGCGATGTGGCATTAGTTAATTATTATTGAATATAATAGCAATTCAATCTAATGCTTTAACAAACATTAATGAACGTTGCTGTGTGTGTTCGAGTATGAGAAGAAGAATACGAGATAAGGTGCGTCTCATTTCGCTCCCAATATCAGGACTCAGTTTATTGTCAACATGAATTCGTCAGTATTGATGGAGAAACGGAGCCTTTTCCGAGTCAAATAAATGAATCGCTTTGCTAAATGATTCAGTGATTCAACTGACCTCATCTGCTGGTCAAAACAAATGCAAGGAGAACACAAACGTGTGATGACAACTTCAACAAACCATAGCAAATGTTTCCATGAGAGTGCACTAGATTACATGTCATTTATTAATAAATATACATTATAAATTACAACATGAAGTGTCTATGTATTTTATGTTCATGAATTTGTAATGTTTTTGACTAACCACCAGTAAACACTGACTCCCTTACTAGTGCGCTGACTACTGAACTAGAGCTGACTGAGAGGCACACAGAGATTTAATTTGGATTCATTTTTCTGTCTGTACATTTTTCTCATCTTAGACATGACATTGTCCAAACACAGAAGAAAAGAAACTCCAGGTGAAGCCACTGAGATCCACGTGACACTATTATAAAGATGGCGTTTATTAAAGAGGAGAGTGAAGAAATGAAGATAGAAGAAACATTCAGAGTTGAAAATGAAGATACTGAGGAACAAACAAAGATGGCGTTTATTAAAGAGGAGAGTGAAGACGTGAGGATTGAAGAAACATTCGGAGTGAAACAAGAAGATACTGAGGAACAAACAGGTAAGGTTAATTCTCAAATCTGAACTTTGATCTTTATTAAAATCTCCAGCTCTACAGAAATTATTGATATATATATTTAAAGAATGTCATGTAAGTGTATTTTAAGTAAAGTTGTTTTATTTGACATGAAGCAGGTCCCTCACGTAACATTAAACCCAAACCTGCTGAAATCCAGAATAAACCAGCATGAATTCCATGTTGGTCCAGACTGGTTTATGCTGGTTAGAACTGGTACAGGATTTTTCCTCAGGGAATATCTGCTTCTGAGTAGAAAACAGTTAAAAACGAGAGTAACTGTACATAAAACGGATTTGTTCCCAGTTTTTAAATTCCTTAATTCTCCTCTCACCTTTTAATATTAAACACATTCAATAATGATGACTGCATAAGCAACTAATAAATAGTCTATCTGATTAATAGATTAAGTATATTTATTAGATCAAGTAATAATATATTAACTTATCAACAAGTAATTATGAAATAATATCATGTAGTTCCATTTATGTTTTAACATTTTTGCACAATAAATTGAAAAAAGAACAAGATTAGAAGAATTTCCCTTATGCGAAAAACATATTAAATCACAAATTGCTATCCAATACTTACCCATTCTTAAATTAGTCCACAGACGCTCTAGCTGGTGTTCAAGTGTGAACATCTGGATGTCCCTTTCCGTAGCCAGTTTAATGTCATTGGGGCGGTAATGTGCAACTGTTTCTGCGAAGGACTGTGCATTGTTCACAATAACCTTGCGGCTAAGCACAGTTGAACTCACACACCTTTTCACTGTCCCACCTACTCCATCAACAGCTCCCAGAAGTGCCTTTCTACCTGACCTAAACAGTCAAATGAGTATCATTGAAGAACACCATATGCAACCTTCTAACACAGGTCTATAAAGGTACGAAAACATTTGAATAAATCTTACCTTAAGGCCTGGAAAGATGTCCCTAAAGATTGTGGACATGAATGACCAAATACATTTGTTTTTAAACTGTGAGGATGCTCTATCACTGAAGAAGTGCAATTTTTCCATGCTTGGATTTCTTTTTCATCATGTCATCCACCACCTTGGAGAGAACTGTAGTAACAGCCTTCTTTTCATGTTCCCGTGCAGCGCTGACAATGGCATGGATTGCACCTCTGCTTTGCTCCATCCATCAGCAGTGAAAACTGTGACTTCCGCTGGTCCGGTGGGCTGCCTGGAGTTCATCTTGATATGCAGTTGTGTAATTTTCTGCAAAATCAATCTGTAACACCGCTGTAAGGGCTCGTTTGACTGCCTTCTCTTGTATGCTGGTACAAGAGCCCCTTGTACATCTAAACTTTGATGTTTAAGACAGAGCCTCCTTTTCTTTCTTTTGCATCAGTGCGCTTTCTTTCTCATTAGTTTTCATCATTTTTGTGCCGTTCCCTGAAAGCCTTCTGACGTTCAGCATTGAATATAACTTTAACCTAAATTAAATGGTGCCTAGTATTAGGTCCATTGAGTTGGCATTCATACATTTTCTGTCAAGTCCATTATATCTGAACAACAGTACAATGATAATTTAATTAGATAATTGAATAAGTTGATTAGAAATCTAGTTATATCAATGTCTTATATCAAGTAGCCTGACCTGATAGCTCAGCTGAGATGGGTCTTAATGAACATGAACATCATGACAATAAAACAACCTATGTGTATGTATGTATGTAAATATAATAGAATAACTCCTTATTAAAGGGACAATTTATTAAAGGGACACTTTTAAATTAATTTAAGATCGTTCTTATAAGAATACTCGAGAAAATGCATTTTGGCATAATTCTGTGCTATTGTTCGTTCAGGCGTGAAGAAACCAAGGGCTGCGTCTCATTCTGCTCCCTAGTTCAGTAGTCAGGGCCCCGATCAGGGAGACGGCCACATTCATCTACGCGATATACTGATTCACCTCTTAGGAAACAGGACATTCACAAACAGCGTGCTCTCTTTCGTCTTGTGGCGCTTGAATGGTTTTAAAGTATTTCCATGAATAAGAGCATTATCATATAATGTAACACTAGCCAAAGGTTGATAGAAAAAAAATGAATGGTGCGTTAAATATTTTTAACACGTTAAATTGAAAAAATTGCCTTCAAATTTTGACAGCACTAATTATGTGAAAAGCGCATTAGACTGCGTTGAGAAATCTGCTGCACATTGAAACAAACACTGAATGATATTTATGTCAAATGTTTGTAAAGTCATGTAGCCTACACCAATGAACCGTTTACGCTTAAAGGGTTAGTTTACCTCAAATTTGATAATTCTGTCATTAATTCCTCTCCCTCATGTCGTTCCAAATTCGTAAGACCTTCGTTCATCTTCGCAACACAAACTGAGATATTTTTGATGAAATCCGAGATCTTTCTGACCCCTCCACTGACAGCAACAGAAAGGAAGTAAAGTTAAAATAGTCCATGCGACTACAGTGTTTCAACCTTAAACCTGTTATGAAGCAACAAGATTACTTTTTGTGTGCAAAAAACAAACAAACATAATTACTTTATTCAACAACCTCCTCTCTTCCCTGTCACTCTCTTACGAGTTTTTGTTCTGTTTTTTGTTTTTTCCATATTGACTGAGCTAGGCCTGCACGATAAATTGAAATAAAATTGCAATCTTGATTCACCCTGTTCACGATTTATTTTTTAAATGACTTGGATTAAAAATAAATAAATAAATAAAAATCGGCCTTTATTTTGAAAGGACAACTTCAGGGCTTCACCCTCAGCCAATAACAAAGCGCCTTTTAGTCACGTCTTTCACTCGTCGTGCGAGCGCGGTAGTTCGGAAATAAACAAAATGGATATAGATGAACACCCAGGTCTAAGTGACGAGAATCAGCCAGCCACTCAGTCTCAAACCGAACTTGTTCTGAGAAAAGTTTTAGTTACTGTTGCAATGTCCGACAAGCCATGGCGTTCTCACAGCACACACACGCTCTCACGTAGAGAAAATACATCGCAGAGCAAAGAGGACACTGACAGCACGCCGATAAAAAGGACAGAGCTACTTAAAGTTACTTTTTATATAAAAACCAAGTCTCACTTTCAAGTTGTCTTTTTTTTTTTTTAAGAAATGTAACTTAAACAATAAATAGCGTTTTGTGGCTCTTTAATGTGTTGTGATCGCTGTAGCGCCTCCGTTTAAGCTGCCCGTGAATCAATCATCTTTTCCTTCTAGTTTATTGCTAAGCATCAAATAAACATAAATGAAAACTAAAATAAATGTTGTTTCAACCGCGGAAACATGTCAGTACACTGTTTTTCAAGTTCAAGTCCACCAACGTTAATCTAATACTAACTCTCCTGATTGCTTTGTCGGACAAAACGGAAGATTTGGCGATGTGATTGGTCAGTTCGCCTGTCAATCAAACTTGTGGCGAAGGGTGAATTGATGCTCCTTTTCTTTTTAGAGCCATATTCAGGCCATATTCAGCGCGGTGCGTTAAACTTCTATTTTTAGTAACTTACTTGAATGGCCAGTTGAATGTTAATTGTACAAAAGGCAATCAGTTAAAGACTTTTTCTTCTTTATTCATTAAAGCCTCTATGTTTACAGGCTTGTGGTGATGTGCAATGTTCTATGTGCCAAAACAAATATTTTTTTGTACTGCCAATTTGATTTGTCATGGAAAAAAATCGTTGCAGAGAATCGTGATATCAATTCTAAGCTAAAACAAATTGTGAATCATATTTTTTTCCAGAATCGTGCAGGCCTAGACTGAGCAGTATCTTGCCTGTTGATCTGATCATATCGCCACAATGACTTTCCTCAGGTCAATTGCATGTTGTTGTTGTTGTTTTTGCATGGCTGTCTGTTGGGCTTATTAACAATATTCATGTAGTCATCATTTGCCCAAACTCTTATGCTCAAACCTACATTACTGCGTATACTGGAAAAACTGTTTCATATGGGTTTAATACAGAATGCTACTTTGATGTCCTAATTATGGGACGATTCTGTATTATATGGAATGGTTTGCAACCCTAACGCCTGGTCGAAATGTTGCTAAATGTCTTTCACTTTGTGTTTTTTCACCTTAGACCTGATGATGCTGAAGAAAGAGAGTCAAGAACTGAATGAAATGGAAGAGAAGCATCATGATTTAATAACTGAAGAAAAATCTTTTAGTTGCTCACAGACTTCCACACGAATAAGAGCTCGGAAAACAGGATCTAAAAACTTCACCTGCTCTCAGTGTGGAAAGAGTTTCACTGAAAATGGAAACCTTAAAGTCCACATGAGAATTCACACTGGAGAAACCCCATTCACCTGCCAACAGTGTGGAAAGAGTTTCACTCGAAAAAACTGCCTTAAAAGACACATGACAGTACACACTGTAGAGAAGCCTTACACCTGCTCTCAATGTGGAAAGAGTTTTTCACATAGAGCAACAATTAATGCCCACATTCAAATGCACATGGGAGAGAAGCCGTTCTCATGTGATCAGTGTGGAAAGAGCTTCAGACTTGAAATACACCTTAATACCCACATGAGGGTTCACTCAAAAGAGAACGATCTTATGTGCCATCAGTGTGGACAGACCTTCTCAAACAAAACAAACCTGAAGACTCACATGAGAGTTCACACCGGAGAGAAGCCTTTCACCTGCCCTCGGTGTGGGAAGAGTTTCACAACTAAAGGAAACCTTAAAGTCCACATGAGATCTCACACAGGAGAGAGGCCTTTCACGTGTCTTCAGTGTGAAAAGAGTTACAAATATCACACAGACCTGAAACGTCATTTGAAAATTCATTCTGGAAAGAAATTGAGACATTCCTCAGTGTGACGAGAGATTTAAAAAAAACTAAGCGATTCCAAAAATCACCTGCAGGAAGAGGGCCATTGATTGATCACAATTACAGATTCATATTAAAAGCTGTGCAGATGTCAGAGCCCTATTCCTCTATTTTGTGTGGAGCTTTACATTATTAGCCTAGAAATCTAGACGCACCCTAGCGGCAGCAAATTTAATCTACCCGCGAGTGTCGTCTAGCAACTCTCAATACCCTTCTGAGCTGGAAAAACCAAACTCTGGTCAGGCCAATCACATCGTGTATAGAGTCGGTGGGCGGGCTTAACGTAATGACGGCAGAGTTGCGACGGTTCCTGCTGCTTGAAAACAAAGGAGATGGCGGCGGCTGGAGATGTTGGCGAACAGCGCTCTTTCAATTCTGCTTTGGCCGCGACTCTGAAAGATTTAAAGTTAAGCTTTTCGTTGAAAAAAGAGCAAATAACAGAGCTCTAACTACGTCAGCTTCTTCTTTGCTCTGGTTGGTTGTAGCGCTATCCAATTGCGTGCAGAGGGAGTTTGAAAGACCGCCGTTTATCCCGCCTCTCGGATTGAGCCCTGTCAATGGTGAGTTTCCAGACCCAACATCTTGATGTGGGTCAGGCTTGTCAGGCTATTACATTATAACTGGCTCAGCCATTTAAAATGACACCAGAAAATGTGTATTTCTATGAAATTATTTTTGATTGTAATGGGTGTCCCTCATTTTTGATTCAGGTCAACTCTTTTACTTCTAGCGTTTTTGAACAAATTTGCCAGCAACCACCAGCATTTCTGATCATTTTCAAAAAAGTTTCATGGTCCCCAGAAAATGTCGTTGTATGAATATCTAAATATGCTGAATATGATTCTCTGCTTTTAAACAAACAAAAACATTTCATTCTAGCTTAAAGGGTTACTTCAGCGATTAGCTTTAAGCTTTGTATCAGTAGAAACCCGGTAATATATTCAAATGGTCGATTTATGTTTTGTTTTTTTTAAATATCGTCTTTTTCAGTCATCATCAGAGTATTTTTTGGCCAGAGGCTATAGACTACAGCTATTTTACTATGAAAATCAAAACGGTGGGGCGTTGCCGTGTTGGGCAAGGGAACCAGTAAACCAGTAGCAGTGGCTTTTGGGATCGGCCTCGTAGGGCAGCGAAGCAAGTGCATTCTGGGAGTTGTTGTTTTTCATCAACATGGGCCAAAAATACATTTTCTGTGTTTTCTCAGTCTAGAAGGCACCAAATTCAAAAATAATTTCACATTTCTACTACATAAATGACTCAGTTTAAATACACATTCATCTTCCCAGCGCTGAAGTACCCCTTTAATGCATTCTTTGTTTCTATCAACACTTGAATGTGGGTACGTTTTGGTCAAAGAGTACGTCCAGATCGAATTCAGAAAGATGATCAAAATATAGATGGGGTAGATCAACACCGCTACTGCTTGCACAGTTCTTATCGCTCATCCTTGGTCAACATTTCATGCAGTAACGTTGATTGCGTTGTTTGACATATGCATCTGCTTCAATATAATATCACTTGTTTCTGTTTCTTCTTCACCTGTGTTTTGATCTGCGGATTCAGTACTTTTTAACAGTGTATAACAGTGAAAACATGAAAGTTCTGTCAATAGCGGGGAAAAGATAATACATCAGAATCATTATATTATATAAATAAACAACCATCGTGCTGTTTTTATTAATAAAAGGACAAACTGAATGAAATTTGCGCTCCTCTTTATGACATCTGGAAACATCCGTTTCAGCTGTGGATGCACTGTTCAGTTATCTACAGTGGCAAGAATAATTTTGTGAAACCTTTGATAATATCTGGATTTCTGCATTGATTACTAAAAGAACTTTGATCTGAACTTAAAGGAACTGTATGTAAGAAATGTATTTCAATTAATCATAAAATGGCCCTGATATGTCACTAGACATTAAGAAATCTTGTTAATTTCAAATACTTATATCACTGACAACAGTAGTCCGGCCAGGATATTGTCATTTTAAAAGTGAAGTTGCAGCCCGTACCATGATGGTAGATTAACAAACTCAGGGTTATAGGATTAGTTTTGAGTTGACAAAACCAAACCAATCAGTTCAGGCTTTGTTGGTCCCATGATGCTGATCATCAGCTTTCTCTGTCAACTCCGGCTTTGATCCTGAGTTTGTGGAGCGCGTGAAAGTGTGACATCAGCAGTGAGCAGCCAATCACGTGCCTTTCAACGCACATGTGACTCATTTCTCGCGAGAGAGCTAACGTGATTCAAAACTCTTTTGCTGAAGATAAAGACTTTGAAGTATACATAAAGAGTTTAAAAGCATTTACAAAGAAGACATTTTTTTCCATGTAAGAGGATAAACAAAGAAAATAGTTGTGAAAGTAGTTTATATATATATATCTTTTTTTAAGCAGTCTCTTGTGCTCACCAAGTCTGCATTTATGTTATATATAAAACTTTAATATTGTGAAATATTATTAAAATGTAAAATAACTGATTTCTATTTGAACATGTTTTACTATGTAATTTATAAATGTACAATTATTATATTAAGTAAACATCATTAGACAATATATATATATATATATATATATATATATATATATATATATATATATATATATATATATATATATATATATATATATATATATATATGACCTTTTAATTTGGAGCAAGAGAAACAGGGGGAGTGGCTTTATTGCATCAGAGATGAGTCACTTTGCTCACAGCTGATTGGTTCAAATTCAGTTTGAGATCTCTTATCCCGAACATAACCTGCTCCGGAGCGTAAGTTACTATGGAGATGAACACTGCTAAAAGCCAAACCACTTTAATGGTACTTAAAACCCAGGATTGGCACAAACTAAGCTTAAACTTATCTGGCTATCCAGCTAAACCACCTTCATGGTATAGGCCCCTCAACTGATGTTGATGTTGACATGTTGTGTTTTGGCCTGAAGGGCCGCCCTCCACCGATCTACCAATCACAAAGTCAGTAGTGTTTCGGCATCCGGCTTGCCAGCTCTGCTCTAGTTACCACAGCTGCAGCTACACACTTTTTGGATAAAAAAGTTGCTTGTTTTGGGCTTGTTTTCACAGGCCTGGTTGCTTATTTGTCTTGCGAGATCTGGCAACACTGATCATTGATTTATAATCTTTGACTGAACTAAGAGATATACAAGACTCTGGGACTGAATCCGAAATCACCCCCTATACCCTTTGTAGCAGAGCCGCTGGTAACACTGTTTATTTATTTATTATTATTATTATTATTATTATTATTATTATTATTACGCGAACGTCACAAAGAGGTGTGGTACTTGAGGTGAAGCAGCGTATAAAAAGGGAGGATCTTGAGTCTCTGGCACGCTGTTCCTGAGGCAGATTTGACGTGAGAGAGGTGAATGAATGGCGGATCCTGTCTGTTGCCTTCGTTTGCGCTCCAGTTCTGAGACGAGGCGTGTTGGCACAACGGCGGATTGAGAGAGAGTTCCCGTCAAAAACGCTTCCTCATTCTCGTTTTAAATCACACAACGTTGCACCCGTGATATGCACCAAACTGGTCAGTGATTTTTCCCGTTTGCCATCCACAGTCTTTCACACCTGTGTTCTCCAATCTCACACCCTTTAGATATCGCATACGCACACACATTTATGCCATTCATACATGCGCACACACATACGGATCCATTCTCACGTTTTAATTTTTTTTCTTCTCTCTTTTCATATACATCAGTTTTATATGTATGTGTATCGAGATGACGTTTGATTTATTTATTGATTTTATTGTTTTGTTGTTAAAAAAAAAAAAGGTGCTGTTTGTACTGGGGTCTAAGGAAAGACGTCTACAGTTTCCGCTGACGACACTGGAGCTTTCTATTCCTATGGGAATAAACCCTATAGTCGTGTAACCCTGTGAACTGTGGAAAAGCAACCTTTTTTCAACTTGGAATTGAGCTGTTTTTTTGTTGTTTCTTTGATCTATGTAAACCTGTTTTGTTTGTTTTTCTTAATTAAATTAATTTGAGCAGTTATCTGGTTTCCTATCTGTGTGGATGTTTTTTTGTTTTTCTCTGCTCATATGTAACTGGTGGCTTTTAGAGCTATCTGGGAACAATTTAAATGTGAGTTTTTGTTTACTGTTTGGCGCCCGAACCAATAGGAAAAAAAATAATCATTTAGCCAGCGGGTGTACCACCGTTACACCTTAAATAGGGCACTATTTGAAGGGACCCAAAACCATAATGGACATTATTGAGTGCACTCATTCTATCCCAAAATGCACCGTAATAATGAGTGTACAGCCAATGTACACACAACAGCTGTCCGAATTCACTTACTCGTTTTCATTCACTCCTTCAAGTAAACTGTATTATTTGACTAGGGAGTAGTGAATGAGGGTTTAGTGGGAGATTTTGGATTCAGCCTGGGAGTTACAACACAGCAGTGTGCGCGATGTCTCGTTCCCTTGACTGGAACCGGAGCAAACTTGTAACACAGCTAGTGTTTAAAAAAAAAACCTGATCTCATGCTTTCATTACAGTTATACACAGTTCAGTCCACATGATCATTGTATGTAATGAGAACATTTGGTTGAATCAACAAACAATTAGTTATTAGCAAATTAGTTTCAATTTAGTATTTTTAACAGACAGCTCATTCAACAGCAAACTATGCAAGATACACGTTTCAAATCACCCTTGATGCTGAAATAATTACAATAGCACAGGCTACAGTTGCCACATTAGAAAATACACTTACTGTACATTATCCGGTTGACTTATGTGGTTAAATCAATAACGTTTGTAATAGCTTCTATCTAGTTTGCTATATGACATACGAGTGACAGATAAAACATTTACAATAAACACAAATTTGAATTGTCCATTTTGATTTCATGGTGACTTTAAAACCCCTACAAGGTCAGATATTTTACAAATATTAAGTTATTGGTCATGTTAATGTTGACACAAGGCAACTGCAATTACAAACAAATGTGGCTTTTTGAGGCAACAATGCATAAAATAATTTACTAAGTTGAGGGAAAAAAAACATTGCAACATGCTACCGTAATAAAGGTTTCCCTAGCCTTGTTTAATGTATGATAATTATAGTTTTTGCTATGGCACTTTTGAAAAAAATAATACAAAACAACATTTAAAAAATGTTTTGTTACTGAAAAATAAGTTTTTGATCCCTGATATAAATTGTTTCTGTACCCAAACATGACTGTTTGGTCTGTTTGACAGAATATCACATTTTAGATGTTTTAGAAATAGTGCTACTTTCATTGGTAATTTTCACTAGCCATGTATTTAAATATAACTGTTACCAAAATTCAAATATGAATACCTCTGACATGTTTTTTTTATTTGCATGTTTATTCCTATGTCCGTTTTTATTTACTTTTGTGATTTTAGACAGCAGTTTGTGAACAGGACTTTTATTTTGGTATGGCAGTGTGACGTCATAAGGCTGCGCCACGCTCCTGCATCTGTTGTGATTCTGCTGAAGAAAGGTTTGTGTTTTTAAGCATTTTAAGTTTCAATTGATACATACTGTTACAGTAAATAGTTTTATCTAGCAACGAAAATGTATTAAATCATTATTGAATATAACATCAAAATGCTTTATCCAACATTAACGAACGTTATTTAGTGTGAGTAAAAGTGCGTCTCATTTCGCTCCCAATATCGTGACTCAGTTTATTGTCAACATGAATTCGTCAGTATTGATGGAGAAACGGAGCCTTTTCCGAGTCAAATAAATGAATCGCTTTGCTAAATGATTCAGTGATTCAACTGACGTCATCTGCTGGTCAAAACAAATGCAAGGAGAACACAAACGTGTGATGACAACTTCAACAAACCATAGCAAATGTTTCCATGAAAGTGCACTAGATTACATGTCATTTATTAATAAATATACACATATAAATTACAACATGAAGTGTCTATGCATTTTGTGTTCATGAATTTGTAGTTTTGAGTGTTTTTGACTAACCACTAGTAAACACTGACTCCCTTACTAGTAGGGCTGGGACGGTATGGATCTTTTCTTACCGCGGTTGAAAAGCAAGAAATTCCAGCGGTTCAGCGGTAAACCGGTTTAAAGCCCCAAACAGACCCCAACCATCACCATGGAGCGCTACCATTGTGATGCCACGGCCCCTGTTGTTAGTCTTGTTGGGAGTGCGACACACACTAATCCTCTTCTATAGTTAAACTGAAAACTTGGCTCTGTAGATTAAATTGAGAGTATAACTATGTATATATGCTATTTTAAATACTGTTTAAATGCTCAAACATCCATTTCATAAGCATGCATGTTTATTTTCCGTCAGTGAAACGACATACTACAGCCTGTAAAACATTTAAATGATTATAAGTAAATAATGGCAATTTTAAGAATATAAGAAAATTAAATATTTGTTGCGTTGCGATGCGTCATATGCCACTTTGCGATGATTGTGGGACACGAGCTGGACACACACCTTCTCGAATATCTACGACTTCATGTTTTCTCCTGACGTTGCAAAGCAACACTTGTTGTAAAACGTCTGAAGAGCGAATTTTATCGTCCACAGGGTCAAGACATTTAGGCTACATATGTTTGATTAGGCTATGCACTGCTAGAGAAAACCGAAGCTACATCGCTGGGTGTCAAATAGCTAAACTTGACGCGCCTCAAGTCTAATAACAATCACAAACTGTGTTATATAAAATCTCGTCCTACAGTGTTTTCCACAGTAAGAGATTTGAATGGGTATAATAGACTAAAGCAAACGAAAGGAAGAAACGTTTATAATTCCCTGCGAAAATGAGTGCGACGCGAGTGAAGATTTGGGAAAAGAAACGAGATGTCCAGTGGAATAAAATGGACTAACGTTAGGCCTATTGTTACAAGTTGACCAGATCGCAAAACAGAATTAAAAAGCTGGCAAATCTTAAACTGGGCTCCGCCTCCCTCTCTCATTCAGCATGAATCCATAGCTTGTGTTTTCATGGCTGCGATGTAACTGCAAATTTATTTCCCTTGTAAACAAAGCTTTGTGCCTCACTCCTGTGGTAATAATCACGTAAAACAGCGTTCACATACAAAACACTGGGTCAATAACGAAATTATAGTTTTAAGTAGAAAATAGTATTTATGTAAGGAGATATTAAAATAAAAAGAGCACAACTCCTCTTAAGTGGAAGCAAGATACTTTTTTCCCCTCACGTGCAACCTATGAGTCCTTATTTGATTTAGTAAAATAACGAAATCATCGTTTTTAAGTTGAAAATAGTATTTATGTAAAAAGATTAAATACAGAGTAGGCTATAAATTATCTTTTTATACAAATAAAAAAACATCAATATCATCGTCCATCACAATAAAGTGAACATGCTAGTTATTCTAGCAAAATATATGAAGGCTGGAATGTAAAACAATTTTTTATTTATTTTTTTGCGGTGATGGCGGTGACGATCTCAGACCCGCGGTAGGCGTCACGTGACCGCGGTATTGTGGTAACCGTCCCAGTCCTACTTACTAGTGCGCTGACTACTGAACTAGAGCTGACTGAGAGGCACAGAGAGATTTAGTTTGGATTTATTTTACTTTCTGTACATTTTTTTCATCTTAAACATGACATTGTCCAAACACAGAAGAAAAGAAACTCCTGGTGAAGCCACTGAGATCCACGTGACACTATTATAAAGATGGCGTTTATTAAAGAGGAGACTGAAGAAATGAAGATAGAAGAAACATTCAGTGTGAAACAAGAAGATACTGAGGAACAAACAAAGATGGCGTTTATTAAAGAGGAGAGTGAAGACGTGAGGATTGAAGAAACATTCGGAGTGAAACAAGAAGATACTGAGGAACAAACAGGTAAGGTTAATTCTCAAATCTGAACTTTGATCTTTATTAAAATCTCCAGCTCTACAGAAATTATTGATTATATATATATATATATATATATATATATATATATATATATATATTATATTATATATATATATATATATATATATATATATATATATATATATATATATATATATATATATATATATATATATACATTTACATTTAGCAGACGCTTTTATCCAAAGCGACTTACAAATGAGAGTAATAGAAGCAACCAAGACCAGTCAAGGGCAACAATATGCAAGTGCTGTAACAAGTCTCACGAGACACAAAACACATAGGACAGTTTTTTTTTTTTATAATAACAAACAGAACAAATAGAGTGATAAGTGCTATTCTTTATTGGTCAAGTGCTGCTGGAAAAGAAGTGTCTTGAGATGTTTTTGAAAATGGCTACAGACTCGGCTGCTCGAATTGAGACAGGCAGGTCATTCCACCAGGTGGGAACGGTCCAGGAAAAGGTCCTAGTGAGGATTTCATGCCTCTTTGAGATGGCACCACTAGGCGTCGTTCACTTGCAGAACGCAAGCTTCTGGAGGGTGTGTAAGTCTGAGCAAGTGAGTTTAGGTATACTGGTGCAGAGCCTGCGGTTGCTTTGTGGCGAGCACCAGAGCCTTGAACTTGATTCGCGCGGCTATCGGCAGCCAGTGCAGACTGATGAAGAGAGGCGTGGCGTGTGCTCTCTTCTCGTTGAAGACCAATCTCGCCGCTGCGTTCTGGATCAGCTGCAAGGGTTTAACAGTGGATGCTGGAAGGCCTGCTAGAAGAGAATTACAGTAGTCCAGTCTGGAGAGTACAAGAGCTTGGACCAGGAGTTGAGTGGCCTGCTCTGATAGGAAGGGTCTAATCTTCCTAATGTTGTATAGCGCAAATCTGCAGGACCGGGTTGTTGCAGTAATGTGGTCAGTGAATTTTAACTGATCATCAATCACAACTCAAGGTTCCTGGCTGTCCCGGACGGAGTTATGGTTGATGATCCGAGCTGAATGGAGAGAGTATGTTGAAGTGCTGGGTTGGCTGAGACCACAAGCAGTTTTGTCTTTGCCAGATTGAGTTGAAGGTGTTGTTCCTTCATCCAGGCAGAAATGTCTGTCAGGCAGGCAGCGATCCGAACCCCAACTGTGGGATCATCTGGTTGAAATGAGAAGTAGAGTTGAGTGTCATCAGCATAGCAGTGATAGGAAAAGCCATGTTTCTGGATGACAGATCCTAGAGATGACATGTAGATGGAGAAGAGAAGTGGTCCAAGCACTGAGCCCTGAGGAACTCCAGTAGCTATATGATGTGACTTAGACACTTCACCTCTCCATGACACCCTGAAGGACCTACCTGAGAGGTAAGACTTGAACCACTGGAGAGCAGTTCCTGAGATCCCCATCTTCATGAGTGTTGACAGGAGGATTTGGTGGTTAACTGTGTCAAAAGCAGCAGACAGATCCAGCAGGATAAGTACTGAGGATTTGGAAGCTGCTTTGCCTGTCTCAGTGCTTCAGTAACCGAGAGCAGGGCAGTCTCAGTTGAGTGGCGCTTTTGAATCCAGATTGGTTGTTGTCCAGGAGGTTGTTCTGTACAAGAAACATAGAGAGTTGGTTGAACACTACTCTCTCAAGTGTCTTAGCAATAAAAGGCAGAAGGGACACCGGTCTGTAGTTTTCTAAAAGTGCTGGGTTCAGAGAGGGTTTCTTAAGCAGTGGGGTTACCGAGCCTGCTTGAATGCTGTGGGAAAAGGGGGCAAAGAAGAGAGGAGAATGTTCTGAAAAGTGCACGAGAGTCAGCGCAGTTGTTGATTTTGTTGTGATAGTATGTAGTTTTTGCAGTGGAGACATGTGCAGAGAAGGAAACAAGAAGAGACTGATACAAGGTAAGATCAGTAGAGTTCTTAGATTTGCGCCACTTTCTCTCTGCCACCCTGAGCCCAGAGCGATGTTCGCGGAGAACATCAGACAGCCAGGGGCAGAGAGGGTGTGGCTGGTCTAGATGAAACAAGATGTTAGAGTGGAGCAAAGAGTGTCAGTAGCACTGTTAGTGTCCAGAGCTGAGAACTGAGCAGATGGAGGAAGTGAGGATGAAACCATAGTGGATAGACGAGAGAGAGAGAGAGAGAGCGTAGATTACGCCGAAAGGTGATCTGTGGATTAGTATGAGTTGTATCAGGAGTGAGTATGAGGTTAAGAGTGACGAGGAAGTGGTCGGAGGTGTGCAATGGAGTCACTAAATTGTTGTTGTCTGTAGCGCAGTAGCGTGTGTAGATAAGGTCCAAATGATTACCTGATTTGTGAGTAGCCGTGGTAGATACTCGCTTAAGGTTAAAGGAGGTCAGTAGAGAGGTGAAGTCTGCAGCCTGGGGTTTATCAAGGTGGATGTTGAAGTCACCGAGCAGCACCAGTGGAGTGCCATCTTCAGGAAAGTTGGAGAGTAACATATCCAACTCCTCCAAGAAGTTACCCAGTTGACCTGGGGGGCGATAAACAACTACAACATGGATTTTAGCAGGGTGAGTGATAGTGATTGAGTGTGATTCAAATGAGCCGTTGCCAGAGAGAGATGGTATGGGCTCAAATTTCCAATCCTTTGTGATGAGCAAACCAGTACCTCCACCTCTCCCAATTGGACGAGGTGAGTGCGAAAAGGAGAAATTAGTTGAGAGGGCAGGAGTGGCCGTGTCTTCTGGTTTGATCCAAGTCTCAGTTAGGGCCATGAGACTGAGATTAGAATGAGTGGAAATAGCTGAAATAAAGTCTGCTTTGTTTACAGCAGACTGGCAATTCAGAGACCAATTGGAATGGACAGTAATGTGGTAGAGGAAATCGGTACCCTAAGCAGATTATTAGGATTACGGCATCTTGAATACACCGAGCGTGGTTTACGGGTGGTAGTGGTAATAGTGGAGATTTGAAAGCACATAGTGAATAGGGATTAAGGAATAAACAAACGAAAACAAGCAAAATATCAAAGGGTTAAAGTAAAAGAAAGCTATACTCAAGTGCCTTGTCGGTGTCCTTGCTCGAGTGGAGTCGCGCAGAGTAGAGTCGCTGGTCTTTACACTCTTCGGTCTTCACACGATGAGGGCTTCACACGAGGGCTGCCACTTCCGCTGCCGCGGATTCCCGCTCTATTTATACACAATCCTTATTGAATTCAGCTGGCTACGCCTCGTCGATACTGTTAACTCGTGCGAGGCCACGTGGTCAAACCGTGAACAAACGCTACTTGACAACACAGCACACTACACTATGCAGACAAACGTACTAAATAACAGCTGAGTTACAAAAACAAGGAGAACAATGATACAGTACTCACACAGTCATTGCCTTTCCTGTTGCTTGAATGCTTCTCTCTAACTACATGTAAACAATGCAATGCTTATATATAACGCTGGCTTAGGCCACGCCTCGTCGATACTGTTAACTCGAGCGAGGCCACGTGGTCAAACCGTGAACAAACGCTACTTGACAACACAACACACTACACTATGCAGACAAACGTACTAAATAACAGCTGAGTTACAAAAACAAGGAGAACAATGATACAGTACTCACACAGTCGTTGCCTTTCCTGTTGCTTCTCTCTAATATATATATATATATATATATATATATATATATATATATATATATATATATATATATATATATATATATATATATATATATATTTAAAGAATGTCATGTAAGTGTATTTTAAGTAAAGTTGTTTTATTTGACATGAAGCAGGTCCCTCACGTAACATTAAACCCAAACCTGCTGAAATCCAGAATAAACCAGCATGAATTCCAGACTGGTTTATGCTGGTTAGAACTGGTACAGGATTTTTCCTCGGGGAATATCTGCTTCTGATTAAAAAACAGTAAAAACCATTCATTGCTACCACTTAATACCCATGTGAAAATATATTATAGTAAAAATGACTATATGTTTGAATGTGCATTTGTAGCCTTCTGTTTTGTGCAATTATAAGTTGTATTTATGTTTATGTTGTGTGTATATATCTGATTGATCTCATATAGTGTGCATTTGGTTAGGAAATTAACATGGTATAAAGCGTGCGATGATCAGCTTCAGCGCGCACAGCTCAAACAGCAATGCATGACTAATAATAACTATGATTGGGACTGTCCTATTACAGAACATCATGAAGTGAGCAATATTGTAATAAAATGTTGGGAATTATCTGGGTTTAGTTGCCATGTTTACATCGGGTTGCTCCAAGACGAACCTTTAAATTCACAGTCCTAGAGATTATGCTCCAGAGACTTTCATGAATATAGCAGCTCATCCTTTAATAAATGATTCAAACTTTTAATTACTTTATTATGATTAACAATACAAGTTTTATGTAAATATGTTTGTTCCAATAACAAACAGTGGCGTAGGAAGAAAGTGGATAATGGGTGGGCCGCCGGAATAATTCGCATTACCCCTTAATTTGGAAAAAAAATCCCCAAATCCTATTGAAACATAGCTAAAAGTAGGCTATGCCTCATATGTTGGACCTTTTATTGTCTATTGTCTTTTAATATAGTCTACTTCTACATGCTGATGCCTTCTCAAGAACGAGCTGTGTTTGTGATGTTTGAGTGCAGCTACGTCGGAAGGACCGTTTGCAAAGTTGCTTTATTTTTAAATTCCGCTATTGCTACTAGTGTCGCAGAAACTAAATACTGTAAGCACTAAGCTCCGTACGATCAAGTGTGAGCGGCTGCAACGTGAAAAAATTGAAAATAAAAACAAAGCAGGAGAGAGATCAAACCCGAGTCCTGATAACTATATCACGAAAAGAAATCACAATGCCATTGCTAATACAGTACATGTGACTAATGTACATTTAAGAAACCCACTTGCTCACAAATATTACATGCAAATGCCATGCCATGGCGGGCTAGGCTAAAAACCAGTATGACTGATGTCTGTTCCAAACAAATCGGAGTTGGCTGGGTTTTGAATTAAAGATGTTGATAATATCATCATATTCTGTTAGGTAACTTTCAAGCGACAAGTGTTATGGGCGTCCTGTCATCTTTCTCAAGACGTGTTTCTTTCTTAAGTGTGTCATAAATGGCAGTTTAGGCATTTTTTAATAACAAAAAGGCTCGAGCCCCTGCCCCTTTGAAAGAGAAAGTAAAAGTGCCTTTTTCGATCGCACCACAGTGCCCCTGCGTACGCGATTTCCACCGAGGGGGACACCATCTACCCACATACCCCCGTGAAAAAACAAGGGGTCTGAGAATGCGGGACTCTGAGTGCAGGCTCCGAGTCTGCAGCTTCATACTGTTGGTTTGTATAGCCTGACCCACATCAAGATGTTGGGTCTAGGAACTCACCATTGGCAGGGCTCAATCCGAGGGGCGGGATAAACGGTTGTCTTTCAAATTCCCTCTGCGCGCAATAGCATAGCGCTACAACCAACCAGAGCAACGAAGAAGGTGAAGTGGAGCTAGTTGATAGATTAAACGTTCGCCGTAACCAATTGGCAAAACTCGAACACATCTTCCTTTCTTAAGAATGACTTCAGTGCCATTCTTTGTTCTTTTCTCAAAGAAAAGCTCTTCCAGAGTCGTGACCAAATCTGATTCGAAAGACCGCCGTTCGCCAGCTTCTTTGTTTTTAATAGCAAGTGGAACTGTCGCAAATTAAACCCACCCACCCACTCTATACACAATGTGATTGGCCTGACCAGAGTTTGTTTTTTTCAGCTCGCAGGTCTACCGAGAGTTGCTAGACTACACTCGCGGTAAATTAGATTTGCTGCCGCTAGGGTGCGTCTAGATTTTTAGGCTAGCGTTTGTAAGCATTGCAGTGTAAAAACAAGTAATTTTAAGCCTTTGTATCGCAGTCAGCAGCGAAAGACGACTCGTTTCTCCCTTTGCTCGAAAGACTGAGGCAGTCTGAGACGCTGACAGATCCACTTCTCACAGAGTCTGGATATATATATATATATATATTCGCTCACACACTACATAGATATATATATACACACATATAGACCTCTTAGTGATTGCTATCATGAAGTGCAGAGATTTTCAACCAGCATAACCAATTTTTCTTCTTCTTCTGGAACAGGGGTTAACTCGTATTTGCTGAAAGAGGAGAATCAAGAACTAAATGAAATGGAAGAGAAGCACCATGATTTAATAACTGGAGAAAAATATTTTATTTCACAGATTAAAAAGACTAGCACACAATTAAGAGCTCAGACAACAGAATTCAGACGTTTCACCTGCTCTCAGTGTGGAAAGAGTTTCAACCAAAAAGCAAATCTTCAAATCCACATGAGGGTTCACACTGGAGAAAATCCTTTCTCCTGCCAACAGTGTGGGAAAAGTTTCGCTCAAAAAGGAAACCTTAAAGTCCACATGAGAAGTCACACTGGAGAAAACCCCTTCACTTGCCAACAATGTGGAATAAGTTTTACTCGAAAAAACAGCATTAAAAGCCACATGAGGATTCACACTGGAGAAAACCCCTTCACCTGCCAACAGTGTGGGAAAAGTTTTGCTCAAAAAGGAAACCTTAAAGTCCACATGAGAATTCACACTGGAGAAAACCCCTTCACTTGCCAACAGTGTGGAAAGAGTTTCACTCGAAAAAACAGCCTTAAAAACCACATGAGGATTCACACTGGAGAGAAACCTTACACCTGCTCTCAATGTGGAATACGTTTTTCACATAGAGCAGAAATGAATTCTCACATGAAAATTCACCCTGGAGAAAAGCCGTTCTCATGTGATCAGTGTGGAAAGAGCTTCAGACTTAAAAAAAACCTTAGTAGCCATATGAGGGTTCACTCAAGAGAGAACGATTTTACATGTCATCAGTGTGGACAGAGTTTCACAGACAGCGATCATCTTAAGAGTCATGTGATAACTCACTCTCGAGAGATGCCTTTCATGTGCAATAATTGTGGACAGACTTGCTCAAACGAAGCAAACCTGAAGACTCACATGAGAGTTCACACCGGAGAGAAGCCTTTCTCTTGCCCTCAGTGTGGGAAGAGTTTCACAACTAAAGGAAACCTAAAGACGCACATAAGATCTCACACAGGAGAGAGGCCTTTCACGTGTCTTCACTGTGAAAAGAGTTACAAATATTACACAGACCTGAAACGTCATTTGCAAATTCATTCTGGAATAAAATTGCAGCATTCCTCAGTGTAAAAAGAGATTTAAAAACTGAGGCTGTATTCACAAAACATCCTAAGGCTAAAAGTAGCTCCTAACTTGCCGATTTAGGAGAAACTCTTAAAAATAATAGTTGTTTCAGTCCTAATTTTAGGACTCCTAATTTTTTGCTCTAAGAGAATTTCACAAAGCATTTTAGCACTAAAACTAGCTCCCATGAAACGCTAGGAGTAATCAAGAAGACTCCTAAGTCACTAAGACCAAATCACAAACAATCCTAATGGATGTTGCAGCAATCCGCCCAAAGACACTATACAACATTGAGGCAATAGTGATAGAGCCTTGAGTGCTGAACCTTTTCTTCATCAATACATATTTTGATTTATAGATTTTAATCTACGATAAAACGACATTTATACCTACTTAGGATTCTTTTTCACATGCTTTGTCAGTTTGGTACTCAAGATGCTAATAAAAATGTCCACATACATCTTTGTTTCACTATATTTGGGAATACATTTCATGGACTTGATTTTTATATCAGGTTATTATCTCCACCCCAAATACCTAAACCTACCCATCACAAAAACATGCAAAACTAGATTTAAATAAAAACATGTTTTGGCCCATTTATATAAACTTTTTTAACTAATGAGGACCAGTAACGTCTTCACTAGATGGTTGTCATAATATTTAACTATATAAGTAAGAACATTTGGCCAACACAAGTATAGTCAAATCTGTACGCACACTCACAGGGGAAGAGAGAGAGAGAGAGAGAGAGAGAGAGAGAGAGAGAGAGAGAGAGAGAGAGAGAGAGAGAGAGAGAGAGAGAGAGAGAGAGAGAGAGAGAGAGAGAGAGAGAGAGAGAGAGAGAGAGAGAGAGAGAGAGAGAGAATTCAAAAGTTAGCCAAAGGTGTTACATTTATGTTGTTTTGTCTTCACCTGTGCTCGTTCATCCTAATTAGTTTATCATCTCCACCTGTGTCTTATTAGTTCATCCTTCACCCTGTGTATTTAAACTCCCTGTTCTGTTCAGTCCTTTGTCGGTTATTGTTTGTATACACTCTGGTGTGAACCTGTCCTGAAACCTCTCTGCATGTTATTTGGATTAAAGACTCTTTTGTTAGCCTCATCTCCCTCGTCGTGTTTTGTAACACAAGGTAGTAACCTTGTCTTGTCTTAGTCTTGTCATCATGGGCCTTGGTGATATCTTCTGATTGGACTGTTCCCAAGTTTAAGACCACTGTCCCCATTTCACTTGACCACTCAGCAACAACTACAAGTCAGCCTGTTTTCTGAGGTGAGTCACTTTTTACTTCTCTACAAATTATGATTAAGAGTTAAAATTTTTGTAGACACTTGGTGGCATTTGAAAACCAACTGTAGGTCTGAGAAACCTTGTATTCAACATTTCTGACACCTTAAAGCCGAGTGTAGACGGTGCGATTTTTGCTGTCGTACGATTTTTTTCTCTCGGGAGAAATCGTGTGGACATTGTGGATGCTCGTATGGCCGTGGCTCGCAGCGTGTGAGAGTAAATACGAGACAAGCATGTTACGAGCACCTCCTGACCTCATGATAATTTTTAAACAAGTAACTGACCATACCAAATGTTTTGATTGTCTACACTAAATTGCATTGGTCTTGCAACGGATGGCTATAACACAATGTGAGATTGCTTTAGAGGATGTGTTTTTTCTCAAGGAGCACATTCAGGAACTGACAACCATAATTGTTCTCTCATCATTAGTTGTGTCTGTCTTCCACAAACTTAAGGACACACCATACTGCCAAGCTAAACACTCATACACTGCAGAGTTACACTCAAAACTTTTTTTTTGCAAAAACGGTTTTGTTCAAAGGTTTTTAGCTCCAACCCCCTGCGACCCTACAAAGGGTTAGCGATTATAGATGATTGATAGATATTATTGTCTTTTATGTTATTGTTATTCAAATACAACTCAAGAAGTACCATTTACTTGTCTTACTTTGCTGTTTGTATTATTGTCTACATTATTCTCTAAGTGATATTACATTGTACAGGCTATTATTATTAATATTATATTCTACCATTTTTCTATTTTCAATCTATTATAGCTATGCTGTTATATTACTACATGGCTAGACGGTACAACACAGATGCTGTGGTCCAGTCAAAGAAGAAACAGTACATGGTATAAAGGTGACCCAGAGTTCAGAGCACATCAAATACTACGATGTACACAAGACAGAAATGTGTTGTTGCTGCAGCATTGGTTGAGATGCGCACTCAGGATAAAAAAGAAACAAACTCTACACCCGTTTCAGCCAGGAAACACCCAGCTTTTGGCTGGCAAAGTGATGGAAAGCGCCATACATGCATTCCGGTGTAAGATTGAGCATGGCCCTACACGTCTGTCACAGAGCCTTGTTTCCTAATCAAGGTCTCTAATAGAATGGTGTAACGGTGGCAGGCCCAAAGAAACTTAAATAAACCATCTAACTTAACTATACACTGTTCAGGCGCCAGACAAGCTTAATCTTGTCAAAATACAGATTCTGTTTATTGCTTTTTTCACCCTGGAGTAGCTCTGTTAGCCACCGATTACAAAACATAAATCTGAGTCTCACACAAAGTTCATATTCACAATTATATATTTTCACCAAACCAACAAGGAAACAACATAAACAAAAAAATAATTCACAAGTTCATTGTCAGGGTTATTTAGATATATTTTCAGAAACAATGAATGTTAGAAATCACACAAAACACCAATATAGGAAGTTAAATAAATGAATAAATAATAGTTATAGATAATGTCAGCTTAAATTCAAAACCTAAGACAAACCTTTTTACCAATTCGTTACTCAACACAAAAGGGGGGGAAAAAATTACTACACTGAGAACAAAAAACAAATGAATAAGTAAAGACAATGAAAGTTTGTGCTACTTAAGTATCTCTTTGAAATAAAGATGAAAAACATTAAATCAGTCAGTCCTTTTATCACGGGGAAAAAAAGGAACAGAACGTATCCACACTAGTTCAAACCAACCACCAGGAACGGAAAAAGTCTTTGCCTTGGTGTGATGAATTTGTGTGCGTGAATGTTCAGGTATGTTTGCGTCGTGTGTGTGTGTTTGTGTTTTGGGTGTGACAGGAGCGTTGCGCTCTGGCCGATAATGGCAGGGAGGAAACAACGTTTTTTAATCGGATGGAGTCTTTGACTACTAAGGGAGTTCAAACAGGAGGTCGTTCACCTGGGCAGCTCACTCGTGCTCGTCAGCCAGAAAGACTACGTCACGTCACGTCACCGTGCAACCAGCAGCCGAAAGTGCATGCCGCACTACAGAGATCGCCCTGGAACCTCACGTCCACTTTAGCGACCCAGCCTGGCTCAAACAGCAGCGACGCGTTCAGTCTCACCAACTAGGCGGTTGTCTCAGGTACTCTGCTTTTTCTCCTTTCGTTCCTCTAATAATTCCTCCTTACATACACGTTTCCTATTTCCGGTTAATTTATTTCCCTCCTCCATACAGCCACACAGCAAAAAACACTCCTCTTTTTTCCTCGTACTGCCACAATGGAAACCCTTTAACCGGGAATGTTGATGCTTGTGATAGTGCCTGCTCAGTTCTTGTGTAGTTCTGGAAGAGAGAACACAGGAGAGGATTTGGCACACTTGTGATAGCCATATTAAGAGAGGACAGATGTGTTCAACTGCAGCAGCTAACACTTGAATTGCCACCCAACCCTGCAGAATTGTTTGAATTGAATGTGCTCGAATGTCAACTCATTGCAAAAAAAATTACCATTTTCAAAAATAGTTACCCAAAAGACAGCCTTGAGCAGTGCATGCTACTTTTGTGTGCATTTGTGCCCTCTGAGGAGGAGAAGACAGTCAACTGTCTGCCAAGACCTAGTGGTGACTCCCAGCTACTGGAGGTGAAGCTGAAGAGACGGGTTAAGTTTAAAGAATACCAGCACTTCCATACTATGAATATACATAACAGACATGCAGCTTTATCGAGGCTGAAATCAATGGATTCAGAATGCAGGGATATCTCCACAAGAGAAACTACGATATTTGAAAGTCACCTAGATGAGGACACCGATGACACAGAGAAGCACGCTGAGCACAGTGAGCAACAGGTTAGTGTTGAGGAAAAGAATGAACTTAGGGTGTACTCACACTAGGCACAGTTGCCATGAACCGGGCCCGAGTACGATTGTCCCCCTCCCCTCTGGCCTGCACTCACATAGGGTTTCAGCATCCGTGCCGGAGCACACTTACGTCATTATGGTGCGACGGTTTCGGGATAAACAGGAAGATGATATCCATGACGAAGAAGATAGTCACGGATTTTTCTATGTTTTTGAGTTTTTATGCGTATTGTCCAGCTGTTCTTGTATGCTCTCATCTCCCCAAATTTCCAACAAGCATTGCACCTCTGTCGTAGACCAAAGCGACCCTTTCCCCGCCATTTTGGTTTTGGAGCGTCGCAAAACCGTGACACGTCACGCGTCCTGTTCCGTGCTCCAGCACGGTTAGCGCTCACACTGCATGCGAACCGCACCTGAGTCCAACTGAACCGTGCTCTGGCCCACCTCTTCCAAGCGGGCCAGGGCCAGCTAATCGAGAATAGTCAAACGAACCGCGCTTTGGTGGTCAAACGCACTCGGGCACGGTTCAAACTGGCTAGTGTGAGTAAACCCTTATGGTGCGTTCACACCGGACGCGATTCACGCGAGTGATTTACATGTTAAGTCTATGCAGAGACGCGAATTGGCATTCTGCGGTGTGATTCGCGCGAATGAGGCGGCGTGAATAGCGCGAAACACGCGAATCGCTCAAGTTGAAAAATCTGAACTTTGGCGGATATTCGCGCCGCGTTAACCAATCAGGAGCTTGCTCTAGTAGTGACAACAATGAGAAGAAAATAGTATTAATCATCTGGTTCAGACAAGTGTGCATATGACTATCACTGTGATAATATTAAATGACATGAACCACAAGCAGTCTCTTTTTGTTAAATGCCAGTTTATGTATAATCAACAATACAAAAGTATAATCTTAAAATGTATAATAAGCTATATAAAAGCAAACAATTCAGTCAAACATTCAAAGTCAGTGCTAGTACGCTACAACAGTAAATTAAAGTTAAAAAGCCTAAAAATAAAAAGTAATGAAACTTAACTTTGCCCTCAGCCTAAACGATTTGCCAGGAACAAATTATATATCCATGAGTCCAAAGATCGCCCGTTACTCAGAGCCAGCGGCAAATGTGGGAAGGACTGGCCGAGAAAGGCTGCTCGCCGGGGTTAACGTGCGCGGCCGCCGCTGATCCACTGGAGCACACAACTCTGAAAACGGAAGATAAAAAGTTCAAATAGGCCCTCTTTTTATAAATAAACCACATATTTAAGCTTTAAACAACTTTATTATCGCCTGAAAAACTATTCAAACTACGTTTTGTCACACATTAACAGCAGTATTTTTACAAAAAGACCTCAAGTGACCGAGTCAAGTGGCTGGTAGAAGCCCCTCCCATGACGCGAATTCGCGTCTGTTGTGTAGTGAATGTCACACGCGAATTAAGCGAATTTCTCACGCGAATTAAGCTTGTTCAAGCGTCCACCTTCGCGGGAATAATTCGCGTCAATCGCGTCCGGTGTGAACGCCCCATTAGACCTGATCTCATATTAGACACATGCATGCAGCCACCTGACTTTGGACAGGAGATCTTGTTTTACGGTGAGGGAATATTTAGCAAAATGTAACCAGCTGAGAATGTTGTCACACTCAGACAGGAATGCTGTGCATGCTCATGTCCGCACTCTTCTGCAAGCCATGGCTGTAGGTGCACCAGATGTGGAGATTCGAGACCCAGTCCCAGAGCTCTCCGTAGTTGAACCCACTCCTCCGGCAAAAAGGGCGACTTTTGCGGAGTTGGAAAATGTCAGGCAAGCTGACTGGGAAGATGAAGAGGTCACTCGCTACATTGAAACGGCTGTCATGGAAAATGAAATGGATGTTCTTGGCTGGTGGAAGGCCAACAAACCATCCTTCCCAAAACTTGCAAAATTAGCCAGATCAGTATTATGCATGCGGCCGGTAGCAGTAGCAGTGAAAGGGTGTTCAGTGCTGTTTGAAGCACCATCAGTGAGCGCAGGACCGCACTGAAGCCATCTATAGTGGATTCAATAATTTTCCTTCACAAAAACATGTAGCCTAATCTTGGTGAGTAAAGTTTTTTTTATTTTTTTAATATTTTTTATTATAATTAAATATTATTTAAGTCTTAAATGCACAATGTAGACAGAGTACAGTAATGTTGGCATTATTCTTTTATTAAATTTCAGTTGCTGTTCACCGTTGCGTTGAGGCCGGGTTGTGGAGAGAAGGGCTGAAGCGAATCCAGCGGAGCATTTATCTTAATTTAGTTATAACCAAATGCCCATCTTAATTTACAATTTATCTTAATTTAATTTGTTAATAAATACAAATTTGTATTGGTGCGTTGGCCTATTTATATTAGTAGGCCTATTGGTGATTGTGGAGAGAGGTGGCCACAAGCAAGTCCCGGTTTGCAAACTTTTAAGTCTTATTTCGTTATTTTATTTAATTAATTCATTAAATTTCAAATGTATCTTGATTTCATTTGTTAAGAAAATACCATTTTATGGGCCCGTAAGCCTATTTAGGCTAAGCGTAGAGTTACGATGTTAAAGAAGACTTATTTTATTTCTTTGTTCCAACTTCCAGTGGCCTATAGCTATGCAAGTCTTGAATAAATTACCTATGTTAAAACAATGTATAAATTACTCATTCTTGACAATGGCAAAAAAGCTGTGTGTGCACATTTCAATAGTCTAATCTCGGGCTGTAAACGGGTTCGGGTTAGCAAACCTGTTAATCAAAATTTACTTTTTCGGGCTCGGGCCGAATTCTGTTGGGCTCAGTCCTTGTCGGGCCTAACTTTTAAGCCCCGATTACAGCTCTAACGCTAACATGGACATTCAGTATATTCTTGACTCTTAGCTGCATAATGTAAATGCTGTCATAAATTTTCAAGCCACAGCATGAAATGGGTGATTTACTGAAAAACGTAATCAACAGTGTGCGTGAAATAAACATTATTGTTAAAGGGGGGGTGAAACACTCTTCAGTCAATGGACGGTCAATCTTGAGTACCTATAGAGTAGCATTGCATCCTGCATATATCCGAAAAGTCTTTATTTTTTATTATAATTATAAAAGAAAGATGCACTGTTCGAACTGGCGTCGAACTGGGCCTTGTTTATTAAACAATCGGCACCGAAATGCAGGGAACAGACATAAACAATTGAGCAACTCAGTTGCTGATCCGGAAAAGCAAATTCCATCCACTGTTGCCTTAACGCGGGGTTATTTGGCAATCTGTACAGGACTGTCTTGGCCTGGCAACCAAAAACACACTTTTTTGGTGACATTGTTAATTTCTTGAAGTCACATCACCTGTGCAGCGCAGCCTACGAGCCAGCGCTTTGATGGTTATTTGTATAGTACACCTAATTACACAAAATAATAGCCGCTGCCAAAAAAATAACTAACCCAGAAATCTCTCTAAATTACCTGGAGAAAAATAATCCTGAAAAATAAATTACACAACTTTTCACTCTCTCCTTGTTTAAGCATGATCAGGAGAAAATCTAGCCTAGAAACGCACCTAGCGGCAGCAAATCTAATCTGCCTCGAGTTTAGTCTAGCAGCTCTCGGTAGACCTGCGTGCTGGAAAAACCAAACTCTGGTCAGGCCAATCACATTGTGTATAGAGTCGGTGGGCGGGCTTAACATAATGACGGCAGAGTTGTAAAGGTTCCGTGTGCTACTAGTAAACAAAGAAGCTGACAAACAGCGGCCTTTTGAATCGGCTTTGGCCGCGACTCTGGGAGACTTGGAGTTAAGCTTTTCTTTGAGAAAAGAACAAATAACGGCACTGAACACATCTTCCCTTCTTAAGAATGACTTCAGAGTTTTGCCGACCGGATACGGCGAAAGTTTAATCTATCAGCTAGCTCCGCTTCACATTGCTCTGGTTGGTTGTAGCGCTATCCTATTGCGTGCAGAGGGAATTTGAAAGACAACCGTTTATCCCGCCCCTTGGATTGAGCCCTGCCAATGGTGAGTTCCCAGAACAAACATCTTGATGTGGGTCAGGCTTGTCAGGCTAGAAAAAAATCAGGACTAAAAACAGAAATATCACCCTCCTCCTACATTCCCCAAAACAAGGATACTGAAGAAACAAACTATTTACAACACAAGTAAAATGTCAAAGATAGTCAAAACATGCTCTTTTTATTAACCCTTTTACGCACACGTTTAAAATAATTTAGCTGGCCCCTCAGCGTGAGTTTTTACAGAACGCATCACCTTATTAATTATATGACACACTGCAGCCACAATGGTAATTTTTTTAAAAATATTTACAAACTTGTCATCAACTACCTGATATTCCGATTCTCAAATACATGTAGGTGAATTTGTTTTGTTATTTAAAAACCTTTATAACGATCATGTTAGCTGATCTATAACGCACAATGGGCACCGCCATGTGCGAATCTGTCAGATTTACAACACATTATTTTCATCAACTTCACCCAAAATATATGAATATAAGTGGCCAAACAAATCTATACTGTGGCAAAATCCTGATGCTCGACTTTTACGACAATCAAGCAGAAAGGCTGAGCATAAATGGAAAAAAGACAATTTACAGATATCATCTTAACTGTTCAAAGAACTGTTCAAAATGTTTATGGCAAAAGTGTCATTACACTCTATTCACAAATTGGGCTACCATAATATGTGAGCAACAATGTACATGCTTGTGTTCTTGAGAGAATAATGTTTGTGTGGTTTTTGAAAAAAGAAAGAAAAAGTAAGTCACTGAATCAAGGCCACAAAACGCACCACAGATATGTGTCCTCAAGACTTTTGACTAATGGGTGATGTTGCCTAGAGTTTGTGCTTCAAACTGATGTGAGAATCATTGTGCCTCCAGTGTTGCCAACTATTTTCAAAGGAAAGTAGCTAAAGCCTTGCCAAAAAGTTGCTAAATGTCGCTAGATGACGTCATGCGTAAATTTGCATATTTGTGACGTCATCACGTCGTATTAAATTGCGTACTTTCTTGCGTTCTGCCTGCCTGTGCTTTAGCAACAAAATTGTGCTAACATAGCCTATTGTACTGTATTTTAATATGATATTGCTGACTGGCCCAATAAAGCTGTTCTCATTTCTCATCTCAATGTAAGTAATAAGCACATGAGAAAAAAGGTCAAACTAAATTCTTTAAATTTAAAATTAAAGTGAAGCAGATAACCGTTTAGTCCGTGGCAACACTGTGCTCATTTGTAGCTTGCTCATTCATTCACGTCTGTGTTGCCAGCTCAACTCCTCAGTAAGGAAAATAGCTGGCTAAATGACACCATCGCCTCACTTGCATAATGACCATGTGCATTGTGCATGTCATTTTGATGGACGCTGTTGGAGAGAGAGGAATAAAATTGAGACAAAACTTGAGACAAAAGGTGAGTAAAACACACCCTAAATATGTTAAGAACCACAAATCGTGTTTTTGTTTTTGCTTTTTACGTCACAATTCCAACCCTCCTCCTTTATCCGGGCTCGGGACCGGCAAAAGTGTGTGTGTGTGTGTGGGGGCATTTTGCATGTCCAGGAACATTTGGCCTCCAGGAACGTTGTTGGGAACCACTGGCGTTTTAAACTTATGGTCCATTGAGGAGCCTACAACAAGTCACAGTAAAGCATTACATTTTTAACCATAAGAATTTTTTATTTTATTTACTTATTTATTCCTTAAGTTTAGTTTTTAACCTTATGGTCCATTGAGGAGCCTACAACAAGTCACAGTAAAGCATTACATTTTTAACCATAACAATTTTTTTTTTGTGTGTACAATATTTTTTTCTTTTTTTTCCCCTTAAGTTTAGTTTTTAACCTTATGGTCCACTTAGGAGCATAACAAGTCACAGAAAAACATGAAAATTTTTAACCATAACATTTAAAAAAACATTTTTATATAATCTAGATTAACAATCTAAATGGACCAAAAAGAGATAATAGAAAAAAAAACTGTCAATGGCAATCTGTGAAAATGGTAACTGGGCCCTTTTTTTTCAGATCCCCCTTTACATACACACAGGCTGTGCTGGCTCAAAGAAAGAGTGGGTCATCGTCATTTTGGTCAATGCTCTCTATAGCAGGTTCAGCGAATGAGGGAGCTGACTTAAATGAGTAAGCAGCTGATGTGCCAAAAAGCTGCAAAACATTATCAGGCAGCTGGTGCTCATAGCAAGCCTCACCAGACAGCTTCAGTCCATATCGGATGTACAGGATGGAGTTAAGGGTCTGCAAGGACATCCGATTTCTGAGCTTGCTTTTGACCACACTCATCTGGCTGAATACTCTCTCGACTTCAGCATTCGAGTGTGGTAAGGACAACACAGACACAGCAGCCATGGCAAGTTCTTGAAACGGGTTGATATTAGCTGCATCAAAATGTTTTTAGGATCACTATACATGGAATATAAAACCTCAGCCATGTAGCAGTGTTCACTGGACTTGGTGACTGAGAAATGCACCCTAAGCTCCTCCCACTGGTCCAAAATGCGTGAAACCGCAGGTTCAATGGAGAGCCAACGTGTGGCACACACCTTAGTTATCTGTAAAGGTTTTTCCCCACAGTTGATGGTCTTATATATGGCTTTGTAGGCCTCCCTGCGCTTTGGAGACACTGAAAACCAGTTATAAGTCTCTCTTACTAAGTACTCCACACTACGGGGGATGGTGTCATTGGAAGCATGACTTACAGCAAGCTGCAGAGAGTGGCACACACAGCGAATAAGAACCAGATCTTTGAGGCCATACACTTCCTTCAGCACTTTATGGACCCCATTGTTAATCCCTGTCATAACAGAGGCATTGTCAGTCCCTATCCCCAGGAGTTTCTCTTTTTTAAGACCACACTTCTCAAGAAAAGCCACAACAGCACAGGCTATAGATCTGGCATCTCCTCCCTCCAATTCAACAAGCCCTAGAAATGTTGAGACAATTGTCTGCCTGGTGTCACTAAAGTACCTTATCACAACCCCCAGGTATTTAGAAACACTTACATCCGTGGACTCATCGAGGAGAAGGCTAAAACGCTGGTCACCCACATCTGTGACCAACTTTTTCAGAAAGTATGGTGCTAGAACACCATTAATCATTTCTGTGCACTTTTTCCTGTGCATTTTGAAATGGGTAGCAGCAGTGGAGTCTGAGAAAGCAGCTCTACATGCTTCTCCGATGTGATCACATGCCAGCATGGAACAGTGTTCAGCAATAGCTAATGCCATGGTGGCCTCAGCCTTTTTAGTAGAGTCAATTTTGTTTATCATACATGGCAGTTTTTTTTGGCTGGAACTATCATAAGGTTTTGCCTTTTGAGTGTGTTTTTGAGTTGCCTTGTGTTTCTTTACATCACTCAGTTTGGCGTAGAAATCAGCCTTACAATACAGACAGTATGCCCGTGTATTATCCCCAATAAACGGCTTTAACCAGCCTTGGAATTCAGGATTCGATTCCCACTCCTTTCTGTATTTTTGACTGTACAGTTTAGACTGAGACATGATGAGCAAGCAAGCTATAGTTTAGCTGTCACAGAGAGGTACACACAGTGGGCGAGAGTTGTGAGTGACTGAGGTTGTGTGAGTCAAAAAAAATGCAGCGATTTCTTTTTGTGCAGTGATTTAATTATTTATTTAGACAAAGAACATTTTACATCCCGCGTGCTGAATGTAAGCCAGGGCGGGATCAGCCAGCGGCGGCTTCCCGCACATGCGCGATTCATTTGCAGTCTGGACGTGGAGGGGTACACAACTCCTGCTCTGACTGCAGCTGGAAGGGGCTGCTGCGCGAGGAGTGGTTCGCCTGTGAGTGCTTTGGGATGGGGGTGGGGGCCGCGGTAGCACCCGCTGCTCATTGAGAAGAGTAAGAACGATATGTGCTTTCACTTTAAAAAGTCTCCAAAAGTCTCCAATAACTTCTGAAAAAGTCGTTAGATTTGTCGTTAGTCGCTTTTTTGAAAATGTGTCGCTAGAGGGGTCTGAATACTCGCTAAATATAGCGACAAAGGCGCTAAGTTGGCAACACTGTGTGCCTGCTCAGAACAATATATTGATTTAAATTTTGTAAGACACTTTTTTCTTTACAAAGCCCGTATGCGAAGGAGTGTGAATGATCATGAATAATGCTGTGAATCACACCTGAGAGACAAAAGAACCCATAATGAGCTGCATAATGAATGAGCCTTTGAGTCAGGAATGTGACTGAGGGAGCTTAAGAACAGGACAAAAGAAATCTATTTTGTTGTAGTTCATTTCGAATATAGTTAACAATATAAAATAAGAGCCGAATGCACATTACCAAGGCCTGTTATATTTTAAATTATTAGACATTACTATTTTTAATGTTTTTGAAAGAAGTCTCATGGTAAAGAAACAGTAATATTGTGACATTGAATAAAATTCAGTATTCAGTAAATACAAATAACTGAATAATTGGTTATGATGAATGTTATAAGTAAAATATTTGAGATTTAAAACATTCCCAAATTCGCTGATAGCTACTGCTAACGTCTTACAACAATAACAAATGTATTACTTCCTACCAGGGCTTGACATTTGTATGTAAAATGTAAATGTAATTTAACTTTTTTGCTCACCAGGCACTGTGGCTAGTGGTTTTCCAAAGTTACTAGCCACTCAGCATTTTCACAGGCCACAATATTGCTATTTGGAAATTACATTTTATAATGTGTATTTGACTATTCAGACGCAAGAAGAACTGATCATGCGTGCGACAGTGAGAGAGTAAGAGAGCGCTTCTGTTGTGTCATTGATTCAGCACAATTCCTCCAATCACGCCTTCAAGTTAATCGATAAAGAATTGTAATTTTGGCATTTAATTTGGCTGTAGGCTGAAATTATATTCAACCCGCCAAAGTGGCTAGTGGGAGTGGCTGAATGTGTTAATGTCAAACCCTGCTTCCCACATCCAAATACATTAACTAGTTCGACGTCAGTACCATATCAAGTCTCACTGTATTATACCGGCTGTACAGTGCGACATTTATTGGTCTGAGAAAATTGGCCTGTGCGATGAATACAGGTCCTTCTCAAAAAAATTTACATATTGTGATAAAAGTTCATTATTTTCCATATTGTAATGATAAAATTAAAACTTCATATATTTTAGATTCATTGCACACCAACTGAACTATTTCAGGTCTTTTATTGTTTTGAGACTGATGATTTTTGCATACAGCTCATGAAAACCCAAAATTCCATTATCAAAATTAGCATATCATGAAATGGTTCTCTAAACAAGCTATTAACCTAATCATCTGAATCAACTAATGAACTCTAAACACCTGCAAAAGATTCCTGAGGCTTTTAAAAACTCCCAGCCTGGTTCATTACTCAAAACCGCAATCATGGGTAAGACTGCCGACCTGACTGCTGTCCAGAAGGCCATCCTTGACACCCTCAAGCGAGAGGGTAAGACACAGAAAGACATTTCTGAACCAATAGGCTGTTCCCAGAGTGCTGTATCAAGGCACCTCAGTGGGAAGTCTGTGGGAAGGAAAAAGTGTGGCAAAAAACGCTGCACAACGAGAAGAGGTGACGGACCCTGAGGAAGATTGTGGAGAAGGACCGATTCCAGACCTTGGGGGACCTGTGGAAGCAGTGGACTGAGTCTGGAGTAGAAACATCCAGAGCCACCGTGCACAGGCGTGTGAAGGAAATGGGCTACAGGTGCCGCATTCCCCAGGTCAAGCCACTTTTGAACCAGAAACAGCGGCAGAAGCGCCTGACCTGGGCTACAGAGAAGCAGCACTGGACTGTCGCTCAAATTTTGCATGTCATTCGAAATCAAGGTGCCAGAGTCTGGAGGAAGACTGGGGAGAAGGAAATGCCAAAATGCCTGAAGTCCAGTGTCAAGTACCCACAGTCAGTGATGGTCTGGGGTGCCATGTCAGCTGCTGGTGTTGGTCCACTGTGTTTTATCAAGGGCAGGGTCAATGCAGCTAGCTATCAGGAGATTTTGGAGCACTTCATGCTTCCATCTGCTGAAAAGCTTTATGGAGATGAAGATTTCGTTTTCAGCACGACCTGGCACCAGCTCACAGTGCCAAAACCACTGGTAAATGGTTTACTGATCATGGTATTACTGTGCTCAATTGGCCTGCCAACTCTCCTGACCTGAACCCCATAGAGAATCTGTGGGATATTGTGAAGAGAAAGTTGAGAGACGCAAGACCCAACACTCTGGATGAGCTTAAGGCCGCTATCGAAGCATCCTGGGCCTCCATAACACCTCAGCAGTGCCACAGGCTGATCGCCTCCATGCCACGCCGCATTGAAGCAGTCATTTCTGCAAATGGATTCCCCACCAAGTATTGAGTGCATAACTGAACATAGTTATTTGAAGGTTGACTTTTTGTTTTAAAAACACTTTTCTTTTATTGGTCGGATGAAATATGCTAATTTTTTGAGATAGGAATTTTGGGTTTTCATGAGCTGTATGCCAAAATCATCAGTATTAAAACAATAAAAGACCTGAAATATTTCAGTTGATGTACAATGAATCTAAAATATATGAAAGTTTAATTTTTATCATTACATTATGGAAAATAATGAACTTTTATCACAATATGCTAATTTTTTGAGAAGGACCTGTATTATTTCAAAAGCTGGACCCGTACCTGTGCAGATCGAGAAATGCCAAAAAGCTAGTACCCGGAACCGTCATGGACCCATCTATTATTTGATAGCTTGAACCGAAACCGGCGGGAAGACACAGACCCGACTAGACCCGATTGTCTCATATTCCACAATAAACTGCTCTTAACAAGTCAATTTGCGATAAAATATAACTTTTTGTCTCATAGCCATCGTCTCCCTTCCTTGTTTCTGATTGCAATCCAATCAGAAACAAGTGTTATTCCAAGCATGCTTAATTCACTCATCATTTCAGCTGTAAAAGTCCCCTTTATGTCACGGTGACGGATGACAAATATGCAAATTTACAGATTTGTATTTTGACTCGAGTTAACTCGCACAATAACTTTGACTGTTTGCCCTTTTGAACTGATAATGATTGCTCGTTCAATGCCATGGCCGCTGACGTTAGCATTATTTATTTGCTATTAGGGATGAACCATAATCAAAATTCTTGGAGCCGAAAATGAGGAAACCAAGGCTGAAAACCGAAACACCGAAATAAATTATGCCAATTATTAGTACCATTGCATTTATGGCTATGACTGTAACTTTACAAAAAATCAATGCATTGCAATTGCATAAATTAATATTAAAGTTTCAAATAATAAATCAATTACAAATTATGCAAATATTTATTTAGCACATTGCAACAATGCACATTATAAAATAAAATTCTTGATCTCACTCATGTGTACATTAAATAATAATGTACTGGCCTGCAGAATGGCTTCTACCCTTTTAAGACCTAATGCACGGATATGCGTCGTCTTTCTCGACTGTATACAGTTCACTTAAGGCATATACAGACTATGTCTACTAGGATACTCATCAAGATGGACATGTTGACATACTTTTTGTGTCAGTTTGTCCGTTTAAGCTCAAGACTTGAAAGAGAACTCAATATTTGCACGCTGTGAGACGTGTGCATGCTGTCGGATGAGTGCACAGAGACAAATCTTCTGATGCAATGTGCAGTGATAAGCCTAATACTCACAAACTCACAAGGGCTTTGGAAAACTGTTTCGACATAGAATTCGAACCTTGATCAGATTGGATAACCTTGGGAATACCAATGGTAGACATGAAGTTAGTGAGAGCCTTCAAAATAGATTTGGTGGTAATAGTCCTCACGGGGTAAGCTGCAGGATAACGAGTACTCTGGAACATGACAGTAAAAATATATTGATGACCAGCCCTAGACCGTGGCAGAGGACCAACACAGTCAATATTCAGATGCTCAAAAGGGTTGGAAACCACTGGATAATACTCACAATAAAAATAAAATCGTCTCGGAGGTAAGAAGTTGATTATCCTTCACCTGAAACATTCATCCTAAAATTGCAGCCACAGCTTCCACAAATCCCTTCACTCAATTGGGATGTTATCTTTTATTCTGGACAGCAAGGGCAGTGACTGTAACATTGAGCGTATTTTGCAGTGTTATGCTCATTCCAGGCAGGTTTTTTAAGCCTGTAAGTTAAGTCTTCAAACCACAACTCACGACTTTGTAGCGTTCCAGGCAAAGTCACGCCAAACTGCCAGAGCGCAAGGAATCGTGGTAGCTAGATGTAAACAAAGCATGGCGGACTGTACAGGGCTTGTGCTCATTTACAATAATTTCTATCGCCAAAGGTGCTTACTCCTTGCTTATTTGAGGAGAAAGATGGCGCATAAGGCATAAACACTGCATTTGTTAGGGCTGCGACATATAAAAGTGCACAACTGGAAGTAAATCGATCTACAACGAGTTCACGGGTGGGAAGTCACAGGCTTGACTGCCGTTCCAGTGCACTTTCACAGATAGAATGTTAGAAAAACACGGGTTACAGGTTGCCTGGAACGCGGTATTAAACACGTATTTACACACCGATTTCATCAGGCTCCGAAATGTCTTCAAAAATAACACAAAGAATGGCCTTCTTAGCTGTCATAGTTGTAACTTGCATCAGGGTGTTCAACGCACCACCTTTCCATGCAGCCCTGGCAATAAATAAATGAAAATAAAAATAGAATTTAAATGTCTTTCTGTTATTCTTCAGATTGCTGTGGTTTAATGCTGGTTGCTGTAGCCTGTGTAGCATTATCTTTTGCGGCTATTTTAAGCATTTGTTCCATTATCCGAGACACTCCTCGCTGCAGCCTGTAGCACGATGGCGTAGCTGGATCAGATCCAATACGTATTGGATGGTGGTTCGTTATGGCTAGTGCATAGTTATAATGCGAGTAGTCTTGTTATAATGCGTGTCACTTAAGACCAGCGTATCGCATTATAACTACAGTCAGAACATTATAACTACATAGGTTAGAACATCATCTATGTACAATATTGACCATGGTCAATATTGTATATGTGATGTTCTAACCTGTGTAGTAGTAGTAGCCTGCTGATAAATAATACGTAATTATTGATGAATAAGTAATCGTGATGCTGAAGTTATCCTAGTTTCTCTCTACATACATGCAAAACAGTTAAAATTGTAACTTATTCTGGTCATACTTGCAGTTGAGTGGAAGCAAAATGAATCAAGTAGCCTATTGTCTGTAATTTTAATCCTCAAGGTAAAACCGGTACACATTCAAGGGGAAATGCAAGCGTGTGTCCTGATTTCGTGAGCATGTTATTAATAAATTGTTTTTGCTTGTGATTTGAGTATTTATCCAGTTCACAAATCTCTCAACTGCGGCGTGCGCATGTGGCGTCATCAAAATGTGAACGAAACCACCGCGCATGAGCGTCCAGTGCGTGTTGGATCTGATCCAGCTACGTCATCGTGCTTCAGGCTGCAGCGGCGACTTCTTGCATTATCCTGTCACATAGTTTGAATGGAAATGCATGGTTGCATTATATTCATCTTCTGTAGTTTGCAATATCTAGTGTTAATGTACTGATGTTACTGACAAGCATCAATACACTTTGAGAAGAACTTCTTGTCTCCTTATTCCCTCTGCCTTACAACTAAATTCACCTTTACATTTTTAATAATTGTTCATTTTCAAAGCACTAAACTGAGATATACAATAACCATCCAAAACATTGAGGACAATCAAACGGTGCATGGACCACATATGTAGATTCCTACACTTTGTATGTATAATTTGAATTACACAGATAACTATCTCCGAGCAAAGATTCCGTTAAATGATTGAGTTTGTGCTACAAATAATAATAAATAAAGTAGATTAGTAAAAAAAATATATAATTTAAAGGAAACATGAAATAGTTATTATAGATTATAAAGGTTTTGTAATTAGAAATACAGTAGAAAGGTCATCTAAAGGTCAGCCTAGTAAATTTCTGCCATTTCCACCACTGATTACAGATATGTATTGATCACTAAAGGTATTAACTAAAAACAATACAATTCTCTATAATCATTAGAATTTAGAAGGTTTTACAGCAGAGAATGGAATGTTTGAGTTTTTCAGTTCTATTTGGAGAGAACTGTCTGTGAAACCAGACCTCCATCTCCTGTCTCAGAAGAAGACGCCAGAAAACTAATAAAAAACGCATATTGTCAATGTGGCGAGGGGCGTGGTTTAGCGAAGTCTGTGACGGAGAGAGAGTCAGAGGACGAGCGGCACGTAAGTAGGTCAAGTGCAAATGACGAACACCTGTCTCTTGTTGCAGTAATTGGCGTGGAGAGACAGGATAAAAGCCTGCAGGAAAGGAGGATCAGGGGAGAGAGAACCACTACGGCTCTGGGACTCGGGGTGCTGAAACAGAGAGGAACTGTTAGAAACCCGATTGAAGCAGAGAGAAACCTGTGTATTGAGTTTATGTTTGAGTGCGATGTGCACCCTGTTTTGCTTACTGAGTTACAAATAAAGAGAACCTTACGAGTCCCAGACACGCCGACCCTCGTCTTCTTCCTCACCCACTCTGAACTGTGTTACATTGGTGCGAAACCGGGAGGAAGAAGACAGCTGCCGCGCCATGCAGTCCCGTCAGGATCGCCATTTGCGGAGGTAATCCACTCATGCGGGCCTGCACCGAAGCAACATCAGGCCATGCTGGAGATCCGGGGCGAGCAGGAAGCGGAGATTCCAGGCGCTCATCCAGACCCAGCAGCAGGACCGCGAGCTGTTCCGGGCTGGTTAGACCGGGAGGTTCAAGCCGGGGAACACCAACGACCCGGCTCCACCACATAACCCTCAGCAAGATGGGACGCCGACGATCCAGAAGCGTTTCTGGATCTCTTTGAGAGGTCCGCTGAGGCAGGGGGTGGCCACGCCGACTGGCCGATGCGCCTCGTTCCGTTGTTATCGGAGAGGCGCAGATAGCAGCACAGCAGTTGCCAGTCCAGAACCTCCTGGTTTATGGCGACCCTACGGCGGGCCATCCTTCAAGCGTGTCGGTCTCTCCCGAACAGCATCGTCAGCGCTTCGGTCGCTGACCCTGGGGAGAATAGCCGACCATTTGTGATGGCCCAACAGCTCCAGGGCGCCTGCCGCAGATGGCTGATGCCGGACCTAAGCGACGCCAACAACATCGTGGATCAGGTGGTGCTGGAGCAGTTTATTGCGCGGTTGCCGAAGAAAACCGCGCAGTGGGTCCAGTGCCACCGCCCGGCGTCGTTGGACCAGGCCATCCAGCTGGCGGAGGACCAAATGGTGGCGTGCCCAGGGTCGGCGAATCCCTACCATCTGTCTCTCTCTCTCCCTTCCCCTTCTTCTCTCTCTCCTCCTCCTTACAGGCCAGTACCGGCTCCTCGCACCAGGGGGAGTTTCCTGCCCCGGGGGGCAGGTCGGGAAGACCCGGGGTTCCCGGACCGATTCTGGAGTCCCAGCGCCGCCTAGAGGGGCGGAGCGGGCCGACAGGAAGCGGCCATCTGATCCTGTAACCCCTCTCTCTCCACGCCAATTCCTTGACCCCCTTACAGCCACTGGGGCGGCGGGGAAGTCTGGGCCGGCCTGTTGGCGGTGCGGGGATCAGGTCACTTTATAGATCGGTGTCCGGTCATGGATGTGGGGGCGCTGATCCGGATCCCGATGCGCCACGGGCTGCCCCTGATCGAGCCGGGCTGTACCAGATACCAGTGAGTATCCAGGGGGGTACCTATCCGGCTTTGGTGGATTCAGGGTGTAACCAAACCTCAATTCATCAAAGCCTGATACAGCCGTTGGCATTGGATAAGAGCGCGTGGTTAAGGTACGGTGTGTGCACGGGGATGTGGTGAATTACCCATTGGTGACTGCTGTCATTCAATTTCGGGGACAAAAGCATAGTGTGGAGGTGGCGGTTAGTCCACACCTCAGACATCCGCTAATTTTGGGAACAAATTGGCCAGCGTTTAGTAATTTATTGGGATATCTATGCACGGATGTCTCTTGGGAGAGAGCAGGGCGGGGAGAGAGAGCGGTTGTGCAGGTAGGAGAAACTGAGCCGGGACCGCTGGGGACTGATGCAGAGGAACCGGCGTTGTGGAGAGGCTGAACCTCACGAGCGCGATGACTTTCCTCTGGAACAGTCCCAAGATGAGTCATTAAAAAATGCTTTTGCTCAGGTCCGCTCGATCGACGGACAGTTTCTCTGCCCTGACCAACCAATTTCGTATCCTTATTTTGCCATAATAAAAGATAGGTTGTATCGAGTGACCCAAGACGCTCAAACAAAGCAGGATACAACCCAGTTATTAGTTCGAGCAGCCGCCAGGAAATGCTTTTCCAGGCGGCTCATTGTAATCCGCTGGCAGCGGCATATGGAGCATGTGCGCGCCGTCCTGAGGTCGCTGAGGGTGGCCGGGCTAGCGGCCAACCCGAAGAAGAGTGCGATTAGCGGCGTGGTCAGGTATCTGGGTTTCCACTTGGGTCATGGACAGGTGCGTCCGCAAATTGACAAGACAGCAGCAGTTGCAACCTGCCCAAGACCAAGAAGGAGGTGAGGCAGTTCCTGGGGCTGGCGGGATATTATAGGAGGTTTGTTCCTAATTATTCGGACCTCACCAGCCCGCTGACTGACCTCACTAAAAAGGAAGCACCAGATCCGGTCCAGTGGTCAGAGCTGTGCCAGCAGGCTTTTACCCAGGTGAAGGCTGCTCTATGTGGCGGGCCGCTTTTACAATCACCTGATTTTTCTCTCCCTTTTATGTTACAGACGGACGCGTCGGACAGGGGGCTGGGCGCGGTCCTGACCCAGGAGAGGGAGGGGGAGGAGCGGCCGGTGCTGTACATCAGTCGCAAGCTCTCTAAGAGAGAGACGATGTACAGCACCATAGAAAAGGAGTGCTTGGCAATCCGGTGGGCCGTTCTTACCCTCCGGTACTATCTCTTGGGGAGGGAGTTCACCCTCTGTTCGGACCACGCCCCTCTGCAGTGGCTCCACCGCATGAAAGATACCAACGCGCGGATCACCCGTTGGTATCTAGCTTTACAGCCATTTAAATTCAAGGTGGTCCACAGGCCGGGTGCTCAGATGGCTGTGGCTGACTTCCTTTCCAGGAATGGGGGGGGGGAGGCTGCAGGCCGGATGGCTCCCCGGCCTGAGTCGGGCGGTGGGGGTATGTGGCGAGGGGGGCGTGGTTTAGCGAAGTCTGTGACGGAGAGAGAGTCAGAGGGCGAGCGGCACGTAAGTAGGTCAAGTGCAAATGACGAACACCTGTCTCTTGTTGCAGTAATTGGCGTGGAGAGACAGGATAAAAGCCTGCAGGAAAGGAGGATCAGGGGAGAGAGAACCACTACGGCTCTGGGACTCGGGTGCTGAAACAGAGAGGAACTGTTAGAAACCGACGATTGAAGCAGAGAGAAACCTGTGTATTGAGTTTATGTTTGAGTGCGATGTGCACCCTGTTTTGCTTACTGAGTTACAAATAAAGAGAACCTTACGAGTCCCAGACACGACCCTCGTCTTCTTCCTCACCCACTCTGAACTGTGTTACAGTCAACTATGACAATACATAACAACAGAGCATAGTTGCCAAAGCTGCTGTGGATCCACTAACCCGAAATCTCCGTAACTGGTAGATTTGAAGGAAAAAACCGGCGTTTGGCAAAAAATGTAATGACGGAGTGTTACATACATATTGCGAACATTTTATCATATATGGTTTATTAAAACTAATCATCAGTGAGTCTACAAATGGCTTGGGTATGCAGAGCATTCACAGCTTATATGGATTGCACGTCCCTGGTATATACAGAGGAAAATAAGTATTTGAACATCCTGCTATTTTGCAAGTATTCCCACTTATAAATCATGGAGAGGTCTGAAATTGTCATCGTAGGTGCATGTCCACTTTGAGAGACAATCTAAAAAAAAAATATCCAGAAATCACAATGTATTTTAAGTATTTATTTGTATGATACAGCTGTAAATAAGTATTTGAACACCTGAGAAAAAAATCAATGTTAATATTTGGTACAGAAGCCTTTGTTAACAATTAGAGGTCAAACGTTTCCTGTAGTTTTTCACTAGGTTTGTACACACTGCAGGCGGGATTTTGGCCCACTCCTCCACACAGATCTTCTCTAGATCAGTCAGGTTTCTGGCCTGTCGCTGAGAAACACGGAGTTTGAGCTCCCTCCAAAGATTCTCTATTGGGTTTAGTTCTGGAGACTGGCTAGGCCACGCCAGAACCTTGATATGCTTCTTACAGAGCCACTCCTTGGTTATCCTGGCTGTGTGCTTCGGGTCATTGTCATGTTGGAAGACCTAGCCTCGACCCATCTTCAATGCTCTAACTGAGGGAAGGAGGTTGTTCGCCAAAATCTCGCAATACATGGCCCCGGTCATCCTCTCCTTAATACAGTGCAGTCGCCCTGTCCCATGTGCAGAAAAACACCCCCAAAGCATGATGCTACCACCCCCATGCTTCAGAGTAGGGATGGTGTTCTTGGGATGGTACTCATCATTCTTCTATTTTGGTCTCATCTGACTACATGACTTTCTCCCATGACTCCTCTTGATCATCCAAATGGTCATTGGCAAACTTAAGACAGTCCTGGACACGTGCTGGTTTAAGCAGGGAGCCTTCCGTGCCATGCATGATTTCAAACCACGACGTCTTAGTGTATTACCAACAGTAACCTTGGAAACAGTGGTCCCGGCTCTTTTCAGGTCATTGACCAGCTCCTCCCGTGTAGTTCTGGGCTGATTTCTCACCTTTCTTAGGATCATTGAGACCCCACGAGGTGAGATCTTGCTTGGAGCCCCAGTCCGAGGGAGATTGACAGTCATGTTTAGCTTCTTCCATTTTCTAATGATTGCGCCAACAGTGTACATTTTTTGCTTGTCAATTTCCCCGTAGCCCTTTCCAGCCTTGTGGAAGTGTACAATTTTGTCTCTAGTGTCTCTGGACAGCTCTTTGGTCTTGGCCATGTTAGTAGTTGGATTCTTACTGATTGTATGGGGTGGACAGGTGTCTTTATGCAGCTAACCACCTCAAACAGGTGCATCTAATTTAGGATAATAAATGGAGCGGAGGTGGACATTTTAAAGGCAGACTAACAGGTCTTTGAGGGTCAGATTTCTAGCTGATAGACAGGTGTTCAAATACTTATTTTCCTCACTGTATACACAGTATGGCAATCAAAAATTTAAATAAATAACATTACACCATGAGATGTAACACTATATTCATGTTTATTCTGGGTTTTTCCTTGGCCACTGCAACATTATTTTTCTTTTCTCATTTTAAACAGCTTATATTGGTCCCAACAACAACTAGTGTAAATGTAATTCTATGAGTAATGGCTATGAGTAATGAGTGAATTCTCATGTGAACATCAAGGTTTGCCTACGATGTGAGTTATTATATGACTCCTAAAGTTGAACAAGTATTACTTTTACATTCCAACTTCTGAGCACATATGAATAGCTTATATCTGATGTGAATTCTCATTTTGGTTGAAATTTCCACCAAATTTTTCACAATGTTGGCAGGTGAAAGGCTTCTCTCCAGTGTGAATTCTCATGTAAACTTTAAGGTTTGCATGTTGATCAGAACTCTCTTTCAACTGTGAATTCTCATGTGGTATTTAAGGTTTCCTTTTCGACTGAAACTCTTTCCACACTGTTGGCAGGTGTAAGGGCTCTCTCCACTGTGAGTTCTCATGTGGACTTTAAAGTTTCCATGTTGATCAAATTTCTTTCCACACTGAGGGCATGTGTAAGGCTTCTCTCCAGTGTGAACTCTCATGTGGACTTTAAGGTTTCCATGTTGATCGAAACTCTTTTCACACTGAGGGCATGAATAAGGTTTTTCTCCGGTGTGAATTCTCATGTGCCTGTTAAGGCTTCCTTTTTGAGTGAAACTTATTCCACACTGTTGACAAGAGAAAGGGCTCTCTCCAGTGTGAACTTGCATGTGGAAATTAAGGTTTCCTTTTCGTTTGAAACTTTTTCCACACTGTTGACAGGTAAAAGGTCTTTCTCTAGTATGAACTGTCATGTGGATTTTAAGGTTTCTATGTTGAGCAAAACTCTTTCCACACTGAAGGCATGCATAAGGCTTCTCTCCAGAGTGGTTTCTCATGTGCCTGTTAATAATTCCTTTTTTAGTGAAACTTTTTTCACCCTGTTGACAAGTAAAAGGGCTCTCTCCTTTGTGAATTTTAATGTGGACTTCAAAGTTTCTATGATCTTGAAATCTCTTTCCACACTGTTGGCATGTGTAAGGCTTCTCCCAGAGTGGATTCTCATGTGCCTGTTAAGGCTTCCTATTTGAGAGAAACTTATTCCACACTGTTGGCAGGTAAAAGGCTTCCCTCCAGTGTGAACTTTCATGTGGTAGTTAAGGTTTCCTTTTCGGTTGAAACTTTTTCCACACTGTTCACAGGTGAAAGGCTTCTCTGCAGTATGAATTCTCATGTGGGCTTTAAGGTTTCCATGAAGCTCAAATCTCCTTCCACACTGAGGGCATGAATAAGGTTTCTCTCCAGTGTGGATTCTCATGTGGTAGTTAAGGTTTCCTTTTCGGTTGAAACTTTTTCCACACTGTTTACAGGTAAAAGGCTTTTCTCCAGTGTGAATTCTCATGTGGACTTTAAAATTTCCATGATGCTCAAATGTCTTTCCACACTGAGAGCATGAATAATGTTTCTCTCCAGTGTGAATTCTCATGTGCCTGTTAAGGATTCCCTTTTGAGTGAAACCTTTTCCACACTGTTGACAAGTAATAGGGCTCTCTCCCTTGTGAATTTTCATGTGGACTTTAAGGTTTCCATGTTGAGAGAAACTTTTTCCACACTGAGGGCATGTATAAAGCTTCTCTCCAGAGTGAATTCTTATGTGGTAGTTAAGGTTTCCTTTCCGGTTGAAACTTTTTCCACACCGTTTACAGGTAAAAGGTTTCTCTCCAGTATGAATTATCATGTGGGCTTTAAGGTTTCCGTGATCTAGAAAACTCTTTCCACACTGAGAGCATGCATAAGGCTTCTCTCCGGAGTGAATTTTCATGTGCCTGTAAAGACTTTCTTTTATAGTGAAACTCTTTCCACACTGTTGGCATGTGTGCGACTTCTCCCCAGTGTGGATTCTCATGTGGTAGTTAAGGTTTCCTTTTCGGTTGAAACTTTTTCCACACTGTTCACAGGTAAATGGCTTCTCTCCAGTATGAATTCTCATGTGGGCTTTAAGGTTTCCATGAAGCTTAAATCTCTTTTCACACTGAGGGCATGAATAAGGCTTCTCTCCAGAGTGAATTCTCATGTGCCTGTTAAGGATTCCTTTTTGAGTGAAACTTTTTCCACATTGTTGACAAGTAAAAGGGCTCTCTCCCTTGTGAATTTTCATGTGGACTTTAAGGTTTCCATGTTGATAAAAACTCTTTCCACACTGAGAGCATGTGTGCGATTTCTCTCCAGAGTGGATTCTCATGTGGTAATTAAGGTTTCCTTTTCGGTTGAAACTTTTTCCACACTGTTTACAGGTAAAAGGTTTCTCTCCAGAGTGAATTCTCATGTGGACATTCAAATTTCCATGATGAGCAAATGTCTTTCCACAATGAGTGCATGAATAAGGTTTCTCTCCGGTGTGAATTCGCATGTGCCTGTTGAGGAATCCTTTTTGACCGAAAGCTATTCCACACTGTTGACAAGTAAAAGGCTTTTCTCCAGTATGAATTTTCGTGTGGACTTTAAGGTTTCCATCTTGTTTTATACTCTTTCCACGCTGATGTGATATGGAAGGCTTCTCTCTAATGTGAACTCTCATGTGATATTTAAGGTTTCCTTTTCGGTTGAAAGTTTTTCCACACTGTTGGCAGGTGTAAGGGCTCTCTCCACTGTGTATTTTCATGTGGACTTTAAGGTTTCCATGTTGATAGAAACTCTTTCCACACTGAGGGCATTTGTAAGGCTTCTCTCCAGTGTGAATTCTCATGTGAACTTTAAGGTTAACATATTGATGGAAACTCTTTCCACACTGAGGACATGAATGAGGTTTTTCTCCGGTGTGAATTCTCATGTGCCTGTTAAGACTTCCTATTTGTGTGAAACTTATCCCACATTGTTGGCAGGTGAAAGGGCTCTCTCCAGTGTGAACTTTCATGTGGTAATTAAGGTTTCCTTTTCGGGTGAAACTTTTTCCACAATGTTGGCAGGTGAAACGCTTCTTTCCAGTGTGAGTTCTCATGTGGGCTGCAAGGTTTCCATGTTGATTGAAACTCTTTCCACACTTAAAGCAGGTTAAATCACTTCTTCTAGTTTCTGTCTCTTTTTTAGCTCTTTTTTGTGAGGAAATCTTAGTCTGTGAGCAGCTAAAAGATTGTTCTCCAGTTATGAAATTATGTTTCTCATACTGATCTTTATTTTCCATTTCATTCAGTACTTCACTTTCCTCTTTCAGCACTATATGGTCTAAGACAAAAAAAGACAAACAAAAAAGAAATTTAGACATGTAAAACATCAAAAGCAACAACATGTATCAGAGTAAGGAGTGGTAATATTTCCTCTGGAACAGAGAACAGCTTTCTAAAGATTGTATCAAATATTTTTTTTATGTAAAAACATCAAAGAAATTGAAAGGGAGTGTGGATGAACTAAATTTGCAAAGATTCATTGTGTGATATACTAACACCAAAGCTCTTTATCGTTCTTTGAAATACCTTCAGTGTTAACCCTTTAGGCGCCAGAGGTTTTTCCTTAAATGTTCGATTTGGACATCTTAATTTCAAAAGGCTATATCTTAAAAGTGATAAAAGATAGAGACTTCCTGTAAATTAGAGAAATATTAAGATGACCCAAAGTTAATGTAGGATTTCCCATCTAATTTGCATATTATTACGTCATATGGTGGTGTCCATCATAGGTTATAGAATTTTCATGAAAAGTCACATGTTTAAATGATACAATGCAGCACTTATTTCCCCAAAAATGTTCCCCAACTTCTGTATGCTATATTACACAATACTGAATGCTTAGGTAAATAGTAAATAGTAAACAAAGTGTGTAAATCATTACTAATAAATGGTTGAAACAAACCAAATGCATGTTGCGGTTGGCCATTTGCTGTAGGGATTTTCTATTTACTACATACATTAGGCACTCTGATTCCATGTATGTGGCACATATATATTATATATTATGCATAATAACCCCACTGCCCGCGTCACTCGCGTCTGCTCCTGCTATGAGCAGCGGCCAGATCTGTGTTGCGTGGCGGCGGCAGTGTGCACAGCTCGGATGGATTACTGTCATTGTGACTCCCCATCCTGCCTCCACGTTGCCCCATAACAGTCTTATGAATACTTCAACCTCGTCTAACATACCCAGTGGCATTAGACAAAATCTCCACCACAATACTGGCGCGCGATTGCGGAGAGGCACACGGTCAGAAGACGCTTCATGGCTCGCGGTAAAAATCTCCCGCGGCCGCCTCGTTCCCCACAACACCAACACACCTGCTAACTTCGAGATGAAGACTCGAGCCCAGGAAAAATTGTTCCCACCACTGACATTGGGCATAGGACCATCTACATTGGGCAAAGGATTCACCGTTTGTGCTTGGTGTAGGGCTATACTTTCACTTTCAGAATCACCGTCATCTTCTGACACCAAATAGAAACAGGGTCCCGCGAATAGAAGACCCAACACTTCATTACACTACGGGTAAGATTTATTGAAGCCAATAGATAATAATAATTATAATAATCTAATGCAAATACTCGCTGGCGTTGACAATATTGCTCTGATAAAATGGCTCACTCGAACACGAGCTCCGCTTTTTCGCACTGATTCAATGTGCTCTTGCTCAAGATTTTGTATAGAAGCATGACTTTTTGATTCAGGGATGAAGTATGACATGTTTGCCATCTAGTGGAGGGGAGGTCGAGCGAAATTCGATACCTATTTGACAAAATCGGCCGTTTTATTCAGTGCGCATCTCGTCGAGTAAACTCGACCGTGGCGCCTAGAGGGTTAAACTGTTAACGACCATCCAGACTGATGGATATTTAGTCAAATATGTAAATATGTGCTGCACGCATTCCTCTCAATAACAAACACACAACAAAAATAACAGCGGTGAGAAAACAGCATTTAAGAAATAATTTGATCATAGTGTTGTGGATATATTTGACATTATCCAGTTACGTCATGTTTATTTATATCCTAATACTTTATAAAGTATTGCTTTAAAGCCACAATATCATAACTGTTATCTATAGGCCTACTGTAATTGAGACATTTATTCAAAAAATTCATTCCAAACAAAGTTTATTGACGGAGCAGAATTTAAGTGAATGTTGTTGCTGCGCCAGAGGCAGACGAGCCCTGTGTTGGGCCCCCGGATGAACCGGCCGGCCAGGGCCCTCAGGATCAGACGTCCACGTCATTGGCCCTAACAGCGGTAGGAGCACCCTTTCCCAGACCTGAAGAGGACGCGTGAGAGGAGCCCGTTAACCTCTGCCAGCCCACAGGCCTCCAAGGAACCAGAGACGAGGGAGTGGCTTCGGGAAGTCCGTCTTTTCGTGGGTCTGTTTAACCGTTTGTCTGACAAGTAGGTGCGTCCGCTGACTCTTTGCAGGAGTTAAAGACCCCGGTAGACCCCGTTAAAACGAAGGAATGGCTGTGGTCCGGCTCACCCCTCTCAGGTCACCACATAAGGTGGTGCAAAAACTCCTCATCCAGGCCAAAAATATGTATTTATTTCATTTATTTGTACTGTATACAACAGATGATTATATACAGACTATAATATGACACTGTATTTATAGATTATTTTTCATATTTAATAATCTCTGTTCTTGATAATATAAGTTACACACAGACACAATCATTCTACGACTGTCCGTGCTTATGTGTAACCTATTTAAACACTCAGTTGTCAGAGCTAATTATACTTGGTTTCTAGGGATGTAACGATTCAGTCAGAGCCAGTTGAAAATCGATTCAAATGTGTGACGATTCAAATTGGTTGAGATGTTAAAACGAATCGTGATACACATTTTAAACAGCAAGGATGCTGAAACCATATACTGTAACCTCACGGGCAAGATAGCAATAATCAAGTTGTAGCTAGCATTACTGTGCCTGCACACTAGCACGAAGAAGAGTGAAATAAACACATTTTTTCAGTTTATTCATAAAGTTGGGAACGAGCGCAGTCAAACAGAAGCATGGCGATGGCAACCGCGTAGTTTACATTGACTCATTCAAATCAAATTATTTTGACTCTGATGACGAATAATCACCACCGTGAGAGGCTCCAGTCACCTGCGTCTGCATGTAAAACGATTAGAGGCCAAACCACACTGACCAGCGGATTTGCAGCTCCACTCGCGGCGTCAAGGACGATTACCATTGAGATCACAAGCATCAGTGTTTTCACATCCAAAGATACAAGGCCCTTCCTCATCCAGAGAAAGACCAGCTCGAGGATGTGTTCACAGACTGAAGCAGAAATCTGTGCTGTTGCGGAACCAGGAGTTGTATTTATTTTACTATATCCTTCTCTAAATGTGTACAGGGATTTTTTTTCCTCAATAATTCGTAGATTATTATGGCATATTTATCTAAATGTGTTCTATTTTTTTCTAACTCTTACAAGTGTAATGATACAAACTATAATTAAAATCTTGCCTTTGTAACAATGTTAAACCCCTGTCACGATTGTACTTAAACTTGACCTAATCTTTTTCTGCCATTCCTCAGTGCAGGATGAGGGTGAAGAAGCTGAAACAACCTCCTCTCAAGAAAACACAATTGGAAAATCACCTTGAAGGGACTTTTTGAGGATTTGTTTTAAAATAGAGTTATTATTTAACATGAAATATATATTACAACTTTACAAAGAAATATGCAAAATTCTGTTTGAGATATAAAAGTACACTTATTTTATATTTTGTCTTAAATCTAACTTTGTTTAATAAAATCATGAGAAAATCATATTGTGAATCGTAAGTATCGTGAATCGTATCGCATTGTAAATTGAGTGAATTGTTACATCCCTATTGGTTTCTGGGTATAATCTGAGTATAATAGGTTATGACCGATTCGCTCATGTGTCGAATGAAAACTCTGAAGATAAAGTCCTTACAACTTATCTTTGGATGCATGATAAATGACTTTCTAATTTGGAATATGATCAAGATTGTGTAGGGGCGTGTTCAGGAATTTGGCTGTTGAAAATTTAACATTTAATGGCACTTAAAGAATGAAATGAATAAACAGTTCATTTTGATGAACAAGAGTCAGTAAAATAAGCCGACATTCCCATCACTATTTTCCACACACAAACAAATATATGTAAGGAATAACTGAAGTGTTGTGACCGCATTAACATCTAGGGTGTGCATTATTTTTCTTGGTGAGTCAATTATTCCGCTTACCACACCTCAAAACACTGTTCAGATGATTTATTTTAAGACATCAGTCAGGGTTTGGTTTTTAAAACGCTCGTGTTCAGGACTTATTTCTTACACATTTAAATCCAAGCTTCCCTTGCTAATCCCAAAAAGTAATTTTATAGCTAGTAACAGAGGCTTGAGCCATTGATTACACAGACTAATGCCGGTTTCACACCGCATACGCAAGCAGTGTGGAGGCAGCGCAGAAGCTGTGCGCATGCAGAGCGGGAACAGTGCATGCCCATTGTGCTTTTACACTGGCAGGATCTGTTGTGTGCGCTGAACCGTGGCTTGGGTACTGGAAAAACAGACGAGTATCACCTGTTCTGTCTTTTCCATTCTCCTCCGACCCTGTCTGTTTTGTGCTTTGATTTATGATGGGCAGCATATTCTGCTGCAAATGCGACTGTGTTCCCCTCTGTCCCAAACACACATGCATATACCATGATGTATAGTGGTAGTTTACATAATAAGGCCTTTGAAGTTTGGGCTAAAACTTCTGGCAGTGATGTGTTTTTGTGTATTTGATCAAAAACAATTCACAGGGCCTTATGTCATTTGGTGATGGAGAAACATGGAACAATTCACCACATGATTTAATGGTGAAATGTGTTTTTTTGTTAATCGGATCAATTTGGATCAAGAACAATGCAGTGTGGCTTTAATTAAGTGTGAGCAGCGCAGCAAAAATAGACTCACGCCGGCTTCACACCGCGCGTAAGCAGGCGTAGGCAGCGCGAAGCAGCGCGTGTGGAAAGCAGTAACAGCGTCGCACTTTTTGCTTTCATACAGGCAGCGTTTGTCTCGCGTAGCTGAGCGCGGCTCGTATATTGCAAATACAGACAAATATCGTCCATTCTGTCACTTTCCCGGAGTTCTCCTCCAACCCCTGTTTGTCTCGTGCTTTGATATATGATGGGCAGCATATCTGGTGCAAATGTGACTGTGTTCCCCTCTGTCCCAAACACATGTGCATATAACATGCTGTATGAAGGTAGTTTACGTGATAAAAGTAACCTTTAAGTTAAAATAAGCCTCTAGTTTTAATCATTTAAACAGGCCTTTGAAGTTTGAGCAAAAACTTCTGGCAGTGATGTGTTTTAGTATTTTATAAAAAATTCACAGCGCCGGATGTCATATGGTGTTTGTGAAACACGGAACACTTCACTACATTATCTCATGGTGAAATTAATTATTTTGCATGTTAAACAGGTCAGTTTTGATCATAACAATGCACTGTGGCTTTAATTCAGCGTGAGCAGCACGTCAAAAAATAGACCCGGCGCCCGAAGCGATCGCGGCACTGGCGCTTCTGCTCTGCTTCTGCTACGCGCGCTCTGCGCTGCCTCTGCTGCGGTGTGAATGCACTAATCTGTTAACATGGCGCGGAAAAATACGCCCTGCTTACGCGTGCGGTGTGAAGCCGGCGTCAGTGCGAAGCGATCTGGGCACTGCCGCTTCTGCTGCTCCTGCGTGCGGTGTGAATGCTCTAATCTTTTTACATGGGCACCGGAAAAACACGCTGCTTACGCTCTGCTAACACGTGCAGTGTGAAACCGGCCTAATGCAGTGAGTTAGTAGAGAGTAAGAGAGAGTGCGGCGTATATGAAGTACCTACTCGGTATGTGCGTCTCTTTTAACAGCGTTCAGCAGCAGCGACTACTATAATTAATACAGAACTGTAGATACAGCTCCTTTATTAGCTTTTAAGTTATTTACTTTTGACTTCTCTGTATCATCTCAGTGTGAGTATTTATGACATTTTAAACATTCACAGGAAGGTGATTTAAGCAGTTTCAGATGTTTCACGCCTGTTTCACACACACTCCGTTTGCAGTGCGTATTTTTTCCGTACCCATGTTAACGGATTACAGCTTTCACACTGCGGATGCGGTCCGTCAGTCCGTCCCAGGAGCGGTGTGTCTGCAGCAGTGCGGCGATTGTTTCCATACCGAGTCTATTTTTTGCTGTGCTGCACTGCTGCATTAAAGTGACAGAACACCGTTCACATTAAAACAAACATGTACTGATGCGAAAATCTAGTCATTTCACCACAGATGCATATAATTAAAAATATACTCTTGTTTCAAAGTCAACAAATGGCTTTTTTTTCTCGGGTAAAGCAGGGAAACGACACCTTCCCTGGCACTTAGGTAAATAAATGTGATATAATGGATAGCACTCGTCCTTTCTTGGAGGTGGAAAAACAAAGTTCTTTATGACCTGCAGGATTTCTTTTAAAAGGGTTTAAAAACGAAAGAAAAGACGAGTCGGCTGTTTTTGAATAGCCTATTGTAAGTTTCTAATTTAAAATGTTTGTGATTTTAGTCTATAACCTATGTTTAAATGTTTTGCCACTTGTGTGAATTAAATATAAAGTACTAGGCTATATCAATATAAATTAATTAATTGAATAAAACGTTCTGTAAATGTAGTGTGTTAAAACCTGACACATCAATGAAAGTGTAAAAGAGAATTGCAATTCTGAAGAGCAGTGTTCTGTAGCAACTTTTGGATTTGAAATAAAAAATAATGAATAAATGCTGTGTTTGTGGTAAACAACAGCGGATCAGCTGCGCACTGCAAACGCAGCATATGTGAAAGCACAACACATTTTCTTTAGTGGACAATTTGTGTCTTTGTTTTGAATTGTTTGAGTTGTGCACACTAATTTAAACCATTTGATTTACATCATGTTTGTTATAAATTCACTGGCCCTTTTATTGGCTCTCCAAAGCCTTTTAAATACAGAACAAATGTAGACAGCAGCAGTAACTCTATCAAGCTATATCAGCAGTCCAAATGTTTTATTTTGTTGGTAGGCTGGTATTTTTAAAATAACTTTAATATTGCTTGATGTATCATCTTTTGAATCAATTTGGGGGGTTTAATTAGGGGTGGGACAAAAAAAAAAAAATCGATATGCCGATTTATCGCAATATTTCCGGCCGCGAGACGTTATCGATACGCTGTCTCCAAGTATCGATATTTTATTAGAATATTTAAATGTATATCTACATTGTGGCTGTTTACCGCTTTGGCTTCCCGGAGTGGCATTACCCCCAGACTTCATGTGGTGGCGCTTCACCAAACGCGAATACAGCGTCAACATCGCGTCTAGTTTGGCGTGTGAACATTTTGAATCCATTTGAGCGAAATAGGCGGCGTTCAAGGTGCTCCAGGAGGAAAATGTCATAAAAGACCACTCTTTTATGCATTAACAGCCACATAAATGTGGTTCAGCCAACGCACTACCTGGATTTTCTTCACTGCAAAGAAATATGTTTAAAGTTATGAAACTTCACTTTGCCCTCAGTCAAAATGATTTGGTAGGCTTCGATAGATTCATTAGACCAAAGATCGCCCATTAGATGTACACAAGAGGAATTATATGTCATGTTTAACCACTACAGAGACATCCGAGCCAGCGGCAAACGCCAGAGGGACTGGCCGAGGAAAGGCTGCTCTCGCCGGGGTTAACGAGCGCTGAGCGCCCGCTGATCGCCTGGAGCTCACAACTCCAAAAACGCAAGATATATATATTTTTTAAATAGGCGCTGTCTTTATAAATAAACCACATATTTTCGCTTTAAACAACTACATTATCAACTGAAAAGCATTAAAACTACATTTAGTGACAAAATATCAGTGTTTTTAATTATGCAGGGTTTCTCAGCACTTGACCACGTGACAGCAGCAAGCAGGCTCCTGATTGGTTAACACGCTTGGTACTCAGATGTGACCATACTTTATTATATAAGGTTTTATACTGGGTGTTTTTTTTAATTTTTAGTAATGTGTGCATTTTGCAATTTCCAAATATGAAATGTTGCTGCTATGAATAAGTTAGAGAAAGTGACCTTTCTTTGTAATAAATCATTTAGTCACAGAAAACTGTTCTCTCATGGCTGTTTGATGGCTTTATATGCACTTACTGTACTTTAATGCTATATCTCAAAAAATATTAAATTATTTAGTTTTAATAATAAAATACATGATCATATGACTTTTTTGACGCTTTTTTCCATTTACAAAATGATATCGTGATATATTGTGAGTGATTTTCTTGCAATATATCGTCTGTCACAGAATCGCTGGTATCGCGATATTATCGTATCGTGTGTTGACCTGTGATTCCCACCCCTAGTTTTAATGTTATATAATTTTTTTTTGTTTTAATTGTTCATTGTTTTGTTTAGGCTACTTCCATATTTTTCTTATTCAAAAGCATGACGTTGTAATAACGTTCACTTGAAGGCAGCATTAGTTTGTGTCTGGTCATGTGATCTCAACATGTCTGTTCAGATGAGGGACCAGCTCCATGTCAAATTAAATTAGGACACTCGTATAATCAGTAGAGCTGTACATTTTAACCATGTTAAAATGAGTGAGTTTAGCTTTGAGAATGAAACCAACCTTTTTGTTCCTCAGTTTCTTCTTGTTTTACACTGAAGACTTCTTCAATCCTCAGGTCTTCACTCTCCACTTTAATAAACACCATCTTTATTATAGTGCATCACGTGGATCTCAGCCGCTTCACGAGGAGTTTTTCTGTGTTTGGACAATCTGTCCTGTTTAGGATGAGAATGATAAAGAAAAATAAATCCAAACTAAGCATCTCAATCAGCTTCCTAGTAAGTGAGTCAGAGGGAGAGTTATTGGACTTAAATTACCTACAAAACAAACAAAAAACCTTCAAAACTAGGACTACAAATTCATAAAGTGAGGCAAATTTAGTGTTTGTGAACTTGGATGGGTGAAATACAAATTCTTAGTATGGGACAATACTTTTATATAAACAAATGTATTTATGAATGGTTACAGCGATTAATGTTACATATTATATTGTATGAAAAGGTATGACAACTTAAAGTGTTGAGAAGCAGCTGAGGCTCTCATTACTTTATTTACCTCAGGAGTGTTTAGCTGTACATGGGAAGGAAAGTGCACATGATAACCTAAATAAGACGACTACAATGCAATTAAAACCATGGATTATAAACACACATACATGGCTAACCACATAAAATAATTCATATTGCATGACATTTACAGTGCAGCTTAATATGTTATACATGACATGTATCATGTCTATTTAATCGAATAGTTTCTGCAATAAATTTTGATTACACTTTTAAATAAATAATGTGAACATCCCTTCGTAAAATTAACTATGAATTTACTACAAATAAAAGCATAGTATCCACAAATTTACAGTAATCATAGTTTAACCAAGGTATTTTTAGTATGGTAATCAATCTGCCTAAAAACATGGTTACACTTTTGCACAAGGAACTCACCTTTAGTGCAACTGACACTTTGAGTTTCTCCTTAACTGCTTATCAGTGACCGAAATAGTTTTTACAATAAACTGATTCAGGATATAGAGAGCGAAATGAGACGTGGATGCGCTTTACTCATATGATGCCCTCATGGTCTATTGGAAATGGCCTACTTCCCACTTCTGAAGTTGTGATTGAGAGCTCATTGCATTTTGACTTGAGAGGGCGTTCATGTCCAATTTTTAACTAGGAAACTCGTATTTATGATAATTCCATCAGCACGTGAAGGCAGCATCACAATTCATTGTTCATTTATAAGTAATTAATTTAGCATTTGTTGAGAAAAATAATAATAATAATAATAATTGAACGGTTTGCATGGATTAAAATACCTTAAATGCTTAAAAAGACAAACCTTTCTCCACAGTAAAATCACAACAGTTGCAGGAACGGGGCGCAGCCTAATGACGTCACACCGTCAAATCCAAAATAAAAGTCCTGTCCACATCTATTGATCTGTGAGCATTCAATCACACAGAACAATAGATGTACATATTAAATGTGTGCTCTCTCTCTCTATACTATATATATATATATTCACCTTTACAGTCATAATGGTTACACTTTACAATAAGGTTTCATTAGTTAACCTTAGTTAATGTATTAAACTGACCATGAGAAATACATTTGTTACTGTATTGTTAATCTTTGTTTACAATAGTTAATACATCATGGTTTGTTCATGTTAGTTCCCAGTGCATTAACTAATGTTAACAAGATATTAATAAAGTATTCGTAAACGTTGAAATTAACAAAGAGAAACAAATGCTTTATAAGTGCAGTTCATCATTAGCTAATGTAAACTAATGTAGTTAAATAATGTTAACTAATGACCATTATTCTATAATACATTTTTTTAAATGCAATGTATTCCTGTGTTGGCAAAGCTGAATATTCAGAATCATTACTCTATACAATCCTTCATTAATTATTCTAATACGCTGGATTGCTGCTCAAGAAACATGTGTTATTATTATGAATGTGGAAACTAGTTTTTATTCACAGGATTCTTTGATGAATAGAAAGTTCAAAAGAACAGCTTTTATCTGAAATAGAAAGCTTTTGTAATATTATAAATGTCTTTACTGTCACTTTCATCAATATAAAATTAAAAGTATTTTCTTCTGAAAAAAAATCTTACTGACCCTAAACTTTTAAATGGTTGTGTATAATGTTACAAAAGATTCCCATCATGGATGTGAAGCCGACAAATCTGCAGCAACTGCGTGACGCTATCATGTCAATATGGACCAAAACCTCAGAGTGTTTCTAGCACCTGGTTGAAATTATGCCACAAATGAAGGCAAAAGGGGGTCTGGTACTAGCAAGGTGTACCTTATAAAGTTGCTGGTGAGTGTATATTCAGCAAGAGAAATATCCCTCCTTGTTTCCTCGCTCCTCCGTCCTAGGACCTGGAAACCGAGCTCAGCCATCTTGTAGGACATCTAAACTCTCCGAATGCACCGTGAGGAGGCGAGGATCGAGGAGGCTTCCTGAGAAATCATGAGTGAGGATTAACTGACGTATCCTTTGCGAAAGTGTTTTATCGACTAAACGTGACGCACATATAAATTCTCCTCCCCTTCACATCTTGCCACAATTAATTAATTAGGTAACTCTTTAAAATAATGGTCATTAGTTAATGTATGAACTAACATGAACTAACCATGAGCAGTTCGTTTGTTACTGTATTTGTTCATTTTGTTAACATTAGTTTTAAAAGCTTCAAGTTTGACAGTTTTGAAGGAAATACAAACAATCAGATAGATAGATGTTTTCCTACAAATCCAAATTAAGTGAGGTACTACAAAATATTTGTATGCTACACTTACAGCCTCAATGATTAATTATTTTAAAAAAATTTATGAGTAAGCATATTTTAAAATCTTTCAAAACATTATTTGTGAAGAAATATAATACAAAAGGGCAAATTGTCTGGGAAGCACACCCTGAAGAAGACTGTTTGGGTTTTCTATAATGAAATAGCCAGTCAAAAAGGCTTTTAATAACTTGAAGAAGAGTGCCTTAGATTTGCTCCTTTGTTCTACATTATATGTGAAGCATTTGTATCTTCTGAAATGTTAAATGTAAAAAAAAACTATAGACACCATCGCTTCAAAATGGACAAAAATGTATATTTGACAAGGAGGTAAAAAATTCCCCCTAAACAAAAAAAACAAAAAAAAATCTATTACGACTGTCACTATTGAAGTAAAATATGAAAAAATTTATGTATTGAGGTATTACAGGTATGCTCACGTGGCATGCAAGAATTTATACTTTTTCCCCAGCGTTCAGCATTACAACCAATCACAAACGTCTTTGTTGAGCTCATGATGCAGGTTTCTTGGGAGTTTTTACGCATTTGCTCAGCTCAGTCAGTCAGTCTCTGCATCCCAATTTGCCAACTTATACAACAACCTAAAAGTATGCACTCTTTTTTTTTGTGAAGAAAAAGTACATACTTTTGAGTGTGTAGCAGAAGAGTATGCAAGCTTTGGGACATACTACTTCATCATTTTTAAAGGACTGCTGTTTAGTTACGTGCATCCAAGGGAGTAATCCAGCCCCAGGAAAGCGTACCTTCCATATTATCCACTTTAGCCATCACCTGCAGTTAGCATTCCATTGACTCCCATTCATTTTGGCATCACTTTGACAGTGAATAACTTTACATATGAAATTACCGTATAGACAGGAGGAGAAGCCCGGAGGCAATCTTTTACTGTCTATGAGGCAATCAGGGGGACGTGGAGGCATGGAGTCCGATAAACACAAGGGAGAAGCATGGGGAGAAGCCCATAGAGAGCCAAAAGGACAAAATATTTAAACAGCGTGATTCAGATTTCACTCTGCACAACTACTAGAAGACAGTCTGAGTCTGCGCAGTCGCTCAGCCATCAGGAAGTGAGTGCTGTGTTTTGCTTCTAATGGACTTCGGTTTTCACCGTTGAAGTCTATGGGGTCGCTGTGTCCATGCATGCATCCCTTCACCGTTTAAACTGCCCTGTCAATCATCGTCACAGTTCAGATCCTCCACATTCAATTTAATTTCCTACCGTATCGGAGAGAAATGTAGTAGCACGTTGATCTGCCAGTCATGTGTCTTTAATGCAGGGACTCTCCTCAGTTAAAAAATAATGCTGCATTTAAAAGTTAATGGCCAAACGTATCATTACAAAAGTTCTCACTGCTGCTGCAGGTGAAATATAATGTGGATAACACTGAATAAATATATTTTCCTCGGGTTAAATACTGATAATTGATCACTCAAACCCCTTTATCTAAACCTCTCTACTTAACCGTCAGACTCACACATCCGTCATGTTTGTAGTTTTAAACACTTTTTATCCGTGTTTTTTGTTCTAATCTAATCCTCATTCAACTCGCAATGGGTTGTGGGTAATATCAGCCGTTAGAGTGCGCGTCGATCTGCACTTAGGATAGTAGATCATCCGGGAATCTTTGGAATATTCTTTTCAACATACTACGATTTGGGACTAATTCTGTTTTCGAATACTATTCAGTATGGATATTATGACACAGCAAGCACGAATTGGGACACAGCAAGTCAGTGCTCCACTCCGACTGAATTCTGCCAATTCTCTCGTGGAAAAATGCAAATACGATGTAAGTACGATGTTGACTTATAATCCTTTTGTTTTTCATGCTACTAAAATAACAATGTTTCGGATTTTAAAATTCTAATGCGTAAGAAAGCAATTTACGTTAACTAAATTATAAACGGTTCTATGTGCGGCATAGCCTACAAAAAGTTTACATCTACTTTATTCTTTTTATAGACATTAATCATTATTACAATATCACCAGCAATAATCAACAATAATTATGTTTTTCAGTAACAAGGCAAAAAGTTGCTGCAATAGCTGATTCAACCTTTCTGGGAATGCGGTCAGCTAGATGTATGCATCATCTTTTGAATACATTTTTTACATTTAATCAACAAGTTAAATCAGAGTAACAAGACACAAAAGAGCTGATGAATTGATCAAAATTCATCTGTGCAATGCTGAGGAAATAGCAGCTTCTAAAGCATTTAACATAGGATTGTTTAATGCATCTCACAGGGGATTAATTATGACTTAATTAGCTAATTAATTAAGGATATAAATAATGCTTTGTCTAATTTTTTTTTTTATAATTCGAAATAATTAAAAAAAAAAAATGAAAACAGCCACTAGGTGGCAACAAGTCACTTTTGTTGAGTGAGTCATTGAGATTCAACCGATTCATTCAGATGGCTTATCCACCATTTACTTTTATTATTATTATTACTCTGAATTTATTGCAACACTTTTTGTAAATTATATTATCAGAAAACTGCGCATTTTGGACTATGGCTGCTATAAATTTGACCTGCCACAAGATGGCACTGTTTTTGACACTTCTGATGCTTTAAATCTTTTCCCGAAACAATCAGAGAACAGCTCATAAGCTTTCAAAATGTCTTTACTGAAATCGGTATGTGTACTTTGTGTTTTTTGTAATTTTACTCATAGATTGAAAAACCCCATTCAAAAACCAGAGGAAAAATCTCGAGGGAACTAGAGGGACGGGGTTTTTGATGTCATATTTACATCGGGCCCGTCGCGGAAAACACCGGATCAATATGTGATAGTTTAAAATTTACACAATCTAGATAGGATTAAAATAATATAAAAAGTTTAAATATATTTTTGGTTATCAGTAAAACGATCTAAACTTCCCACCACTAACCTTACCAAAGATTCAGTGATCCAAATAGATATTGACATGCAGGACTAAATCCAGGTGATCACTTATATCAATGTGTGTGTGTGTGTGTGTGTGTGTGTGTGTGTGTGTGTGTGTGTGTGTGTGTATTGAGTGTATATGTATATTAAAAAAAAACACCCAATTATGCAGAATATAAGATGATAAATATTTAGTTGATGAGTAACATTACAATATAAAGGATATGATTTTACCCCAAAATTCTACATTTTGACCTGTGGCCTAGCCAGAATTTTACAGAGATAGACTTAGTGAATGGCAAGGAAAGTTTATAATAACATATAGAGTTTGAAAAAAAATTACAGTGTCTTAACAATGGCAGTAAAATTTAAAACTAGTTAAATAAACAGGAACAATTAAGAGACAGCATGAGGAGGTTAGGAAAGTGGACTGATGCAGATTATTCTTTTATTTTTATGTTGCACAAGAACTCTCAGGGGCAACGATTCGGTGAGTTTGGTGAGGTTTCCATTGAAGAACCGTGCAGGAACTGTAAAGATGTCATCTTCACTGCTCAGGAGAGTGCAAGTATCGTCTGCTTCTTCTGCCACTCCCTGGATTTTAATTTCCTCCTCTTAAATTTCATGCTCTGCAATCTGGAATTTAACAAAAGAAATGGCATTAGCCACAAACACACACACACACACACACACACACACACACACACGTTGTTTCCATGTTATATGGGGACATTCCATAGGCGTAATGCATTTTATACTGTACAAACCGTAAATTCTATCCCCCTACACTTCCCCTGCCCCTAAACCTACCCATCTCTCTCTCACACACACACACACACACACACACACACACACACACACACACACACACACACACACACACACACACACACACACACACACACACACACACACACACACACACAGCCCCTGCCCCTAAACCTACCCATCACAGGAGACATGCTGCATTTTTACATTTTCAAAAAACATCACAGTGTGATTTATGAGATGTTTTCCTCATGGGGACCAAAAAATGTCCCCACAAGGACAAGGATTTTGGATATTGCCATCTTTGTGGGGACATTTTGTTCCCATACCGTAGGGATTACCAGTCCACACACACACACACACACTATTGTTCAATTTACTGCCAACGTTCACACATGACAAATAAAACATTATCCTTCCTGTGAGTGTGGCAACAACTTGAATGTACTGAAATGTACATGAATGCTGCGTGAGATCAGTGACCGAGAGTGCGCACACACACGTTCTCTGTGCATCAATATACCAGACTCTCACACGCTTACTGTACGACACCAACATTGCGCTCTTCAGAAACAATCGCAGAATACGACAGAGCTCGTGTTTCAAAGCAAAGCACACACTGAAATGAATAATTCACTAAAAGCGCACTGTGAGTCTCGGTTCTCTGATGTGTCTGATGTAGCCTAATCAGCCTGGCCTTCCCAGCTGGCATTCGATCGACATTACACATTTAAATGTGGTCAGATTTTGAAAAAACATTAATTCAACGTCAAACCAACGTTGAACACCAAATAGTTGAAGTGGTGTTGTTAACTCACCACAGATTCAACATAGGAATATCAACAATTTTTGAGTTGTACGTCAAATCAATATTATTTTTACAACCATGACTTTTAAACATTTTGTTAGATGGATGGATGGATGGATGGATGGATAGATAGAAGGGTGGATGGACCGGTTCGGATTGAATTTGGGGGTAACAGCTCAACGGTAAGCAAAGTTTTTGAAGTCACATTTTATAACTTGAAATTTTTTTTTGAGTGTGCCTGACTCTGGCTCATATATATATATATACGTATTGGGTTAATTAAAGTTGTGTATATGGGCAGACTAGTTTAACCACCAACCGCTTACGGGTAGACTAACTTAGTTTAACCGCGAACCGCCGTTAGTGCTAGCCAACCACCGTTCTCTGTGCGTGTGTGTGTGTGTACGTGTACGGGTAGACTAAGTTAAGGCATCTTTACACAGCCGAGTTAAGGCGGCTCTATATCTGTGTGCTCAAGATTCTGTGTAAAGACGCAATTCCGCATAAAAGCAGACTTAAAATATGCGGGTCTGACACACCTCGGCCCCTACAATTAAAGGCGACAATGAAACGGTTTTGATTCAGTGTAAATGAACGCGAACCTGTGCCGCCTTAAACTACATAAATGTCATGACAACCACCTGTCAGTGTCAGCTCACGCGGTGCAAGAATCAAAGAAGCTAGAGACAAACCATCTAAGGTCCAGGTAGAGTCCTGTAGCTACTCACATCGTCAAGCTAACCACTGCCATGTCTCGCGAATTTCGTTTGTTGGAAATATGAACTGAATTTAGAAATGCTTTTGAAATAAAAATATTTTGGTTATTAAATGCAAAGTTTTTCTTGACATGAAGATCGCGTTTGGAATGAAGTGCTGTCATAAAGGATAAAATGCGCCAGCGCTTTCGTCTGACAAAGGGTTAAAGAAACCATATAGCCTTTAGTTTCATAGTTAGGCTATTGTCACAGGTCGGGGCGGGCCAAACCAGGCTGCGCCCACCCCTGGAAACCCGGGAACCACCTCGAGGAACGTGTCAAGGACCAGACAGACAAGGGAATAAGATAATACAGTTTATTTATGATAGTTAAAAGGTCAATGAATTGGATAAGTCCTAATTAAAATCTTCTTCTTGCCACCAGGACAGTTCAAGAGTCTACCGACCTCCCAGGACGGGAAGGGAGGGACGCTCGTGGCGGACCGGAGGCTCGTCGGAGGGGAATCAGGGGGGGAATCTCCGCGCCGTCCAGGTAGGTCACTGGGTAAGTACTCCTCTACGGGACTCAAGAGGGGAGGCCTTGGTCATACGAACCCCATTCAGGCTGGAACCAGGTAAGTATGCAGATGCGGGGGCAAAGCGAGTCACTGGGGTTACTCCGGAGGAAGGAACTCGGAGGTGGGGGCAAGCAAGCCACTCTCTTCTTCTTCTGAGCAAGGTAAAGGCTTCCAAATAGGGCGTGTGGGGTCCACCAGGCGGGGGACGCTTTGAGCGGGGCGCTCACGTCAGCGGAACACTGGGACAGACACAGCACAGTTTCGGCGGTTCAACAGTATGTGAAGCTTTTCAACTGATATACCTTCTCTCCTTTCGAGCAGAGTCAAGGCTTCCAATAGGGGCGTGTGGAGACCACCCGGCGGGGATGACACTTTGGACAGACGCTCCACTTCAGCTGAGCACTGGAACAGTACAGTAAGGTCTCAACGGTTCAACAGGGGGTGAGCTTTTCAACTGGTATACCTTCTCTCCTTTGAACAGGATCAAGGCTTCCAATAAGGGCGCATGGAGACCATCAGGCGGGGATGACACTTTGGACAGAACGCTCCACTTCAGCTGGGCACTGGAACAGTACAGCAAGATCTCAACGGTTCATCAGTATGTGAAGCTTTTAACTGATATACCTTTCCTTCTTCTGAACAGGGCAAAGACTTCCAATAGGGCGTGGGGACCACCAGGCGGGAGGACACTTTAAGCGGGGACGCTCACTTCGGCTGAACACTGGGATAGACACGGCGCAGTTTCAGCGGCTCAACAGTACATAAAGCTTGCAACTGATATACCTTTTCTTCTTCTGAACAGGGCAAAGACTTCCAATAGGGCGTGTGGGGACCACCAGGCGGGGAGGACACTTTGAGCGGGACGCTCACTTCGGCTGAACACTGGGATAGACACAGCACAATTTCAGCGGCTCAACAGTACATAAAGCTTGCAACTGATATACCTTTTCTTCTTCTGAACAGGGCAAAGACTTCCAATAGGGCGTGTGGGGACCACCAGGCAGGGAGGACACTTTGAGCGGGACGCTCACTTCGGCTGAACACTGGGATAGACACGGCGCAGTTTCAGCGGCTCAACAGTACATAAAGCTTGCAACTGATATACCTTTTCTTCTTCTGAACAGGGCAAAGACTTCCAATAGGGCGTGTGGGGACCACCAGGCAGGGAGGACACTTTGAGCGGGACGCTCACCGGCTGAACACTGGGATAGACACAGCACAATTTCAACAGTACATGATATATAAAGCACTCAGCATTAACAAGGCCGGGTCTTTTCAAGCAAGAAGTTTGGGCGGTACTTTATCAAAGCCCTTCGCTAGAGGTAGCGGGAGGCAGACTGTAGGAGGAGAGTGCACGGCAGACTTCTATTGCTTCTCCACACACAACTTTCACTTCACAGCACAAACGTGTAAATCTCACTTCAGACACTGCAATTCCACTCGCACACCGTGCATTCGGGCCAACACTCACCCACGGTCTTTCCCTCCCACCCGATCGAATCTGTCCTCGATCAGGGCTTGACTTTGTTCGGAGAAGCAGAAGAACGATGCAGCGATCACCACATTCAGCAAGGAGAGGACAGAAGTTGGAGACAGATCATTAATTCACTCGGTGTAATAGTTCACTCGTGCCAAACGTTTTCCAAACCCTCCACACCACTTCAGTGTTAGTGCATATAAACAACGGATCAAATACTCATCACTTGCATCTTTCTCACTACGGACGATATTCCTCAAGTCTTCGCTGCCAAATACTTCACTCCTTCCTTCCTCTTTCACAGCTCCAATCTTTCCCACTCCACAGCCCAGCCTCAATAAAAGAGCAACCCGCTGGCAAGCACAACATCATTGGAGGGAGAGCCAACCCCCACAGTCTGTTTTCTCTCTTTTTTTAAAGCCTCATTTCCATAGGTGTCCCTCTCACAGCGTTTTCTATAATTGCCTCACACCTGCTGTCACTCAGGCAATCAGCCCCGCTGCCATGGCAACAGATTCACAGGGCATAGACCGGAGGTTCACTGGAAAATCCTGAACACTGTATTCACCAGGATCTTAGTCCCGTTAGGTTCGTTTGTCACCCCGTGACACAATGTTTAAATATTAGCCTTTAACATTATTTTTCAAATTAAATAATAGTCTGTATAGCCCATTTAATAAATAAGAAGCAAACCAAAATAATCGGGAATGGATTGACGTGTGTAACGTTTCCTTAACACAATTAAACAGAATTGTCAAATACTCAGGCTCATGTTACACGACCAGAACTAAACTTTGTTTTAGATGACCACTTTTACAGTCTATAGGCCTTAAAGAGAGATATGCTATTGTGAATGAGGAGATATGTCATGGTCGATCGCTGTCACGTGACAAATTGAGCCTGTCCACCATTTTAGCTGAGTCATGCACCCATGTTGGAGCCCTGATCTTTATGGTTGATGCCTGTGTCCGGTTGAAGGAAAAGGCCACAGTCACTGATGAACCGGCCTACTGGAGGCTGCCAAGCAGCATCGACGAAGTCTATCCAGAGGTTGGCCACAGCATTGACTTCACATCTGCTGCTGCCACTGTCACGGGAAATAAAGAAGGATGCAAGTGCAAGTCAAAATCTCTCATTTAATTAGCTCACGCTCAGGTCAGAATGACAAACACACAGACAGCAGGAGAGCGGCGACACAGGGACTTTGGTGGGCCGTGGTGAGGATCGTGGTGAAGTCCGTGGGAGTGATGATCAGAAGTGAAGAATCCAACGAAGAACAGTAATCCAGAGAGAAACACGATGACACAACTCCAAGAGGACGCGCACACACGAAGGGAACCGGAACACACACAGGGAACTCCAACAACGATCTGACAAACATGAGACGAAAGACAAGGGAATAAATAGGCAGTCCCTGATTGAACACAGCTGCCGCTGATCAGCGATGAACAATGAACAATTAACATGACAACACAACATAAACACAGACCACAGAACGAGACTGCGGATCTACAACCGTGACAGCCACACGCAGGTCTCTAAACAGACGCATTGATGGTGAGACCTACACCAGTCCTGCGTTGAGAACACGTGTGGCCAAAACAACAAAAAAAAACAACCTCACCAACACCGGAGGAGCTGGAAAAATTCTACAGGGATCTCCATAACACAGGCACAAGATCAGCCATTTTGAGTGTGCTACCAGAATACTGTGAGGAATTCTGAGACCCTGTTCTGCCCATCAGAAGCTTACAGTCTCTGGCAAATGTTCGTGGCACTAGCCTTGATAGGAGTAATCTGTCAGCGCTGCAGAAGCACTGCCAGGCCATAAGAATCATTGCTGATGTGTCAGAGGAATAGGCAGTGCAGATTGAGAGAAGGACAAGGGGACAGCACACCTCGTCACTTTGGTTTGCAGCACGGGCAGGCAGAATCACAGCCTCCTCAATGCATAGTGTGTATGCAACAGATATCAGCTCTCTCCACCATAAAGAGGGTTTGTTACCCTACGCGCGGGCCAGGAACAGCAACCACCATTTGGGGTATCAAACAAGAGGAGACAGCGAGGCAGGCATACATCACCCAAACAAAAGAACAGCACAAAAATCAACAAGTGCAAACTTGTGGGGTTTTTGTCAATCCGGCCTTCCCACAAGTAGGAGCATCACCAGATGCCATTGTGAGTTGCACCTGTTGTGGGAAAGGCTGCATTGAAGTTAAATGCCCTGCAAAGTACAAGGACTGCACAGTCCTTGATGCATGTTCATCAGATGACCACAACTTCTGCCTGCATGTGGTTGATGGTCAGGTGCACCTCAAGAAAAACCACCAGTACTACAGCCTGGTCCAGACTCAACTTTTTGTAACAGACAGTGCGTACCGTGACTTTGTAGTGTGGACACTGAAGGACTGTGATTCTGCGCATAACTCCAGACACTTTTTTTTGGAAGGCACGGCTTCAGAAGGCACAGGAGTTCTTCCAGAAGGTGGCTCTCCCTGAACTCGTGGTGCAATATTTCACAGTACCACCTACCCCCCAAGCATCGTTTAACCCCATTGTACTACGGCAACAACAGCCACTGGAAGTGCGTGTAAAGAAACCAAGAAAGCAGTCTGATAAAAAAGACAAAGCACCCAAGAGAAATAAGTCAGTGTGGTGTCTTTGTGCTGGACCAGAGAAAGGTCAAATGGTGGATGTGACAACCAGAACTGTACAGTACAGTGGTATCACTTCCATTGTGTGGGGCTTGTGGACACCCCTTCTGCTGACACGCCTTGGTTTTGCCCTTCTTGTGCTGATTAGTTGTTTAATGATTGTACACCCACGCACATTACATTCCTCACCCCCATCTCATCCAAGATGTTCATTTCTTTCTTTCTTCAGGCGAAAAAATGTATTAAAGTTTTTTGAGGGAAACATTCCAGAATTTTTCCTCCACATCAGACTTCTATGGCAACCAAAATGTTGAAGGTCCAAATCAATAATTTCAAAGGAAAATATATATATATATATTTTTTTCCCTGAAGAAAGAAAGACATGAACACCTTGGATGAGATGGGGGTGAGTAAAATATGAGGACATTTTCCTTTTGAAATTAACTAATCTTTTAATGAACTTCTATACTGTGATTTCTTTAGGGCATATGTGAAAACATTATATTGATACATTGTGAATTCTCAATAAATACTGTTATGTCATATAAAGGTGTTTCAAGAATTTATTTCAACTATCATTTCACAGTAGATTAGATTAAACTAGTTGAAACAAAAAGTCTACACTCAGACAACACTTTTGCACATATTTGTCAAGGCACAGCAAACGGTCCAACGTTTTCCCCTTTACATTTAAGAAGCATGTTCACAGGTATAGTTGAGTGTAAGAATTTAAATTTGTTCTGCACAACACCAATCACCCTCTCCACGTGAATCCTAAGATGTGCTATGGCCCTAGTCTCCTCCACATCTTTTGCCTCCAGCTGTGCACGACCCCTTGTAAAACTAGGTACCTTTACCTCAGCACACATCATACCCACACTTTCCCTGATATTAAATCCCCTATCTGCCAGCACAATGTCACCTGGCAACAGTTTGTTGAGGAAACCACTTTGCTCTGTGATATATTTGTCACTAGCACGACCACCCCACCCTCCTGATATGAAAGAAATTACACCCTGGGGTGTAATTACAATTAGGTATTTCATGGTGTATGCATGTTTGTACTGAGAAATGGTCTGTGCCCTTGCAAGTACATTTGAGGGTTTTTCAATAAAAACCTCAAAACAGTCCACAATGGCAGCCACATTTTTCCCAAATGATTCCACAAACTGGTGTGGCATACTGGCCATTAAACTTTCTCTGCTTGGCCAGTCCACCAACGGAGACAGCCTTGAGTACATCATACTGAGTGTATGGTGAAAAGCATCACTGACTGTTGTCCTGTGCACCCGAAACAGAAGGCCGAGGTGTTGTGTTGGCAGGTCTAGTCTAAGGCGCATGAGAGTCAACAGGACAAGCTGGAAGGGTGAGAGCTTCTTTAAACTACCTTGAGGCAGATATGGTGTGAGACTGAGTAGAAGCATCTGAAACATTACATAGCTCGGAAGTCCCGTGTAATACTTCACTCTATTATCATCACCACTCAGAAATTTCTCATTCATTCGGTACTGTTCAAGCTCCTCCTTCAGCTTTCAGGTTTTCCTCCAAAAGACCGTTGATAACCTCTCGTCTAGATGTGCAGAGTGCACATTCCTGCTCCCGGTGCTGCGCTGGGGATGGCGGCTGCTCCTGGTGCTGCGCTGGGGATGGCGGCTGCTCCTGGTGCTGCGCCGGGGATGGCGACTGCTCCTGGTGCTGCGCCGGGGATGGCGGCTGCTCCTGGTGCTGCGCCGGGGATGGCGGCTGCTCCTGGTGCTGCGCCGGGGATGGCGGCTGCTCCTGGTGCTGCGCTGGGGATGGCGGCTGCTCCTGGTGCTGCGCTGGGGATGGCGGCTGCTCCTGGTGCTGCGCCGGGGATGGCGGCTGCTCCTGGTGCTGCGCCGGGGATGGCGGCTGCTCCTGGTGCTGCGCCGGGGATGGCGGCTGCTCCTGGTGCTGCGCCGGGATGGAGGCTGCTCCTGGTGCTGCGCCGGGATGGAGGCTGCTCCTGGTGCTGCGCCGGGATGGAGGCTGCTCCTGGTGCTGCGCCGGGATGGAGGCTGCTCCTGGTGCTGCGCCGGGGATGGAGGCTGCTCCTGGTGCTGCGCCGGGGATGGCGGCTGCTCCTGGTGCTGCGCCCGGGGATGGCGGCTGCTCCTGGTGCTGCGCCGGGGTGGCGGCTGCTCCTGGTGCTGCGCCGGGGATGGCGGCTGCTCCTGGTGCTGCGCCTGGGATGGCGGCTGCTCCTGGTGCTGCGCCGGGGATGGAGGCTGCTCCTGGTGCTGCGCCGGGGATGGCGGCTGCTCCTGGTGCTGCGCCGGGGATGGAGGCTGCTCCTGGTGCTGCGCCGGGGATGGAGGCTGCTCCTGGTGCTGCGCCGGGGATGGTGCCTCATCCGTTTCTTTAACATCCCCGTGGCCTAACTGCAAAGATGGTTTTCAGTCAGGGTGGTTCTCTAACATCTCATATGATGGTTTACCTAGAACAGAATAATTTGATTATGAAAACTTATCAATTTAAACATAAAGGGAGCAACACATCTTTTTGGTGTCTTCCAAAGTGGGGAAAGTTAGTGTATAATATACTTTTATTAAAATATTTATTTGTACAAATAGACTTTTCTGCCAGTAAAAGTCAGGTACACTTAAGTGCAACTTTAAGAATATTTTCGAGCAGTACGTAAAAAGTAGGCTGAAAGTGTACTTCCTTATTTGTACCATAATGGCATGAACAGAATTTTAACTTGTTTTGTTAAAAAACAACAACATTAACGTTTGGCCATCAAGTATTTTCGAAGAAGCTACAGTTTGATATATACAGTGCTAAGAATAATTGCAGGGCTACTAACGTTACCCATACTTAAGATTTTTATTCCTCTTTTTAATCAACTTTAACATGGGTGTATTCACTTATGCTTAGCATTGTATTTAGATAACTTAACTCAGTAAGCTAGGCAACAACGTCGGTGCACTTCGTGGCTTTAAGAGCTGACAACATAAACATATGTTAAGACATTTTAGAGAACTTACCCGAATGAAAATGCAGAGAAACACACCCTCATCGAATCTGAGATGCGGTCAAAAGTAATGTCCTTTCGTCTGATAGCAGCCACCCAAGAAATCCGACGTCTCCTGGTCACATCGGAGACATGCTCTCCTTCATGTCTTTTCCACGTAGGGAAAAAAACTGTAACACGCGGTGTATTGACTAAGTCCTAAACAAAGTCTAATACTGGTTGTTGATATAGTGGGTTACGTTCAGACATGTGCCCATGTGGCCTCACACAATAACAGTTCAGTATTGTTGATATTATCTAGAAAGTTTATTCTCCTCCAATGTATCATATAGGGGCAATATCTTTACTCATAATACATAACCAAAACAACAAACCCTATTTTTCACAGCAAAAGAAAGACACAACATGGCACAGTCGAAAACTGTTTGCTTCCCCAATCAACAACACCTGTGTCAGAGTTTCCTCCATGTTAAATGACATACCCAGGCTGATAAGCTGACAGCTGACACACAAAGCACATACAGCCCCCTAGTGCCACAGGACAAAATTACATAAAATAGTACAAAATGAATATGGCTCATACACGGTTCTTACAGTTCCCACGCCAATCGTGTGAGGCACTAGAGCAATCTTTCACACAACAGTGCTTTCCAGGCATTGTAAAATAGCGCGACAACCTCTTCTTCTACAAACACAAACAATGAACGAATGGTTTTGGCGGCCAGCCTCCCAAAATGGCGGAAGGGGGAGGTGCCGTGATTTCTGGGGGCGGGGCTCTGTGTCCTGACGACATCTCCACAGCCCAGCCGCCCTATATAGTAGTGCCTAATGGAGATCCCAAAGCGCTCTTCTTTGGTCAGAACCACGGAGAACGATCGCGGACAGGTCCGTCCTATGCACCAAAACTATTTACAATGCAACAAAATATTTAAAGAGAAATATTTAAAATCTTTATTATGTAAGGGAAGGCAACCGCAGCGAGCGCTGACACAGAGCGGCCAGGGAGGAGAGACTGCTGTAGCCTATGGCGTTTGTGCAGAACTGCGGAAAAAGAGAGGCATTGAACCCGGGAAAAGTGTGGCTGTATCCCCCACGGTTGCGCGCCCTGACTGTTCATTTGTTGTTACTGCTCCAAAGTGACTTTCTTTTTCTTAGAAAAAAACTTTCGACCACTTTTAATCCTGCGGTGATCTACCCTTAATAATATATAATTTCTTAATAAAATTGTGGCTGATTGAACAAATGTTATAAAGACATTTTAAATAACTATACCGTAGCCTATAGAAGAATTACAGAAGGCCTGCAGAATTATGACAAACATCAAATGTAAAATGTAACAAATGTAAATGCATTTATGCCGCTTCAGAGAAGCATTAAACGGTCTGTGTAAATGCACATTTTTGTGATTTATGCTTACTCAGATTTGGTTTCTGTGCCGCGTTTGCTGTGTAAAGATGCCTTTAGTTTAACAGCTCACCGCCGCTCTCTGTGTGTGTGTGTGTGTGTGTGTGTGTGTGTGTGTGTGTGTGTGTAAGAAAATGTTTGGCACAGACCTCAACAAATGTCACATGTTCATAATATTATACTTTCTCAGAGACAGCATGAGGGTTCCTCAAGGTCTTCCACTCATGGATGGAGCTATTTAATTTAAATATGATCAAAACTACAATACTGTCACTATAAAGGAAGCACTGTAAAGCTGCAGAGTCTAAACTTCCAGATCAAATCTTCCAGATGTAAGAACATTTTTGGCACAGACCTCAACAAATGTCACATGAGATATATTTTTTTAAATAAAAACTGCAATGGTGAGGGTGTTGTTACGAATATATTCTGGCATGTGGGGAAAAAAATACTGGATCTCTTTCTGATACTTGTACACTGCAAAAAAATGCTCTTCTTACTTAGTATTTTTAATAAATCTTAATAATTCTTAATAATCTCACCACACTGGCAGATAATTTTGCTTGTTTTAAGCAAAAACTCACTTCATTTTGATTTTATTTTCAAGAAAACAAGAAAAAAAATCGTACGTCATTTTACTTAATTAGTAAATGCATCTTGATGTAAGAATTTTTAGAAATTTGGACTGGAAACAAGAATAAAATACTAAATAAGAAGAGCATTTTTTGCAGTGTATCTGTCTTGGGTGTGCTTGTACATGACCATTATGGGTTGCAACCCATAAAGTACACATTTTCTCCATCAGTGACACCCCAAGAACGACTATTGACCGAAGCCTTAGGCAGGCTCCTGAGAAGTCTATGAGAGCTGAAAGGGATCCCCCAAATGCAGCCAAGGCGATGTCGACGCATGCACACTCAAACAAATTGAGGAAGGAAGACTTCCCGATGTCTGAAAAAAGTAATGTTATTCTCTTTTTTTGTGTGTTGATGAATAATTAGGAGTCTCCCAGTGTCCCTAATTGTCCCCAAAGTTTCAGTAAAATCAGACTCAATAGCAGTTCAATATGACACTGTGATGATTCTTCAGAATAACCTGATTTTTCAGATGGGCACATGGTAACACACGTAAGGTTTTAAAAAATATATATATTATTACCAGCAAAAACAAATAAATTGCTCCACTGGCAGATTTGTATGTTTATTTTAAGTGGAAATTTGCATGAAAAGTGAAAATTGTCTAAATACAAGTTGCTTTTTAGGTGTATTGTGTATGAAAGTGTATGAGATTTATTTTGAATAGAAATTAGACATTTGTCTAGAAATATCACAGTTTTGCAGTGCATTTTTATTGGGCATATGAAAAAACTATGATTATAAAAATAATAATTGGTCACTTCTTTTTTGGCTAGAATTCCAGAAGAGAGTTCTTTAGCTCCTTATCGAAATCAAGGATACAATTCATGTTGCCACCTCATCTGCTGGAACAAGTTATGAAGTAAAGCGGGCAAACACTGAAGAAGAGCTTGAAGCTTTAGAGAATCACCTGGAGGACAAGAATGAGGGAGCGTAACTGGTAAGTTTTAACCCTCATGGTATTGGGGTCTGAGTATCAGGCTAGTGAAACATGGTTTTACAACTCTAATGTGCAGGGCTTAAAGTTCTCAAGCACCATTCCTGATTTCAGGCAAAGAGCACTTTTAAATTAATTCAATACAATTCACATTTTCTCCTGACAACTTTTCAGGCCTCAAATCTTTTCTTGCTTTAAACCTTGAATTTCAATGCTAAAGATTTGTAGAGATATTCTTATGCCTCTCCCTGATTGAGTACAAGACACAAACACTCAAACTGATCTAAGTACAGCTTCATCAGGGTTCCTGGGTGTCTTAAAAAGCCTTAAAAGCATTTAATGTATTAATTTTGAAATAATACCTTAAAAAGACTTTAAAAAGTCTTGAATTTTGATGTCTGGGTCTTAAAAATTGTGCTGTATGTAACTTCTCTGTATTGTATTTTTCCTCAAAAGTTTCATTTGTCAACCACGTTTACTTTGATTAAATAATGTAGTACAAATAAAAGTGGTGGAACCAATAATTGAGAACGCATTGCAGCCCCGGGTCAGAGTACAAAATACTGCGAACACGTGATCTGATGCCTTCAGTAAATGAAGATCACGAGCTACAGCACCACAACAATAGACTGCAACACAACTAGGGGTATGCAATATATATCGTCTGCAATAATATCGTAATTGTTGTTTTAATGATGTGCGATCTGACATTATTAAGTATATCCCTCACACGTTAGCCTGGTGCCAGAGTGTTCGCCTCCTAATTGTGCCTGGTTTCCAGCTTCACACTGGTAGGCTGAGTGATTGGCACGGCATAGTCGGTATTACGTTCCCCTAGTGTCGTCACGATGATGACGCAGTGCGAGTTCTCTCGAAAGGGAACGTCTCGGGTTACGTTTGTAACCCTTGTTCCCTGAGAAGGGAACGAGACACTGCGTCTCGTTGCCAAGCCGATCACTTTAGAGCACGCCGCTTCATCGCAGAAGGCTAATGCTACTATGTTCCGGCGTCCCTTTGTAGCTTCCGGGTATGCCGTCACATACTACGTCATGACGTACACCAATAGGATTGGGCTGATTACATTCACGCTTCAGACGCGCTACGCTGGGTGTTCCCCTTGTGGTAAGCAGAATAATTCATAGGAAAAATCATTTTAGTTGAAGGACTCTACAGAGCATGCTTTAATAGCACTCCATTCTGGGCTCAAGACTAACATCTCTGCCGGCAGGGATGGTCACTACCAATTGCCTTTTGTTGCTCACCCAAGCACATGATTATCAATGACCTTGCATGTTGATAAATACTAATTTATATACTTGGTACATTGGCAATGCCACAAAAGTTGATATTTGCAAAATATTTTAATTTGAGAGGTTAGCATTTGCTAATACTTATCTGTTTTTTTGTTTTTCTCATCGGATGCTGTCCTGAATGCGTTTGACACTACAACAACAAAAATAGATGTATATATAGCAAAACACCTAAAATATGCACCGGAGAGGATGGGTGGCGGTGGTAGAAAGAAGTAGAAGGGAAGATTTAAACAGCCAATATAAAATGTTGCCCAATGTTTGGGCCGTTTTTCTAATGGTTGACACGTAAAATTGTTGTGTGACATGTTGGCACATGCAGCCATGCAATAAAGATATGTTTCTTACGTCAGTGAAATGTCTTTATTAATCTTTCTGGTCTTGCGTTGACTAAATGGCTTCTTCCTAGCTGACTGTGCATGTCCGCAAACTTAGTGTTTATGTATACATTTTAAGGTGTTTGGTGTCCTGTTGAACACATCAATACTTTAGTGAAAACAGTTTAACAAAATAAGCTGTTGAAAAGCAGGACTTTATAGTGACGTTGACATTTCAATGTTGATTGGATTTGCAAAATCTAAACTAAAATCAATATTGATTCAATGTTGGCAAAATCACGTATGTTGAGAAACGTGGCATTGGAATGACGTTGCCATTTCAACGTTGAATAGATTTGCAAAATCTAAACAAAATTCAATGGATATCCAACACTGGCACCTGACGTTGATTCAACAGGGACTCAACGTTAAAATGCCAGCTGGGTTCATTACATTCGCGCTGTTCTGGACTGTTTGAATTAATTCGATTACTGGATCACTGAACACTTTTCCGGAGTTTAATGTCTTGAAATCACAAGCAGAGATGCAGAATCGGGTTAAATAGTTCGAATGGAAATTTCCTCTACAGGGCTCAGTGTGATTGTGATCAACTCCGGACTGATCGACTGCGTGATGCAAATTATGTTAATGTCGCAGCTTCACGTACTTCTGTAATTTATTTGCGTTAAATTATTTTAACATGTTAACCCACATGAAAAAATACTATAGTATATTATTGTATATTATAGTAAAATTACAGTAAATCTACTCTAGTAAATACTATAGTGTTTTTGAACCATACTATAGTAAATATACTACAGTGAATTGTACTATATTGTAGTATATATTATAGTATTTACTACACTTTGTTAATTTACTCTAGTATATTTACTATAGTACGGTTCAAAAACACTATAGTATTTACTAGAGTAATTTTACTATAATATACTATAGTATTTTTTCATGTGGGAACAACTTTAAATTAATCGCATGCGTTAACGTTGACAGCCCTAATGCAAACCCACATTTTCATAATTATGATTGTTAAAGATACAACCATGTAATTATAAAACAATAAAAGAAACAGGTGCACTAACACCTGATTGCATCAGTAACTCGACAACCCTACCGACTGCGCTTTTCATCACTGTTTGCAATGGGTCTGCACAAAGGAGCCGTCGGGCAGCTGCTCGAAGATCTCGCCTTTGGAGAAGACTGTTCATTCTATACTCGAAAAATGTAAGTATCACTACTTAATTTAAATGACCCCAGATTGAATTGCATTGCAAATTAACCAGCCCCAACATTTATAATAATACTGACCAATACTTAATTGTATGACATTTCAGTACAACAAGCAATATGTCATTTGTTTTTTTGTCAAATGATATAGCTATGCATGAATACACAAATGCAGCTGATGTGAATGCATACATTTTTCAGTCAAGCAGAATTTATACATTTATTATATTTTATTTACTGACAAAAATAGGACATGAATAAATTAAATGAATAACAGTAACTATCACAATAAATAAACGCATATAAAGGTCAACAACACATGAAACAAAACTTTATTCAAATGTACTGTTCTAACAAACTCAGACATTTGCAGGCGGTGAACCCCACATCCTGCTGCCATCTCAACCGAGCTGTTTCTGCAGCTTTATTCTGATGAAGCAGCTGACCACCGTGAACACCTTCGCCTGTCTTTGCCATCCATCATGTCCCTCATTGCTGCGGTCAGACTGGAATCTGACCATGGATGGGAACGGGACATCGGGTGCTTGTGTTCCTGTACTGGCTGGCCCATGCAGCATCATACAGACCTTCTCTATCCCCAAGACCTCTGTGCATGGCGTTGTGCTCAGAGTGAGCCATCATGGGAATGTTGAGGAGGGTGATTTGTTTTCCAACCGGAGATGACCTGGAGGCAGTGGGAGCAGGATTTGCACAGCTTGCTGGGTCACCAGCTTTCAGCAGAGCAGTTGGTGCAATAGACGGCTGTCATGTCCGAATTAAAACTCCAGCAATTCCTTGATGACTTTGTGGGATATCCTGGGTCTGTGCATGATGCCAGGGAGCTGAGGAACAGCCCTGTGTATGCTGGCAGGCTTTATCCACCTGTAGGCAAGTGCATTCCCGGGGATGGTGGCTATCCCTGCCTGAGTGCACCCGTCTGCCTCATCACCCCGTACAGAGAGCCTGTGCAGAACCCCGTGCAGGCTCGTTCCTACAGCAAGCACTGCCGTGCACGAAACATAGTAGAGCGAGCCTTTGGCATGATGAAGACACGCTGGTGCGTGGTGAGCCCTGCCTTCGTGCCTGAGGTGGTCGTGTGCTGCTACAAAGTGTTACTACACCCAAACATATACATTCAGTCATTATTTACACAGCTTCATGTTGGTCAATCTTCCTGAAGATAAAAGGTGATTTTGGTCATGTTTGTTGAAAAAACATGAAAGTGAGTAAATAATGTCAAGTCATGGAGGGTCAATGTCCTGCAGAGTTTCCTTCCTAATTCAACACACCTGAACGATCCCATCAAACCAATCAATAACTGATTAGTGAAATTACAGACAGGTGTGCTGGAACTGAACCCTACAGGGCCGTAGCCCTCCATGACCTGTCTGAATATCCCTGTGTGTGCTGTGTGCATTTACAAGCCAGATCATATGCTATACAATGTGTTTTAAAATGTATGCTTTTTTTGTGTACATTGCACCAGTCATTAACATACATATTCATCACTTTGTAAATATTTAAATGAATTTATGAATATTACTATCTAATAAAATTATATATTTATATTTTTAATATAGAAGTAATTTCTAGGCATTCACAGTACATTAGGTGATACTTTCAGATAGTAATATGCATTGACTATATATATATATATATATATATATATATATATATATATATATATATATATATATATATATATATATATATCATATATTTTTAAGTATGTTTTATTTTTTACACAACTCCAAATTTGTAAATTATCAGAAGATTCTTTAGTGTCATAATTTATTATTTTTTTGGGTCATTTATTATTTTTTGGAAATTACTTCCAGAAGACGAAGGAATCTCTCACCTCTTCCTTCGTCTCCCGCTCTCTCCGTTCCTCTCTCTCACTTGCTTCCTGGTGCCACCTGTCTTCTCTCTCTCTTCTTTCACGTTCTTGTCTCTCCTCGCTCTCGTTCTCGCCGTTCTTCCTTCTCCTCCATTTCTCTCCATCGTCTCTCCTCCCTCTCAGTCGCTTCCCGCTCTCTCACCGCTTCCCTCTCCTCCATCTCTAATGAAATCTGCCATCTGTTTTGTCCGTTTTCTTCGTCTCGCTGGCTCAGGCGTTGCTGAGGATGAAGAGGCCACAGCAACATCCGGGCCAGATGAGGCAATAAGGGCAGTTGGAGTGATGGAGGGTCTGCCCCCAATTGCCTCATCCATGTCACTGTCCCACTTCCAGGATCTGCTGGCTCCCCATCCTCAGTGCTGACGCCGCTCTACGGGCATTTCAGATCAAAATGCACAAACTCAATACAAAAGCAGTGATTTAAACAGCACAATGTCATTTGATTTCTAAGAAAATCGTACTTTATATTTTTGTTTTAGGTTTTCCCATATTTATTTTTTTCAACCCGATACTAAAAAACAGACCAGGCCTCTATTTGAGACCAGCCTTTATTTAGCCAAACCTGTCGTCACACCAGGCGTTTAAAAGAGACAGGCGTCTATTTGGGACTCGGCTATTATTTGAAGTTTTACGGTAAACTTATTTATTTACATTATTTACATTTAGCTAATGTAAGTAGTTGACAACATTGAATTCTACAGAACAGCACACATGCATCACTCAGATGTCTATTTCATGTTGTGATGTGCTCATCTGCAATACTTATCGAAGATTTCCCTGTCAGATGTTAAATAGACATTTAGTAAGAGTCTTTAAGATATATATGTATTAGAATGTGTGTAAATCCACTTTGGAGATGTTATGGGGCGTTCACACCTGATGCGAATAATTCACGTGAAGGTGGACGCTTGAACATTTTGAGTTTACTCGCTTCATTCGCGCGTGACATTCACTACACAACAGATGCGAATTCTCGTCATGGGAGGGGCTTCTTCCAGGCGGTTCGTCTCGTTGAGAAATGGCTGACATGGGCTGTCTACACGTCTTTTTTGTTAAAATTCTACTGTTAATGTGTGACAAAACGTAGTTTTAATTCTTTTTCAGGCGATAATAGTTGTTTAAAGCTCAAATCTGTGGTTTATTTATAAAAAGAGGGCCTATTTGAACATTTTATCTGGTGTTTTCAGAGTTGTGAGCTCCAGTGGATCAGCGGCGCTCAGCACTCGTTAACCCCGGCGAGAGCTGCCTTTCCTCGGCCAGTCCTTCCCACATTTGCCGCTGGCTCTGATGTCTCTGTGGTGTCTCGAGCTATAATTCGTCTTGTGTATATGTAACAGGCAATCTTCTCAAGGTCTCAAGGATCTATCATTTGTTCCCTGGCAAAGTGAAGTTTCATTACTTTTTTATTTTTAGGCTATTTAACTTTGTTACCTGTAGCCTACTAGCACTGACTTTGAATGTTTTTGATACTGCTAACCTGCAGTTTGATTTGGGGGACAAAAAGCCTCTCCATTTCCTTAAGACTGCTGATCCTGTTGCTGGAGGCCTGGTACAACCAGAAGATTGTTCCAACAGTCCTGGCATATTTGATGAGGTATAGGTGTCCCCTCTGCCCCTTAATGCAGTCTGACACAGCCAGATTAAGGCGATGTGCCACACAGTGCACAGTTATCAGCCCAGGAAAGAGTCCTTGAGTCTCTTTCCGACTCCAGTCGCTTTGACACTTTCACTTTGACAATCTCATCAAATACCTAAACTAAATGAAAAAGCAAAAGAGACAACCCACCAATTATTACTGTGGCTCCGTCACTGGCGAAGGAGGCCAGCTTGTTGGTTGGCAGCACCTTAGTATGGTGTCATACAAAGCTGCAGCATCCCCAGTAGACACTTCCACCAAATGCAGAACTTTGGTTTTTACAGTGTTTCCCACTTCGTCAGGTCCCAAAAAACTATAAGAATATAATCTATTTTTAGTCTAAGTAATTTTAATATACACATCAGCATTATTTAGTTTTATGAAATATTCACACCTCACAACAAGCCCCAATTGCTTGGTGACAGAGATGTCCGTGGTCTCATCAATCATTAATCCCCACACTGGGGATTTGGACAACTCTGCCACCAGCTGGTCATCCAGAATCTGGCCGATGATTTCCACCATTTCATCAATAATATGGCTGCTTGTATATTTGGTGTTGCCAACCGTTCCGTATAATACGGAATCGTTCCCGTATTTAAGGCATCAATGAAGCGTTCCGTATGAAAGGCATACGGAATGCATTTTGTCCCGTATTTTGAGGCATAAGCTCTAAATTGAAAATGAATCATTTCTTTGAGACAAATCATTGTTTGATTTGCGGACATAGTCGTTCGCGGAAGGCTTTCCGCCCATCAGAGACCCATCAGAATCCTCTGCCGGTGCCGACTGGTCGCTCCCGCTTCACAGCGCATGGATCGCCCGCCAACGGCAAATCCCTGCCACTGTTTTCGGTAAATCAGTTTGAGCGGATGCATTCCAACATTCAGCCATGCAAAAAAGCATGCTTTTCCCCATGTTTGAACAGTCACCATTGGCATATAATTCAGCAAAGATGGCTAATGTCAACCAATTTACCCAATAGATCTGCCAATCTCTGTGTGAAAATAAAATAATGATGCCATCTTTCTAATTTTTACACAACTGTGAAAATTGGCATTCTGACCCCCACTACAAAATATTGAATTACTCAGTAAATATACTTCACTAGTTCACACTTACATATAATTTATAGAGTAAATTTAATTGCGTATGTGGCGTGCTGTCCGGGGGGAGGGCTTCGAGCTCAGACTTTGGCCCGAACCCAGAGTACCCCCCCGTATGTAAGTGGTTTAGAACTTAAAAAGGAAAAAAAGAGCAAAATGTGGAGAAGGGGTGGTGGAGGTAAGACGGCTTCGTATTTATACCTCTTTTGTTGATTGGCTGAGTACTCTCCACCTGTGTCAATTATCTGACATGTTCCTCCTGAACCTCATTTAGTAAAACAGCATATCTGTCACATTCAATAATTTGTCTTTTTTTCTTAATTTATGATTGTCTTTCATAAATTAACAAAATCCAGGAAAGTTTCTGAAATCCGGTCAACATGACAGTATGATTACATGGAAATGCAAAATTTACAATCACTACAATCAAGTTATTTAATTTAATTGCAGTATTTACATTCAAACCATCAAAATAAGCACAGCCCAATCGCTTGCATAAGGAAATAATGGGCTCATAGCTGGTGTGGTGGGGACACTTTTGCTTGAGACATTCATATATTATTTTGAAGCACCCTTCAAGAGCCCTGTGTCCATGTCCACTTGTGCAGCTATGGCACGCTGCAGTGTTCTCCCTAAAGTTTTTAGTAAAATTTAAGGTTTTTTAAGCCCTTAAAGAAATAAACATTAATACTGTAGATTAGGGGTGAGCGATATTGACAAACAAAAAACAAATCTCTACTTTCATTGTTTTTTCCTAACAATAATTAGATGATAATTATTTAGGCCTGTTGTGGACAGTTGACTCTCAAAGATATTCATATTATTCATATTCTATGCGGTGGTCAGTTCACAACAGTGAAACAAATTAACCTTTTTGTTAAGCTGCAATATTTGCCACCTTCTAGGGCCATTTTTTTTTTGCAGATTTCATTTTCCAACAGGACTTGGCACCTGCACACAGTGCCAAAGCAACCAGTACCTGGTTTAAGGACCATGGTATCCCTGTTCTTAACTGGCCAGCAAACTCTCCTGACCTTAACTACATAGAAAATCTATGGGGTATTGTGAAAAGGAAGATGCGATATGCCAGACCCAACAATGCAGAAGAGCTGAAGGCCACTATCTGGGCTCTCGTAACACCTGAGCAGTGCCACAGACTGATCGACTCCATGCCACGCCGCATTGCTGCAGTAATTCAGGCAAAAGGAGCCCCAACTAAGTATTAAGTGCTGTACATGCTCATACTTTTCAGCTGGCCAAGATTTCTAAAAATCCTTTCTTTGTATTTGTCTTAAAGGTAGGGTAGGTAAGAATTGTCTAAAACACTTTTATCCAAATTTGATTAAACTTTCTTTAAATGTCAATACATAATTAAATTGTAAGTAATCTGAAAAAGAGAGTATAAAAATTGAGTGACTTCAGACTTTTTAATCTGCAATAAACACCGCTCATTATTTTCATTCGGGACAAATCAAGTGATTGGCTTGTGCGACTGTCACTCTCTCTCGTTACCATGGCGACCACCCCTTTTGCTACAGGATCTGCCCACATGCGCACCTCTGCTTCCTCTGAACCTGTTGCCCACGCTCCTGCACGACCTCTTCTGCTTCACCCTCGACCTCGTCCTTATCCTCGAGCTGACGATGCGGTTCTTGTCTCCGGAGTGTAGTCCTCATCAGAGTCAGCAATGCTTACATCATGGAAACTCTTATATGCAAAACACCGTATACCTATGTTATGAATCTTACACGAAACTCATCTTTATCACAGTATAACTGATGTTATTGGAAAACATGTATCAATGCGACCCGTTTTTAGCTTTGCCTTATAAATATAACTAGCTCGTTACCGAATCAAACGAAAATATATTTTAAACTTTACCAGTATCGGTATTCTAGCTTGATAGTGAGTACTAAAAGACATCTTATTTGTTTATATTCATACTGATAAAGTTCAATTTTTTATTACATGTGATTCTGACATGATGTCACTGCATGCACTCCGCTCCTTCTTCTCCGCTCTAGTGATGTCCGGTTCGCGAACGAATCGTTCTTTTGAACCAGTTCTTTTTAGTGAACCGGTCGAACCAGTTCACCAAATCGGACTGAATCGTTCGAAACAGTTCGCAGCACTATCTGACCTGTCTGACTGTCCCTCTGACTTGAAATAAACCAACATCCCAGAGTTTATTCAGTTACCCCAACAATACACTGACTTAACCTACTGTAAGAGAGAACTGATGATGAGCACGTCAGCGAGCAGAAGCTGATGATACTGAACTAACGCACACGGCCTGTCACAGTTCTCCTTCTCGAGTCAAGAATCGGTTGCAGCGGATTTCGGATCACCAGTACACTGAACCGAGAACTGTTTATTTCGGACATGTCCGATTGGAGAACCGATGAGCTGATACTGACTGCACATTCTCTCTGAACCGAACGAACATCAACTGATATGAGCGCGCGTCTGTGAAACGACTCTGAGGACGTGAATGTGGGGAAAATCAGGCGAACCGTATTTATTTAATTACAAAACATAATAAGTGGATCATGGTTTCTGCACTGATGAAGACTAATTTATTGATTTTATAACTGTAAAACATCCTCGTTTGCACATCGCTGCCTGTAAGTGTTTTGGATGCTTTAGATGTAAAACTTGATTGTAATAAACTTAACAGATTATGATGATATTTTATCTGATTGATATTATGATTACTGACTTTATATATTTTAATGTGTAAAGTGTTTGTTTATCCAGCCCGCGATAGACTTGACGTCGTCATAGCGAAATGACGTTATTACGTTTGAGCGTAAAAGAACCGGTGAACCAGTTTTTTGATCCGGTTCTTTGAAACGAACTGTCTGAAAGAACCGGTTCGCGGAAAAGAACCGAACTTCCCATCACTACTCCGCTCGTCTCCGGTGAATAATGCTCTTCCAGCTGATTGGTCGGCGGAGTGCGTTCATGAGTTTTGGGGGTGTGGCTTTGGAAAGAGCCCAGAAGGGAGAAGGTGGAGTGAATGGAAATAATGAGCTGTCTTTAAAACAGTTGTGAGAGGTCTACAAACACTCAATTTGTATACTTTCTTTTTCAGAGTACGTACATTTTAATTATGTATTGATATATAAAGAAAGTTTAAACAAATTTGGAAAAAAAGTTTTTTAACCAATTCTTACCTACCCTACCTTTAAGTAATATTCTAATTTTCTGAGATACTGAATTTGGGATTTTCCTTAGTTGTCAGTTATAATCATCAAAATTTAAAAGAAATAAACGTTTGAAATATATCAGTCTGTGTGTAATGAATGAATATAATATACAAGTTTCACTTTTTGAATGGAATTAGTGAAATAAATCAACTTTTTGATATTTTAATTATATGACCAGCATATAATTACTTCTTTAAAAAAAAAAAAACCTTTTATGTCAAATTCCAACAATTCAATTAGAATAACACAGTTGGGCTGTTACCAATCAAATGAAATCGTTATCATCAAAAATCCAATTTTGCAGTGGTGATGAAGCAGAAGTAGGGGTGTGAACCTACACTGGTCTCACAGTTCGGTTCGATTACGATTATCATGTCATCGATTCGGTTCAATTCGATATCACGATGCATCGCATCCTCATGTATACAATTTTGTCAATAAATACAAGGAGTCAGATATATGACCTGAACCTTTAGTTTTACCTCCTCAAAGAAAACAAGCTTCTTAAATGTATTAAACATCAAACGAAACTCAAGTCTGGGCACAGAAGACACAGCAGCATTTAGAACAAATACACAAATGGAAATACTAAAAGCCACTTTAAGAGGTCGCATTACAGTCAAAACTAAAGTCTAAATGCATCTGGTTGTTGAAACCAGATATGTAAAAAAAAAATAAACGTGTGAGAGCGTGTTATAGGCTATATGACGTTATAGCCAGATATGGCAGCGCTATCGTGGTAAGTAAAGAAACTGAATGATCTTGAGTCATTCTACGAAATGGGTGCCATTTCCACGTTGCAATTTTCAAACTTTTCATTAAGAACAAACTTATAAGAAGATATCTTAATCTTCCCAAATAACATATTTTCCCACCTCAGGAACAAAATTCTTATTAATATTATGCAAGGAGCCTTTCTTGTACCACCCCGTCACGGACAATATGTACACCATTAGAGTAGTAAGACAAGATATAGTTTGTTTAATTCTAATGTTTTCCTAATAGTAAAATGCCCCTTTTTGGAAACTACAAATAGAAACTCTGTAATTTAATCCATTTTTAGGTTTTTAGGTTTTTAATCTTAAAATATGAATTTGACTTTTCGGTGACCTCATTGTTTTTACTGAAAAAAAAAAAAAAAAACGAATTAACTTAAGAAAATACACATTTTCACATTTATTTGATTAGTCCACACAACAAGAACATCATTCAACATAAAAGTTCTGGATTTCCATTTGCCGGGATGTCACAGGCTGTGGTGCCTGAATGATTTCGAGCACATCATCAAAGAGATACCACAGGAAGTCATCTCTTGGAGGCCAGAAGAACCTGTTGGCACCAACACGATGCATACATTTTACAAGTGGATGCATCTCATCTGTATCCATGATGATCCCAGGATATAGGTCATTGTGATGTTTTATTAACAAATTTCGGGAGAAGCCCATTCAGATAATTAAACACCTGTGGAGCACATCAATCCAATCGATTTAATCAACGATAAGAGGTGTATATATATACAGCATATTTACCTTCTTTCGTTGACTGTTTTTATTTTAGCATGGACAGCTCTTCCAGCAGCTCGCCCCCACCCGACCATGTTGTATAGCCTACATAGCCCAAACAGCTCGAAGCAATTCTAAAATGCTAAAATCATTTTTCTTACAGATTTCTAAACCATTTTGGCCGCTTCCATCAGCATTCACTGTAAAATACATTCTGCTTTTCCCGGACTTATTCTACATTCATAAGTCCACATCTGTTACATCTGTCCATTTATTTAATACTAACTGCATACTATCCTGACCTTGAAGATCCTAACTGCTGTTTTGACTGTTGGACAGGATCTGGATTTAGGGGCATTTATACATAATTTGAAAGCTAAATAAAAAAGCTTTTCGTTGATATAACTATTTGAAAATCTGGAATCTGAGGGTGCAAACAAATCTAAATATTGCGAAAATCTCCTTTAAATTTGTCTAAATTAAGTCCTTAACATTGCATTTTACTACTAATAATACATTTATGCTATATTAACGATAGAACATTTACAAAATATCTTCACAGAACATGATCTTTACTTAATATCCTAATGACTTTTGGCTTAAAAGAAAAATAATTTTGACAATTCATACAATGTATTGTTGACTATTGTCACAGATATACCTGTGCAACTTATGACTGGTTTTGTGGTCAAGGGTCACACATTCTTGATTTCACACTCTCACATTCAAACTGGGAGCAGAACAACCCCATCATATCCCTTACCACCACGTCACAATAAAACGTGACGAGGTGGTAAATTTCATCCCAAAATGGCCGCTTATCTCCCATGTGGTCAAATGCCTCAGCTTGCATACATGCATTCAATCTAAATTATAATTTTCTTTGCATTAATAATGTAAAAAACTGTCTCTGTTTTGCACAACGGGGTGGTTGATTTGAGCTTGACGGACCCTTCCTAACATGAAAAAGCAAGAAATAAACAAGGTAAAAGAATGTCAGTACTTGCCTGCTTTTGTTTTTTTTTTTTTTTTTTTATTCAAAAAATTGCACAGTTAACATTAGCATACACACATAAAAATAACATATTGCGCATTTTCCAACATTGCAAGTTTTTTAACATACACAAAAAAAATAAATAAAATAAAAATAAGTAAATAAAAGACTCACAGCATATACAACCAGGGGAAGTACAGACTTACAAAAATATATTAAATTGCTTACACACCTTCACAGTTTTGTTGCCTTTTGATTAAGAGAATACTTTATCGTGTTGATATATTGCTTGACCTCAATGTTAAAAGCAATAAAAGATGTTTTGGAATGCGCAAACTTACATTTATGAATGTAAAATTTTGCCAAGAGAATAATGAGATTAATAATGAAAGTTTCATTAGGCCTAGACTTAGTTCTGTTGAGGTCATACAGGCCAAAAGAACATCCTTCCAATACAACTTGAAATCTTTCTCAATTTTTCTGCAATAAAATTACAAATGTCAGACCAGAAACTCTGGACAAAAGGGCAGTGCCAAAACAAGTGGGTAACTGTTTCAATACTCATAGAGCAGAAAGTGCACCTTACAATGTCTTTTTTAAAAATTTTTAACAATATGATCATTAGATGGGTAGAACTTATGTATTATTTTAAACGATATTTCTCTAATTTTGTTGGTCAGTAAATATCGGTTGGGTAAGAGCCAGACATTCTTCCAGTCAATGTTTTGCACAAATTTATTCCAATATGGAACCACATATGGGACTGTGATAATATTTTTTTTAAACAGGGATCTAATTAGCTTATTGTTCTTACCATTGTTACAAGAAAAACAAATCTTACCAACTGAAGTTTCAGTCAGCGATAACAAAGTTAGTTGTTGTGTGTCCAATCTTGGAAGCGCTCTATATAACATGCAGATACCAGAGGAAATTGCTCCAAAAACTTTAGCGTAATCTCCAGGAGACACAGGAATTTTGTATTCCTCTAGAAACTCATTATAAGAGTAAAGACAACCAACCCTGTTAAATAATTGATCAACAAAAATAATGTTATTATTATACCAGTAATCAATAAATAAAGATTTGTGTTTAAACAGTATGTCTTTGTTGTTCCATATGTAATATTTGTTGGGTGAAAAGTTGTGTTTGAAAATAAGAGACCATGAAAGGAAGGCCTGGCGGTGAAAGGATGCCATTTTTATCGGGACTTTCTCAATATTATAATTACAAGTTAAGAAATAGCTCAACCCACCTAGTTTTGACAGAATATAACACGGTATGACATTCCAAATAGAATTGGGATTTTTAAAGAAATGTTTCAACCAATTTACTTTAAAGGTATTATTAAGAGTACAGAAATCTATAAAGTTTAATCCACCCTTCTCATAGTCATTTGTTAGAACAGATTTCTTAACATGATGAGTTCTATTTTTCCATAAGAAATTAAAAAGTAGTTTGTCAATCTCAGCAATATGTTTTTTGTCCACATACAGAGATAGAGCTGGATATGTTAACCGTGATAAACCTTCTGTCTTAGACAGTAGGGTTCTACCTCTGAGGGAGAGATCTCTCAACAGCCACTGGTTCAGCTTTTTCCTGGTTCTTTGAATAATAGGGTTGAAGTTCAATAAGGTCCTTTTTTTGTTGGTCCTTGGTAATTGTGATACCTAAGTGAACAAGTTCACTCTTGACTGGAATATTACAAATGGAAGATTTCAAGCAGTCCTTAATAGACATGATTTCACACTTATTGATATTCAGCCTTAAGCCAGAGGCCATAGAAAATTTTCCTATAGTATTTATTGCCACAGAGACTTGATTTTCATCCCTAAGAAAGAGAGTGGTATCGTCTGCCAGTTGAGATATAATAAGCTCTCTACCACAAATATTGATGCCGTTTATCTCACTTGATTTAATATGATCAGACAAAAGCTGGGCTACCAGTAGGAAAAGGTAAGGCGAAGCCGGGCATCCTTGTCGGATGCCTCTGGAGACATTGAACCTGGGAGACATACCACCTGGTAATCTAATTGAGCTATTACTATTGTTATAAAGACTTTTAATAGCTGAGGAAAAAAAGTCACCAAACCGAATTTTTAAGGGACTGTAAAATGAACGGATGCTCAACGGTGTCAAATGCTTTGTAGAAATCTACAAACAGCATGAGCCCACCTTCCTCAACCATCTCTGGGTAATCTAAAATATCTAAGATGAGCCTAATGTTATTTCCTATATGCCTTTTGTTCATGAAGCCTGACTGTGTTTCGTCTATGATGGAGTCCAGAACAGACCTTAATCTTCTAGCCAATAAGAGAGCTAAAATTTTATAATCATTGTTAAGTAAACTAATTGGCGCCAATTATCTAAAACTAATTTGTCCTTATTTGGTTTAGGAATTAGGACTGTTATTCCTTGGGTCAGAGAGGTGGGGAGGCATTCATTTTCAATGGATTCCAGGAAGACTTTCAATAAAAAAGGGGACAGTTCAGCGATAAATAATTTATAAAATTCGGAGGGTAGCCCGTCACACCCAGGCGATTTGTTATTTTTTAGTTGGTTTACAGCTTGCTGAACTTCTTCAAGTGATATAGGCATGTCACAGTGCTCTCTATCCACTTCGCTATTATCTTCACTGAAAGGGCGTTTAAAAATTATCAGAGGCAGTTGGGCTATAATGAGAGCTATACAAGTCTTTATAGAATTTTGAGCAAAACTCAGATACTTTACGATGATCTTCAGTGATAGCTCCATTAACATTTAATTTACTAATACTGTTGTTGGTGGAACGATATTTCTCTAGACTAAAGAAATAACGAGAGTTTTGTTCACCTTCTTCTAACCACTTAGAGCGAGACCTGATAAAGGCACCCTTTGCTTTTTGCCGATACATTTCATCAAGTTTGATTTGTGAGTAAGATAACCCTTCTTTTTCCTCCTTTGTTAGGGAGTCAAAGTCTCTGCAGGATAAATTTGCAATATTAGAGACAATCTTTAACTCCTCCGCTTTCCTGGCTTTAACTGTTTCAGCACCAAACTTTCTTAAATATTTTCCTATCTCATATTTGAGCAGGTCCCAGTTGAGCCCGAAACAGTTTTCTTTGTTTGCTTTAGACCAATAAAGTGAAATCATGTCCTTAATCTTAAATTGGACTATCTCATTTTGCAGTGCAGAACAGTTAAGCTTCCAATAGCTTGAGTGTGTGGTAAGTGTAGAACCAGCTGAGATATTAAGAGATATGCAAATAGCTTTATGATCAGTTAAGGGAGTAGGGCAGATGCTAACATCAACATAATCCTTGTTTAAACTGTCAGATATAAGCCAATAGTCCAGTCGAGATTGCCTAGAGCCTGATTTATTACTCCAGGTATACAATCTGCTATTAGGATTCTTCTCTCTCCATATATCTATCAATTTAAATCTTCTTATAAAGTCAGTCAAGAATGAGTCTGAATTGTTCCGCTGAGAGGGTGGACTTTTATCTATAGAGCCGTCTAGAATAATATTAAAATCACCACCTAACAATATAAGCGCATTTGGGAATCTAACCAACCAATCTGTAAAAATATTTTCAATTGACAACAAAAGGTTCACATTTTCTTTCTTGGTATTGTACCCATAGACATTAGAAACTAAGTAGGTTGAGTCATTGTGTTCAATAATTTGACAAATAAAGTGACCGTCTGGATCACATTGTGTGGTCAAGACATTTCCATTAAACCTGTTATTTAAAGAGGCTACCCCAGCTGACCGCTCTGTTCCGTGGGAGAGCCATATAGTATTTCCCCATTGAGACCTCCAAAAGTTAGAATCGTTCTCATTAGAGTGAGATTCTTGAAAATAAACAAAGTCTGACTTGAATTGTTTTGCGAACAAAAATAATGCTTTTCTCTTAACACTATTACGAAGACCCCTGGCATTTAGTGAGATAAATGACAACATTAATAAAGACAAAAAATAAAATCTATAAAAAATAAAGAACTTAACCTTCGAAAGGCCTTGGTTAGATAGCCCACAACTAGTGTAGATAAGTAACAGTGGGCTGTCGAGATCGGCATATTTAGAATTATAACTCAGCACCATAACAAAACCTTAACATCACTCACGTAAAAAATGTTCAGTATCATATAACCGTATAAGTAAGAGATGTATCAAAATTATAACAATACCCCCTTTTTTTAAACCAGCAGGAACTTCACTGCTATCTTAGTAACACAACATTTTTTCCTGAAATAAAACTATTCAGAGTAATTTTCCTAAAATGACCTGAACACGAGGCACTTCTTAGACAAACCTTCTGAACTAAGCTTGACAAATTACAGATGAATTTCCGAACCGTTCCACGAATCCTTTTCCTCCCACGAAGTAGGCAGTTTTCCTTCATCCCGAGCTTTCTTTATGTGCGGCCACAGTTTTTGTCTGTTCTCTCGGTCCTCTTGGGTTAAGTCCTCTGAGAAACGAAGGCCGTTGTTTTGGAGATAAGAGTTGTTTTTAGCTGCTTTCCAAATTGCATCCCTGTACCTTCGAGAGATAAATCTCATGACAACGCCTCTAGGTTTCGTCTGATCTAGCCGAAGTTTTCCCGACCGATCGCGACATCTATAGCAGCAGGGAGGCTTTCCTTTTCCTCCGGTAGAATCGCCTGACAGACACTGGTTACTCTATCACACACATCCTCGTCCTTGTCCTCTGTCAGCCCTTGGAGCCGCAGGTTCCACCGGCGGCTGTATCGCTCCAGCTCACTAACCCGGTTCATGGTTTTCAAAGCAGAATCCTCGTTCCTTTGCACCCTCTTCTCGATGTAAACCACCTTTGCATTTAAGACTTTAATATCGCCGCGTACAGATTCCACCATTTTTTCTAGGGTGTCGCTCCTGTTGTTAATAAGATCAGCCAAGGAGCGCACTGCATCGTCTGAGCCGAACCCGGCTTCTTTAGTAAACGTTGGTTTCTTATGAAGCGGAGGCTTACTTGGCGTTATGGGCAAGGGGCGGAATTCTTCTTGAAGCTTGTTTGCTGGTTGCAATCCATTCCGTCGTTGGCATACTCGTGGTCGCTAGCTAAGTAGCTAGCCCCCTCCTCGTTGGACATGGAGTCATTAGGACGCTTTTGTCCGGACTTTCTAGGCATTTTAGTTGTGTTCGTTTGGTCTTTCACTGAGAGTTTGTGTTAATCTTTTCTTGTAATTTATTTCAGCTGCATTTGCAGAGGCTGGAGGTCAATAAGTGCTTTAAAACCGGTTTGATGCCGAGAGCTCGTTACATTGCGACTATTCACTCCGCCATCTTGCCGCCGAACCCTGCCTGCTTTTGTTCTTGGTGGTTATGAGGCTCAAATGATGTCACTTCAGCTTTGTGATGTCATTTAAAGCAACAGTACATTATTTATAGACAAAACGAGTTAGTGTGACGGGGTGGTAAGTCAAACTGAAGGACACACACAAATCATAACATTTTTACAAAAAAAATAAGGTTTATTTTAATAAATATAACTTATGTAAGCAGGAACACACATATCCTGAAAATAATATTAAAAATAAATAAATAAATAAATAGTCACAACCTCCCCTGTCTAGGGTTGGGAATGTCAATGACAAAACATGTCGCTAATGATGATGAAATGGATGATGAAACATTGATTTAAAATTAAGATACAATTTATACAAACGAAATTCACTTAAAAGAAAGGCTTTCTACAAAACAACTTAATGAAGTGGTCATAATTAAGACGATAAACCAGGGGTCTCAAACTCAATTTACCTGGGGGCCGGTGGAGGTAGACTCTGGGTCAGGCTGGGCCGCATCAAGTATTCCACAAGAAAAGGAGCACAACTGATCCAATCTTCTCAATCTTTATTATTAACAGTTCTTCAACATGAATGTTTCCTCTGAACATGAATGGTTCTTCATGAACATAGGCTTCTCTTGCCTACTTTATTTATTTTTTTAAATCTAGCCTATAGAAATTAAATTATTATGTAATAACGAAATAATGATTTTAATTTTATTTAAAATAATAGACTAAGCAAGCAAGGCCATAACCAAATCAAACAGAACAGTGAATGAAATTCTAGGTCTAATTCTAGTTGGAAAATAATCTATTTGGGACTATTTGCAGACAATATTTGCATTAATTTGCGTCAAATATATTATTAGTCCCCAATATTCTCCAGTGAGTGATTAAATACGTAGATCCGATGATAACGTATGAATTCCCTAGTGGTCTGGTGCTAGAATTTAAGTAAACCATCTGAAAGGTTGTTCATCAATGATTGTATATTAAGAGCATGGACACGTTGCATTTTGTGTGGGCAATTTTTTATTTTATTTTTTCACCGGAAAGAATATAGTCTCTCTCCGCAACGGCATTAAGCGATTGATTGACGTGCTCGTCTGTGTGTGTGTGTGTGTGTGTGTGTGTGAAGACACTGAGTGCTGTTAGTCCATATTAGTTTCGACTGTCTGATCAGCCCGGATCAGCCTCAAATTTTGTTCCTGTCAATCACGCGGTGTCAACCAATTACACTGCATGAGGGAGGGCCAAGCTAACTCTCTCACACACATACACACGAAGTGAGGCAGCAAGTATGACAAGCACGGCACAAGCAGCGACTCAGCAAAAAGGTGCTTTTCAGAACAATGCAAGTAGGGGGCCACAAAATATTGCGGCCCGCAGACCCCTGCGACAAACCAGAAAAAAGTGGTCAAAATTAAGACTATAGGAGCCCTGACTTTCCACCCATCCACAGACTGTGGAAAAGGTCTTAATGCAAGTCAAACCCCAAAAGACACCAGGGCCAGATGGAATAAAGGGAAAGGTAGTGAGGAGCTGAGGAGTGGGTTGGTACAACTTTTTCAGCTGTCTCTTGATTTTAATGTTGTACCACAGGCATGGAAGGAAAGTACAATCATCCCATTATACCAAAAATGGAACACGCTAAGCAGGTTGTCGATTATAGACCACATAGACTATTATAGAGTGCTCTGCAAGTGTATGGAGAGAGTGGTTTGTCAGCAACTCTCCCAGGCAATGACTGGCAAACTTAACCCTTTGCAATTTGCAATTGAACTGGATATAGAACTGGAGTTGAAGATGCCACCCTCATCCTACTGGACAGGGCTGCCAAGCATTTGGACTTGGCAAATTCATGTGTTAGGATTTTATTTATGGACTTTTACTCTGCTTTTAATACTATGAATATAAACACATTTCTGAGGCGTCTGCAGGAGCTACAGGTGCACCAAACCCTGATTTTATGGATTAATGGTCTTTAATGGGACCGGCCACAACATGTGCTGGTGAAGGGCAAAAAGTCAGATAGGGTTGTGTTTTATCCCCGATTCTTTTCTCCATTTACACAAACGAGATAACTTGTAATAATGAGGAGCCTGTTGTTCAAAAAATATAATATGGATCAGAATGATCTGGATTCAGAAATCCCATGTTTTGCGATCCAGGATCAGGTAATCCATTTTACTTTTGTGACAGTTTTTCACAGCAAAATTGGATTGGATACACATTTTTAGATTACCAAATCTGGATTACTAGTGCTCTACGGAGCCCCTGAAGGGACATGGTGATTGAAATAAAATAAGAGATAAATATTTCAATGCTTTTGCATTGTCTGTCACCCATGAAAATGTGTTCGATCACAGACTGAATGATTAAGACAATGTAGTTTACAAACAGTGATTAAAAAAACTCTTTAAATGAAATAAATATTTTCTGTTTGATATTTGCAGCTGTTTGGGAATTATTTTATGGCGCCACCGAAAGGCTTAATATGAAGCCTAATGTCTACTTCTAATGTATTACTTTAACAGTTAAACTAAGAGCAAAATAAAAAAGTGTGTGTGTATATTACATGATACAAATGTGTTTTTGAACAGTTTTATTCAGTTTTGTTCTTGAAATCCACCCTTCTTTTGGAATCAGAATAATCCTGTTTTGTTTTTGTTTTTTGGATCAAAGTTATCCAAATCCTACTGACAAGTTTTGAACAACACAAACTGAAGGTTTGATCCAGATTAAAAATAGGACTGGATTCTGTGACCTTATCTGATTTCAGATTCCTTCTTTCCCTTTTGAACAACCCATTTTTTAAGATTTGATCCAATCGGATAACCAAAGTCTGATCTGTTTACCTTTGAACAACTGGCCCCCTTAATTTGATGCTTGTAAAATATGGCACTGGTGGGATGTGTGAAGGATATCCAATCACTGGACATTTATTTTAATTTTGTTACATTTCTCACAGCCTGGACAGAGGAGAGCACTTTACAGCTTAGTATTCACAAAACCAAAGAAATGTGTTGTGAGGCTAATAATGCACGCACACGTTTTAAGCCCTTGTTACTTAATGGAGAGAAAGATGAGCAGGTGGGGTCTTTTAAATACATGGATACAGAGATTGACTCCCAGTTTTCATTTGATAAGCATTCGGACAGTGTTTTTAAAAATGCTTCCCAATGTCTAGGCTTATTAAGGAAACTGTGGAGGTTTAATATTGAGGAGGACATTCTGATAGTTGTGTATAAATCACTCATTGAATGGTTACTTTTAACATTGTATCCTGGTTCAACTCTTTATCTGTTAAACACAAAAACAGACTCTTAAGGATTATAAACATGGCTGGTAAAATTATCTGTGAAAAACAAGTAACTCTGTCTGATCTTTATACTGCGGCTGTAAAAGGGATAGCCTCTGTTATTGTGGCAGATTCTTCCCATCCCTTATATAGTTCATTTCAGGTACTTCCATCTGGTAGACGGTACAAAGTACCTTTGGTGAGAGTATGGCCAAGTATAAAAAGACTATTATTCCAACTGCCATGGATATTTTAAAGGTGCCCTAGAATGATTTGAAACAATATTTTAAATTGTTCTCTGATATCTACATAGAGTGTGTGTGGCTTATTTAAGGGCAAAAATTGTCCAGATACAGTTTTACAGGTCCATTTACAACCCTAGAAATTGTGCCCAGGATGTAATGCTCTGTTTTTGCCTTATTTGGAAGGGTCATGAATATTAATGATGAACTCTCCTCTGATTGGCTTATTTCAGCAGCTCACACAAGTGCAGTTATTCAGCTAGCTAACACAATCACAAACAGCTCAACCAGCTCATGACTCCTGACAGAACACAGATCGACTGAATGACACTTTAAGCAGAACATCTCAAATGGAGATCGCTCAAATGCAGCGTATACTTGTTAATTGATGTTTTCAGATCACCGCGCGCGCGAGAGAGAGAGCTTGCGTGCATATGGTTGCCAGATTGCACATGTTTAGGTAAAACACCGGATAGAATATGTGTTATTTTCACAGAAAAGCTCTGATTGTGGGATTAAAATGACTGAACTCTGGCAACCACAAGTACTAAGACTCGAAAGCTCCTCTTTTCCCCCGACAAAATCAAAACCAGTGCTTAAAGCTGGGCATACACTGTGCGATTTTCGTACGATTTTAAGCAGAATTCTGACTCGTGCGACTCTGTTTTGGGTCGCGCTGATTTTCAGCTTTATCGTGCGTTGTTTGTCGTGAGGTGTTCGTGCAGTGTACAGGGGGAAACGAGAGGCGACAAACCTCTCCCGATCTGCAATCGGATGGTCGGATGAATTTCTGGCGTGTCAGTAATTCTGATCGCCCCTCGTGAGGATATCGCACAGCTGAAGCAGAGCTACGAACTGACTGCCCTATTTCCCCCTCACTGCGACCTGTGCGAAAGCAGAAGTTGAACCATTTCATATGTAATGCAGCAAGAATGAAAACGAAAAGAGGGGGAGATCTTTAAGTTCTGTAGGAAGCTCTTAAACATCAGAAATTTAACAAACTGTTGCTTCACCAGTTCGTGTTGTAAAATGGTTAATCCAAGTCTTCCAAACCACCGTATAGCCGTCTCTTTTAATCATTCAGCAACTTGATCATTAATTGACTTGTTTTACTTTCACACTTTATTTATTAACTACCATTAATTCATATTTACCTAATTATGATCGCGGGAAATGTGAATCGTTTCCATCATTTGACACAAAATGTCATCATGTCACATTATTGTTTTTTTTTCTTCCCCTTTTAAATCATGAAGTAGTCAGTGGAGATCACGCAATGTGAAAACTTAAATGTGCAAACGCAATGTGCGCGAAAGTCGGTGAAGTCTCAAACCCAAATATTCACTACAGAAAGTGAAAGTAAAATCTGACGAGCTTTCCGTGCATATTATCACAGAGACAATGAGAGATAATGTCTACTTTAACATATGCTGATAACGTCGTAGCCTGTCTTAATTAATTTTCTTAATATTTATCTTGTGGTAGCCTAGTTGTTTTTGAAATTGCTCTTACTTTTCATTGAGACTGATATTATCTATAAATAACCCATAATTCCATGTTTAATTGGACTAAATGTTTTTAAATAATGACGAGTAGGCCTAAAATTATCTATTTTTTTATTATGCAGCGTGTCGGCTATGCATCTATGCGTTATGAAATTGTTGTGGGAGCAAATTAAATGTAATATCAATTTAATAATAATAAAAGTAGGCCTACTGTTATTATTAAATAGATATTGCATTTAATTCATATTTTTATACAAACATTGGAAACTAAATCCTCTTGATGCATTTGATAGGGTGTCTATAATAGCCCATGGTCTATCGTTGGAACACGGGGTTTATCGCGCATATTTCACTCGTACAGTGTGAGCAGTAAAGTCGCGCTCGACGATCGGACCGTACAGTGTGAGCACATAAACCGTGAGCTTTGGCTTTACATCGCATGCGATCTACTCGTACAGTGTGAGTAGGTAACCTATCTGAAATCTCACAGTGTATGCCCGCCTTTAATGCAAAACCAACTACATTTTAGACTCGTCTTTTTTCGTAAAAACGATATTGCATGTTTATATAGTCACAATGTACGCAGTGACTAGTTATGTATGGTACTTGGAGTTTCCTATTGTTACTGTACGAGCATCTTGCGTTATCTAGACAATTCTGTCTCTCTAAGAAACTTTCAATTTAATCAGAAATTGTTTAGATAGTCATTAAGTGGATAAAAACACTACTCACTGCCTGCAGCAATATAGTTGGAATTGCCTCTTTCTTCAGTTTTAGATGCTGAGCGTCACTGCTTGATATTGTCCCAGGTTAGAAAAACTGTCCGTGGTGAAATGGGCCGAGCAAACAAACAATTTTGAATTTGATTGTTGCAGTATCCGATTATAACAACCATGCCTGTTGACATTTTTTATCTGTGGGAAGGGTATGAAAAGTCCTCACATCCCCTGCACAGCCTGGAACATCACATTTGTGTCCATGATCTGCCATTTTCGCTGCAGAACTCCCGATGACATTGAACATGGGCTGGCATATGCAAATGTTGGGGGCGTACATATTAATGACCCCATCGATTGCGTCATCGATGGCTATATGTTGAGATTCGCCTATTTTTCTGTGGTGTTTTTCACAAACAAGATTTGCATATGAAGGAGGAGGCAATGGTGTTTGAAACTCACTGTATGTGATTTACATGTGCTGAACTCTTGCTATTTCACTATGGCAAGGTTAATTACATTTTTCATTCTAGGGCACCTTTCAGGTGAATTGTATTTTTATTGTTGTTGTGTGGATATTTCTTGTATTGTTTGTCGAGCCTTTGTCTAAAGGTGTATTCACACTAGGCACGATTGCTAAAGCGCGATTGTCCTAGTGTGAGTACACCCTAAACGGGATAGACAATAAAGCTTTTTAATTGAATTGAAATCATGTCTGACCCATTCCATTTCTACTGACATGCGGCTGCAATGTCTGCCCCGTCTGTGGTTATACCCCTGCTACTCATCTCAGTGTACTTGTATACAGTTGTATTTCAGATTCTGGCAAAAGTAGTAGGTCAATGTGCATACTATGTACAGTATTCATATAGAATAGAATGAGTAATATGATAACATGCCATTTCGAACACAGCTATGATCTTATTAGGAATACTAGAAACGTGGAAACAATAGAATATGATTCATATTACTCTTTATTTATGTTATTTATGCTAGACCAGGGTTGAAACCAATCAACACGTCCGTATCCAATCAATGAATTCTAACAAAAACATTCAAATTCAAATATTTTCCTTAATAGTACATTAACATTTCCAAGCATCCGCTTTAAAAAACAATAGATTATATGTAATCATTTAGCAGACACTTTCATCCTAAGCGACTTACAAATGAGGAGAGTATGCAAGTGCTGTGACTACCAGTTATTCTAGCACAATACACGTTGCAAGTTTTGCTTAAAAAAAAAAAAATACAGAATAGTAAGTGTTAGTATTAATAGGTCAAGTGTTGACAAAAAATGAACCTCATCTTTATTGTGTGAAACTAAGAATAAGAAACTATAACATTTCAGCAATACAATTCAACAATACAGCTCAAAGTATTATTGATACATCAACACAGTTTCACTGATGATCCAATAAAAGCATAAAACCCAGGATAGAGCGGCTGAGTGAATGTGGTCTGGACTGTGTGGATGAGGCTCATTGTGTCTCCAGAGACGCTGTAGAAGGACAGAGTTCCTGCACTGTGATCCACAAACACTCCTATTCTACGACTGATGGACTCTACAGGAAGTTCAGTCCGTATGTAATTGTGAATAAATAAATATCTGGAAGGAGAGCAGAACAAACTCCAGGACTGATCATTACATCCAAACAAACACTCGTTAGCCCTTTCCTTCCGCCTAATGCTCTTATACGACACTGATATATCCACACCAAACATCCCACTCCACTCAATCTCCCAGTAACAGCGTCCACACACACTCTCTCTACACAAAACCTGCTGATTATATCCATCAAATCTGTCTGGATGATCAGGATACGGCTGCTCTGTGAGAGTACCAGTAAACACTCTGTTCCTCTCAGACAGACGAAGGTGTTCATTCACTGTGTTTGGATCCAGAGTCAGCTGATGGAGATCTGATGGAGATAAAACAGATGACAATCAGAAATTCTGAATCTGTTTGATCTTTTGATGTAGCTGAACTCGTGGTTTCTTTTCATTGTATCAGCAGTGTATTATTGGAGTTTACTAGATATCTGGTGCAAATCATCATTGGACAAAATTTCGGCTGGTTTGAGGTAAGTTCGGCGGTTTTCAAAAATCTAAATTTTATAGTCTAATTGTTTAGTTATTGGTTAATAAACAGCTCTCAAGTGTGCATGAACTCCATAAAATCAGTAATCATGACAGTAATTTAGCCCAAGCCGAATCAGCTGTTATTGGTGTTGACGGCGAAGACGAGCACCTTCCAGCCAATCAGTGATCAGCAGGCAGACGTGCTCATTCATGACTGACGGGTTTTTAGCATGATAACTTGTAGCTGATATTTTCTAGTGATCGCTATGCTAAAGTGGCATAAATATACAGTAAGTTGTATCTACAGTAAAGAGTGGGAGAGTGATCCAACGTGGATTACACCTGTGGTGGAAGATGACTTGAATACTCTTTACAAATATAACTAACTCTGAGAGCAAAGTTGAATGACTTGAATTGAAATCGAATATTGGATATGACTCCTGTCCATCATCATGTGAACACTGATCAGGACATCTGCAAGTTTTAACCTGTCCAGACTGCGCTCTACTCGTCCCAGACAGCTCCTGAAAGAAGTTTGAATCAACGATTAATCAGTTTTGACTGTGGTAAGTGCGTTATGTTCTATGTACTTCATGAAAGATGTAGGGTAACATTACTATAGTTATGTCAAAGCGCAACACAAAGGTAAGCACATCATTGTTGTTATTTTCTTGTTGGCGTATTATTGTACAATATTGTATTGTTTTTTCAATCTCTTATATTGGTACTTTTTGCACTTAAATTGGTTTCTTCTTACTGTTGACATTGACTATTATGTTTTTCTGAGGGTTGAGTCAATTATTTTCTTGATTGTCATTTTGACAGTTTCCGCCTATACATTTTAGTCATATTTGTTAATTCTCTTTAATGTATTTGCAAACACATGAGCGAACATAATTGTCAGGATGGAAAGTAAATGTATGAAGCCTGGGAAGATGTCTGTAGCGAGCAGTGAAGCTGAGGGACCGTGAGAGCGGTCTCATTACGATCTCGCTATTATATCTCATTGAGGAGTGACGGGAGCATAAAGGAGGAGCGACGACAGTGCAAGGAGAGAGAGAACCAGGCCTGGACTTTATGTTGTGTTTTATTTACGTTTTGTTATCTGTGTGCATGGCAGGTGTTGGCATGCACCGAGGTGATGGTGCTGTAGTGAGTGAAGACTGGTGGGACGGAGAGCTCGCTGCCGTGCCCCTGGGTCAAGGTGGGAGCAGAGGAGTCGTCATGTTGGCCATGGGCTGGAGCCTGCTTGCCCTCAACCGGAGGAGCCACGCCGGCTGCCTGGGGCGGAGGAGGATCGAGCCGTCCACCGAGCGTCTAGTACCATTGCATGGCACCGCGAGGAAGAGCCTCTTGGCTGGCTGAGGGACTGTGAGAGCGGGACGAGGCCGGTTGTTAATGATGCACCGGCCACGTGTCTCATTGAGGAGTGACGGGAGCATAAAGGAGGAGCGACGACAGTGAAGGATGAGATAGGACCAGGCCTGGACTTTATGTTGTGCTTTATTTATGTTTTGTTATTTGTGTGCATGGCAGACGTCCGTGAGGGGCTGCCTGCGGTTTTACTTTCATTTTGTATTTATTTGATTAAAGTCTTTGTTAAACTTTTGCCTGGTTCCCTCCTCCTTCCTCCTTATTCTGCAAATGTTGCTACAATATCCTTATTCATAAAGTGTAAATCCTAATCCTATGAACACGCAACAAGATTCCCTTAAGGAACAAACACAGCTGAAGTATCACTTTATTGTTTTTGATGTATTTTATGTTTTGTATTTATTTCCCATTATTTAAGTTGCCAGTTCTTGGAGCACTTTAAAGTTTTTGTTGTTTAAATGAACTGTAGTGTTCTGTAGTAAACTGTCTTTATATTTCCTATTTTATATTTACTTCCTAGTATATAATTTAAACAAAACAATTAAAAAAATGCAGGTTTTAGATTGTAGGTCATCTTGTAGTCAAGGACAAAGCTAACCAGCAAAACTTGATATCAAAAGCATCCTAAATGTTACATGTGTTTGCTCCATATTGTAGTGATTAACCTGATATTGTATTGTTTTGTCTTGATATTGCTGTTTCAAATAGCCCACCATAATATGTAGTCCCGGCCTGTCAATGCAATGGCAGATACATTACTAGTGAGTTTCAAGAAAAATCATTTTCAAATGATTGTTGTTTTTCTTTTGTTTGCCAAATGACGTACTCTGTTACTAACATAGCCTCGGTTCCCTCAGATACGGAACGAGTTCTGCGTCGTTCGTCTTATTAAAATAAATAAGACAAGACACCAGGGGTGGACAGTAACTAAGTAAATTTACTTGAGTACTGTCCTTAAGTACACTTTTTGAGTATCTGTACTTTACTTGAGTATTATAATTTTTTTATTACTTAGACTATTACTTCTCTACATTTGAAATACAAATATTGTACTTTTTACTCTACTATATTTCTATAAAGGTCCTCAAAGTCAAAAATCGTTTCTGTAGCACCTTTGAAAGTCCCTTTTTCTTTTGTTGCAGGCAGCCTATCAGGAATCACTCTTGTAGGGTTTCATGTGAAATTTCCCAACAAATTAGTTTAGTTGGCATACACTTGATGCATGTCTCATAAAATGTTATATTGGATGTGTATCAGAGTATAGGGTCCGTGCATTAGGCCTTAAAGTGACAGCAGCTTTGTAAAGAGCTTTGTTACTTTTATACAAGTATTTAAATTAGTTTAAGGTTGTCATATGCTAGCATTTCATATGGAGCATCACTGACTGGCTTAAACCTCCATAATGGCATAATGTGCATTTATACAACAATGCAACAATAATAAAATAATGCATTGACATGAAAAAAATAAAATTTACTTTTGATCTTAAGTTTTAAAATCAGTTTTTAGAACTTACTCTTGTAACGGAGTAATATTTTACCAGTAGTAATTTTACTTTTTGTGGCAGACTACCATCGTCCCAACATCAAGTGGAGCAGATGACCAACAATCGACACACACACCTGACAGCCGTCTCCCAACGTTCCGACATCAGTCGCCCCTGGCAACACACATGGAGCAGCTGACCAGCAATCAATGCACACACCTGACGGCAATCTCCCACTCATCACTAGGGCCATTTATACCCCAGTGAAGAAAGGGCAAGAGAGCTCAACCTCCCAGACATGCACTAACTGCTGTTTGACTTACGTGTTTGCTCTCCTTTTTCCCCACGCCCTGCTACACTGGTGGAGAATACGGGCAGGAGAACAGCAACACGAAGCACTCCTGAGGCAGCTTCCCTACCCAGCATGGGAGAGATCATCCACCACCTTGCTGAGGTCTCTTTCAGAACAGTTGGTTGCTGGCCAAAATCAAGTGGCTGAGGAGCTTGTGCGCCTATGAACACAGACCACCGCCCAGATGACACCACTCGAGCCAAGAGCTTCCGCAATGCAAATCCTTCCGAAAATGACAGACCAGGATGATGTGGAAGCCTATCTTTACACCTTTTAGGTTGTTGCAGCTCGTGAACAATGGAGCCAACGTGAGAGGGCACATCTGCTAGCCCCATTGTTGACTGGTGAGCCTCAGCGAGTATATTATTCCATCCCCTCGAGGATGCCGCAGACTATAACACACTGAAGCGGGAGATCCTCGCCTGTGTAGGACTGTGCCAGTGTGCGCTGCTCAGAAAGTGCACAAGTGGAACTTTGAGCCCAGGGTCCCTGTACGTGTCCAGGCTGCCCAGCTTGCCCGTCTAGTCAAACTTTGGCTACTGTCTGACCTTTGCCTCGCACTCATCGCCGCACTGTCGGCCTCACTAACCCACAGACCCTGAATGATTTAGTGGAGGCGGTAGAGCTGTCAGAGGCGGCCCTCGCCAGAGATTCCGGGCAAAGACCTGACTTTGCCTGGAGAGGTGCTGGAGAGCGGCGGGTTGTGGATAGCAACTCCAAGCAGGTGAGCCTGGCTACCCCGGGGAGTATGCCCGACAAGCCAATGCCCACGGACCCAAATCCACCAGTAGGTAGAGCCTGGATGGCTGGCTGCATTATTCACCACAATGTCCCAGACGATGCCCCTGTGCGAGAGGTTTGAGTCAACGGACGCAGCGTTCGGGCCATCCTGGACACAGGAAGCGGCGTGAGCTTGGTCCAGCCCCAGCTCCTTGGACCAGAAAGGCCAGGCCGGGCACTCCTTCCCATCACCTGTGTCCATGGAGACACTAAAAATGTCCCTGCATGCACCGTCTCTGTTTGCAAATCCAGCTGCTTGCATGTGAAGGCGGCTTCAATATGAGTTCCAACGAAGATATGTTATCTGCATCGCGAAAGGAGAATTATTTGTTTTGCCATGGTGAAACGGCCGCTTATATAGCTCGAGACCCTGCCCAGGCTATATAAGCGGGCTTACTCACACCACGCTGTCATTGTTTCATTTTCTTTAACTTCACGAACCAATCGACGTGCAGTTTTCACTGCATGATTGTATAAAGGCTTCAGAATCTGAGAAAAAGTTTTCCCTGTAGCATCTTGTCTTATTTATCTAAATAAGACAAAGAACGCAGTTCTTGTGCAGTATCGCAAGGGAACCACATTTGTCCACATCCCTTTTGCTTTAACCTCTGAACTCTTCTATCATGTTTTATTTTACCATATACAGATAGAACATGATCATACTCGGTGAGTTTCCTTTCGATATTGGTTCACTCAACATTGCATCAGTAGCTGAAGCTATGGGCAAACACCATTCTCCACAAACACTGAAGCCTTCCTGAATCGTGTCAGTGTAAGACACTGGCCATTAGCGTTCAAGTGCACCCAATGATGGTATTCTGACCTCAGAATCTTTATCCTTCATCACTTTTCGACGCCGGAAGAAGAAGCAGATGGAGTGTGCACAAACACCTGCTGTATTCATGCTCTCCTACCTCCCACAGCTGAGTTGTGAAACCGAGCATGGAGATTACAGTGACAAGATTATTCCTCCTTCACTCTGAAAATGATATATGTATTTGCACATGAATGTGGTGCCTGGGAGAGGTCCTCAGCCAACATGTGCTCACTTATTTCTTAACAAACACTTTTCTTAAAATCCCCTCTAACTCTGTTTTTGTTATGAAATACTTGATTCTATGGTTGTTGGATAATAGCTGTATTTGCTGTCTCATGATGTTAGTACTTGTGAGCTCTAACTGCCACATCAGATCAGATGTTTAAAGGTTATTTTTCCTTTCATGCACCCACACGGCAACACACAGTGTTTAAAAGAAAAACAGCTATGCCCACTGTCAGATCATGCTAATATATTAGAAACCTTATTCAGGTGTTCAATGAGTTCCCCCTCTTCAGGAACCCTCTAACATGCAGGGCAGTGTCAAAATGTGAACTTTCAGTTTTTTTTTTTTTGTTCCAGACTAAACAAACCAAGCGAACCGAACTACAAGTGTGAACACACCCTGTGTAGGAGGCTTATCTTCTGTCAACAGCTCTGCTTATCATAAGTTACAATGGCTTGAACCATGCTATGCTGACTGACATTCAGTTTAAAGACTATGAGGTCAATGTTGTCCTTTTTTATAAGCAGGACAACCCACCATCATTTGGATTGCTCGAATGCCATTGGCCAGTGTGTTACACTTGCGTGATTTAATAGGGCTTCAGGATATTCTTAGAAAGGTGTTTCCCCCATGGCATCAGCTACTAATGTAATGTCTTGTTCCCTCATCTCAGGGAACCAAGGTTACGTGCGTAACAGGAGACATTTTTGTTTTCTTAGTAACTTACATTGTAGGAAGTCGTTTCTGGTCCTGGGATCCATGTTGCTGAATATGACTGTGGAAATCAACAGTGTAACTGTTATGTCACAAGAAAATGAGTTTACACTTTATTTTGACAGCCCACTTTAGACATTCTACTAACTACAAATAACTGCTACAGCAAAGCAACTACATGTCAACTAACTCATTAATTTGCAAATACATGTAAACTATAGTATTAGTAGATTGTTAGGGTTAGTAGAATAAGTTTACATAATTGCAAAGTTACTTAATAGACTGTATGTTGGGGAGCATTGAAATAAAACAATGTTAGCAGATAGTCTACTAACTGTGACTGCTAGTTGACATGTAGTTGCTTATAGTTGCTTAAGTTAAGTGGACTATTGAAATAGGACTGGATGGAGGGATCATTTTTGCATAACTAAGACATTTCTAATATGATGTTCTACATTATATTAGATTGAGTACTTATTTCTGAGAGCAGATGAATCTCTGAAAGAGATCTTTTTGCAGAAATCCTCCAGTTTGTCTCTCAGCTAATGGACAGATTCACTTATGTCATCAACAGAGAAATTAAGGGAATATCATTTACATGTGTAGATTCATGAGGAGCTGAGAGAGACTGGAAACGCTACAGAAAACAGAAATCAAAGCTCATCACCTCCACACTTCAGCCAATAACCTGCACTACTGTCAGATTTGTGAAGCTCTTGATCTTTAGAGTTTAAATGGCACCATCAAGTTCATGGATTTTTATATTTAAATATATTAAAATATTAGGGAAGTGTTGAACTATTGCTGTCTGGAAGCTCAATATATCGTTCAGGAAAAAAAAAGTTTCCTCGAGATTTACAGAGCTGAACTGCATTTGTAAGTACATCTCTTTCAAAAGATCAACGATACTCACTGATCAACACTTCAGTCAACGGCTCATTCTGCTCTCATGAAATGTTTCTCTGTTTGTCTCTTGTTCTTCTAGATCTCTGTTACCTGCAGGAAATGGATGTGATCCTGTGTGTGTGAAAGCTGCTCTAGCTCAGCCTCTCTCCTCCTCAGATCATTGATCTCCTGCTCCAGTCGCTCCAGTCGTCCTTCAGTTTGACTCACTGCAGTCTTTTCCTGATCTCTGATCCGCTGTGTGGCCTCAGAGCGGCTTCTCTCAATGGAGCGGATGAGCTCAGTGAAGATCCTCTCACTGTCCTCCACTGCTGTCTGTGCAGAGCGCTGTTAGGACACACATCACAATCAGCTCTTACTGGCATTTCACACAGCCCATGAGCCACTAAACCATCACGTGACCAGCTGAATCCAGGAAAAGTTGGGTGAGGTAGTTTAAAGGTAACTTATTTAGCCTGTTAACAAATAGCTGTAGGTTCAAAGTCAGGAATGAATGATCAGTTACCACTCTCATACATTAATTATCAGACCTGTTTCACGCTGAGTATTATAAACATGAAACTGACACAGATGTTCCACATTAACTATGTTTTTTTGTTCTTGTTGTGTAACAGAGCTGTGGCTTTTTTACTGGGTATTTATGTTTTTTATGTGTGCCTGCATCACACCCATTATTATAATTTTCTTAACACAGGTTAATAGGTGACTGCATTATTTTATTTTGCTTCAGCATACTTTTACCATTGCAACACAAATAGGCGGAGAGCTGAAACTCTATTTGCAGCCAGGCCCAGACTGAGACATAGATGGATATCTAGGGCCTAAACATACTAGGGTATCTTGCCCACAAGAAGAACTGGCTGTTGTATCTGCAATTATGTCAAAACCATGTTTATTTTTTTCTCTCCTCAGCTATATAATGGAAACAGGGCATTTAGATAACATCGACTATGGATGTACACGTCCCTGATTATTTAACACACTATGGACCTCATTCATGAAATACAAGCAGAACAAATTTTTGTGTAAATCGTTCGTAAAGCTGTATTTTGAACATTTTAATAAACCACGTTTAAATGGTGCGTAAAACATTTGACCATTCTGTGTTCTAATTTAGGCAAACTGATGACATTGCACTTTGAGGCACCATGTACCATAATAATGTTTCACGAGTTTGCCCTGTCTTTTTTGTAATAGGCAGCGCTCCTCCCTGTAACTTTATACCCAGCCTTCCAAACACAGTGAAGTACTACACCGACCAATCATCCTACTTGTACAACGACTGAACAACAATGTAGGAGTTACTGGTTACTGCATTTTTATATTCAGTAATATTCTTTAAAATAAGAAACTAGTAACACGTTACTGCTATGGATATTCTGTATAATAGCAACCAAATTATTTTAGCTTGAAAAATGTTGAGCTTGCAAAGCGCCACCAGCTGGCAGTTTTCAGAAGAGCACCAGGCATTTAGCTGGCTAAAAATGCTTTGGTGAACACACGATAATTGAATATGGCTAGGCATATGGCCAATTAGTCTTTTATCCAATATACTGAAGCCAAACCTGAGAAGGAGGTCCAGAAGATTCCACAGCATTCCTGGACACATAATTTGCATAGTTGTAACTCATGGGCGGGTTAATTAAGTAATTTGCGGGTTTACATGTAAATTACTCAGAATTAGCTTGTATATTTACGAAAGTTTCATGAATGAGGCCCAATGATGGTGAATAAACTAAATACATGTAAAAGATGTGGTCTTGATATCACCAATCACAAAGTAACAAAATGCTAAAAGTGACACAAATAAAGCAACAGTACAAACAGGAGCAGCGAACAGTAAAACAATGAACAGTAACAGTAATCTGCATTGTTTTTCATGTTGCGGTGCATTGCTGGGACATTATGTTAATTACCATAGTTCCTCAGAAGTGCTCAGAAATATGGTCAAACAAATGTCAACAGCTATTTCAAATGCTTAAGCTGTGTTTAAACACATTTGGATAGCAGAAACACTCATAAAGTGTCATGATTTCTCAAGAATAATCTGAGCAACAAATTCAATCAATGGTCTGTGTGTAGGCCCAATTTAAATGATTTAATTTATATTTATTTTCTCCCATATTGCTATACCTGATTTCACTAACCCCATCTTTTAATGTTTGCTTGCTTTACTTTTAAAGCAGAAAAGTAAAGCAAACAAATACACATTAATACACAGTTATGTAGGTACTTGTCTTTGAATTAACAAATGATAATTTTAGTGATTTTCCTTAAAAAACAAACAAATATTTGTAATGTTATGACAGTATTACATTAGTGCGGCCCATTTTCATTATATTATCTAAAGCACCAGAATTATACCGGCCGGCCCTGCTTACAGCTACAGTACATTTCTGTTGACATCTGCAGTGTGAATGATGTTACCTTCCAATGAGCCTGTTAGCATTACTTTCTCAGTGCCAAGTTTTAAGTTCATACCTGTTTCTCTGTCCTTTGTATTGAAGCTGATACAGTATCGTGGTTACATATTCATCCACCATCCAGACAGAGTCACAATAGCTCAAATACACTTCTGTCTCATAGACAACTACACTTAAGTTTCTCTTTCCTGGACTCAGGATATTTCTGTGTCATAGACAACTACACTTAAGTTTCTCTTTCCCTGGACTCAGGAGATTTCTGTTTCATTGACAACTACACTTAAGTTTCTCTTTCCTGGACTCAGGAGATTTCTGTTTCCTGGTTCTGTGTTTAAGTGACATGAGCAAAATGGGTGTGTCAGCAAGTTGACTGTTGAGAGGACGAGCGCAAACAAACTGATAGCGGTTAGCGTTTGACCTGCAGGGGATGACCTGGCAGCAGTCGAAACATGCAAATTAGGCTGTCAAAAGAGACAAAGGAAACACTTTCCAGCTAAAAGTTCCTACCACCATTGGCCATATCGGGAAAGATGGGTGTGTGTGTGTGTATTTATCTTGAAAAACATTTAATATTTTTATATTTATTTAAAACATATTTTATAATTTATATGATTTTTGAAATTATATGAAAGAGTAGAATGTTGAAAGACTTTTCAGAAATCGTTCAACAAAAATCATTGAAATCCCAATTTTATGACTTTGCTTAAGTGTTTATATTTAGTAATCTGAAAAGCGTTTCCATTTCCATGATTGCATTGCTGTACAGATGAAGTACATGGCACATTGAATTAGTTGCTTCATAGCAAATGTTCTTGAGTTTTTCAAACAGTCAGTAATTCATTCTCAAAAAAAAAAAAAATGTTGGTCTGTTCTCATTAATCTATGTATTTCTGAAAATGTGGTATATTTTGAAGATTGAGTTATAAATTAATACAATATTGCGCGGAATTAAGATAATTCAGCTGGTATCGTGACAACCCTAAAAGACACGACTTGTGATTAGTCACTTTGTGTCTAGTCTTTAAATGAGGCTGAAATCAGGCTTTCAAAAAGAAAAGCAGAGAAAGCTGCACAAGGGTAGACGGGGTACAAACACCTGCAAATTGTGTAATAATCCATCTGTTACTAAAGATCCATCAAGAGTTTGTTCCCTTACATTGACGTTGTAGCTTAATACATGTGCCGCTGCTGCATGGAGTTCAGGAGAAGAAACACTCTTCCTAGATCAACTTAAGATGCTACATTTACAACGGAGCTTGATAGAATATGTAAAACGTACAACCTAAGGCTGTGAATCTTTGGGCAGCGAATCGCCTCAATTCGCGATTCATAGGTTTTCGATTCAAGAACGTTTTCTTGCAAATTCAGAACAATTCGATTCGATTCTGCATTTTTTACATGCATTCATAGAATTATTAATAGGCTTCCCCCAATGTGTTTAAGTCAGGGTGTGAATTACACAGCGGCCTTCAAAAAAATGTCCATTATTAATGTTAGTTTATGTTATTACTTCATTATTTTTTACACGCTTTACTTTAATAGCCTATAAAAATCAGCATTTGTAGAAATGTACATAATGCAACATTTAAAAAGGCTTTAAAAGTATTGCTAGTTAATGCTTAATGCAACCTTATTAAAGTTTCCCAGGTAGATTAAACATCCAGTGCTTCCGTTGAGAGACTAGAATTCATCCACTTTTCCAACTAATCCTAAACGAACTTTTCTTCACAGAATAGAAAAAGCCCTAGTTGTTCTCTTTATACTATAGCATTTTCTTTATTGCTATAGTAATGAACACATCTTTAAAGTGCATCTGATTAATAGATAAACCATGCTCTCATTCCAGTGTTGTTAATGTTGTAGTTATTTCAGCAGTTTCCTTTGTACATTCAGTTAAACGACATGAAGTTAAATTTCATTTATCATTCATCAGAACTGTGCGTATGCATTTTAGACTCTTAAATTGTGTTTTCTCCGTCCATGCAAGAGATGTGCATCCTTGAATAAGTGGTTTTCCTTCAACTGCTCAGGTATTGTATGACCCATTTCGGTAAAACATATAAAATAACGGTGACGTTTCTGCGCAATAAAAGCAATTTATTTCAACAGTAGTGACCACGGTGTCTTAGCAGTTGACAATGGCTTGAGCGGTTGAATTATTCCTCATCTGCTCATGTGATAGCAGTGGCCGTCCTGAGGAGAGATCAACGCAGGCTGCTCAAAAATGCATCAGTGAGAGCGATGGATGGAGCGCAATCCAGTGAAAGATGGTAAATAGTGCAGTGCGTGTCTGTGAAGGAGAGCTGTGAGGCGCAACAGCTCCATTCATTCACACATATAGTATAATCTAATGTTTGAAAGACTTTGAAGGCACAATTGAAAGACAAACATTTAACAGTTTGATTTAAATGATCTATTGTTATAAAGTTACTGGCTGTTTTATTTGCTCACCAAAGCCCTTTAAAACAAGAACACATGTAGACAGCAGCAGTAACTCTATCAAGCTGTATTAGGAGAAATGTTTTATTAGTAAGCAGGTGTTGACATGACTAATATTGCTTGTTCAATTAATATTTAGTGGTATTTGTGTTTAAGAATGTTAATATGTTGGTATAATATTGTTTTCAACCCTCTTGAATTTTTGCGTTAACCATTTCTTTAAGTGATGCTGTACTAACAATAAACAGTTAACATGAAAAATGTATCTACATCAACTACAGCAATGCATCAAGCAACAATTAAAGTGATTACCAACTGTTTATTAACCGTCTGTCGTTTTGTGTGTGTGTGTGTGTGTGTCCTAGTGTCTTAGATTGTCATAAAAGCTGTGGAAGTCTTTTGGTATGGCCTCCTTGAGTTCTTGGAGGTGTCTGTATTTCATCTCGTTTATCTTCAGGCTCTCTGTATAGAGTGGAGTAACTGAGGTGGTGTGTTGTGGTTGCTGCTTTGAAAATGGAGTCCAATCAGCTGAGTGCTGGATCTTGAAGTCCATGGTGCCATTGATGTTGTACCTAATAATGTGCAAAAATAACGATTTGACAGAGTTTGAACACCACCATTTACACAGCGTCATTATAGTTTGTATTGTATGTTTTAATATTACATTACAAATGCAACATCATGACGTGGGCTGGTCAGAGAGACATGATTTTAGTTTGATAGTTACCTGATGGCTCTGATATCATGGACAGGTGGGTCACCGAGTTTGATCCCTGGGTGGATAGACTCACAGAGACTCAGTTTGGTGAAGTCTTGGAAGAAGTTATGGTCCACATATTTGACTTCATACGGGTTGGGCTTGGACCGTGCTGTCTTCATCAGGGCAATATATTGAGCTGGGACATAGATTTCCTGGTTTCTCAGACGTCTCTCGATGACACTGTGCACTAAGTCACATTCCATCTGTGTATGCCCCTTCTCCAGGAACTTCTGAATGACTACCTTCTTCTTCTCTGTGGAAAACTTCAGAAGAGCATTGTCGACCACAGAATTGCATTGGTTTTGGTGCCCACAACCATCACTCCACAAAATGTACTTCTCATGCTTCTTATGCTTAGAGAGGAAATCGATGACACAGGATGCAAACTCACTGGCAGACAGAGCTCCCTCACCTTCATGCCAGACATAGCAAGTCGTGTTGTGTGTAGACATGTCATAAATTGTAAAGTTGTGGACAGTGAGTTTTGTCTTGCAGTAAAGAGCCGACACATTCAATCTGGGGCAGAGGAGGGCTTGCAGATCCATGCAGACTACCATGATTTTGTCACTTGCATCATTTTTGTCCTGCACTTTTGCCGCATGGGCCTCTTCCTTTTTAAGAAAGTGGACCTGCCACTCATTATCTGGAAAGTTACCAGCCTTGAAGGAGTTGCAGGTGTTACACTGGTCCTTCTTTGGGTTGTAAAGACTTAGGTTCTGCTGCTTAAATTCTTCTGAGAAGATCTGCCTTGAGAAGGGTCTCAGCATCTTTTCCTCAGCAGCACAATGGTAGACTTTATACAGGTCCATCATGGACTGAAAGACCGGCTCCAGGTACTGTTTTGATGTTGGTGACCGACAGAAGTGGGAAGGCACCTTAGGGAGATCCTGTAGAAAACTCCTCATAAACTCATGAGCCTCATGTCTGTGGCATGATGCTGCATTCTTCTGTGTATTTCCTGTTTCTTGCACCCAGTTAAGGGCAGACCATGCCCCTATTCCAAGCGTTGCCAAAAACAAACTCTTGCACACCCTCCTTCTCTGTCCATAAACTTCTAAAAAGAAAATAAGAGTAGATGACCTTCTTGAATTTTCAGACCCCCTTCTCCTCTTTACAGGGATGATGTCTACCAAACCACGCACATAATTTTTTTTTTCTTCCCAGTTCATGTTCTCCCAAAAACGTTTAAAAATGTTCTCCCTGTCTGCTTCCCCAATTGTACTGCAGTGAAGCTTGGAGGATTTCACACATGCAGCTGACTGGCATCTTGGTCCCATCACCCGGGGCTCCATGTTAACCTCTTCATTCCTGCTCATCCCAACATAGGGTTGTCCCATCATCCTTCTCCTTTTCTGCACACACTTCCAATTACTTATATCCTTCCTCTTTCTTCCTCCATCTGTACCATCCTCAGTGCCATCACAGGAGTCTTAAAAAAATACAAAAACATTAGTGTGCATGTATATCTGTGTGCTACTGCTGTGAAATGTGCCCATCTAATTGAAATATCAATTCCAATAAAACCCATTAACCCTTCACACATTGTTCACTGCACCTGCTTCCATTTCAAATTCCTCTCTCGCGCTACACTCTCCAGTATCACTAACTCATTCTCTTTCTCTGAGCAGGGATAACATCCTTTTTTTGTTCTCTCTCTGTTGCCCTCTCCATCTGCGCTGTCACTATTGGTGTCTATAATTGGAATTAGCTTTCTTGCTTCTTCATATGACACGCTGACCATCACACACATTTCCTCCAGGGACACAGACATTGCTAATGTATAATAAAAAGGGAAGTCATATAAGCTTAGTTTGCCTAAATAGGTTACAGTAACATCCACCTTTCACACATAAGATAGCTGATCCCCCCCTGGCGGGAATTTTTTTTAAGGCGAGTGTTATTTTAAAACGTATCACTTTATTAATTCCATGGCGATGCATCATTCTTATGCGACACCGCAGCAACAAAAGCATTGTATGACAGATGAAACACTTCATCTTTTCCTTTTATTATTTAAAATATTCACAAACTTGTTAGGAATGTCATCAGCTACCTAATACATATTTTTGTTTCAGATAGACATCGCTGAACAGTGATGACATTCTGAACAGGTAACTAAACAAAACATACATTTTACTAGAGCTTCTGACAAAATATGAATTGCTGGATTAAATATTTTGAACAAATCTCTTGAATGAATGATTCAATGACAAATATATTTTAACAGTCACATGGTGGTGTAATGATGTAACTGATATTATTTGAAGGTCAATTTTTATATTTGAACTATGAACTTTTATCCAAGGACTTGTATGATTGTGTGGGTGTTTGGATCGTGAACTTTCACACGCAATAACCGCACAGATAAACCGCACACTCCTATTTCAGTGTTGTTAAGTTGTGGATATTTTCAGTTTGCTTCATACATTCAGTTTAACAGCATTAAAAAGGGCAAACTGTGTATATGCATTTTAAACAGATTATGCTCTTTGTCCCATAATGAACGCGGTTTAATTATAGCATATTTAAATTCAACGGCTCAGGTAATGTCAATGGTATGATCCATTTCAGGGGTGGCTAATATTACGATTTAAAATTAGTCAGATCTAGAAACTTATCTTATTATTTACAGGTAAAGTTTCATTTTGCAGTTAATACTTTCTTTCACTTAATTTCTCCTCACTTCTCTGGCCTACACTAGTCTCCTCAGCAAACTATTCAATCTATAATTTTCAATAGGTACAATACATAAATTTTAAAAAGTTTGCAACCACCTAGGGCTAATTCTAAAACATATTTACCTTAGAAGAATTGTCACAACTTATCTTAATCGCTGTTGTTCATGGCACTTTCAAAATGGGGGCGGGGTAGAGTTATTTTTAGCTGACAGCTTGAGGATCCAATGGTGTTACGTGGTTTAGTCACAAGCGCACTTTAATACTTTTCATTGGTTAAATAATTGTAAAACCCACAGACAGACGTAAAAGTTGACCAATAGTAATGATTTATGAAAAATACTAAAAATGACAAATCATGGAGATTTGAGTTTTTACCCGACAGCGACAATATTTTGTTGACAGGTGAACTTTACCCCAAATGTTTAAATCCAGAGAAATTAGCTATTTTAACTCAAGTAATGGTCCATGTCACTGCGTCGCCTGTCAATGACATTATATACACGTTACCCTCAATTTTACTTACGTAGAAACCATGGAAACACCAAAGATGCTTTAATATATATGCTGTTTTATTAGACAGGTGAGAAACTTTTATCGACAGAAAATGAATCACTGCTGTATAGCTCAACATGGTTAGTCTTATTGTTTATATCTCTTGTTTTTTGCTTTACCACAAGTATAACATGTTTGTGTCATGGCTCAGAGACAACACTAGTTTGTCACGTGGATAACAGCAAAATCAGAAAGAGCTTTATTTGTAGTAACAGTAATACAGCATTATCTCTGCCATACGATGTTTTAAAATGAAATGCATGCCATTTAGCAACACAAGTCATCCAACTCTGGGTCTACCCTGTTCAGTGAATGTCTGGAGGAGCAGCAGCGCGTGCCGATGAACACACACAGCAGCTTACAGACGTGAATGTGCGAGCTACACATGAGCACACTGTGTTGCTACGGATTTATCACGTATCTGCTTCCTTTGTTTCATATTTAAAGAATTTAGTTTGACCGGTTATGATTTCCTTTCTACTCTTGTGCTTATCACTTATATTACTCACGATAAAAGAGTTTTATTCTTCTAGTTTCTGACCTCAGATTATTATTTTAAACATATAGAAATTAAGTCATTCACTATATCTTACTAGTTCTAATGTATGACAAAAATATATAGGAAATGAGTCTTTATTGGACAGTATGTGAGCACGGATGGCAGGCAGAACGCAAGTACGACGTGATGATGTCACAGATATGCTAATTGACGCATGACGTCATCTAGCGACTTTTAGGGACTTTTTGGGCAGGCTTTAGCTACTTTCCTAGGAAAGTAGTTGGCAACATTGTACATTACATTCACTGTATTTGTTTATAGCCATCAATATCAACATTGTTTTTAGGACATCATTGTGCAGGATGTAAGATAACATTATTATTAAAATAAATACAGATTTTTTTTTAATCTAAAGAGAAAAAAAAAGAGAAAATACCAGGATATATACTGTGTATGGCCATTCAACCAAAAAATGCGAAGATATGATTTTTTGACCATATCGCCCAGCCCTAGCTAGTTGTTTCATCTTAAAAAGTCCACAATAAAATGTGACACTGAATTTGAAACAGCACAATGTAACTTCTGCACTTATTATCAAAGTATTTATTAGAAATACAGTGGAAATTAGTAGATTTGGTTAGCATGGTGATTTTGCGCCCCTACATTTTCTGGTTGTGCCCCTAAAATTTTCAGTTGGGGGCCATTGTGCTCTTAGTGAAAAAAGTTAGTCTGGAGCCCTGGAACTATACACATCAGTTTGTTGATGGACATAACCTTATTAAATGCTGATGGTGAGGAATTACAACAGCAACATCTCATTATCATATGGTAAAATCAACGTCATGTTTCTTATACTAACGCATCGATTCAGTTCAGAAGGCCTTTGTTAACCCCCGGAGCCATGTGGAGGTGTTTTATGATGGATAGATGCACTTTTACGGACTTCAAAAACAGAGCAACAATCACTACCATTATAAAGCTTTTTCATATATATAACTCAAGATTGTATTCGTCTGAAAGAAGAATGTCATATGTACGAAGGATGACTTGAGGGTGAGTAAATCATGGGTGATCATGATTTTCGTTTTTGGGTGAACTAACCCTTTTAGTGCAAATTCATGGAGCCTCTGTACAAGTCACCATGGTAAACAGAGACTTATTATAGTAAGAAAATAATTTAACATTTAATACACTGGCACAAAGTGCAAAACAAAAAGGGCATAGCCTTGTGAAAAACGAAAACATGAATATCGCTTGTCAGTATCATGGTATTACAATATTGTGGTTATCGCGACAGTCCTATATGTGAAGATGCGTTGTTTAATTATTCATAACAACGTGTTGATTTCCTCTGACAGGCGCTTCAAAGAGTGAAATCTAATACAGTAAGTGAGAGATACATTAACTGATCAAAAACAAGCGAGTTTCTGCATTGCATAAGTTCTATTCAATAGATCCTGACTCTTCGACACAAACATGATTCATCCACACGGTGAGTGCAACCAGCCTTTAAGGTCCTTTAATCGATCAAACAGCTTATAAAAATAAAAAAACGCAAAATAAGCCTTAAAGGTTATCAAAGATGCAATAGCGTGTTCGTATATTCTCGATGCAGAGAACAAATGCGAATGGCTGTGCATTTATCTGCGCATTAAATTATAGCTGTCACTGCAGGTTACTCATTTATTTGTGTAATTTATGATGACCTTGCAAAACCATGTGTATATTGTGTTGCATGTAATGGTAATTGGCAGCATTCATGGGAAGATTTTATGCTTTTAATGAGAGTGAAATAAAAGTGAACTGACTGGAGCTGAAACGGAGTTGAATGATGACCCTTTAAGAGCATTATGTGCATATGGTAAAAAAGCATGACATTCTATCATTAATTTCCATAGAGATGGTCATTTTAATAAGAGTTCAGCTTTGAGAATGAAACCAACCTGTTTGTGTCTCAGTGTCTTCTTGTTTCACTCTGAATGTTTCTTCAATCCTAAGGTCTTCACTCTCCTCTTTAATAAAGGCCGTCTTTGATTGTTCCTCATTTTCTTCTTGTTTTACTCTGAATGTTTCTTCAATCTTCATGTCTTCACTCTCCTCTTTAATAAAGGCCGCTTTTGTTTGTTCCTCAATATCTTCTTGTTTCACTTTGAATACTTCTACAATCTTCATGTCTTCACTCTCTTCTTTACTAAACGCCATCTTTAGTGTGCCATGTGGATCTCAGTCGTTCCACCAGGAGTTTTTCTGTTTGGGCAATAGGTCAAGATTATGATGAGGATAATTAAAAGAAAGAAAAAAATAATACAAACTACTAAATCTGTGTGTGTGTCTCAAACAGCTCCCTAGTTCAATACACTGGTTAGAAAGTCAGTCAGCGTCAAAATAAATAAATTAGTCCTGCAAAATAGGAACAAAAATATAGTATGTTCTTTACATTTGGTATTTAATGGTAGATTACACTTTAATGAAAGCATTTGGAGGTCCGTTTATTAAAGTTGTCATTATGCATGCTTGTTTGTTTTCTAGTTGCATTTACACCGTGTTGACCAGCATGTGTCGTCAGCGTGCGGCGACTCGAATCACTGAATCATTATTTTAAGCATTTGGTTCAATTGACTTTTGATTTTTTAAAAGCTCCGTTTCTTCATCACTATTTCAAAGTGACTGAATTCGTGTTTATAATATTAATTCACTATATAGGGGGCGAAATGAGACGCACCTTTTTGTTATTCATTTGAGGATGCGCTTTACTCACAAGAAATAAAGTTTGTTAACGTAAAATCAAGCGTTAGAATGTTACATTCAATCATTAATAATCGTATTGCACAATGAATAAAAACTATGAACTTAATTAAACATTCTGCATTGATTTAAACAACTTAAAAGCTTAAAACCACTAACCTTTCTTCAGTCGAATCACAACAGACGCAGGAGCGCGGCGCAGGCTTATGACGTCATATCTCCAGACCAAAATAAAAGTCCTGGTCGCATGCTACTGTGTTTAAAATCCCAAAAGTGCATAGAAATTGACATCGACTACAATCAAACAGATGTCAGTGGAATTTAAAGTAGATTTTTTTTGTGTGAAGTACATTTAAATACTGGTTGTCCAATTATGTGCTGAAAATATCAATCATATTATACAAATCCTCGCATGTGGCCTCATGGGATAGTAAAGTGTCCATTGAAGACAAACTTCTGAATCTGCGTGGAAGTAGTAGGTCATCCAGGTACCTGTCGCCTACTGTTTTATATGTATTCAGACCTACTGCTCGGTTGGTGTACTGTTTTTCACATACTATATAGTAGGGAAGTATTCAATTTCAGACTTAGCGATTATGTATTGTACGTAATGATGGAGGTTTACGTCATTACGTAATGGCATCATCATGCATCATTTAGTAACTTTTGACAATAAATCAACTTGCCTCAAGCAACTTCTGAAAATTATTTGGCAACAGTGTGTGAAAAGGATTTTTTTTTGTATATCAATTGTAATGGATGCTATATAAAAACGTATCTTATTTAAAAAAATAATTTATATATATATATATATATATATATATATATATATATATATATATATATATATATATATATATATATATATATATATATATATATATAAACCTTTTTTGCAGTCAAATATCCAAAAACCACCAGGCCAGTGTTATATATTTTGTTCAGTTTTGTTCTTACAATATCCCAAATGTTTCCAACTATTTGTAAATTGTGAGAAAATCGCTATTTTTACCAATGAACCGGGACGTGTGAGCATAGCGTGAGGAGTCGCCTGTCAATTGCGTCAAATCTGCATTACCCTCGTTTCCGGTTTTATTTTGCAGAAGCGATTTACTCTCACTGGAGTGTGAACAAGTGTCACAGCAGCCGCCGAGCGAACGCACAGAGTAACGTCATAACATCATGTTCAACACACTCAAATGTATCTAATATAATAAACATGCGTTACCTCATACTCATGACCGGACGGCGACTGTGTCCCGTCATAATAAAAGTCCCATTGGCAAAGGAAGTCTCAGGCAAAGGAAGGGTATAGCAAATGGAACCTTCGCACAACTTCGCAGCCTATCCTATCCCAGAATTCATAGCATCATGGTGACTGCAGGATTTGACTGGTCCGCATTCCTGAGACATTCGATCTGATTTGTTGCGGCGCGGGATTAAATTTCCCAGTGAAAGACGGCAGCGGTCGGTAACTCAAGTGTAGCCTGGATAATATTGAACACAACAGCGCAAGCACTTGAAGTAAACAAAATGTTTAGTGCATTTGCACAGTTCCCTGCCCTGAGCATCCTGGTAAGATACAATTTAAAATCCCAATTGTAACTTGCAAAATTTTTATTTATTTCTCCATTCTCTCATGAAGAGGAATCAGGCCAATATCTCCCCTTTCGCTCTCTTTTTTTTTTTTTTTTTTTTTGCAGTTTTTTCGTACCGCTCCTGCTGTAGGATCTATTCCGCACCGCACCATCCTGTTCACACTTAAAATACACTCTGTTCTCACCCGCTATAAATTAATTTATTCCTGACCCGACCGATACAGCTAAATTTAGATTTTGTTTCCAGAATCTCTCTTTTAAATTTCCCCAAGGCCTACAGAGAGAGAGAGACACTGGGGATAACAAAAGTATAGGCTATGTTGGCCATGCAATTTATTTATTTTCTTATCATACAAAAATAGGCTAAATAAAATGCGACATCTGTCACTCAAAATTATAAGCCAAAATGCAAATAAACGAAAACAACTGACTTTATTAGCTGTAGGCTACTGTAAAATAATGTATTTTATATGAATGAATGAATGAATGAATGTCGCTCACTGACGACGGTCCATTACCGAAAGTCTCAAAGGCTGAATGTAAAATCGTGGCCGGGATGCCCATAACAATTTCTCTATATTATTATTTAATCATTTTAGTTATTTGTAAATGAAGCAAAGTAATTGCTGTATTGGTCATTTTTGTTAACTTGAAATGTGTAGGTTAAATAAAAGAGAAGTGTTTGTTCTGACATTGTTTATTTTGTAATGCAAGTTATAATTTGTACAATAAACAAATTCAATTAAAATGTGTAAATGAAAATAAATTAGTCTATACATTATTTAAAGTACTTTTTACAACTATTCATAGGCCTACAATATAACTTAAGTTTAACATCAGAAACAACAGAAATTTAAATGAACAGCTAAAACAGAAGAAAACATTTCTACACTTTCATTGAGCTGAGCGGGAGAAGGTGCTGGAGCTGGACCGGGATGGGGAATAATGCACAACAGAGACCTGGCCTGTGCCAGTGGGACATCATCTTCATCTGGGATGATAAGGGCATATTTCCACTGGTTTGCGGGGCTAAATCGGTCGACAGCTGGCATGTCATAAAAAGTAGATGCATCTGACTGAGATGATGTGAGTTGAATAAAAATAAGTAGGCCTACTTATAAAGACTTGGACGTAAATATATATATTTTTTTAAATATATTGTAATAATTACATTAAACATAAGAAATAAACTGTTAACTGATTGTAACTTAACAATTAAATATTTAACCATAGGCTACAGATTTACGTGCTTATGGTCCGGTCTCCCATCGTAGCAGGCTTTGAAGAATATAAAAATCCAATAAAAAGAAGAAAAAAAACTTTCTGCTCTGCTCTTTTTAAAAACTCCTCGCGAACGTCCGCTGTCAGTTGTCACACACCTGCTATAGCCCATTTAACAATGCTCGGTTCAGTGTTGCCAAGACTGGAATTGGGATGCATTTACTGTTGCTTTTGTTTGTAGCCTATAGTCCACAGGTTAAGTTGTCTTTACTTAAGGAATTTTTCTACCGGCCGCGCCCCGCGTTTTGGCATACTTTGGCCCTGATTCCGCTACCTTTAATTAGCAATTGGAGGGGTTTTGTTGTTCAGACCTAGCAACCCTGTCCCTCGGTCTTCGAGCACTTTGAGCACTTCGAAGGCATGGCCTGGCCTGGCCTTCGAAAGTGTGCACCCTTCACTTTGGGACACAGCTCACATGTCCCAAGATTCTGCGCTGAAACTTGACGTCATCAAGCTACGCATTTGTTTTGAACAGGCGCCCTCTAGCGGACGGAAAAGTGGCATAGTGTACCTTTAACTGTTTTGATACGGCTAAAAATCATAATATATCACTGTATTATGCCACTGTCTTCACACAATACACGACAAAAATTGTAAAACAAAAATGTATAATTAATCCAAAGTTTGAACATTTATAAATACGCTAAAACATCATTTAATCGTGCATTGTGTGACTACGTTGCTCAAATACAGCTCTGAAAATAAAGAGTTTTGTGTTCAAAGGCATGTAAAGGGAACCACTGACACTGAGAAGAATACAAATGAGCACATAGAAAAGAGACCAAATTTCCTCTGTGCTGTGCTTCGTCTGTGTTTATCCCCAATAAATTAATTATATTTTTCAAAAATACAACTCAGATTTGTACACTTCAGAGTCTCCACATATAACGCTCATGTCAACATTTTAGGCTAATGTCAATTTACACAAGATCAAAAGAGTAATCTGGACAAACCTTTACAACTTCAAGAGGTAGAGGATTCAATCAAAGCCATGCAGAGTGGTAAAGGCCCGAGACCAGAAGGATTTCCCGTCAATTTCTAGAGAAAATTCTCTTCCAAACTGTCTCCTTTAGTTCTTAGTATGTTTAATCATTATCTTGAAGAGTCAACTTTGTCATCGAGTCTTACACAGGCCAATAATCACGGTACTCCTGAAGCCAAAGACGCCTGGGTTGTAGATCCTATAGACCGATTTCCTTATTAAATGTGGATGCAAATAATTCAAGATATTATTTTACAAGACCAGGCGGGCTTCATTAAGGGGCATCAATCCTTCATTAATATTTAAAACCTTCTGAATGTTGTGCATTCTTCAGCATTAGAGAGTAGTCCTGAAGTGATAATTGACGCAGAGAAAGCATTTGATAGAGTCATGTGGAATTATTTATTTGCTGCATTAGACAAATTTGGATTTTTTTTTATTTTTTGCCAGCCACTGCCAGCGTTTTTGGTCATATTCATAAAAATTGCTTGGCCCCCAGAATATTTGGTTGTATAATTATGAACAGGCAATATATTAAAAGAAAGAACAGACCCTCTGCTTTAAAAAAAAAAAAAAATCTGTTTTATTCTAGCTTCATAAATTATTTTTTTTAATCAACACTTTAATTTGGATAAGACAGCAACTTGTCTTTCAGAAATCATATTTCAAATGTTTTTAAAACAGCCTTCTTCCACCTCAAAAACATTGCTAAGCTATGGAAAATGTTATCCGTCTCTGATGCAGAAAAGTTAGTTCATGCATTCATGACCTCGAGACTAGATTACTGTAATGCATTACTAGCAGGATGTTCTGCATCCTCAATAAACAAGCTACAATTAGTCCAAAATCAGCTGCTATAGTTCTTACTAGGTCAAGAAAATATGATCATCTCTACACTGGTTACCTATTAAGTTCCGTATCAATTTTAAAGTATTGCTTCTGACCTATAAGGCCCTAAACGGTCTAGCTTCTGTCTATTTAACTCATCTTTTGTCATCTTACAATCAATCACGATCTTTAAGAATATAGTATAATGCATCTCATAACATTGTACTCCAGTTATATCAGTGCACATGATTGTCTTTGCTTAATGCTTTGAAAAGCCGCTTAGCTAATTATTTTCCTGTTCTGTTTTGATACTCATCCCAAGATAATCAAGAGAGTCCATCAGCTCCAGCCTGGATCCAGCCTCTCATAAAGACTGCAGATGACCAACACCTGTGAAGAGACGACTCAACTCCAGTGAGGACTTCAGATGATTGAGCTCTGCGTCAACACACACCCATGCTCATTTCTGTATACCAACATGTATTCTTATTCACTTTTTTGTGCCTTACATTAATTATATATTGATTAATAATACATTGTTAGCTAATCTGTGTCCTTTGTACATTTCTGAAATGCATAATGTGGACAATTTACTTTAAACTGTAATGTAGACATGCATTTTCTGTGAAGCTGCTTTGAATCGATATGTATTGTGAAAAGCACTATACAAATAAATGTGAATTGAATTTAATTAAGTTTCATGAAAACATTTTGAGCAAAAAGCTGAGAAAATAAATGTTAAAATAAAACATGTAAATAAGTATTCACATTCTTTGCTAAATACTTTGTTGAAGCACCTTCGGCACTATTGAAAGTATTTTTGAGTATGATGCTGCTAGCTTGGCACATCTATATTTGGGCAGTTTCTCCCATTATTCTTTGCAGGACCTCCCAAGCTCCATCAGGTTGGATGGGGAGAGCATCAGTGCACAGCCATTTTCAGATCTCTCCAGAGATGTTCAATCAGGTTAAAGTCTGGACATTCATAGCCACTTCTTTGTTATCTCAGCTGTGTGCTTAGGGTCATTGTCCTGTTGGAAGATGAACCTTCACCTTAGTCTGAAGTGCAGAGCTCTTTGGAGCAGGTTTTCATCAAGGATGTCACTGTACATTCATCTTTCCCTCAATCCTGACTAGTCTCCCAGTTCCTGCTGCTGAAAAACACCCCCACAGCATGATGCTGCCACCACCATGTTTCACTGTATGGGTAGTATTGGCCAGGTGATGAGCGGCACCTGGTTTTCTCCAGACATGATGCTTGCTATTTAGGCCAAAGAGTTCAATCTTTGTTTCAACAGACCAGAGAATTTTGTTTCTCATGGTCTGAGAGTCCTTTAGGTGCCTTTAATATTTTTCCCCCTTTTTTAGAGGATCTTTCTGACCAAGATGTGTATCGAAAGAGTGTCAGACAGAATCATCTCATGATTTTTAAAGAATAGCAATGCATACATATTTTTTGTATGATTGAGGCCCATGTCCACACGAACACGGGTATTTTCAAAACTGCAGCTTTTTCAACACGGTTTGGCTGTTCGTCCACACACAAACGCAGTATCCGGTTACTGAAACCAGAGTTTTTTGAAACTGTTTTTTGAAACCGGCCATGGTGAAGAGTTTTAGAAACTCCGGTTACAGCGTTGTCATGTAGATGGTGGGAAGATGGGCACATTCTGAAGGATCTCCTGTATGGTGAGCTGTCACATGGAACGCGACCAACAGCCAGACCCCATCTAAGGTATAAAGATGTTTGTAAAAGAGACCTTAAGGCCCTTGGAATCAACCTGAACTCAAATGAAGCTACAGCCTCATATAGACCTCAGTGGAGAAAGACTGTTTTAAAAGACCTCTCTAAATTTGAGGAGATATTAAATTAGAAGTCGGAGGAAAAGCTACTATGGAGGAAGGCCAGAAACGTCTCTGGTTACTCAACGTAAACTTAGTTACCTGAGAGGAGGGAACGAGACATTACGTATGGGGAAAACCCTTTTCCTCGAAATGCTGAAGCCTGATTGAATCACTCTATTGCTTTGCAATAGCCAATGGCGTCCTGGCAATCGCCTGATTGGCTGGCCCAGCCACTATATAAGCGATGTCAGGCGCCAAAAAACCTCAGAATCTTTCGGATTAACGAGCTATTAAGGCTATGAGGAGGCGTTTCAGACGGCAGTTTATGTAATATCTCGTTCCCTCCTCTCAGGGAACTAAGGTTACGTTGAGTAACCAGAGCCGTTCCCTTATCGAGTCGGTTTCTCGACATTACGTATGGGGAACGTATAAAACCCTGCCGTGTGAAAAGAAAATAAGAGTCGGCCCGGTACAACAGAGCCAATGGCGCTTACGGCTGTAACCACTGGTGTCAGCGCATTCACCCCTCCCCCTCCAGGTCGGGTATTGGACCTGGTTGAAAACCTTGGCAGAGAGCCAACTCGGCGTTGACACTGTAAGTGTCTCCTCTGTACACAGTCGAATGTTGTTGGACTAGTGAAATATAGGGGGTGAATAAAGGCAACAAGATGTTGGTGCTCGAGTATACAGCCAGCGTGAATAAGCAGGCATATATAATGGGGATAACATGAAAGTGTGATTCTGACTTAAAGGGCGCTATAGAGTTAACTTGACTCTGTATTGTCCCGTGCTGCTTAGACGACCTAGTTGAAACCACGGTTGAAACACACGCTGGGGTGGGGCGTGTCTTCAGGTGACTTAGTCGTCCAATGGTTGCTCAGCCTTCTCCTCCTGCACTGACAGAACGTGTGGTGCAAACGAGGAAATATCTAAATGATAAGATCTCGCAAAAGTGTTGTGAGATGACCAGCCTGCCGCGAGGCAAATGTCTTGAATAGACATACCTTTAGCCCAGGCCCATGAAGATACCAGACTCCTAGTAGAGTGGGCACGCACTCCAATCGGGCAGTCGAGTCCCTGGGAATGATAAGCTAGGCGCACAGCCTCCACAATCCAGTGTGACAGCCTCTGCTTCGACAGCGGGCCACCCTTCTTGGCGGCAGTGAAGCAGACGAAGAGCTGTTCTGAAGTTCGAAACTGACTAGTTCTGTCTACATAAGCACGCATTATTTTGACTGGGGGGAACGCATATTTCTGATCCCGTGGGCCAACGGCTCGACAACGTGTCCCCTTTCAGGGGAGCAGTCGTCAGCGAGAAGTATAGAGGGCAGTGAGTGTTCTCTTCCGACTCAAAGAGGTCTATTTCAGCTTTACCAAAGATACTCCAAATCATCTTTACTGTTTGGGGATACAATCTCCACTCCCCATGAACAATGCTCTCCCTGGACAGCATGTCCATGTATGTGTACTGGCCGAATCGAGAGGAGTACCCGATCCGTCCACAACAATAGGCGTCTCGCCAACCCGTCTAGGGCGCGGGAGCACATTCCTCCCTGGCGATTGATGTACGCGATCACCGCCATGTTGTCTGTTCTGATCAGAACATGACGGTCCTTCAGAAATTGAACATAGCTGTGCCGAACCAGGGCGTCAAGGTCTCGAGACATGCTCGCGTTATGACAAGGCGCTCCATCCCTGCCTTCCACGCCTGTGACGGGGCTCTGTTCTGTAACCATAGCTGCAGTGGTCTCATATGCAGTAAGCCCAGCCGACAGACGGAGGCTGCACCCGCCATTAGACCTAGTAGTCTCCAAAACGTTTTTAAAGGGACTGCCCTGCCTCGCACAAACGAGGCCAGTGTACTGTGAATGGACTGGATTCTCTGTGTCGATAAGGTAATTGACTCGCAGGGCTAAAGCGTGCTCTTCTGCATGTTCATAGACAAACCTAGGCGCGCTAAATGGGCGAGGATCATTTGTTTGTGCTCCTCGAGCACACTTTTCGATTGAGCAATGATCAGCCAGTCATCGAGTTCAGCGCGCGCATTCCACTAAGTCTCAGGGGAGAAAGTGCCACATTAATACACATTGTAAATGTACGGGGGGCCAGTGTTAGGCCGAAGGGTAACACTTTGAACTGGAACGCAACACCTTCAAAGGCAAATCGCAGAAAGCGCCTGTGATGAGGGGCTACCTGGATGTGAAAATAAGTGTCTTTCAGTTCCACCACAATGAAATGGTCCCCGGGCTGAATGTGCACGAGGATCTGCTTCACTATAATCATTTTTGAACGATCGTTTCGTGAGCGCTTTGTTTAGCGGCCTTAGATATAAAATGGGGTGCATGCCCCCGTCCTTTTTCGGGACAAGGAAGTAGTAGCTCGCACTCCTTCAGTCCCTCGAGTACCATCTCTATCGCCTGCTTCGCTATTAGAGGGAGGAGTATCTATAACACGAATTGTATTTTTCGTGCGATTTATAAGCAAAAATTACTTTTCAAGTGCATATGATACGCATTGTGAACTAGGATTTGTGGGTTAAGCGCCAGCATGATGAGCACAGAGAACATGCCAGAATCCAGTTCTCTTTTAGCGCTTGAACAAACTAATACACACAGAAAGAATAATGCCAAAATGTCCGTTTTGTCAGGTATTCTCATAGGAAATAACGTCTTAAACGAACTTTAAGAGTTGTAAGGAATGGGTCGCATGAGACAGCACGTCAGTTCTGCAGTGAAAGATCTTAAAGCGACAGCAGCCATGCTGTCTGTCAGTAATGTTAATCACTCACTGCTTTTGACTAACAAACTTTTGTAGCTTTAATAAGGGTTAATCTATATTTGATTTAAAATTTTTGCAGTGCAGACTGTTAAATAACTTTATTCAATTTCTGTAGCCTGTTTCCTACCTGTTAGACAGGAAGGGCACAGGTAAATAAGAGTTTTTATGAGAGGATTGTTTTAAGTTGAAGTTTGAAGCCTAATAAATGTTAAAAAGCTTTCAGTTACCCTGTGTTGTGTCATTGTGGCTGCCATTTTGGATTGCGGCCGGTGGTTTTTGTCTAATAACTCGGCCAAATCTGCACAAAAACACAAAATTTATAGCTAATAAATAACCCCTGCACAAGTCACTCTTATTCACTTATTTACACTTTTATGATAATTTTATTGCTGCATTCACTCTTACTTTCATAAAATCACTTTACACACACACACATTGCACCTGGTTCCTGACACGTTCCTCACTTTTATTTTGTCACATTTAATTTCTGATTTAACGATGGTTAACAAAGACTGCCCACTCTGTTTTAAGGGATATTACCTGCTGACCAGCACCTTTCTCTGACCCATGGCATAAAGAAAAAGGCGTAGCGTAAGTTCCTGCTTTCCTGCTTTTTTTGGTTGACCCCTCTCAGGTCCCCGCAGAAGGTGGCACAGAAGCTGCTCAGCTTCAGGTCCGAAAAGTTCCTGTTGTCAATATGACAAATTGAATAAACATGTTTAATAAAAAATTTTTATTTGGGAGTAGTGAGAATGTAACAGCTTTAGACGCTGATTTGGATGTGAATAGCTTAGTGAACTCTTTACATTGTCACGGATAATTAAAAAAAACCCTCTTCCGTTCTGATTAGAACATCGAACAGGTTCTCCCCACTCAGTGACGCACCCACTGAGAACCCTCTCTTTTACTGTTACTCGATCTTATCGCTGCATTCGATACTATCGACCACAACATTCTTTTGAATAGACTTGAAAAATATGTTGGCATTAGTGGAATTGCACTGGCATGGTTTAAATAATTATCTGATCGTTATCAGTTTGTAGCAGTAAATAAAGAGATGTCGCACGATCACAAGTTCAGTATGGAGTACCGCAGGGCTCAGTGCTAGGACTGTTGCACTTCACCCTGTATATGCTACCATTGGGAGATGTCATTAGGAAGCATGGCATTAGTTTTCATTGTTATGCTGACGATACTCAGCTATTTCTTCACGCCCTGACGAAACTTACCAATTCACAAGTTTAACAGAATGCATAGCTGATATAAAAAACTGGATGTCTAGTAAATTCCTGCAATTCAGAAAAAAATGAAATTTTAATTATTGGACAAAAAAACTCAGCAAGTAGTAACCTAGAATTCTGTCTAATGGTGCGTTCACACCAGACGCGAATGGCATGATTAAGCACGAGTGATTTACACGTCAAGTCAATGCAAAGATGCGAATAGACATTCTGCAGCGCGAATTGAGCGTTTGACACGTGATTCGCGCAAATGGTGTGAATCGTCCAAGTTTAAAAATCTGAACTTTGGCGGATATTCGCGCCACGTTAACCAATCAGGAGCTTGCTCTAGTCTAGTAGTGACTACAATAAGGAGAAAATCTGGTTTATATTAATCATATATTAGTATCTGGTTCAGACAAGTGGGCATATGATTAAACGTGATTAAACGTGATTAAACGGTGATAATATTAAATGACATGTAACACAACCCAGTCTTTTTTGTTAAATGCAAGTTTTGTATTATTGATCATACATAAAGTATAAGTAACTTAAAAGGTATAATAAGCTATAATAAAGCAAACAATTCAGTCAACCATTCAAAGTCAGTGCTAGTAGGCTACAAAGGTAAAAAAGAAGAAGCTTGAGACACCACAGAGACAGAGCCAGCGGCAAATGTCTTAAGGACTGGCAGAGGAAAGGCTCCTCTTGCTGGGGTTAACGTGCGCTGAGCGCCGCTCATCCACTGGAGCTCACAACTATGAAAACGCCAGATAAAATGTTCAAATAGGCACTCTTTTTATAAATAAACCACAGATTTGAGCTTTAAACAACTACATTATCACCTGAAAAAGTCTTAAAACTAAGTTTTAAGACGTTCAAACAGCCCATATCAGCCATTTCTCAACGAGACGAACCGCCAGGCAGATGCCCCTCCCATGACGAGAATTCGCATCTATTGTGTAGTGAATGTCATGCGCGAATGAAGCGAGTAAACTCAAAATGTTCAAGTGTCTAACTTTGCACGAGTACTGCGACTTATTCGCGTCCGATGTGAACGCTACATGACACTCGATGGCTGGTGTAAGATTGCCAGAATAATAATCAGGCCAGAGGAGAACTGGCACCCCGATTGAGCCTGGTTTCTCCCAAGGTTTATTTTTCTCCATTATGCCACCTAATGGAGTTTTGGTTCCTTTACACGCTCAGTTGGGGACACTAAATTTCCAACTAATTATCCCCAAAATATTAATTACTAAACTAAATTAACTACATCAATTAAATTACTGATCTGGCCACACTGTCGCTATATGACAATTGAAATGATCTAATGACATCACCGGTTTCTCCAGAGCGGCGGTACAGCAGAATCAAAATCTGTTGCATTGTTTTCCTGTTAAAACTGAAGCTGCTTTGAAACAATTGGCATTGTAAAAAGTGCTTTATAAATGACTTGACTTTGTACAGTAAAGGTGATCACACTTATTCTTAAGTCTAGAAAAAAAAGACTAAACACACTTAAGACAACATTTTTCCTCTGAGCGGCTTCATACATATGGCTCCAGACAACATTCTTTTGAATAATATATGCAGATAACCATTTATTGTTTTAAAAGTGTTCAAAAACTTGTTCTTGCCTATTTAGAAATATAGACACAGATAAACAGTTAGACCGTTAGATAGTGTTTAGCTAATACACAGCTGGAACCAGCTTCCAGATGTCAGCAGAGGAGGCTCCAACATTTACATTAAATTATTTAGCACACGCTTTCATCCAAAGCGATTTACAAATGAGAGTAATCCTGCATTAATTCACTAAAGATTAAACAAATAATGTAGTGGAATGCTCAATTTTCTTTATGTCCTTTTATCTATAATTTAACAGTCATCTCACAGCAATATTTAAATGTTTCAATCAAATATACAAGCTCTTCTCAATGAAAATGTATTTCATACAGATACATAAACCGGTGCTATTTTAAATGGCTAAACAAGCACAAAAACTTTTCACACAGAGAAAACACAAATAGTGTCTCACATCTGAATGACTTACTAGGAGTATCTGTAAGTGTGATGACAATATGTTTTTTAACTCACTGATAACAATTAAGTGGCCTCCCTCTCTAGAGTAAATGCACAGGTGATTATTTTTGTCTTGTCACACTGATATTTCTTTCCAGAATGAGTTTGCAAATGACGTTTCAGGTCTGTGTGATATGTGAAACTCTTTTCTCACTGAAGAAACTCTCTCTAGAGTGAACTCTCATGTGAGTCTTTAGGTTCGCTTTGTTTGAGCGAGTCTTTCCACAGTGATGGCACATAAAAGGCTTCTCTCCAATATGGGTTAATACATGATTCTTAAGATGTTTCCTGTCTGTGAAACTCCTTCCACACTGATGACATATAAAACTGTTCTCTCTTGAGTGAATCCTCACGTGGCAATCAAGGTTTACTTTACGTCTGAAGTTCTTTCCACACTGATCACATGTGAATAACTTCTCTCCAGTGTGAATTTTTGTGTGGACGTTAAGGGATCCTTGATGTGTAAAACTCTTTCCACACTGAGGGCATACGTAAGGCTTCTCTCCAGTGTGAATTCTCATGTGGGTATTAATTGTTGCTTTATGTGAAAAACTCATTCCACACTGTTGGCATGTGTAAGGCTTCTCTCCTGTGTGAACTCTCAGGTGTTTTTTAAGATTTCCTTTTTCAGTAAAACCTTTTCCGCACTGTATGCAGGAGAAAGGCTTCTCTCCATTGTGTATTCTCATGTGGACATTAAGATTTCCATGTTGACTGAAACTCTTTCCACACTCAGGGCATGTGTAATCGCTCTCTCCAGTGTGAATTCTCATGTGGACTTTAATTGTTGCTTTATGTGTAAAACTTTTTCCACACTGTTGGCAGGTGTAAGGCGTTTCTCCAGTGTGAATTCTCATGTGGACTTTAAGACTACCTTTTCCAGTGAAACTCTTTCCACACTGAGGGCATGTGTAAGGCTTCTCTCCAGTGTGAATTCGCATGTGATTTTTAAGGTTTTCTTTTTTAGTGAAACCTTTTCCACACTGTTGGCAGGAGAAAGGCTTCTCTCCATTGTGTATTCTCATGTGGACTTCAAGGTTTCCATGTTGACTGAAGCTCTTTCCGCACTGAAAGCAGGTGAAATAACTTCTAGTTCCAGTCTTTTGAGCTATTTTTTGTGTCTTTTCAGTCTGTGCGCAACTAAAATATTTTTCTGCAGTTATGAAATCATGTTTCTCTTCCTTTACATCCTTCAGTTCTTGACTCTCCTCATTCAGTGGCATCAGATCTAAAGTGAAAAAATAAAAACTTGTTTAACCCCAGTTTAATGGCACAAAGCAACAGACATTATTAAGATTAGACCAGTCATTCTTAATGTTTTTGGACCCCTTATCACCCCCATCAAATAAAATCTAGTTTAATTGTTTTCCCTGAATATCATTGTTGATTATTATTTTGTGTTTATTAGGGGCCATGCACAGATGGTGCTGTAATTCCCTTTGTACCAGTTGTTTTTATTCTTATTATTCCTCCCCAATGGTAGTCTATGAGAACCCTATAAACCATACCTTCTGAAATTCAATATAAACCACCTGTCTGCCATTTTGACATTTCATGTGTGATATTTTCTAAATAATTTGGCATTGGCAAATTTGGTAGTTCAGCATTTTAATTGCCAAAATTCATTTTCTCAGTGTCATTCTGTTCCTTGGTTTATGACAGGGGTTCTCCATCCCAGCTCCTGGAGAGCTACCGTCTTGCAGAGCTCAGCTTCAAACCCAATTAAACAGCTAATCAAGGAGTTTAGTGTTACGTGAAAATTAAAGGCATGTGTTGAAGCAGGAATTGAACATAAATCCCTGGTTTACAATTATTCTAACGATATACAATGTCATTTTCCATTCATTTGCTTGTCCACCATTTAAAGGTATTTGCAAAAAAAAAAAAAAAAAAAAATCAATCAATAGAATCAATTTTGTCCTGATTCTGCTCTGATAAACTTTATACCGAGACGCACAGAAATGACTGAAAAGGTTTTTGACATTCTGTTCCATTTCCAAGAAATGTCTTTTACAGGTTGACCATTTCTGTGTTTATTTTGCCATATTCTATGTTAGCCTAGCGTGTTAATTTGTTACTGTAATTATACTAATACTACATACAAATACTAATTAGGTTGTGTTACTGTACCTTATGCTGGGCTCAAACTCAAACTCCTTCAAACAACCGATTATGAAATCTGGTTGCATCACACACATAAAGAGAATTTTATCAGATTGTCTTCACACTTTAATCAAATATTAAAGATGTGTTAAAGATTTTAATGTGTTCAATTGTTTTATTTGTGATAGCCAAATTGTACGGACATTATTTTCCAGGCTGTCATACAAAGAAATTGTGCACATGCAAAAACGAGAGGACCAATGAAATATTCATAACATAAATTATGTTGCAGTCAATGTATGGTGTTTTTCCTGTGAGTGTTTTTTGTTTTTCAAAAACATGTAGCTGTAGTTTGCCTTTTTTGACAAATGATTTTGTCAGATAAATACCTTCACTAAGTCGAGTGTTTTGTTCTTCGCTCATATTTAAAAATATATAAGTATAAAAATATTGTCTTCATATTGTGATTGTTTAAGCAAACTTGACTGGTAAGGTCATTTAAAAAACCCTCCACACATCACTTTTGGCCACCACTGTATGTTCGGTGTGGTCAGTGCCACAATAGTGCTACTTAAGACCCTATATACTGTGTGCTGTATACTGTGCGCTGCTACACTTTTCATGTTGCCAAGATATGTAATTATGACTTTTATTTCTGCAGTTAGAGCATTGATTAGTAGAGTGGGAAAAGTTATTATTTCTTACTAGGTTAGTTACAAAAATAATATTTTGACGATCAAGCTCATTTTTTAAACTCCCTGTCACCGTTTAACTCTAACAGATTATATTTTCTCTGTTGCCATCTTGTTAATCTTAACTAGGTTATGATACCTCTTCAGCTCTCTTAATTTAGGAGCTGACACCTAGTCTTAACACTTAGAAAACTTCACTTATTCTTAAGTCTAGGAAGAGTAAATTTACCTCATTCTTAGAATTTTGACCCACTTAAGACTAAAATTTTACTCTGTGTGGCTTAATACATACAGCCCCAGATCTGTAAATCCCTCACATTACCAGATAATCTACGGTGAACACCAGATCAGACCAATGTCATGGCCAAATTTTTTTCTCAGATTGTCGGGAGGGGTAAATCAGCTTAAAATTCTTGTAGTCTGAGTCTGGCTTTAATGCTACATTTAACACTATCGACCACAACGTTTTTTTGAATACCCCAAAATAACATTGACATTAGTGTAACTGCAGTAGCATGGTTCATATCATACTTATCTGACTGCTATCAGTTTTTAGCAGTAAATGTAGAAGTGTCATATCAATCAGTATGGAGTGGCACAAGGCTTAGTACTAAGACCATTGCTTTTCACCCCGTACATGCTAACTTTGGGAGATATCATTAGAAAACATGGCGTTAGTTTTTACTGTTAAGCTGATGATACTCAGCTCTATATTTTTTGTAGCCTGACAAAACGTACCAATTCATAAAACTAATGCATAGCTGATATATGGTTGGGTGATCATTTTTTGGCCATATCTCGATAACATTTTTTCATATTAGTGATATGATAATATGATATAGATAATTATAAAATTAATTAAAAAAAGGTATGTCTTTGTTTCTGCATGTGCTAACGGGTGATATTGTTTTTTAGTCATGAAACAGGTTTGGGCATATATCTTTGGCACAGTTTGCAGTGCAGGCTGCAGTATTAATAATATTACATGTTTTGTCTTAGAAATGCTCATTTTGACAGTAGTAGTAGCTTGAGTTAGGAGGATGCAGATGTAAATGTATGTTCATTTACAAAATCATGGACATCTGTAAAAATTGTAACAACCTCATTTTATAAATAGTAGTAATTTTAATAAACTTAAAATAGTATCATAGATTTAAATCTCTTCACTATCATGGTAAAATGTATCTATATGGTTTCTATGGTATTTATATGAAAAACAGTAGCCAAAACATTTAGTATAAATGCACAAATTATATAGCTAAATAAAAATACTGTAATAATATTCCATTACTCCTTTTACATTTAATACATCTCTACATTAATAATATAATAAAATTCTATATTCCACATTTCTGCCACAGTACCATGGTGCAGTTAGTCACAACAGTAAATGGTAAATTATGGATAAGTTCGAAAAGTCTTCTGACTGTATCATTGCGCACCGTGTTTCTCATGTTTGTCAGTGCTGTTCCATCTGGCTTTAAATCACAGAGACATTTGTGTTTTTCGTTGAATGCACGCGCTTTTCACTGGATCTCACTGTGCTGTTTAGTGTCGCGTGACCAGGTCCGAGACCGATCCGTTTGGACTTTGACTCGAGCGGATAAATTGTCTGTGTGACACGGTTCAAAGAGTAACAAATCGTGCTACCTTTTATCGACAAATTTGTCGTCTTTGGGTGATAACTCAAGGTTAGTTTCACTTTTGATTTAACGTTCGTCGCCGCATCCACTCATTTTTTCCTTCTCATGTTGTTTTCTTTGCCAGTAGAGCATGTACTTTTGATGTGCAAGTTAAAAGCTGCACGCTGACCGGCTGTTGTCGCGTTTATTTCTGCTGTGTGATTGGGTGTTAGAGTAATCTAGATCGAGTAAAAATGTCCAGTTTTGTCACGATTCGATATGATATAGTTTATCCATCCAGCCCTAAGCTGATATAAAAAAATTAAAAGACAAGAAATGTTTTATTACATTTTGAAGAAAAGAAAAAAAACTCTGCATGTAATAACCTAAAATACTGCATTTTTCTGTCTTAAACAAATATCTAAATTACGACACATGCTTTTAATGTCAAATAAAGAAAAAACATTCATGCATTCATGACCTCAAGGCTAGATTATTGTAATGCTCTACTGTGTGGTTTTCCTGCACCAGGGGTGTAGAATTTAGTAGGGAAAGGGAAGTATCCCTACTAGGGCTGGAACGATTAGACCTAAAATAAAAATCTCGATAAATTGAACATTTTACCTCAATTACGAATAATGAACAAATATTTTGCCCTTTTTTTCCCTTGATTTTTTTGCCCTCATAGTTCACTAATAAGGTTTGACCTGTAAATATGTTCAACTATTAAAAAGTGGGATACTTATTTCTAATGAAAAAGTGCATTTCTTTGTGATTTTAAAATACTTGAAGGATGCAGCTCACTTTCATCATTAATTGTCTATGGGTTGTAATATTTCTTACAGATTTCTGTTTGTTGTACATCAGATAGGCTACAGATCGATTAACACAGTAAGCTTTTATTACATTTATTTGAATGCATTAATGAGAGTTTTATTACTCATACCGTCTCTATTAATTATGAGGCTGTGGTTTGTAGTTACTTCAAAAGTAGACAAATCTGGGCTATAACGGTTGAGTTTCTAAGCTACTTTAGTGATAAATCACAGGACAGCGTTGTCAATGAGTTTCTGAGCGGGATCTTCACGTGATGTGCAAGCTATTGTCTGTATGAGCGTCGTGTCACAATATATCAGGCATTAGTTCAACATAATACACATCCAATGGTCTAAAATCGCTTTAATGTTCAAACGGGCAGGCCTTAAAACATAAAATTGACAAAGTTTTGTGAGGAAACAAGTGAAAGTGATCTGGCTTCAGGGCACACGCATTGTCAGAGACACGCTAAGACTCGGCTCTCTGTGTCACAGAAAAAAAAGCTCACGACCACTGAACGGAGATGTTTGCCATATTTTTGTTTTAGAATAGTGTAAAAATCGCTTGAATGTTCAAACTGGCAATCGTATTTAGTTGACAAACTTCATGAGGACACAAGTGAAAGTGATCTGGCTTCGGGCCTTGCGCTGATCTGTGAACAGGTCTGTGTGTGCGTGTAGCACCGCATATAAGAATGGCAATTACCTTACCTGTATAAACTGTGTAAAACACGCAATTACCATAGTAATTATGAGCATCCAGATTGTATAAACAACAATAAATGCTCCTGAATCTTTCTGTGTGCCTGCAAACTGCACTTGATGTGACTGACGAGGCGGAGTGAATTACTTATCCGAAGGACAAGCACGTGAACAGGCTTAATGTTGAGCCCTGTGAGGCAAAAACTAAACAAAAAAACTGGCAGGTAACAAGTCACTGTGGTCAAAAAAGTTAATTTCAGGCCCTGGACGTGGATGAATTTACGTGATGTAAATACGACAGATCCGATTCTCTGAGGCGCAAACTAACATGGTGACGCCCATCGCGCATTATAGATCAACATGAGGGTTTTAAATGACACATTCACTTACACATATTTGAACATTAGAATATCAGATAGTTCATGACATTAACAAGTTTTTGGATATTTTGAATAAAAAAGAAAAAACTAAATAAAACTGATACATCGGTCAGACAGCTCTGGCTGCTGTCACGTGAGAAGCATGACGCGTCGCCATGGAAACAATAAGGAAATGTTGCGTTCTAAAATATTCATCAAGAGAATATGGTCATATTTCTGCAAAAGAGCTGCTGAAACTTGAAGCTGGTCTGTAGCAGACCAAGAATACAGACTATGCTGTTATTAGCACTGTAACTTATTTAATGTTAAATTAAGGTGGCTTAGATTTTATTGTGAATTTGTCGGTTATTTATTTATATGCTTAAGTTAACTTTAAACTTTTAATAAATTGTTAAATTAAAAAAAAAAATTCCCCAATAAAAAGCAATTCTTTAATGTCATCCACCATCACTTTGTGTCTCTTTTTAATTAATTAATTTATTTTTGAAAAAGTATCGGTTTAGGTACCAGTACCGTTTTAAAAGTACCGGTTTGGCACCGGTATCGAAAAAAGCCCAAACGATACCCAACCCTAACGGAGAATTGCTTGATGACCCTGGCTGCAAATTACAGAGGGTGTGTCCAGATTTCTAGGCTAGCCGATCACAGTATGAAACTTAACTTGTGCTCAGTGTTGATGCACTTTGGGAGTTGTACTTTTGATTCCGATTGTATTCATGAGAAATAGCCGGGTCACTCGTACCGGTGCGCCTAAATATTTTTTCACAGTCACACAGTCATTTGATATGTCAAGTGATATGTCAATGTCAAATAAAACCACTTTAATTATGACACTCATCTGACTTTTTTTTCTGTAGAGCTGAATGTTTTAATATGGAGTTCAGCTTTGAGACTGAAACCAACCTGTTTGTTCCTCAGTATCTTCTTGTTTCACTCTGAATGTTTCTTCAATCTTCATTTCTTCACTCTCCTCTTTAATAAACGCCATCTTTATAATAGTGTCACGTGGATCTCAGACACTTTACCTGGAGTTTTTCTGTGTGTTTGGAAAGCCTGTCATGTTTAAGATGAGAATATCAGAATGAAACAGAATGTTCATTTCATAACAGAATGAAAAATAAACCCACACCAAATCTCTGAGTGTCTCTCAATCAGCTCTAGTTCCGTATCGGTGCACTGGTGATCAGAGAGATAGTTAATAGTCTTAAATGTCCTGATTATTACAAAAAAAAAGCACTCAAAACTAGTAGTACAAATGAATACAACATTTGAACAATACTTGCTATTACATGTAATAGATTCCAAAATAAGGGGGAAAAAATTGCAGTTCGTTTTATAAAGTTGTCTTACACATTGTTTGTATTCCCGTTGCATTCACACTGTTGTGACCAGCAGGTATCGTCAGTGCGGTGATTTGAAGCATTTGCATCAAATGACTAAAAAGCTCAATTTCTCCACTAAGTTAAGTTACTTCCCAGTGAACGATTTCGTGTTAATGATGAACTGATTCACAAAACATGCGAAATACGTTCGTTAATGTTTGATAAAAAAATTACATTGCAATAATTCATTCATTTTGCATTAAAAAACAAACAAACCTTTCTTCAGATAAGTCATAACAGACGCAGGAGCGCGGCGCAGCCTTGTGACGTCACACCACCAAGCCAAAATAAGAGTCCTGTCCACATGCTATTCTTCTTCTTTAATGGGGGTTGGCAAACAAGCTTTCCCGCCACCTACTGGGGTAATGTGTGTAGCATTAATGGAAAAAGAAGGGAAAATAAAAATAAAATTCTTCTAATCAATCGTGTTTTCTTAAGATATTCTAATAAAACAGTGGTCACTTTTGAATTATTGTTCAGGAAGTTAATTAAATGTTAACCTTTATATTCCTATAACCTTATCTTCTATGAGCTGAGATCTTTCTTCATTAAAACCTGCACATTTTAAAAGAACATGTTCGACTGTTTCTGGTCATCCACATTTGCGGTACAATCCTGTATTATGTTTACCAATTTTAAAAAGTGATTGATTCAGTTAAAGCTGTGTGTCTAATACGAAGTCGAGAAATTACGGTGTCATCCCTTCTTTTTCCACAACCTTTCCTCACATTTCCTACTTCTTTGTTTATTCCAAATAAATGTCTTGCCTTTCCTTTTTTAAGTAAGCCCTTCATTTCAGCTTTTCACAGAGGGACATTAACATTAATTACACTTTAAAGCTTTTTTTGCCAACTCATCTGCAATTTCAATATCCCACAATGCCCACGTGAGCAGGAATCCATAAAAAGAAGTCGTTTACTCCTGACTTATGTATTCTAAACAGTGTCTGAAGAGTTTTTTTTATAAGAATATACTGTCTTGAGTCAGGTCTTCCATTGTTTAGACTATCCACATGCTAAATATATATGAAATGTTTAAGGGGAAAATATTCATATAAGATATCACTGTATTAAAATGCAAATAATGACCAAAAAATGGCTAAAAAGAGTGTTTGAGTTTATAGCATAGTTCATACATCAGTTCAGAAACACATATAAAGTCATGTTTTTTCAAATATTAAAATGTGGACATTTGAATTAAAAAAAACAAAAACAAATATTGGTATAAAGTATCTATAAATTCTGATCTTCCAAGCATCAGTAGAAGATCAAAAAAGTACAAATGTGATTCAGTCGGTACCAAAAAAACCTTGATAAACAATCTAATTAAAACTGAGTATTTCTCAGATTTTTAATGAAAGCAATAAGTCAAGTCTTTAATGTCATTTCAGACGCAGCCTATGTAGAGTCAAATCTCCCAGAATAAGGGGCGGACTGGGGCTAAAAAGTGGCCCTGGACTTTCTGGCACAGCGCAGCCCGCCACACCTGGTTTGCAACACTCCACACCATAAACCCACCAGCTCAAAATACACTTACTAACATAAAATATAACATGAATCATTAAAAAAAAAATTAAAAAAAATCGAAATGTTTATCATTAACATCAATGAATTGCCTGCTTACTTCTTTACATCATAATTTCTCTTTCCTGGTGTACAGCAAATAGTAAGTAATTCAAATTTTTTTTTACACAGCTCTCTTAGTCAGTTCGTATAACACAATGCTCTGGTATGGTAAGACTGTGTTCGAAATTGCCACTATTAGTCCATTAATGGCGCTTTTCCACTACACAGTACCAGCTCGGCTCGACTCGCCATTCTTTTGCATTGCCATGGTTTTCTAATGTGAAAGTTGTAGGTACTTTTTTTTCGTATATCACCTCCGGTGAGGTTCTGAGCGCGCAGAGGCGATACTAAAATGTGACGTGAAATCACAGCAGACTGCTGATTGGTCACAGAGAATCGTCACTGATCATTGCTTCATCAGACGGAGTATCCTGAATAACCACACCATTTTTAAATAGTTTGTCCAGAGATTGCGTGTTATTTACTATTTTTGCAACTCGGAAGAATACGCCGTGGTCAAACGAGGAGGTGCAGACTTTCCTTTTTCTGGTTGCCGAAGAGAGGATCCAGTGAGAGAAGATTACATCATGGCAGTTTCCTGCGGCGTCGCTATGACGACCAGGTACTATTGTGGAGGTACTATCTGCAATGGAAAACGGAGCAAAAAGCGAGCCAAGCCGAGCCGATTCGAGTTGAGCTGGTACTGGTAATGGAAAAGCGCCATAATATAGTTCACTTGAAGGAGTGAATGAAAATGAGTGAGTGAATTTGGACAGTGTGCACGCCGGAAGGCCTGCCGCTTTTGCATAGTTTGTGCTTGCTGTTTAATAAGTATTTTAAATGTAGAAAACTGGCAGCTCCAGTAGTAATTAAAAGATTTATCTTTAACTCTTTATGTATAAACCGTAATTAATCTAATTAATAATCAATTAAATAATAATTTATACCCTTTTATTATATTGCGCTGGAACAGTGCGGTTTGGAAAATGGATGGATGATTGATTCAGCTACGGGTGCCATCTCCTGGTGAGACTCAATCATTTTCTTCAGTGCTCAACTCATTGTGGGTAATCTTCAGCCGATGAGTGTACACCCACCCTTGTGTTTTATTCATATCAGTTGGACATTGTGTAGGTAACTGTTAAGTCTTCAAGACAGGGAGCACAAGAAAGTGTATTCTTCTTACATGTATAAAACTCAATGAGCTCGAGTGCCATCTAGAGGTGCACTAATGTAAGGACATCCTAGTAACTAAAACATTTACTCTATTCTTCTCCCACATCAGCCACTTGCTTTCACGTATTTCAGGAGAAGTAGATTAATTTACGAGTTGTAAATCTGACAGGTCAGATTCTCTGAATTCTCTGGGGTGTGAACTAACATGGCGATATGTTAGAGACCAACTAACATGATCATTATACAGATGTTTAAATGACAAAACACATTCTCTTACACATGTTTGAGAATCGGAATACATGTTTGTGAATACATCAGCATGGAAATAATAAGGTGATATGGTCTAAAATAACAGTTGCCTTAAAAAGCTCACGCTGGGGAGGTCAGCTAGAATATTTTACATATAATTTAATAATTTAATGTACGTGTGAATACTGTATAATCACTATGTATTCTTTAAAATTCTTACAAAACCACATCAACTTGTCAATCTACTAATCTCACTGACAAACTTATTTCCAATTAAAAATTTTCAACATGCACAATGAAAGATTACTAACTACACAGCCTTTAATCGCATAAGAAATCGCTGGAGAGTCAATAACAGGAACATAACTACACACAAAAGCTGTTTTTCCACCATCGAAAAAGCAAACCGTTCTCCTTGCCAGACAAAGGCGGACATCTTTGGTAAGTCAGTGCTATTTCCCAGCTCCGTTACATCAGTTTTGGGTCAGCACACTACTGGAGGCTGATGGCGTCTGTTCACGCATGCCCGGTCATTCATCTCTTTACAACCCTCCAGAGAAAAGGTGACATCAGTGACATCTGTGGTTCTCAGATAAGGTTTTCGCTTGAGGTAAATTAGAAACATTTTTTTTTAATTACAGTTAACGTCTTAATGTGTTTGCAGCATATGAACACCAATAAGTAACCATTTGTTTTAACATTATTTTATAACTGACTTTAATTGTCTTTTTTTATCAGTGTGGAAAGGTGTGGAATAATTGAAAGAAAAAATAGCAAAAGTGTGAAAAAAAAAGCTGCAGTCTGTAACTTTTTTTTGTTCAAAATGTATATAATGAGAGTACATCATGAATCCATTTTTCAAACCGTGTTTTTGTCTAATCCTGAATTACTACTGTACACTAGATTTGGATCGGGCTGCATTTTTCTGTCCGAGCCCGGCCTGTGTCCGACAAGAGTAGTAACCGATCCGAGCCCGACAGGCATAAAGATATTTATGTTCGAGCCCGACCGAATCCGAATCAAATTTTTTTTCCTCATACTAATGACACATGTACGTTTGTTCATGTGGAAAGCCCGCTTTTATTAAGCAACTGATGTTAAGGTAATTTGTTGATGGATGTTAAGGTAATATTTTTAATTTATTTAAATCACAAAAACATACCTTTGCATCAAGTTAAACAGGCCCATTGGCTACCTACATAATAAGCTTTTTTAAATTTCAAATGTTCAATGCCTTATCAGACTGACGTGACCGAGCCCGAACACAAACATTATTTCTAAATATCTGTCCGAACCCGGCCCGGCCCGTCAGCTCGGGTCGGGTATCCATCCTCTACAGTACACCAATAATAAGTGTTTACATTTGGACTATTTTAGACCGGTTGGGTCGAAACCGCTGTGGAGTAGTACCTGCGCTAGAAGGGATGCAGTACCTGCATGACTCGTCATAGACATGGATAGAGAGAAGTAGCTCCAGCTACAATGTTCTTCCGCAAGACGCATTCAGTTTTGTTTATTAACCACTAGAGGGCCAATTGCCATTAGCATTGATCCTGCTACTTTTTGCATGCACCATTTGAGCTAATTCTCCTCGACATTGGAAAAAATATATTTCTGGGAAATTGGTCATCAAACCTTTTTGAAGCAAGGCTGGTTACCAGACAAAATGGGTGTTCCAACTTCAGTTCAGAATGTGCTCTGATGGTCTTTCGAGCAAGCATCGATCTTTGTTTGATATCCTGATGTACTTTATCCTTCACACTCTGCTTGTCTCTCACATAAATGTATCAGTGAAGTCTCCTATATCCACATAGTTACAATAATGTTGGTAATAGCATACTTGCTCAACTTCCTGTCCGACAGTGTTCCCTGCTCCAACCTGATTCCTGCCGCCCCATCTCAACTGCAACATAGTGTTGTATTGATTTCATACCATAACTTTCAAAATCTAATGTTATGCAATCATGGATTATGTGCACATTAAAATCACTTTAACATTAAAGGTGTCATATTTTATCTGCACAATATACTATACAAGATAATCATAATCACAGATTTACAATTTAGTCTATTGCCACTAATAACAGAGTAGAATGATTAAAAGAAAACCAATCATTGCTCAACTTTTTGCATCAGCTGCTGGCTACTGTTGCATCTGAATTTCAGTAATTTGAGGTACCTCGCAATTTGCTGTATGAGTTTTGGCATGCATCACACTAGCTATGTTTCCATCCACCTATTTTATGCGCATTTTGGGATATCGCATCAAAAACTGCTGAATGGAAACGCCAAGATGCGCATAAATTCTAAAAATGTGCATAAAAAACTTGAGTTGGATAAATTCTTCATCCAATAAGAAGACGGCGCATAAATTACGATGGAAACACTTTAAAGGGTACTTCAGCGCTGGGAAGATGAATCTGTATTTAAGATAGGTCATGAATGTAGATGAAATGTGAAATTATACTAGACTGAGAAAAGACAGTAAATGTATTTTTGTCTCATGGGGATGAAAGACAACAATTCCCAGAATACACTTTGCTGCCCTACTCAAGGCACGGCTACTGGCTGGATCACTTGCCCACCACGCTCATTTTCATAAAATCAGTTCAGTTAGAGACACTACAATTAAAAACTGGGGACAGACCAGAGCGGACGGGGGGACAGACCAGGGCGGACGGGGGACAGACCTGGGCGGACGGGCGGGACAGACCAGGGCGGGACAGGCAAGGGAGAAACAGATAAGGAAGGGGAAAACAAGGGAGGGACGGGGAACACAAAGAGTTCAGGCGGCCGAGGGGGCAGCAGAGTTCAGGTGGCCGGAGCGGCCAACAGAGTTCAGGCGGCCGGGGCGGCCAGCAGAGATCAGGCGGCCGGGGCGGCCAACAGAGTTCAGGCGGCGCGGGCAGAGCCGAGCGCCGGAGCGGCGCTGGAAGAGCAGGCACATCCGGCATAGAGTCCACCTGCACTGAGACCACCGGCACACGATCCACCAGCGCATGGACCACCGGCACAGGGACCACCGGAACACGATCCACCGGAACACGATCCACCGGCACAGAGACCACCGGAACACGATCTACCAGAATACGATCCACCGGCACAGGGACCACCGGCACACGATCCACCGGAACTGGGACCACCAGAACACAATCCACCGGAACCCGATCCACCGGAACTGGGACCACCGGCACTGTGACCACCGGAACACGATCCACTGGAACATAATCCACTTGAACGTCATTCAAAGGAACAGCGACCACCGGAGCAATCACGAATGGTGCTTTCCTTCTCCTTCTCTGCTGCTTAAGGACAATGGGAACAGGATCCACCGGAATAGGGACCACCGGAGTGTGGACCACTGCAAGTGGGTCCACCGGAGCTGAGACCACTGGAGTGGAGGCCACCGGAGCAGGGACCACCAGGGCAGGGAACATCTCCCTGGCCGCTCTCTCCTGCTGGCGAGCGATGCCCTCCACCATCGCCTCAAAGGGACAGTGATCAAAGGCCCTCCTGAGCCCCCAGTCCATGGGCTCATCGAGAGCATAATTAAAAAGGTCCTTGAGGGCCGAGTCCTCTAGTCTGAGCCCCTTGGCCGTCTCCAGGAACTTCCTGGCGAACTTCCTGACCTCTCTCCCCTCCTGTCGGAGGAGTTGGAGGACTCGAAACCGGATAATCCTCTCATACTGAGGACAGGTGGTAAGGTACTCCGGAATCGAGTCCTCTCTCTGCTGAGTCCTCAACATGGTCGGATCCTTCTGTCACGTTAACACAAAGGAAAATAGTGCGAGGACTCAAGTGCAGTGATAAGAGGATTTAATAACAAAAACAAACATAAATACAAAACAAAAACCCACGAGGGGGCAAAACACATAGCAGAACATAAAATAACACTAGAACATACCAACAGAAGTCACTGGGGGAACCGGGAGACGTAGACATAACAAGGATCCGACAAAGACTGACAAACACAAGGAGTATATAAAGGGGAGAAATCAAGCTGGAAATGAGGGAACACAGGTGGGGTAAATGAAACCAATAACGAGATAACAAGGGGATGGGATCTAACAAAGACAGAGGCACATGGCCACACTAACAAAACCCACATGTGCACACAAGACAGGACAGGCATGTGACAGGTACATCCGCTCCAAGGACCTCTCAGTCTCAGACTGAACCATCACCCAGGAAACAATCAGCCAGTTCTGCCAATTCATGATGGCATAACTGGACATGACCCCAGATGCCAACGTTACTTTTCTTGCAACTTTCCTGGTGTGGTCAGACCTGAGACCTGCCCAAAAGTGCCCTAGAGGAGTTTGGACATTGCTGGCTCTTGACACCTGAACTCATCTAGAAGGCAGTCGGTCAGGTAGAAGCTGGACACAGAGACTCCATACCACCCATCTTGATCATCATATGACCCAAAAGCACGTGGTGTGTTGTCCTTCCTCAGGAACTGCCCAATGGTCCTCTGTCCATATTTGCCGACCTCAGCATCTCTGACGCTTTCTATGGCATGTAAGTATGCCAGGTGAGCTCGCTCATACTTGAGGTGCATGAGCTCATTCACCTGGTTTGCCATATCATTTGGTGACTTGCCAGTGCGCCTTAGCTCATCCATCACAGACTTGCAGATGGCCTTCTTGTAGGTCAGGAATGCAGGCAGAAGGTTGGTAAAGCGCTCGGGCAGCTTCTCAAGCCATCGTGGATTGTCAGCAAACCAGTTCCTCCGACAGGCTTTGCAGCAGTGTCGTGAGGACAAGATGTAATACTGACCACTTGTGCCAACAATCACCCGAGGCCTGCCCACACCTGCAGAGACCACATGTGGATGAGGACATCCATGCAGACATGGTAAGAGGTAGTTGTTCCTTACCCGGACCATGATGTGACTCTCTGGCTTCCAGATGAAAAATGGGTGGAGCTGGAAGAAGTTGGGGGATGGGAGCTCATCCACTGTTTCGACAAGCTCAGGTTGTGGAGGAAGACGCCACAGTGAAATTGCGTTCCCTGGGTTGCGCACTGAACGAGACCCAGGCCACAGTCTAAGATCCTGAAGCTCTATCCTCATCCACAGCTTCTGGTGTTGAGAACAGCTCCAGTTGTTTATGTCATGGTCGTGCCCAGGCAGGAGAGCAGGAACAAGTGGCTGAGCTGAGGGAACTAGGATTTAAAAAGAAAAATGGATAAGGTAAAAAGAATGAACTGCACTGATGATTATTATAATAGACTGAATAGTTAGTGCGGAAATAATGTAAATAAGTAAGAGGTTCAAGATTTGAATAGCTCTTCTCCAAAACATCACTATGTATTTTTTCCAGTGCAAGTGTCTAAAGACTTCTAAAGAATATATACATTTAGTTAAGAAGCAAAATGCTGAATTGTTTTGTTGTGAAAATAATCAAAATGAAGTGAGTTTATGATCAATACAAGAAAAGATATCTGCCAGTTGGTTCAGAAAAATAAACGTAATTCAAAGGGAAAACATGTTTTCATACCCCACTTACAGACTGTTGTTCTTGCTTTAATCATAAACTCACTTAATTCATTTTAATTCTCAGAAAACAAAACTTTGTCTTCATTTTGCATCTCAAGTAATTGTATCTTGATTTAAGGATATTTGGATATTTGTACTGGAAAACAAGACGAAAAATACTGAGAAAGATATGCAGTGAATGCAACATTTAATTCGATGACAATGACTTAATTTTTGGAAAAGCAAATTAAGACTTTAAGACCCGCATAAACTATGGTAGAATTGCAAACTTACCATGTGATGCCTCAGCAGTCTGTTGGATGTAGTGGTTGCTAAAGAAGAGAGATCTTCTAAAAAGATGGATAAATACAATTTTATAATTAGAACTGGTTTAAACACTGGTTTGAACAATTTCACCATGTCAGGTGCAATACAGCCTTAATACCTTTGCTACATTCTTTAAAAGTAAGTGTCCTGCACACTCGAGAGCTGTCTATGGTGCCCCTGTCTCCTGAAACAGAGTACCATTTATCTATTAACAATTGTTTATACAAGAGATGGAGGATTATAAATATTAAATAGGATTTTTAATGCTATTTAATGCTAATAACAGCATTTTTAATGCTAACAACAAAAAAGCACCAAACCTAAAATACACCTGTAGTTGAAATCGTTTTCTCCCCTTGTGTCAAATCCGATGGATCTTTCACAAGAAACATCAGCTCTTGAGGAACAGGCACAGGTGTTGTGGAGCACATGGGTGGTGCTAAAAAAAGAAAAGATAAAAACAAAAAAGAAAACGATCAATACCATTGTACATGAGACAAACATTTGATTAGATGGGCAGATTTACAATGTATTTACCATGAACTGGTGTCACTCGCTGTTGCTTTTCATCAGGCAATTATAAAATAGGATAATGCAGGATAATAAAATATATATTAGGCATATTAGGTGCAAAGACAAAAACACCCTAATCTTACTTCACATGCTTGTCTTAGTGGTTTTAAATAAAATGACTTTTGATAAAAAGAGATTTGAACAAAACATGCAAGAACATGCATTTCATCATATGTTAGTAACATTTACTAGTTGACAAAAGTGAGTACTTACCCTGATTGTGGCAGGTATCAATTCATGAAGGGGAAATGAACTCATGGTCCCTTGGGACATTTAATATATTGCCAACAGCAAACGCATTGTTAACGGAAAAAGGCCGGAACATGGCCAGAACACAGGGATTTATTTCCAGTCCTGGAGAGCATTTAATCTCACAATTCAACAGAACTGTGCTCCAGTGGTGAACCTAATGCATAAAAACCTTTTCCCGTTTCCACAGACCGGCCCAGTTCAGTTGCTGAGGATGATGATGGTGGTGGTGCTGGTGGTGCTAACACAAAACATTAAATACATTTGTAAAACATTAGATATAAAACAAATGTGAACACAATCAATTTATAACACAAACTGAAGACACAGAAGGAAAACTATACTTACACTGCACCTGCAGCTTGGAGGGGGTGATGCTCAGCATTGCACTCTCCAACTCAACATCTTCATCCATCTTTCTCACACAATGGGTTTCTTAAAATATAGCTCTGTGTTAACTGAAGTATAATAAGTTATTTTATGGTTTATATGAATTGATACAATGGCAATATGTCCCACTGAAGAACAAATGACAAAAATACATAACTGACCAATGGGTTGAGTTATGGCACAGGTTGACTGCTGCTGTTTCTGTAGGTATTGCTGCAGTTTGTGCATCCGTGTCCCTTGGACACAGGTTGCCCCAAATACAAAGGATGCATAGCCATCAGACCTGATTTGCCAAATCTCCTGGCATGTGCTCTTGGCACGAGCCCCGAAACCAACCAGCTGGTCATCCTCCGACGAGGCTGCTGGTGCAGCTGGAGTTCTGGAGACATAGCTAAGAAGAGACTCAATTTCTTCAAAGCTGTGCGCATAAGTGACAAATGACATCAGGCTGTTTTTGCTGTGTCCTTCTGTCATAAAGTCTCCAGCAGCCTCTTCCTGATGCAGGGTCTTCATCAGATATATGGTGTACCCCATGTCCTTTTCAAGGAGCCACCGGAAGGACTTGCCCTTGTATTTGCCGACCTGGAGGATGTATTCGCCCAACACCTCTCTCTTGTCTGAGGCATCACCTCCTCTCTGACGGACCACAGTCAGAGCGTTTTGCCTGACAAGTTCCTCCTTCATTGGCGCTGACTTGTCCTGCAGTGACGGGTTGTTTTTTGTCAGCCTGGCCCCATCAGTAGGCTCCTGAAGGAGATACCCTAGAGGTCCCTTGCGCAACACAACCTTGACTTTTCCAGGGAAAAACATGACTTTTTTGTGCATGTTGACCTGGAAGATAGAAAAAGCAATATTAGTATGTTATATAGTATGTATGTATATGTATATATTTATATGCTATCAGTCAAAAATTTGGAATCACTTAAGATTTTTTTTAGGATTCGTTGATGAATAGAAAGTTGAAAAGTGAAAAGAACAGTATTTATCAGAAATAGAAAGCTTTTGCAACATTGTACTACCGTTCAAAAGATTTGGGTTGGTAAGCATTTTTTAAAAGTTGATTAGTGTGATGTCTTCAGGGATGCACAGTATTTTAGATACATGTATTTAACATGTATGTATTTATACAATTTTGTATTTGAATGCCTTTGGGAAAAAAAATCTAATATATTTGTATTTAAATTTATTTTCTCCGCACAGTATTTGGTATTTTATTTTGAATGATTCTATTCAGGGGTAGAGAGGGGAAGGGAAGAAGGGGTGAGAGGGTAGAAAGGGTTAGAGAGGGGGTGAGAGGGGTAGCGAGGGGGTGAGAGGGGTAGCAGGGGGTAGAGAGAGGGGTAGCGAGGGGTAGAGAGGGGGTGAGAGGGGTAGACAGGGGTGAAAGGGGTAGCGAGGGGTAGAGAATGAACTGGAATGTCCTAAGACCTTGATCACTTAAAAATCCACCGTGGAGTTGATTTATTATTTATTATTTTCCTTTACCAAATTGTTTAATGCAGCATTCTATATGTATATAGGTTTTTTTGTGGTGGGGTAAAATAAACGTGATATGCGGTGACGTCACAATCATACTGCATTGTGGGACATATAGGTGCCTGAAGTCTAAATATGAAGTAGACTCACTACCTTGGTCAAAATCAAGGGAGCGAGGGTCTGACCATATACACTTCCCTCGTCCACAAAAATCAGTAACTTATTTATCATATTTGTTACCACTTTATTGAGGGGGGAAAGAACAAAATTAATACATGTATTCAGCAAGGATGCATTAAATATATCAAGTGACAGGATAGACATTCAAAATGTTGCAAAAGCTTTATATTTCAGATACTTTCTATTAATTAAATAATCCTGGAAAAACATTATACATAACTGTTATCACTGATAATAATCATAAATGTGTGTTGAGCATCAGATCCTCATCTGAGAATCATTAGTGAAGGATCATGTGACACTGAAGACTAATGATGATAAATTCAGCTTTGATCACAGGAACAAAATCACACTGCACTATATATTCAAATAGAAAATGATATTTCACAATATTCCTCTCCTTGAACTGTCACCTTATCGTGGTGGAGAGGTTTGAGTATCCGAATGATCCTGGGAGCTATGTTGTCTGGGGCTATATGCCCCTGGTAGGGTCTCCCAAGGCAAACAGGTCCTTGGTGACGGGCCAGACTAAGAACAGTTCACAAAAACCCCCTTATGAGTAAAATTACACCGAGGACCGAGACGTCGCCCGGCATGGCGCAGCCGGGGCCCACCCTGGAGCCAGGCCTGGGGTTGGGGCTCGCATGCGAGCACCTGGTGGCCGGGCCTCCCCCCATGGGGCTCGGCCAGGCTTAGCCCGTAGAAATGACGTGGGGCCGCCCTCCTGTGGGCTCACCACCTGCAGGAGGGAGCGTAAGGGGCCGGTGCGTAGTGGATCGGGCGACAGTCGAAGGCGAGGCCCCCGACGACCCGATCTCTGGACACGGAATCTGGCTTTAGGGACGTGGAATGTCACCTCGTTGGCGGGAAGGAGCCGGAGCTTGTGCGGTAGGTCGAGAGGTACCGACTAGAGATAGTCGGGCTCACCTCCACGCACAGCTTGGGCTCTGGAACCACACTTCTTGAGAGAGGCTGGACTCTCTACCACTCTGGAGTTGCCCATGGTGAGGCGGAGAGCTGGAGTGGGTTTGCTCATAACCCCAGCTCAGCTGCCATGTGTTGGAGTTCACCCGGTGAACGAGGGTCGCCCCTGCGCCTTCGAGTCAGGGATAGGTCTCTCACTGTCGTGTGTGCCTACGGGTCAAACGGCAGTGCGGAGTACACTGCCCTCTTGGAGTCTCTGGGAGGGGTGCTGGAAAGTGCTCCGACTGGAGACTCCATCGTCTACTGGGGACTTCAACGCCCACGTGGGCAGTGACAGTGACACCTGGAGGGGCGTGATTGGGAGGAACGGCCCCCCTGATCTGAACCCGAGTGGTGTTCTGTTATTGGATTTCTGTGCTAGCCACGGTTTGTCCATAACGAACACCATGTTCAAGCATAAGGGTGTCCATCAGTGCACGTGGCACCAGGACACCCTAGACCGGAGGTCGATGATCGACTTTGTGGTCGTGTCATCAGACCTTCGGCCATATGTCTTGGATACTCGGGTGAAGAGAGGGGCGGAGCTGTCAACTGATCACCACCTGGTGTTGAGTTGGATCTGATGGAGGGGGAGGAGGCTGGACAGACTCAGCAGACCCAAACGTACTGTGAGGGTCTGTTTGGAACGTTTGGCCGAGCCCCCTGTCAGAGAGATCTTCAACTCCCACCTCCGGCAAAATTTGACCGGATCCCGAAGGAGTCTGGAGATATTGAGTCCGAGTGGACCATGTTCTCCACCTCCATTGTCGATGCGGCTGTTCGGAGCTGTGGCCGTAAGGTCTCCGGTGCCTGTCGAGGCGGCAATCCCCGAACCCGGTGGTGGACACCGGAAGTAAGGGATGCCGTCAAGCTGAAGAAGGAGTCCTATCGGGCCTGGCTGGTTTGTGGGACTCCTGAGGCAGCTGACGGGTACCGGCAGGCTGGCGGGCTGCAGCCCGGTAGTCGTGGAGGCAAAAATCGGGCCTGGGAGGAGTTCGGTGAGGCCATGGAGAAAGACTATCGGTTGGCCTCGAAGAGATTCTGGCAAACCATTCGACGCCTCAGGAGGGGGAAGCAGTGCCCTACCAACACTGTTTACAGTCGAGATGGGCACCTGTTGACCTCAACTGGGGATATCAATTGGGCGGTGGAAGGAATACTTTGAGGATCTCCTCAATCCCACCGACATGTCTTCCATTGAGGAAGCAGTGGCTGGGCTGAAGTCATTGAGGTGGTTAAAAAGCTCTTCGGTGGCAAGGCACCGGGGGTGGATGAGATCCGCCCTGAGTACCTCAAGTCTCTGGATGTTGTGGGGCTGTCTTGGCTGACACGCCTGCAACATCGCATGGTTGGGGACAGTACCTCTGGACTAGCAGACCGGGTGGTGGTCCTCTTTTCAAGAAGGGGACCGGAGAGTGTGTTCCAACTATAGGGGGATCACACTTCTCAGCCTCCCCGGGAAAGTCTATGCCAGGGTACTGGAGAGGAGAATTCGGCCGATAGTGGAACCTCGGATTCAGGAGGAACAGTGTGGTTCTCGTCCCGGTTGTGGAACACTGGACCAGCTCTATACCCTTTTCAGGGTGCTGGAGGGTTCATGGGAGTTTGCCCAACCAGTCCACATGTGTTTTGTGGATTTGGAGAAGGCATTTGACCGTGTTCCTCGTGGCATCCTGTGGAGGGTGCTCTGGGAGTATGGGGTTGGCGGCCCCCTGCTTAGGGCTGTTCGTTCCCTGTATGACCGGAGCAAGAGCTTGGTTCGCATTGCCGGCAGTAAGTCAGACCTGTTCCTGGTGCATGTTGGACTCCGGCAGGGCTGCCCTTTGTCACCGGTTCTGTTCATAATTTTTATGGACAGAATTTCTAGACGCAGCCAAGGGCCGGAGAGTGTCCGGTTTGGGGACCATACGATTTCGTCGCTGCTTTTTGTGGATGATGTTGTCGTGTTGGCCTCCTCAAACTAGGAGCTTCAGCGTGCACTGGGGCGGTTTGCAGCTGAGTGTGAAGCGGCTGGGATGAGAATCAGCACCTCCAAGTCCGAGGCCATGGTTCTCAGTCGGAAAAGGGTGGATTGGCCACTTCAGGTTGGTGGAGAGTTCCTGCCCCAAGTGGAGGAGTTCAGGTATCTTGGGGTCTTGTTCATGAGTGAGGAAGGATGGAGAGAGATCGACAGGTGGATCGGTGCAGCTTCTGCAGTAATGCAGTCGATGTACCGGTCTGTCGTGGTAAAGAAGGAGCTGAGCTGTAAGGCAAAGCTCTCGATTTACCGGTCGATCTACGTTCCTACTCTCACCTATGGTCATGAGCTGTGGGTCATGACCGAAAGGACAAGATCCCGGATACAGGCGGCGAAATGAGCTTTCTCCGTAGGGTGGCTGGGCGCCCCTTAGAGATAGGGTGAGAAGCTCGGTCACTCGGGAGGAGCTCAGAGTAGAGCCGTTGCTCCTCCACATCGAGAGGAGCCAGCTGAGGTGGCTAGGGCATCTATTTCGGATGCCTCCTGGACGCCTTCCCAGGGAGGTGTTCCAGGCACGTCCCACCGGGAGGAGGCCCCGGGGAAGACCTAGGACACGCTGGAGGGATTATGTCTCCCGAATGGTCTGGGAACGCCTCGGGTTCCCCGGAAGAGCTGGAGGAAGTGGCTAGGGAGAGGAAGTCTGGGCGTCTGCTTAGACTGTTGCCCCGCGACCTGGCCCCGGATAAGCGGAAGATAATGGATGGATGGATGGATTTCACAATAATACTTTTTGCTGTATTTTTGATTAAATAAATGAAGCCTTGGTGAGCAGAAGAAACTCTTTCAAAACCATTTAAAAATCTTACTGATTCCAGTACTAAAATGTTGCTTTACTTTTTTTTACTGTGGTAAAACCATGGATAACTAGAATTATTTTAGGCCGAGCAAACGTCTTAATTTCATTTCAACGTCTTGTTTTTGAACTATTTAATATATGCAAACTCGTACACAAATAAAATAATGGTCCATTCATAAATTAGCTCGTAATCAACAAGTGACGGACAAATAGTTTATTTGGCAAGCTCTCTAATATAAGAGGAGCATTATAGGTGATATCACAGAAAAACTAATGTGATTTACGTAATACAGTGATAACACTTAATTGAAGTATCGAAAAGTAAACAAAAACATTACAAAACCTGGTACGATAGTATTACGTAGCAACCACGGAGAAAAACTGGCAATATATATGTAAACAAAAATAAACGAAACACAAAAACGAAAATAAAAGTTACGTTCATTCATAATTTGGCATGCAAATCATACTACGATGAATTGGACGAAAGAAACAACAACAGGGCTTTGGAAAGTTTGGTTTTCTCATTAGGGCAATTCTCATTAAGGTTTCAGCACTAATATTAAAAGATGATGTAAAATAAAGTAACTTATATGTGTTGAATAAAACGAATGCTGCGGTGTGTTTTCACTCTTCGAGTCGGGATGAAAAAGGCGGATTCAAATATCCCGGGTGCCGAAACATGGAGGAGCGCCACAAGAGCGTTGTGGCCAAAATAATATTGCATCCGTAGTGGTTTAGCACTACCATTGAAAATGAATGGGAAATGGTTTAGGGCCGTTTAGCTGAACAATTCACAGCCTCCGCGCGGGAGACCCGGGTCCGATTCCCGGCCAATGCAGAGAGTGTCTTCTGGTGTGCCTGAAGTCATTTTCTTTAACGCTTTTTTACGTCACATCTGTTATTCGACAGTACTGACATTGACTATAAACTCAAGGGCAATAACATACAATTAAGAATCTTGTCGTAATCCTGCAGACCCAAATGATATGCCCCTCTTAAAGAGGTTATAACTCAAGATCAATACGTGTTCCTCATCTGTCACAACAAGCCGGGAAGCATACCTTCACTCCCTGTTTCTTACAGATCACACAAGGACGCGTCGAGGAAGAGGTAATCAAACGGAGGTGAACGAGCATTGGTGGTTCAGTGGTAGAATTCTCGCCTGCCACGCGGAGGCAGGTCATGTATAGTTGGAACTCAGTGACAGCCAATGAAATTGAAGCTTTGTTGGCGCTGTCCCAGGTGCTGAATTACCACTACAGCCATTCAGATTTTCTCATTATTATTGGTATGCTCATCTAGACCTGGGTTCGATTCCCACTCATTGCAATCCTGAGATATGTTTTTACGCAACTATGAACCAAAATAAACATAAAAACACACCCCATAGCATTTCAAGTATATGTATCACAAAATCATTCAATCATTAGTCAAATGATTTTATATTTTTTCTTTGTTTATTGGCCAAAGTTTCTACAGCATTAAATCAGGACCTTAGACAGCGAAAAAAAAGATGAATGAAGACAATGAAGCAGATTTAAATGTTATTCACATTTATTTGTCAGGTGTTATTCTACAATCTCCAAATTTACAAAAGAAAATTAATTATAAAAATACTATTACAAGGGCGTCTTTTTTTTTTTTTTTGTTTATTGTTATGCAATTTACAGTTCCATTTAGTGTAAAGGGTCTTAACTGTACAATTCCTTACAGTCAACACACACACACACACACACACACACACACACACACACACACACACACACACACACACAGAGAAAACTGCCATTATCTATTATTATAAAACTATAAAAACTGAAACTATAAAAGAAAGCCAAAGATATCCAGAGAATATGTACACCTTTGCCATTTACAGAAACAAGTATATATATTATTTCCCCTTTCATATATTGTTTCCCCTTTCATTTTCCCTTCTCTGCCACCCATCTTTGCTTTTCCACCTCATAAAAAGCAGAGTCTTGAAATTCTTTCCAGGTCATCTCCTTGTCCATGCCCTGACCTTTGTAAATAGAAAATACTTTTGAAGGACAGTAAATATATTTTCCTGATACCCCAGGAAAGCCTGTATGTATATGTGGACTATTTGGGCCCTGCTTTAATTCCATTTTGCAGAATCTGCACAGGCGACCAGTGTGTTGAGTATCAGACCTCTTCCGTTTCGGCTGCCCTTTCTCCTCAACCCGTTTTTTTGTGGCTTCCAGTTCCCTTTGAAAAAAGTCAGTCTCCATAAAATCTTGGAATGGCATTCTGGGGTTTGTCAGTCCTTCTTCACTGTAGGTTTTAAAAACTTTTGTGGAACAATAGAAGTACCTAACAGAACCTTGCTGATAGAAGAAGTGGATGGAGGAGCCATCGTTCTCATACCGAGATTTGGGCTGTCCACAGGCAAGACAAGTCTTTGTTTGCTTTTTCTTCTTTTCTGTCTGTTGCTGCTGCTGTTGTTTCTGCTGCTGTCTCACCATTACTTCCTCCACAATTTTCTCAATGCCCTCACGAGTCAGTGGTGTGGTCAGAGAAGGTGCAGGTGGGTGTACAACCGCTGGGGTCACTGTCATAACGAACACTGGTAGTGTCACTACCCTCTGTCAGTGAATACCAGAGTTGCTGTCTTTGATGAAGTTTTTCTGGACTTGTGTTTAAGGAAGAACTGGTGTTTAAGAGTTTAGCTAAGTGCTTGACATACTGTGAAATGTGCAGTCTCGTGGTTGAATGGAGCATACTGTTGGGATCAGTACAGGAGTTATGAACCATTGCTGCATACTCATGATCCACAAGCTTAATCATGTCCTTCTTGCCATGATGTTTCTTCAGTAAGGTGTCAATGGCCTCCTTCATTGAGGCTGTCCACCTTTTGTGGTCCAACACAAACACCCTACCACCAGTCTTCACAGGTCCAGTGCGGGTGCTAGCTGGTGAGGCCATTATGGGCAGAGGTGGTGTGAATGTGGTTCCTACATCAATTACAATAATACATTATCAGTATTTGACATAGATAATAAATACTAGCAGTGTTTTTGGCATGATTATCTATAAATGCTCACCTGTCTCTGAAGCGAGGCTCTGCACGGCCAGCAAAGATGAGGACAGCGGGCACAGGCTGGGCGCTGGTGGTTACTATAACAGGAAGTAAACATTTATAATTACCTTTTGAATAAAGGAAAAATAAAGGTTTTTTATGGAATTACTGTGTGTTTATCAAATGCTTACCTGTCTCTGAACGAGGCTCTGCACGGCCAGCAAAAGATGAGGACAGCGCGGGCACAGGCTGGGCGCTGGTGGTTACTATAACAGGAAGTAAACATTTATAATTACCTTTTGAATAAAGGAAAAATAAAGGTTTTTTATGGAATTACTGTGTGTTTATCAAATGCTTACCTGTCTCTGAACGAGGCTCTGCACGGCCAGCAAAAGATGAAGACAGCGTGGGCACAGGCTGGGCACTGGTGGTTACTATAACAGGAAGTAAACATTTATAATTACCTTTTGAATAAAGGAAAAATAAAGTTTTTTTATGGAATTACTGTGTGTTTATCAATTGATTACCTGTCTCTGAACGAGGCTCTGCACGGCCAGCAAAAGATGAAGACAGCGTGGGCACAGGCTGGGCACTGGTGGTTACTATAACAACAATAGAAAGTAACACATTTTGTTAACTTATGGGTAAAAAGTCTGCTAACAGTGTCTTTTGAGTTCCTGCATCTGTAAAAGTTTACCTGACTCAAGATGAAGACTAGAGTCACATCAAGAGCAGCAGAAGTGTATTGAGACTGGGCAGTGTGTGGATCAACCTGCTCAGCTACAGGTTGAGTGGTTTTGGTCTTGTGCTTTTCCCAGTCCAGAACAACAGGGCGGCATCCAGGTTCAACATACTCCAGCCCGAATCTTTCTCCAGTATCTATGGTAGATACCTGAAGGGCAGGATACTTCGCATACCTAACAGCCTTTCTGAGACGGTATTCAGATCAGCAATCAGAGAGGATCAAAGGCTCCTGGAAGCCGAATACTTTGCTGTTTCAGATCCACCAGACGCTTAAAGTTCCAGCGTGCCACTCCTGTCATCCCCTGGGCTTGAAACAGCTCAGAGGAGACACGTGTGCCAGTGACCCATTGAGCCTGGTGAAAGTGGTACCCTCCTGCTGAGATGTTCCTCTTATGGGGATCCACACTGGAACTTTGGCCCCCTCGCCCTGGACATGGTTAAGTTGCAGTGTTCCACCATGCCTGTACAGGATTTGACCTGCAACCTCTGGATCACTTAAACAGCCCCGCAGAATGTGAACGCGCTGAATGCACCATGTCTTAAGCATAGAGGGTTTGTACAGGGGAACACCATTAGGATCTGCTGCCAAATGAAATTGGTGAATAACGTCCTCAACCCTCCTCAGGAGTTCTCCAGGCTGTGGGATCTTTGTTCTGCAGTGCTCTCGAATGTGCTGCTTTGTGGGGTTGGCAGGCTGAATCCCACAAAATTTGTATGCATCCTTGAGCTTCTGCAGGTCTTCCTGATCCACTAGACTGAAAGCAGCAGACAAGAACTGGGAGAAGGAGCTGTAAAGGGTGTGATGCTCTGAAACACACTCACGGAGGAAGCGCCTCATACAATGAAACAGGTCGAGCTTGACAGTGATGTGCTGATTAAAGTGTAATCTGGAGGCACAGGTGTTCTGTACGCGTTTCGAAGTGGCTTCAGCAATAATAGCATCCGTAGTCTGCCATGCTTCCCAGTTCAGGTGATCTGTTTTGTGAGGGTCTGGCACTCTGAACGGTGAACAGCAATCTCTGAAAAAAGAACAGAAAAGTATAATGTGATAATTACATTTTCCATGTCATATGTCTTAGGAATTATCAATACTGTAATATTCTTATAATCATTTTCACAATGCTCCATTGCCTACCTGTCTACCCAATGGTACTGTGCATTTTCCACTTCTGCCATCCTGTACCGGTTTGCAAGCCCCCTATACATAGGCTCCAGTGATTTTTCTGTCTCTGACTGTACCATCACCCATGATAAGATCATCCAGGTTTCATTCATGATGGCATAGGATGACATAGTGCCAGATGTAAATGTAACCTTCCTGGCCACCTTCCGGGTGTGGTCGGAACGGAAAGCCTGTCCAAAGGTTCCCTGAAGAAGCTTTTTAATAGCTCCCTCTTGGTGCTGGTACTCATACAGGAGGCAGTCAGTGAGGTAGTGTGCAGACACAGAGATTCCATTCCAACCAGTGGGATCATCATACTCCCCAAAGGGAGCAGGCTGAGTCTCCTTTCTCAGGAATCCTGTGATGCTTTTCTGTCCATACCTTCCAGCCTCAGCATCTAAGATATTCTGGCAACTGAGGAGGTAGGCCAAGTGTGCACGTTCATATTTCAGGTGCATCATTTCCATCACCTGATTGGCCATGTCTGTAGGCGATTTACCTGTGCGCGCAGTTCATCCAATAAAGACTTACAAATAGCCTTCTTATAAGTAAGAACTGCTGGCAACAAGTTTGTAAATCTTTTGGGGAGCTTTCCCAGCCACTGCGGGTTGTCTGCAAACCATTTCTTTTTGCAGACTTTGCAGCACAGACGTGACGAGAACAGGTAGTATTGACCCGTGATGCCTGTAATCACACGAGGTCTACCAACTCCTGCAGATGTCACCTGTGGCTGTTTACACCCATCAGTGCATGGCAGAGCATAGTTATTTCTCAGCCGAGCCATCAGGGTATCATTTTCAGGCTTCCAAATGAAAAAGGGATGAAGCTGAAAATATTTTGGAGATGGCAGATCGGTGATGGTGTCCATTAGCTCTGGCTGAGGAGGTAAACGCCACAATGACACGGTCTTCATGGGGTTGCTCACAGGAACTGAGCCAGGCCATAGACCCATGGATTCCAGCTCTGTCTTCATCCAGATCCTCTGCTGCTGGGAACACTTCCACTGGCGGACATCATGGTCATAGCCAAGTTGTGGAGGAGTATTTCTGGGATGGGCTGGTGTACCTGGTTGTGATTAAAATGAAGACAGAGGAATAGCTACAGACTTACTCCTATCAATCAGGCAGATGTTTGAAGAATCGTCATGATGCTTACTTTGTGTTGTCATTTGCAAAGAAGCTGGACTGGGCTTTGACAAAGCATCAGGAGCAGAGGACAGTGGCTCTACAAATACATAGACAAATTATATTATAATAAAAATCTTTCTTTTAAATTAAGATAATAAAAAAGGAGCAAGCAACAACTCAGAACAACCACATTCACAATGCAGACATTTGTTAAGTCAGTCAAGTCACCTTCATTTATATAACAAAGCAGCTTTACAGTGATAATAAAAATACCAGCATGACGGTGCGCACATGCTATATGCAAAAACCTTATAATTGAGAACACTTGAGAGAAGAGTAATGAAATCATCTTACTGTGTGGTGGCTCAGGTGTATGAGGAGGTGGTCTGAGCGTCGGTGGGGGAACAACAGCAGAAGGACCACCTGAGAGAGCAGGAATGAAAAAGAAAAGATGATTAGTGCAATGTCATAACATTTACACTTTTATTCTCCTCATTATAGACTGTATAATAAAAGACACATTAGGGCCACAGTAACACTTGAGAGAAGAGTTATGAAAACATCTTACTGTGATGTGGCTCAGGTGTATGAGGGGAAGAAGAGGTCTCAGAAGGTGGAAGGGTTCCTGGAAAGATCAATGTATGGTTCAGTTAAAATCAATAAACTGTGTTTACTTTATATTGCATCATTTATTTATTACAGTTTTTTACGATTGCTTGCACACTAAAATTAAAATACAGTAAGTGAAACCTGACACTCAAGGAGCAAAACCTCAGCCCAGATCTGCACAACTATAAGCACATTCTCAGCCTCACATTTTTGCAAAACAATACACAGACTTATGCTACATTAGACACAGAAATCTAACCTGATGTCACTTCTTCGCCATTTCAAGAGGGGTAGAGAGGGGTCGAGAGGGGTATGAGAGGGGTATGAGAGGGGTATGAGAGGGGTAGAGGGGGTATGAGAGGGGTAGAGAGGGGTATGAGAGGGGTAGAGAGGGGTATGAGAGGGGTAGAGAGGGGTAGAGAGGGGTATGAGAGGGGTAGAGAGGGGTATGAGAGGGGTTGAGAGGGGTATGAGAGGGGTAGAGAGGGGTATGAGAGGGGTAGAGAGGGGTATGAGAGGGGTATGAGAGGGGTATAGAGGGGTATGAGAGGGTATGAGAGGGGTAGAGGGGTATGAGAGGGGTAGAGAGGGGTAGAGAGGGAGAGGGGTAGAGAGGGGTATGAGAGGGGTATGAGAGGGGTAGAGGGGATGAGAGGGTAGAGAGGGGTATGAGAGGGGTAGAGAGGGGTATGAGAGGGGTTGAGAGGGGGTAGAGAGGGGAAGTACCCATGGGTTGACATTGAGAGAGGCTGGACAGAGAGTTCAGCCCAACCTCGGCAGATATAGAACACAAACCTTTGAAAATGCATGAATGAATTGAATTATTTTACAGTGTGGAGAGAAATAAATATTTTCATCAATATGCAGGACTGGTCTTGAGTGTACTATTTGATCAATATATTCTTATACTTTACTCTAACAATATGTCAAAAAAAAAAAATCAAACCCAGATTATATCATTAGAAAAGTAGAAATTTTACAAGTGTTTAAGATTGAGCACAGCAGTGTGTAAATTAATCAAACAGAATCAGACTATATGAACCATGTTTTGTTAAATTATTGCAAAATTTTGAAAGAAGCGTTTCATTTTGCAAAAGAACTGAGGTATTCTGCCACTTGTGTGTGTGAATTGTGTGTGGTGTGTTTTTAAAATTGGGTTTAAGCAATTGTATTTTTTTTTAAACTTATTTGCCATATTTGTTTTCACTGTTGTACAGCCTTGAAGAAACATATAACACTCATATAGGCCACAGTGTAAACATTGTCTAGGAGAAAATAAAACTGAATATGGAAATGAGCCAGTGATACACACCTGGTGCTGAGACAGTCTGCTCAGTTTGCTGGGAACTAGCAAGCTCTTTCACCAGAAACTGCAGCTCAGGAGGAAGGGACATAGGTCTCTTCACTGTAGGGATGGCTGGGGCTACAAGGATGGAAAGACAAGCGGATAATAAAAAGCATTCATCAGTAAATTATTAAAGTATAACTGATATTACCACAGTGAATACTACAATTCATTTTATGGATTAATATAAATATATTGCAGATGGAGAAACAAATTACACTGCAATTACCATCTACTAGTGGCTCATGCAGTTTCCTTTGGGTGTCAGCAGGTGGTCTGGACAGTGAAGCAGCTGGTACTAAAACAGACATTATTATGTCAGTTAGAAAAATGAAAAATCAGTCTTGGTAAAGGCACAAACCACTACAATCTTCCTTCACCTGCTAAGCCTTATAAATTCAAGGGTACTTCAGTCTGATATAAAATTTGAATGGTTATTTAATGGTTATACACTTTATTCATACACACATTTTTGTATGGAGTGATGCTCAATTATAATAATCTTTTTTTTTAAGCCTTTATTAGTCTAAGCAGGGGAAGCAATATGATTTTTCCAACTTTAAATAACATGCATGAAGAAAAAAAATGTTTACTTACCCTCACCATTGAGGAAATCAATTCATGAACCCTATTGGTTGCTAGGAACACCAGCATGCAAATATAACATTAGTGGAACATGGCCAGAACATGGCCAGAACACAGAAAACACAAGTGGGTTTAATTCATGGTTGTGTTTTGTAGAGCAATTCATTGTGGCTCCATCCAACATGTGTGAACTTTGACAAAACCTGTTTTCATTCCTGTGGCTGATGATGATGGAGCAGCATCTGGCAACACACAAAAAGATTCAATGGTATAGCAGACTCGCATTTAATAACATCGTTTGAGCCAAGGTCAAATCTGAATGTTCAGTCCATAGAAAAATCAAACAAAAATGTACTTACCACACTGTACCAGTTCCTTGGAGGGTGATATGCTCAGCATTGCTTTCTCTAGGTCCTCATCATCATCCATCACTGTGACACAGACAAAAGAATTAGTGCTGTAAATAAAATTAAAATATTTCCACATCGTGCTTAAATTATTTTGGTTAAAAGCATATGTTGCATGACTGATTTGTATTTTGATGTAAATGAATACAGGTACAAAAAAAACACATTTCGTGCATACTAAAAACACCTACTCATGGCTTCGTCAGGTGCACTTGAGGCAAGAACTGGTGGAGAGGAGACAGAGGCTGACTCTTTGTTTCTCAGGTACTGTTGCAGTCTGTACATCCGAGTCCCTGAACCACATTTAGTCCTCGTGATGAACGCTGCATAGCCATCAGCCCTGCTGTCCCACACCTCCCGCCAGGTGCTCTTGCACGAGCCAAAGCCAACCAGCTGGTCATCCTCTGAAGCTGCTCGAGTTTTGGGCTTTTCCGACTCATAACATAGAAGAGACTGGATTTCGTCAAAGCTGCGGGCATAACCCACAAAGGTCAACAAGCTGGCTTTGCTGTGCCCCTCAGTAATTAACACTCCTGCAGCCTCTTCTTTCTCTGTGTGCTTTATGAGGTAGATTGTGTAGCCTACATCATTTTCCAAAAGCCACCGGAAAGATTTCCCCCCTTATATTTACCAAACTGCAATATGTATTCCCCCAGAACCTCTGTCCTGTCTGAGACATCCCCTCCTCTCTGACGGACCACAGTCAGGGCACTTTGTTTGACTATATCCTCCCTCAGAGGTGCAGACTTGTCCTGCAGAGAAGGGTTGTCCTTGAGCAGCTTAGCTGCATCAGTTGGATCCTGACGGAGGTATCCTCGAGGTCCCTTGCGGAAAACAACTTTGATCCTCCCAGGAAAGAAACTGATTTTCTTTTGCATGGTGGCCTGTGACATATGAGGAAAAAACAGTGTTAAAAAAAATACTGTCTTATAAATACGTCTTTAAAAAAATCATAATTTTTTTTGTATCGCTGCTTTAGATTTTAGTATTCAGAAGCTGCTCTGGGTCAAATTTGACTTGTATTTATTTAAATTAATTGTAGGGGCACCAGAGGGGGGTCAAATCAAGGAAATGGGTGGTTATGGGAAATCCTGAAACAGTGCATTGTGTTCATTAGGACAGAGAACACAACTCTACACACATATACACTCCCCTCAAGTTCTCTCACCTACCAACATTCACATTTCTGTACCTTAATGACTCTCTTTTTGCATTACCGCCATGTCTTTATAAGGCAGTTTGCACAGCTCTATTACAAATAGATCAGATATACCTCATTTAATCAGATGTATACTCTCTCATTCAATGCAAGTTTGTAAATATGTTGATATTCTTTTTATTTTATTTTTTATATATTCTTGAGATAAGGGACAAAACATGTCCCAAACACAAAAGCCCTATTTATGGTAAAAAAGTAAGAATATCAACAAAATAAAAATACTTAAAAGTTACATCTAAGGGAAACTTGTATACTGGTACATGTATTGCTTATTCTTTTAAATAATTTATTTGGTATTATTTTAAAAGCACACTCTAATTTGGAAACATGTAATGAGGACACAATGTAAAACTGCCAAACAAAGTGTTTAAAAATGCAACAAATTAAAAACACAGTTACATTAAAAGGCGGAGATTTTTAAGATATCAAACAATACATAAAATAGAAATTGAATTATATTTTCAAAAGATTTTTTTTTTTTAAATGTATTGAGGCAATTTATCAAAAATAGCTATAAAAGTTGTGTCCTCACTTTGCGTCAACTCGTCAGGATTTTGTATAATCCTGAATTAAATCAGGAAAACTAATCTGTTCTTAGTAATACAATGACAACACTTCATCAACGTATCCAAGACTAAACAAAGCATTACACAACCGAAAAAACAGGGCAGAGTAAACTGCGTAAAGACAACGTTACGTAGCAACCAAGGATTAAAAGATTTATATATATATATATATATATATATATATATATATATATATATATATATATATATATTTAAACACAAAAACGAAAATTAAAGGTATGTTCATTCATAATTTAGTGTGCAAAGCGTCATACGATTAATTGGAGATGAGAAGAAAACCTGAAATGGTAAACTGTAACAAACAATTCTTAAAAGGACGATGCTGATGTGTTTGCATAAGTTTTTAACATTACTAAAAGGTGAGATAAAATAAAATACCTTACCTTTGCCAGATGATTTGAAAAAGTTGAATAAAAAGAACGCTGGTTTCTCTCTTCGACTCGGATGAAAATGGCGGATTCAAATATCCCGGGGTGCTAAAACACGGAAGAGCGCCACAAGAGCGTTAGTGGCCAAAATAATATTGCATCCGTATTGTTTTAGCACTACCATTGAAAATGAATGGGAAACGGTTTAGGGCCGTTTAGCTGAACAATTCACGACGCCGCGCTGAGACCAGGGTCCGATTCCCGGCCAATGCAGAGAGTGTCTTCTGGTGTGCCTGAAGTCAGGTTCTTTAACGCTTTTTTACGTCACATCTGTTATTCGACATAACTGACATTGACTATAAACTCAAGGGCAATAACATACAATTAAGAATCTTGTAATCCTGCAGACCCAAATGATATGCCCCTCTTAAAGAGGTTTTAACTCAAGATCAATACGTGTTCCTCATCTGTCACAACAAGCCAGGAAGCATACCTTCACTCCCTGTTTCTTACAGATCACACAAGGACGCGTCGAGGAAGAGGTAATCAAACAGAGGTAATCGAGCATTGGTGGTTCAGTGGTAGAATTCTCGCCTGCCACGCGGGAGACCCGGGTCCGATTCCCGGCCAATGCAGAGAGTGTCTTCTGGTGTGCCTGAAGTCAGTTTCTTTAACGCTTTTTTACGTCACATCTGTTATTCGACATAACTGACATTGACTATAAACTCAAGGGCAATAACATACAATTAAGAATCTTGTCGTAATCCTGCAGACCCAAATGATATGCCCCTCTTAAAGAGGTTTTAACTCAAGATCAATACGTGTTCCTCATCTGTCACAACAAGCCAGGAAGCATACCTTCACTCCCTGTTTCTTACAGATCACACAAGGACGCGTCGAGGAAGAGGTAATCAAACGGAGGTGAACGAGCATTGGTGGTTCAGTGGTAGAATTCTCGCCTGCCACGCGTGAGACCCGGGTCCGATTCCCGGCCAATGCAGAGAGTGTCTTCTGGTGTGCCTGAAGTCAGGTTCTTTAACGCTTTTTTACGTCACATCTGTTATTCGACATAACTGACATTGACTATAAACTCAAGGGCAATAACATACAATTAAGAATCTTGTCGTAATCCTGCAGACCCAAATGATATGCCCCTCTTAAAGAGGTTATAACTCAAGATCAATACGTGTTCCTCATCTGTCACAACAAGCCGGGAAGCATACCTTCACTCCCTGTTTCTTACAGATCACACAAGGACACGTCGAGGAAGAGGTAATCAAACGGAGTTAATGGAGCATTGGTGGTTCAGTGGTAGAATTCTCGCCTGCCACGCTGAGACCCGGGTCCGATTCCCGGCCAATGCAGAGAGTGTCTTCTGGTGTGCCTGAAGTCAGGTTCTTTAACGCTTTTTTACGTCACATCTGTTATTCGACATAACTGACATTGACTATAAACTCAAGGGCAATAACATACAATTAAGAATCTTGTAATCCTGCAGACCCAAATGATATGCCCCTCTTAAAGAGGTTTTAACTCAAGATCAATACGTGTTCCTCATCTGTCACAACAAGCCAGGAAGCATACCTTCACTCCCTGTTTCTTACAGATGACACAAGGACGCGTCGAGGAAGAGGTAATCAAACAGAGGTAATCGAGCATTGGTGGTTCAGTGGTAGAATTTCTCGCCTGCCACGCTGAGACTCGGGTCGATTCGGCCAATGCAGAGAGTGTCTTCTGGTGTGCCTGAAGTCATTTTCTTTAACGCTTTTTTACGTCATATCTGTTATTCGACATAACTAACATTGACTATAAACTCAAGGGCAATATCATACAATTAAGAATCTTGTTGTAATCCTGCAGACCCAAATGATATGCCCCTCTTAAAGAGGTTTTAACTCAAGATCAATCGTGTTCCTCATCTGTCACAACAAGCCGGGAAGCATACCTTCACTCCCTGTTTCTTACAGATCACACAAGGACGCGTCGAGGAAGAGGTAATCAAAGGGAGGTAAAACGAGCATTGGTGGTTCAGTGGTAGAATTCTCGCCTGCCACGCATGAGACCCGGTCCGATTCGGCCAATGCAGAGAGTGTCTTCTGGTGTGCCTGAAATCAGGTTCTTTAACGCTTTTTTACGTCACATCTGTTATTCGACATAACTGACATTGACTATAAACTCAAGGGCAATAACATACAATTAAGAATCTTGTCGTAATCCTGCAGACCCAAATGATATGCCCCTCTTAAAGAGGTTATAACTCAAGATCAATACGTGTTCCTCATCTGTCACAACAAGCCGGGAAGCATACCTTCACTCCCTGTTTCTTACAGATCACACAAGGACACGTCGAGGAAGAGGTAATCAAACGTAGTTAATGGAGCATTGGTGGTTCAGTGGTAGAATTCTCGCCTGCCACGCGGGAGACCAGGGTCCGATTCGGCCAATGCAGAGAGTGTCTTCTGGTGTGCCTGAAGTCAGGTTCTTTAACGCTTTTTTACGTCACATCTGTTATTCGACATAACTGACATTGACTATAAACTCAAGGGCAATAACATACAATTAAGAATCTTGTAATCCTGCAGACCCAAATGATATGCCCCTCTTAAAGAGGTTTTAACTCAAGATCAATACGTGTTCCTCATCTGTCACAACAAGCCAGGAAGCATACCCTCACTCCCTGTTTCTTACAGATCACACAAGGATGCGTCAGGAAGAGGTAATCAAACAGAGGTAATCGAGTATTGGTGGTTCAGTGGTAGAATTTTTGCCTGCCACGCGGGAGACTCGGGTCCGATTCGGCCAATGCAGAGAGTGTCTTCTGGTGTGCCTGAAGTCATTTTCTTTAACGCTTTTTTACGTCACATCTGTTATTCGACATAACTGACATTGACTATAAACTCAAGGGCAATAACATACAATTAAGAATCTTGTCGTAATCCTGCAGACCCAAATGATATGCCCCTCTTAAAGAGGTTTTAACTCAAGATCAATACGTGTTCCTCATCTGTCACAACAAGCCGGGAAGCATACCTTCACTCCCTGTTTCTTACAGATCACACAAGGACGCGTCGAGGAAGAGGTAATCAAATGGAGGTGCATGAGCATTGGTGGTTCAGTGGTAGAATTCTCGCCTGCCACGCAGGAGACCCGGGTCCGATTCCCGGCCAATGCAGAGAGTGTCTTCTGGTGTGCCTGAAGTCAGGTTCTTTAACTCTTTTTTACGTCACATCTGTTATTCGACATAACTGACATTGACTATAAACTCAAGGGCAATAACATACAATTAAGAATCTTGTAATCCTGCAGACCCAAATGATATGCCCCTCTTAAAGAGGTTTTAACTCAAGATCAATACGTGTTCCTCATCTGTCACAACAAGCCAGGAAGCATACCTTCACTCCCTGTTTCTTACAGATCACACAAGGACGCGTCGAGGAAGAGGTAATCAAACAGAGGTAATGGAGCATTGGTGGTTCAGTGGTAGAATTCTCGCCTGCCACGCGGAGACTCGGGTCCGATTCGGCCAATGCAGAGAGTGTCTTCTGGTGTGCCTGAAGTCAGGTTCTTTAACGCTTTTTACGTCACATCTGCTATTCTACATAACTGACATTGACTATAAACTCAAGGGCAATAATCATACAATTAAGAATCTTGTCGTAATCCTGCAGACCCAAATGATATGCCCCTCTTAAAGAGGTTATAACTCAAGATCAATACGTGTTCCTCATCTGTCACAACAAGCCAGGAAGCATACCTTCACTCCCTGTTTCTTACAGATCACACAAGGACGTCGAGGAAGAGGTAATCAAACAGAGGTAATGGAGCATTGGTGGTTCAGTGGTAGAATTCTCGCCTGCCACGCGGGAGACCCGGTCCGATTCGGCCAATGCAGAGAGTGTCTTCTGGTGTGCCTGAAGTCAGGTTGTTTAACGCTTTTTACGTCACATCTGCTATTCGACATTACTGACATTGACTATAAACTCAAGGGCAATAACATACAATTAAGAATCTTGTTGTAATCCTGCAGACCCAAATGATATGCCCCTCTTAAAGAGGTTTTAACTCAAGATCAATACGTGTTCCTCATCTGTCACAACAAGCCGGGAGCATACCTTCACTCCCTGTTTCTTACAGATCACACAAGGACGTCGAGGAAGAGGTAATCAAACTGAGGTAAACGAGTATTGGTGTTTCAGTGGTAGAATTCTCGCCTGCCACGCGGGAGACCGGGTCCGATTCCCGCCAATGCAGAGAGTGTCTTCTGGTGTGCCTGAAGTCAGGTTCTTTACGCTTTTTACGTCACATCTGTTATTCGACATAACTGACATTGACTATAAACTCAAGGGCAATAACATACAATTAAGAATCTTGTCGTAATCCTGCAGACCCAAATGATATGCCCCTCTTAAAGAGGTTATAACTCAAGATCAATACGTGTTCCTCATCTGTCAAAATAAGCCAGGAAGCATACCTTCACTCCCTGTTTCTTACAGATCACACAAGGACGCCACGAGGAAGAGGTTATCAAACAGAGGTAATGGAGCATTGGTGGTTCAGTGGTAGAATTCTCGCCTGCCACGCGGGAGACCCGGGTCCGATTCCTGGCCAATGCAGAGAGTGTCTTCTGGTGTGCCTGAAGTCAGGTTCTTTAACGCTTTTTTACGTCACATCTGTTATTCGACATAACTGACATTGACTATAAACTCAAGGGCAATATTATACAATTAAGAATCTTGTCGTAATCCTGCAGACCCAAATGATATGCCCCTCTTAAAGAGGTTTAACTCAAGATCAATACATGTTCCTCATCTGTCACAACAAGCCGGGAAGCATACCTTCACTCCCTGTTTCTTACAGATCACACAAGGACGCGTCGAGGAAGAGGTAATCAAACAGAGGTGAACGAGCATTGGTGGTTCAGTGGTAGAATTCTCGCCTGCCACGCGGAGACCGGGTCGATTCGGCCAATGCAGAGAGTGTCTTCTGGTGTGCCTGAAATCAGGTTCTTTAACGCTTTTTTACGTCACATCTGTTATTCGACATAACTGACATTGACTATAAACTCAAGGGCAATAACATACAATTAAGAATCTTGTCGTAATCCTGCAGACCCAAATGATATGCCCCTCTTAAAGAGGTTATAACTCAAGATCAATACGTGTTCCTCATCTGTCACAACAAGCCAGGAAGCATACCTTCACTCCCTGTTTCTTACAGATCACACAAGGACACGTCGAGGAAGAGGTAATCAAACAGAGGTAATGGAGCATTGGTGGTTCAGTGGTAGAATTCTCGCCTGCCACACGGGAGACCGGGGCGATTCGGCCAATGCAGAGAGTGTCTTCTGGTGTGCCTGAAGTCAGGTTCTTTAACGCTTTTTTACGTCACATCTGTTATTCGACATAACTGACATTGACTATAAACTCAAGGGCAATAACATACAATTAAGAATCTTGTCGTAATCCTGCAGACCCAAATGATATGCCCCTCTTAAAGAGGTTTTAACTCAAGATCAATACGTGTTCCTCATCTGTCACAACAAGCCAGGAAGCATACCCTCACTCCCTGTTTCTTACAGATCACACAAGGACGCGTCGAGGAAGAGGTAATCAAACAGGACGAGCATTGGTGGTTCAGTGGTAGAATTCTCTCCTGCCACGCTGAGACCCCGGTCCGATTCCCGGCCAATGCAGAGAGTGTCTTCTGGTGTGCCTGAAGTCAGTTTCTTTAACGCTTTTTTACGTCACATCTGTTATTCGACATAACTAACATTGACTATAAACTCAAGGGCAATAATCATACAATTAAGAATCTTGTCGTAATCCTGCAGACCCAAATGATATGCCCCTCTTAAAGAGGTTTTAACTCAAGATCAATACGTGTTCCTCATCTGTCACAACAAGCCGGAAGCATACCTTCACTCCCTGTTTCTTACAGATCACACAAGGACGCGTCGAGGAAGAGGTAATCAAATGGAGGTAAACGAGCATTGGTGGTTCAGTGGTAGAATTCTCGCCTGCCACGCGTGAGACCCGGGTCCGATTCCCGGCCAATGCAGAGAGTGTCTTCTGGTGTGCCTGAAGTCAGGTTCTTTAACGCTTTTTTACGTCACATCTGTTATTCGACATAACTGACATTGACTATAAACTCAAGGGCAATAACATACAATTAAGAATCTTGTCGTAATCCTGCAGACCCAAATGATATGCCCCTCTTAAAGAGGTTATAACTCAAGATCAATACGTGTTCCTCATCTGTCACAACAAGCCAGGAAGCATACCTTCACTCCCTGTTTCTTACAGATTACACAAGGACACGTCGAGGAAGAGGTAATCAAACGGAGTTAATGGAGCATTGGTGGTTCAGTGGTAGAATTCTCGCCTGCCACGCGGAGACCAGGGTCCGATTCGGCCAATGCAGAGAGTGTCTTCTGGTGTGCCTGAAGTCAGGTTCTTTAACGCTTTTTTACGTCACATCTGTTATTCGACATAACTGACATTGACTATAAACTCAAGGGCAATAACATACAATTAAGAATCTTGTAATCCTGCAGACCCAAATGATATGCCCCTCTTAAAGAGGTTTTAACTCAAGATCAATACGTGTTCCTCATCTGTCACAACAAGCCAGGAAGCATACCTTCACTCCCTGTTTCTTACAGATCACACAAGGACGCGTCGAGGAAGAGGTAATCAAATGGAGGTGAACGAGCATTGGTGGTTCAGTGGTAGAATTCTCGCCTGCCACGCATGAGACCGGGTCCGATTCGGCCAATGCAGAGAGTGTCTTCTGGTGTGCCTGAAGTCAGGTTCTTTAACGCTTTTTTACGTCACATCTGTTATTCGACATAACTGACATTGACTATAAACTCAAGGGCAATAACATACAATTAAGAATCTTGTCGTAATCCTGCAGACCCAAATGATATGCCCCTCTTAAAGAGGTTATAACTCAAGATCAATACGTGTTCCTCATCTGTCACAACAAGCCAGGAAGCATACCTTCACTCCCTGTTTCTTACAGATTACACAAGGACACGTCGAGGAAGAGGTAATCAAACGGAGTTAATGGAGCATTGGTGGTTCAGTGGTAGAATTCTCGCCTGCCACGCGGAGACCAGGGTCCGATTCGGCCAATGCAGAGAGTGTCTTCTGGTGTGCCTGAAGTCAGGTTCTTTAACGCTTTTTTACGTCACATCTGTTATTCGACATAACTGACATTGACTATAAACTCAAGGGCAATAACATACAATTAAGAATCTTGTAATCCTGCAGACCCAAATGATATGCCCCTCTTAAAGAGGTTTTAACTCAAGATCAATACGTGTTCCTCATCTGTCACAACAAGCCAGGAAGCATACCCTCACTCCCTGTTTCTTACAGATCACACAAGGATGCGTCAAGAAGAGGTAATCAAACGGAGGTAATCGAGTATTGGTGGTTCAGTGGTAGAATTTTTGCCTGCCACGCGGGAGACTCAGGTCGATTCGGCCAATGCAGAGAGTGTCTTCTGGTGTGCCTGAAGTCAGTTTCTTTAACGCTTTTTTACGTCATATCTGTTATTCGACATAACTGACATTGACTATAAACTCAAGGGCAATATCATACAATTAAGAATCTTGTCGTAATCCTGCAGACCCAAATGATATGCCCCTCTTAAAGAGGTTTTAACTCAAGATCAATACGTGTTCCTCATCTGTCACAACAAGCCAGGAAGCATACCTTCACTCCCTGTTTCTTACAGATCACACAAGGACGTCGAGGAAGAGGTAATCAAATGGAGGTAAACGAGCATTGGTGGTTCAGTGGTAGAATTCTCGCCTGCCACGCATGAGACCCGGGTCCGATTCGGCCAATGCAGAGAGTGTCTTCTGGTGTGCCTGAAGTCAGGTTCTTTAACGCTTTTTTACGTCACATCTGTTATTCGACATAACTGACATTGACTATAAACTCAAGGGCAATAACATACAATTAAGAATCTTGTAATCCTGCAGACCCAAATGATATGCCCCTCTTAAAGAGGTTTTAACTCAAGATCAATACGTGTTCCTCATCTGTCACAACAAGCCAGGAAGCATACCTTCACTCCCTGTTTCTTACAGATGACACAAGGGCCGCGTCGAGGAAGAGGTAATCAAACAGAGGTAATCGAGCATTGGTGGTTCAGTGGTAGAATTCTCGCCTGCCACGCGGGAGACCCGGGTCCGATTCCCGGCCAATGCAGAGAGTGTCTTCTGGTGTGCCTGAAGTCAGGTTCTTTAACGCTTTTTTACGTCACATCTGTTATTCAACATAACTGACATTGACTATAAACTCAAGGGCAATATTATACAATTAAGAATCTTGTCGTAATCCTGCAGACCCAAATGATATGCCCCTCTTAAAGAGGTTATAACTCAAGATCAATACGTGTTCCTCATCTGTCACAACAAGCCGGGAAGCATACCTTCACTCCCTGTTTCTTACAGATCACACAAGGGGCGCGTCGAGGAAGAGGTAATCAAACAGAGGTAATGGAGCATTGGTGGTTCAGTGGTAGAATTCTCGCCTGCCACGCGGGAGACCCGGGTCCGATTCCCGGCCAATGCAGAGAGTGTCTTCTGGTGTGCCTGAAGTCAGGTTGTTTAACGCTTTTTACGTCACATCTGCTATTCGACATAACTGACATTGACTATAAACTCAAGGGCAATATCATACAATTAAGAATCTTGTTGTAATCCTGCAGACCCAAATGATATGCCCCTCTTAAAGAGGTTTTAACTCAAGATCAATACGTGTTCCTCATCTGTCACAACAAGCCGGGAAGCATACCTTCACTCCCTGTTTCTTACAGATCACACAAGGACGCGTCGAGGAAGAGGTAATCAAACTGAGGTAAACGAGTATTGGTGTTTCAGTGGTAGAATTCTCGCCTGCCACGCGGGAGACCGAGTCGATTCGGCCAATGCAGAGAGTGTCTTCTGGTGTGCCTGAAGTCAGGTTCTTTAACGCTTTTTTACGTCACATCTGTTATTCGACATAACTGACATTGACTATAAACTCAAGGGCAATAACATACAATTAAGAATCTTGTCGTAATCCTGCAGACCCAAATGATATGCCCCTCTTAAAGAGGTTATAACTCAAGATCAATACGTGTTCCTCATCTGTCACAAATAAGCCAGGAAGCATACCTTCACTCCCTGTTTCTTACAGATCACACAAGGACGCGTCGAGGAAGAGGTAATCAAACAGAGGTAATGGAGCATTGGTGGTTCAGTGGTAGAATTCTCGCCTGCCACGCGGGAGACCCGGGTCCGATTCCCGGCCAATGCAGAGAGTGTCTTCTGGTGTGCCTGAAGTCAGGTCTTTAACGCTTTTTACGTCACATCTGTTATTCGACATAACTGACATTGACTATAAACTCAAGGGCAATAACATACAATTAAGAATCTTGTCGTAATCCTGCAGACCCAAATGATATGCCCCTCTTAAAGAGGTTTAACTCAAGATCAATACATGTTCCTCATCTGTCACAACAAGCCGAGCATACCTTCACTCCCTGTTTCTTACAGATCACACAAGGACACGTCGAGGAAGAGGTAATCAAACAGAGGTAAACGAGCATTGGTGGTTCAGTGGTAGAATTCTCGCCTGCCACGCGGGAGACCCGGGTCCGATTCCCGGCCAATGCAGTGAGTGTCTTCTGGTGTGCCTGAAGTCAGGTTCTTTAACGCTTTTTTACGTCACATCTGTTATTCGACATAACTGACATTGACTATAAACTCAAGGGCAATAACATACAATTAAGAATCTTGTCGTAATCCTGCAGACCCAAATGATATGCCCCTCTTAAAGAGGTTATAACTCAAGATCAATACGTGTTCCTCATCTGTCACAATAAGCCGGGAAGCATACCTTCACTCCCTGTTTCTTACAGATCACACAAGGACACGTCGAGGAAGAGGTAATCAAACAGAGGTAATGGAGCATTGGTGGTTCAGTGGTAGAATTCTCGCCTGCCACGGAGACCGGGGCGATTCGGCCAATGCAGAGAGTGTCTTCTGGTGTGCCTGAAGTCAGGTTCTTTAACGCTTTTTTACGTCACATCTGTTATTCGACATAACTGACATTGACTATAAACTCAAGGGCAATAACATACAATTAAGAATCTTGTCGTAATCCTGCAGACCCAAATGATATGCCCCTCTTAAAGAGGTTTTAACTCAAGATCAATACGTGTTCCTCATCTGTCACAACAAGCCGGGAAGCATACCTTCACTCCCTGTTTCTTACAGATCACACAAGGACGCGTCGAGGAAGAGGTAATCAAACGGAGGTAAACGAGCATTGGTGGTTCAGTGGTAGAATTCTCTCCTGCCACGCGGTAGACCCGGGTCCGATTCGGCCAATGCAGAGAGTGTCTTCTGGTGTGCCTGAAGTCAGGTTCTTTAACGCTTTTTTACGTCACATCTGTTATTCGACATAACTGACATTGACTATAAACTCAAGGGCAATAACATACAATTAAGAATCTTGTCGTAATCCTGCAGACCCAAATGATATGCCCCTCTTAAAGAGGTTATAACTCAAGATCAATACGTGTTCCTCATCTGTCACAATAAGCCAGGAAGCATACCTTCACTCCCTGTTTCTTACAGATCACACAAGGACACGTCGAGGAAGAGGTAATCAAACAGAGGTAATGGAGCATTGGTGGTTCAGTGGTAGAATTCTCGCCTGCCACGCGAGACCCGGGACGATTCCCGGCCAATGCAGAGAGTGTCTTCTGGTGTGCCTGAAGTCAGGTTCTTTAACGCTTTTTTACGTCACATCTGTTATTCAACATAACTGACATTGACTAAAAATCAAGGGCAATAACATGCAATTAAGAATCTTGTCGTAATCCTGCAGACCCAAATGATATGCCCCTCTTAAAGAGGTTATAACTCAAGATCAATACGTGTTCCTCATCTGTCAAAATAAGCCAGGAAGCATACCTTCACTCCTGTTTCTTACAGATCACACAAGGACACGTCGAGGAAGAGGTAATCAAACAGAGGTAATGGAGCATTGGTGGTTCAGTGGTAGAATTCTCGCCTGCCACGCGGAGACCGGGTCCGATTCGGTTAATGCAGTGAGTGTCTTCTGGTGTGCCTGAAGTCATTTTCTTTAACGCTTTTTTACGTCACATCTGTTATTCGACATAACTGACATTGACTATAAACTCAAGGGCAATAACATACAATTAAGAATCTTGTCGTAATCCTGCAGACCCAAATGATATGCCCCTCTTAAAGAGGTTATAACTCAAGATCAATACGTGTTCCTCATCTGTCACAACAAGCCAGGAAGCATACCTTCACTCCCTGTTTCTTACAGATCACACAAGGACGCGTCGAGGAAGAGGTAATCAAACAGAGGTAATGGAGCATTGGTGGTTCAGTGGTAGAATTCTCGCCTGCCACGCTGAGACCCGGGTCCGATTCGGCCAATGCAGAGTGTCTTCTGGTGTGCCTGAAGTCAGGTTCTTTAACGCTTTTTACGTCACATCTGTTATTCTACATAACTGACATTGACTATAAACTCAAGGGCAATAACATACAATTAAGAATCTTGTCGTAATCCTGCAGACCCAAATGATATGCCCCTCTTAAAGAGGTTATAACTCAAGATCAATACGTGTTCCTCATCTGTCACAACAAGCCAGGAAGCATACCTTCACTCCCTGTTTCTTACAGATCACACAAGGACGCTCGAGGAAGAGGTAATCAAACAGAGGTAATGGAGCATTGGTGGTTCAGTGGTAGAATTCTCGCCTGCCACGCGGGAGACCCGGGTCCGATTCCCGGCCAATGCAGAGAGTGTCTTCTGGTGTGCCTGAAGTCAGGTTCTTTAACGCTTTTTTACGTCACATCTGTTATTCGACATAACTGACATTGACTATAAACTCAAGGGCAATAATACAATTAAGAATCTTGTCGTAATCCTGCAGACCCAAATGATATGCCCCTCTTAAAGAGGTTTTAACTCAAGATCAATACGTGTTCCTCATCTGTCACAACAAGCCGGGAAGCATACCTTCACTCCCTGTTTCTTACAGATCACACAAGGACGCGTCGAGGAAGAGGTAATCAAACAGAGGTAATGGAGCATTGGTGGTTCAGTGGTAGAATTCTCGCCTGCCACGGAGACCCGGTCCGATTCGGCCAATGCAGAGTGTCTTCTGGTGTGCCTGAAGTCAGGTTCTTTAACGCTGTCACAACAAGCCGGGAAGCATACCTTCACTCCCTGTTTCTTACAGATCACACAAGGACACGTCGAGGAAGAGGTAATCAAACAGAGGTAATGGAGCATTGGTGGTTCAGTGGTAGAATTCTCGCCTGCCACGCTGGAGACCCGGTCCGATTCGGTTAATGCAGAGAGTGTCTTCTGGTGTGCCTGAAGTCAGGTTCTTTAACGCTTTTTTACGTCACATCTGTTATTCGACATAACTGACATTGACTATAAACTCAAGGGCAATAACATACAATTAAGAATCTTGTCGTAATCCTGCAGACCCAAATGATATGCCCCTCTTAAAGAGGTTATAACTCAAGATCAATACGTGTTCCTCATCTGTCACAACAAGCCGGAAGCATACCTTCACTCCCTGTTTCTTACAGATCACACAAGGACGCGTCGAGGAAGAGGTAATCAAACAGAGGTAATGGAGCATTGGTGGTTCAGTGGTAGAATTCTCGCCTGCCACGCGGGAGACCCGGGTCCGATTCGGCCAATGCAGAGAGTGTCTTCTGGTGTGCCTGAAGTCAGGTTCTTTAACGCTTTTTACGTCACATCTGCTATTCTACATAACTGACATTGACTATAAACTCAAGGGCAATATCAATTAAGAATCTTGTCGTAATCCTGCAGACCCAAATGATATGCCCCTCTTAAAGAGGTTTTAACTCAAGATCAATACGTGTTCCTCATCTGTCACAACAAGCCAGGAAGCATACCCTCACTCCCTGTTTCTTACAGATCACACAAGGGCACGTCGAGGAAGAGGTAATCAAACAGAGGTAATGGAGCATTGGTGGTTCAGTGGTAGAATTCTCGCCTGCCACGCGGAGACCCGGGTCGATTCGGCCAATGCAGAGAGTGTCTTCTGGTGTGCCTGAAGTCAGGTTGTTTAACGGTTTTTCGTCACATCTGCTATTCGACATAACTGACATTGACTATAAACTCAAGGGCAATATTATACAATTAAGAATCTTGTCGTAATCCTGCAGACCCAAATGATATGCCCCTCTTAAAGAGGTTTTAACTCAAGATCAATACGTGTTCCTCATCTGTCACAACAAGCCGGAAGCATACCTTCACTCCCTGTTTCTTACAGATCACACAAGGACGTCGAGGAAGAGGTAATCAAACGGAGGTGAATGAGCATTGGTGGTTCAGTGGTAGAATTCTCGCCTGCCACGCGGGAGACCCGGGTCCGATTCGGCCAATGCAGAGTGTCTTCTGGTGTGCCTGAAGCCAGGTTCTTTAACGCTTTTTTACGTCACATCTGTTATTCGACATAACTGACATTGACTATAAACTCAAGGGCAATAACATACAATTAAGAATCTTGTCGTAATCCTGCAGACCCAAATGATATGCCCCTCTTAAAGAGGTTTATAACTCAAGATCAATACGTGTTCCTCATCTGTTAAAATAAGCCGGAAGCATACCTTCACTCCCTGTTTCTTAAAGATCACACAAGGACACGTCGAGGAAGAGGTAATCAAACAGAGGTAATGGGGCATTGGTGGTTCAGTGGTAGAATTCTCGCCTGCCACGCTGAGACCCGGGTCCGATTCGGCCAATGCAGAGAGTGTCTTCTGGTGTGCCTGAAGTCAGGTTCTTTAACGCTTTTTTACGTCACATCTGTTATTCGACATAACTGACATTGACTATAAACTCAAGGGCAATAACATACAATTAAGAATCTTGTCGTAATCCTGCAGACCCAAATGATATGCCCCTCTTAAAGAGGTTTTAACTCAAGATCAATACGTGTTCCTCATCTGTCACAACAAGCCAGGAAGCATACCTTCACTCCTGTTTCTTACAGATCACACAAGGACGCGTCGAGGAAGAGGTAATCAAACGGAGGCGAATGAGCATTGGTGGTTCAGTGGTAGAATTCTCGCCTGCCACGCGGAGACCCGGGTCCGATTCGGCCAATGCAGAGAGTGTCTTCTGGTGTGCCTGAAGTCAGGTTCTTTACGCTTTACGTCACATCTGTTATTCGACATAACTGACATTGACTATAAACTCAAGGGCAATAACATACAATTAAGAATCTTGTCGTAATCCTGCAGACCCAAATGATATGCCCCTCTTAAAGAGGTTATAACTCAAGATCAATACGTGTTCCTCATCTGTCACAAATAAGCCAGGAAGCATACCTTCACTCCCTGTTTCTTACAGATCACACAAGGACACGTCGAGGAAGAGGTAATCAAACAGAGGTAATGGAGCATTGGTGGTTCAGTGGTAGAATTCTCGCCTGCCACGCGGAGACCCGGGTCCGATTCGGCCAATGCAGAGAGTGTCTTCTGGTGTGCCTGAAGTCAGGGTCTTTAACGCTTTTTACGTCACATCTGTTATTCGACATAACTGACATTGACTATAAACTCAAGGGCAATAACATACAATTAAGAATCTTGTCGTAATCCTGCAGACCCAAATGATATGCCCCTCTTAAAGAGGTTTTAACTCAAGATCAATACATGTTCCTCATCTGTCACAACAAGCCAGGAAGCATACCTTCACTCCTGTTTCTTACAGATCACACAAGGGACGCGTCGAGGAAGAGGTAATCAAACAGAGGTAAAGCGAGCATTGGTGGTTCAGTGTTAGAATTCTCGCCTGCCACGCGGAGACCGGGTCCGATTCGGCCAATGCAGAGAGTGTCTTCTGGTGTGCCTGAAGTCAGGTTCTTTAACGCTTTTTATGTCACATCTGTTATTCGACATTACTGACATTGACTATAAACTCAAGGGCAATAACATACAATTAAGAATCTTGTCGTAATCCTGCAGACCCAAATGATATGCCCCTCTTAAAGAGGTTATAACTCAAGATCAATACGTGTTCCTCATCTGTCACAATAAGCCGGAAGCATACCTTCACTCCCTGTTTCTTACAGATCACACAAGGACACGTCGAGGAAGAGGTAATCAAACAGAGGTAATGGAGCATTGGTGGTTCAGTGGTAGAATTCTCGCCTGCCACGGAGACCGGGGCGATTCCCGGCCAATGCAGAGAGTGTCTTCTGGTGTGCCTGAAGTCAGGTTCTTTAACGCTTTTTTACGTCACATCTGTTATTCGACATAACTGACATTGACTATAAACTCAAGGGCAATAACATACAATTAAGAATCTTGTCGTAATCCTGCAGACCCAAATGATATGCCCCTCTTAAAGATTTTTAACTCAAGATCAATACGTGTTCCTCATCTGTCACAACAAGCCAGGAAGCATACCTTCACTCCCTGTTTCTTACAGATCACACAAGGACACGTCGAGGAAGAGGTAATCAAACGGAGGTAAACGAGCATTGGTGGTTCAGTGGTAGAATTCTCTCCTGCCACGCGGGAGACCCGGGTCCGATTCCCGGCCAATGCAGAGAGTGTCTTCTGGTGTGCCTGAAGTCAGGTTCTTTAACGCTTTTTTACGTCACATCTGTTATTCGACATAACTGACATTGACTATAAACTCAAGGGCAATAACATACAATTAAGAATCTTGTCGTAATCCTGCAGACCCAAATGATATGCCCCTCTTAAAGAGGTTATAACTCAAGATCAATACGTGTTCCTCATCTGTCACAACAAGCCGGGAAGCATACCTTCACTCCCTGTTTCTTACAGATCACACAAGGACACGTCGAGGAAGAGGTAATCAAACAGAGGTAATGGAGCATTGGTGGTTCAGTGGTAGAATTCTCGCCTGCCACGCGGAGACCCGGGACGATTCCCGGCCAATGCAGAGTGTCTTCTGGTGTGCCTGAAGTCAGGTTCTTTAACGCTTTTTTACGTCACATCTGTTATTCGACATAACTGACATTGAATAACATACAATTAAGAATCTTGTCGTAATCCTGCAGACCCAAATGATATGCCCCTCTTAAAGAGGTTATAACTCAAGATCAATACGTGTTCCTCATCTGTCACAACAAGCCGGGAAGCATACCTTCACTCCCTGTTTCTTACAGATCACACAAGGACACGTCGAGGAAGAGGTAATCAAACAGAGGTAATGGAGCATTGGTGGTTCAGTGGTAGAATTCTCGCCTGCCACGGAGACCCGGGTCCGATTCGGTTAATGCAGAGAGTGTCTTCTGGTGTGCCTGAAGTCAGGTTCTTTAACGCTTTTTTACGTCACATCTGTTATTCGACATAACTGACATTGACTATAAACTCAAGGGCAATAACATACAATTAAGAATCTTGTCGTAATCCTGCAGACCCAAATGATATGCCCCTCTTAAAGAGGTTTTAACTCAAGATCAATACGTGTTCCTCATCTGTCACAACAAGCCAGGAAGCATACCTTCACTCCCTGTTTCTTACAGATCACACAAGGACGCGTCGAGGAAGAGGTAATCAAACAGAGGTAATGGAGCATTGGTGGTTCAGTGGTAGAATTCTCGCCTGCCACGCGTGAGACCCGGGTCCGATTCCCGGCCAATGCAGAGTGTCTTCTGGTGTGCCTGAAGTCAGGTTCTTTAACGCTTTTACGTCACATCTGCTATTCTACATAACTGACATTGACTATAAACTCAAGGGCAATAATCATACAATTAAGAATCTTGTCGTAATCCTGCAGACCCAAATGATATGCCCCTCTTAAAGAGGTTATAACTCAAGATCAATACGTGTTCCTCATCTGTCACAACAAGCCGGGAAGCATACCTTCACTCACTGTATCTTACAGATCACACAAGGACGCGTCGAGGAAGAGGTAATCAAACAGAGGTAATGGAGCATTGGTGGTTCAGTGGTAGAATTCTCGCCTGCCACGCGTGAGACCCGGGTCCGATTCGGCCAATGCAGAGTGTCTTCTGGTGTGCCTGAAATCAGGTTCTTTAACGCTTTTTTACGTCACATCTGTTATTCGACATAACTGACATTGACTATAAACTCAAGGGCAATAACATACAATTAAGAATCTTGTCGTAATCCTGCAGACCCAAATGATATGCCCCTCTTAAAGAGGTTTTAACTCAAGATCAATACGTGTTCCTCATCTGTCACAACAAGCCGGGAAGCATACCTTCACTCCCTGTTTCTTACAGATCACACAAGGACGCGTCGAGGAAGAGGTAATCAAACAGAGGTAATGGAGCATTGGTGGTTCAGTGGTAGAATTCTCGCCTGCCACGCAGAGACCCGGGTCCGATTCGGCCAATGCAGAGTGTCTTCTGGTGTGCCTGAAGTCAGGTTCTTTAACGCTGTCACAACAAGCCGAAGCATACCTTCACTCCCTGTTTCTTACAGATCACACAAGGACACGTCGAGGAAGAGGTAATCAAACAGAGGTAATGGAGCATTGGTGGTTCAGTGGTAGAATTCTCGCCTGCCACGCGTGAGACCCGGGTCCGATTCCCGGCTAATGCAGAGAGTGTCTTCTGGTGTGCCTGAAGTCAGGTTCTTTAACGCTTTTTTACGTCACATCTGTTATTCGACATAACTGACATTGACTATAAACTCAAGGGCAATAACATACAATTAAGAATCTTGTCGTAATCCTGCAGACCCAAATGATATGCCCCTCTTAAAGAGGTTATAACTCAAGATCAATACGTGTTCCTCATCTGTCACAACAAGCCAGGAAGCATACCCTCACTCCCTGTTTCTTACAGATCACACAAGGATGCGTCAAGAAGAGGTAATCAAACAGAGGTAATGTAGCATTGGTGGTTCAGTGGTAGAATTCTCGCCTGCCACGCGTGAGACCCGGGTCCGATTCCCGGCCAATGCAGAGAGTGTCTTCTGGTGTGCCTGAAGTCAGGTTCTTTAACGCTTTTTTACGTCACATCTGTTATTGGACATAACTGACATTGACTATAAACTCAAGGGCAATAACATACAATTAAGAATCTTGTCGTAATCCTGCAGACCCAAATGATATGCCCCTCTTAAAGAGGTTTTAACTCAAGATCAATACGTGTTCCTCATCTGTCACAACAAGCCGGAAGCATACCTTCACTCCTGTTTCTTACAGATCACACAAGGACGCGTCGAGGAAGAGGTAATCAAACAGAGGTAATGGAGCATTGGTGGTTCAGTGGTAGAATTCTCGCCTGCCACGCGGGAGACCCGGGTCCGATTCCGGCCAATGCAGAGAGTGTCTTCTGGTGTGCCTGAAGTCAGGTTGTTTAACGGTTTTTACGTCACATCTGCTATTCGACATAACTGACATTGACTATAAACTCAAGGGCAATATTATACAATTAAGAATCTTGTCGTAATCCTGCAGACCCAAATGATATGCCCCTCTTAAAGAGGTTTTAACTCAAGATCAATACGTGTTCCTCATCTGTCACAACAAGCCAGGAAGCATACCTTCACTCCCTGTTTCTTACAGATCACACAAGGACACGTCGAGGAAGAGGTAATCAAACGGAGGTAAATGAGCATTGGTGGTTCAGTGGTAGAATTCTCGCCTGCCACGCGGGAGACCCGGGTCCGATTCCCGGCCAATGCAGAGTGTCTTCTGGTGTGCCTGAAGTCAGGTTCTTTAACGCTTTTTTACGTCACATCTGTTATTCGACATTAACTGACATTGACTATAAACTCAAGGGCAATAACATACAATTAAGAATCTTGTCGTAATCCTGCAGACCCAAATGATATGCCCCTCTTAAAGAGGTTATAACTCAAGATCAATACGTGTTCCTCATCTGTTAAAATAAGCCGGAAGCATACCTTCACTCCCTGTTTCTTACAGATCACACAAGGACACGTCGAGGAAGAGGTAATCAAACAGAGGTAATGGAGCATTGGTGGTTCAGTGGTAGAATTCTCGCCTGCCACGCGGGAGACCCGGGTCCGATTCCCGGCCAATGCAGAGAGTGTCTTCTGGTGTGCCTGAAGTCAGGTTCTTTAACGCTTTTTTACGTCACATCTGTTATTCGACATAACTGACATTGACTATAAACTCAAGGGCAATAACATACAATTAAGAATCTTGTCGTAATCCTGCAGACCCAAATGATATGCCCCTCTTAAAGAGGTTTTAACTCAAGATCAATACGTGTTCCTCATCTGTCACAACAAGCCAGGAAGCATACCCTCACTCCCTGTTTCTTACAGATCACACAAGGACGTCGAGGAAGAGGTAATCAAACGGAGGTAAATGAGCATTGGTGGTTCAGTGGTAGAATTCTCGCCTGCCACGCGGGAGACCCGGGTCCGATTCCCGGCCAATGCAGAGAGTGTCTTCTGGTGTGCCTGAAGTCAGGTTCTTTAACGCTTTTTACGTCACATCTGTTATTCGACATAACTGACATTGACTATAAACTCAAGGGCAATAACATACAATTAAGAATCTTGTCGTAATCCTGCAGACCCAAATGATATGCCCCTCTTAAAGAGGTTATAACTCAAGATCAATACGTGTTCCTCATCTGTCACAATAAGCCAGGAAGCATACCTTCACTCCCTGTTTCTTACAGATCACACAAGGACGTCGAGGAAGAGGTAATCAAACAGAGGTAATGGAGCATTGGTGGTTCAGTGGTAGAATTCTCGCCTGCCACGCGAGACCGGGTCCGATTCCCGGCCAATGCAGAGAGTGTCTTCTGGTGTGCCTGAAATCAGGTTCTTTAACGCTTTTTTACGTCACATCTGTTATTCGACATAACTGACATTGACTATAAACTCAAGGGCAATAACATACAATTAAGAATCTTGTCGTAATCCTGCAGACCCAAATGATATGCCCCTCTTAAAGAGGTTTTAACTCAAGATCAATACATGTTCCTCATCTGTCACAACAAGCCGGGAAGCATACCTTCACTCCCTGTTTCTTACAGATCACACAAGGACGCGTCGAGGAAGAGGTAATCAAACAGAGGTGAACGAGCATTGGTGGTTCAGTGGTAGAATTCTCGCCTGCCACGCGGGAGACCCGGGTCCGATTCCTGGCCAATGCAGAGAGTGTCTTCTGGTGTGCCTGAAGTCAGGTTCTTTAACGCTTTTTTATGTCACATCTGTTATTCGACATAACTGACATTGACTATAAACTCAAGGGCAATAACATACAATTAAGAATCTTGTCGTAATCCTGCAGACCCAAATGATATGCCCCTCTTAAAGAGGTTATAACTCAAGATCAATACGTGTTCCTCATCTGTCACAATAAGCCGGAAGCATACCTTCACTCCCTGTTTCTTACAGATCACACAAGGACACGTCGAGGAAGAGGTAATCAAACAGAGGTAATGGAGCATTGGTGGTTCAGTGGTAGAATTCTCGCCTGCCACACGGGAGACCGGGGACGATTCGGCCAATGCAGAGAGTGTCTTCTGGTGTGCCTGAAGTCAGGTTCTTTAACGCTTTTTTACGTCACATCTGTTATTCGACATAACTGACATTGACTATAAACTCAAGGGCAATAACATACAATTAAGAATCTTGTCGTAATCCTGCAGACCCAAATGATATGCCCTCTTAAAGATTTTTTAACTCAAGATCAATACGTGTTCCTCATCTGTCACAACAAGCCGGAAGCATACCTTCACTCCCTGTTTCTTACAGATCACACAAGGACGCGTCGAGGAAGAGGTAATCAAACGGAGGTAAACGAGCATTGGTGGTTCAGTGGTAGAATTCTCTCCTGCCACGCGGTAGACCCGGGTCCGATTCCCGGCCAATGCAGAGAGTGTCTTCTGGTGTGCCTGAAGTCAGGTTCTTTAACGCTTTTTTACGTCACATCTGTTATTCGACATAACTGACATTGACTATAAACTCAAGGGCAATAACATACAATTAAGAATCTTGTCGTAATCCTGCAGACCCAAATGATATGCCCCTCTTAAAGAGGTTATAACTCAAGATCAATACGTGTTCCTCATCTGTCACAATAAGCCGGAAGCATACCTTCACTCCCTGTTTCTTACAGATCACACAAGGACACGTCGAGGAAGAGGTAATCAAACAGAGGTAATGGAGCATTGGTGGTTCAGTGGTAGAATTCTCGCCTGCCACGCTGAGACCCGGACGATTCCCGCCAATGCAGAGTGTCTTCTGGTGTGCCTGAAGTCAGTTTCTTTAACGCTTTTTTACGTCACATCTGTTATTCAACATAACTGACATTGACTATAAACTCAAGGGCAATAACATGCAATTAAGAATCTTGTCGTAATCCTGCAGACCCAAATGATATGCCCCTCTTAAAGAGGTTATAACTCAAGATCAATACGTGTTCCTCATCTGTCACAAATAAGCCAGGAAGCATACCTTCACTCCTGTTTCTTACAGATCACACAAGGACACGTCGAGGAAGAGGTAATCAAACAGAGGTAATGGAGCATTGGTGGTTCAGTGGTAGAATTCTCGCCTGCCACGCGGGAGACCCGGGTCCGATTCCCAATGCAGAGAGTGTCTTCTGGTGTGCCTGAAGTCAGGTTCTTTAACGCTTTTTTACGTCACATCTGTTATTCGACATAACTGACATTGACTATAAACTCAAGGGCAATAACATACAATTAAGAATCTTGTCGTAATCCTGCAGACCCAAATGATATGCCCCTCTTAAAGAGGTTTTAACTCAAGATCAATACGTGTTCCTCATCTGTCACAACAAGCCAGGAAGCATACCTTCACTCCCTGTTTCTTACAGATCACACAAGGACGCGTCGAGGAAGAGGTAATCAAACAGAGGTAATGGAGCATTGGTGGTTCAGTGGTAGAATTCTCGCCTGCCACGCGGGAGACCCGGGTCCGATTCCCGGCCAATGCAGAGTGTCTTCTGGTGTGCCTGAAGTCAGTTTCTTTAACGCTTTTTTACGTCACATCTGTTATTCAACATAACTGACATTGACTATAAACTCAAGGGCAATAACATACAATTAAGAATCTTGTCGTAATCCTGCAGACCCAAATGATATGCCCCTCTTAAAGAGGTTATAACTCAAGATCAATACGTGTTCCTCATCTGTCACAACAAGCCGGGAAGCATACCTTCACTCCCTGTTTCTTACAGATCACACAAGGACGCGTCGAGGAAGAGGTAATCAAACAGAGGTAATGGAGCATTGGTGGTTCAGTGGTAGAATTCTCGCCTGCCACGCGGGAGACCCGGGTCCGATTCCCGGCCAATGCAGAGAGTGTCTTCTGGTGTGCCTGAAGTCAGGTTCTTTAACGCTTTTTTACGTCACATCTGCTATTCGACATAACTGACATTGACTATAAACTCAAGGGCAATAATACAATTAAGAATCTTGTCGTAATCCTGCAGACCCAAATGATATGCCCCTCTTAAAGAGGTTTTAACTCAAGATCAATACGTGTTCCTCATCTGTCACAACAAGCCGGGAAGCATACCTTCACTCCCTGTTTCTTACAGATCACACAAGGACGCCACGAGGAAGAGGTAATCAAACAGAGGTAATGGAGCATTGGTGGTTCAGTGGTAGAATTCTCGCCTGCCACGCAGGAGACCAGGGTCCGATATCCGGCCAATGCAGAGTGTCTTCTGGTGTGCCTGAAGTCAGGTTCTTTAACGCTGTCACAACAAGCCGGAAGCATACCTTCACTCCTGTTTCTTACAGATCACACAAGGACACGTCGAGGAAGAGGTAATCAAACAGAGGTAATGGAGCATTGGTGGTTCAGTGGTAGAATTCTCGCCTGCCACGCGGAGACCCGGGTCCGATTCGGCCAATGCAGAGAGTGTCTTCTGGTGTGCCTGAAGTCAGGTTCTTAACGCTTTTTACGTCACATCTGTTATTCGACATAACTGACATTGACTATAAACTCAAGGGCAATAACATACAATTAAGAATCTTGTCGTAATCCTTCAGACCCAAATGATATGCCCCTCTTAAAGAGGTTATAACTCAAGATCAATACGTGTTCCTCATCTGTCACAACAAGCCAGGAAGCATACCCTCACTCCCTGTTTCTTACAGATCACACAAGGACACGTCGAGGAAGAGGTAATCAAACAGAGGTAATGGAGCATTGGTGGTTCAGTGGTACAATTCTCGCCTGCCACGCTGAGACCCGGGTCCGATTCGGCCAATGCAGAGAGTGTCTTCTGGTGTGCCTGAAGTCAGGTTCTTTAACGCTTTTTACGTCACATCTGTTATTCGACATAACTAACATTGACTATAAACTCAAGGGCAATAACATACAATTAAGAATCTTGTCGTAATCCTGCAGACCCAAATGATATGCCCCTCTTAAAGAGGTTATAACTCAAGATCAATACGTGTTCCTCATCTGTCACAACAAGCCGGAAGCATACCTTCACTCCCTGTTTCTTACAGATCACACAAGGACACGTCGAGGAAGAGGTAATCAAACAGAGGTAAACGAGCATTGGTGGTTCAGTGGTAGAATTCTCGCCTGCCACGCGAGACTCGGGTCCGATTCGGCCAATGCAGAGAGTGTCTTCTGGTGTGCCTGAAGTCAGGTTCTTTAACGCTTTTTACGTCACATCTGTTATTCATAACTGACATTGACTATAAACTCAAGGGCAATAACATACAATTAAGAATCTTGTCGTAATCCTGCAGACCCAAATGATATGCCCCTCTTAAAGAGGTTTTAACTCAAGATCAATACGTGTTCCTCATCTGTCACAACAAGCCAGGAAGCATACCTTCACTCCTGTTTCTTACAGATCACACAAGGACGTCGAGGAAGAGGTAATCAAACAGAGGTAATGGAGCATTGGTGGTTCAGTGGTAGAATTCTCGCCTGCCACGCTGAGACCCGGGTCCGATTCGGCCAATGCAGAGAGTGTCTTCTGGTGTGCCTGAAGTCAGGTTGTTTAACGCTTTTACGTCACATCTGCTATTCGACATAACTGACATTGACTATAAACTCAAGGGCAATAACATACAATTAAGAATCTTGTCGTAATCCTGCAGACCCAAATGATATGCCCCTCTTAAAGAGGTTTTAACTCAAGATCAATACGTGTTCCTCATCTGTCACAACAAGCCGGAAGCATACCTTCACTCCCTGTTTCTTACAGATCACACAAGGACACGTCGAGGAAGAGGTAATCAAACAGAGGTAATGGAGCATTGGTGGTTCAGTGGTAGAATTCTCGCCTGCCACGCGTGAGACCCGGGTCCGATTCGGCCAATGCAGAGAGTGTCTTCTGGTGTGCCTGAAGTCAGGTTCTTTAACGCTTTTTTACGTCACATCTGTTATTCTACATAACTGACATTGACTATAAACTCAAGGGCAATAACATACAATTAAGAATCTTGTCGTAATCCTGCAGACCCAAATGATATGCCCCTCTTAAAGAGGTTTTAACTCAAGATCAATACGTGTTCCTCATCTGTCACAACAAGCCAGGAAGCATACCTTCACTCCCTGTTTCTTACAGATCACACAAGGACGCATCGAGGAAGAGGTAATCAAACAGAGGAAATCGAGCATTGGTGGTTCAGTGGTAGAATTCTCGCCTGCCACGCTGAGACCCGGTCCGATTCCCGGCCAATGCAGAGAGTGTCTTCTGGTGTGCCTGAAGTCAGGTTGTTTAACGCTTTTTACGTCACATCTGCTATTCGACATAACTGACATTGACTATAAACTCAAGGGCAATAACATACAATTAAGAATCTTGTCGTAATCCTGCAGACCCAAATGATATGCCCCTCTTAAAGAGGTTTTAACTCAAGATCAATACGTGTTCCTCATCTGTCACAACAAGCCGGGAAGCATACCTTCACTCCCTGTTTCTTACAGATCACACAAGGACGCGTCGAGGAAGAGGTAATCAAACAGAGGTAATGGAGCATTGGTGGTTCAGTGGTAGAATTCTCGCCTGCCACGCAGGAGACCAGGGTCCGATTCGGCCAATGCAGAGTGTCTTCTGGTGTGCCTGAAGTCAGGTTCTTTAACGCTGTCACAACAAGCCGGAAGCATACCTTCACTCCCTGTTTCTTACAGATCACACAAGGACACGTCGAGGAAGAGGTAATCAAACAGAGGTAATGGAGCATTGGTGGTTCAGTGGTAGAATTCTCGCCTGCCACGCGGAGACCCGGGTCCGATTCCCGGCCAATGCAGAGAGTGTCTTCTGGTGTGCCTGAAGTCAGGTTCTTTAACGCTTTTTTACGTCACATCTGTTATTCGACATTACTGACATTGACTATAAACTCAAGGGCAATAACATACAATTAAGAATCTTGTCGTAATCCTGCAGACCCAAATGATATGCCCCTCTTAAAGAGGTTATAACTCAAGATCAATACGTGTTCCTCATCTGTCACAACAAGCCAGGAAGCATACCTTCACTCCCTGTTTCTTACAGATCACACAAGGACACGTCGAGGAAGAGGTAATCAAACAGAGGTAATGGAGCATTGGTGGTTCAGTGGTAGAATTCTCGCCTGCCACGGAGACCCGGGTCCGATTCCCGGCCAATGCAGAGAGTGTCTTCTGGTGTGCCTGAAGTCAGGTTCTTTAACGCTTTTTTACGTCACATCTGTTATTCGACATAACACATTGACTATAAACTCAAGGGCAATAACATACAATTAAGAATCTTGTCGTAATCCTGCAGACCCAAATGATATGCCCCTCTTAAAGAGGTTATAACTCAAGATCAATACGTGTTCCTCATCTGTCACAACAAGCCGGGAAGCATACCTTCACTCCCTGTTTCTTACAGATCACACAAGGACACGTCGAGGAAGAGGTAATCAAACAGAGGTTAACGAGCATTGGTGGTTCAGTGGTAGAATTCTCGCCTGCCACGCTGAGACTCAGGTCCGATTCGGCCAATGCAGAGAGTGTCTTCTGGTGTGCCTGAAGTCAGGTTCTTTAACGCTTTTTTACGTCACATCTGTTATTCGACATAACTGACATTGACTATAAACTCAAGGGCAATAACATACAATTAAGAATCTTGTCGTAATCCTGCAGACCCAAATGATATGCCCCTCTTAAAGAGGTTATAACTCAAGATCAATACGTGTTCCTCATCTGTCACAACAAGCCGGGAAGCATACCTTCACTCCCTGTTTCTTACAGATCACACAAGGACGCGTCGAGGAAGAGGTAATCAAACAGAGGTAATGGAGCATTGGTGGTTCAGTGGTAGAATTCTCGCCTGCCACGCGGGAGACCCGGGTCCGATTCCCGGCCAATGCAGAGAGTGTCTTCTGGTGTGCCTGAAGTCAGGTTCTTTAACGCTTTTTTACGTCACATCTGTTATTCGACATAACTGACATTGACTATAAACTCAAGGGCAATAACATACAATTAAGAATCTTGTCGTAATCCTGCAGACCCAAATGATATGCCCCTCTTAAAGAGGTTTTAACTCAAGATCAATACGTGTTCCTCATCTGTCACAACAAGCCGGGAAGCATACCTTCACTCCCTGTTTCTTACAGATCACACAAGGACACGTCGAGGAAGAGGTAATCAAACGGAGGTAAACGAGCATTGGTGGTTCAGTGGTAGAATTCTCGCCTGCCACGCGGGAGACCCGGGTCCGATTCCCGGCCAATGCAGAGAGTGTCTTCTGGTGTGCCTGAAGTCAGGTTCTTTAACGCTTTTTTACGTCACATCTGTTATTCGACATAACTGACATTGACTATAAACTCAAGGGCAATAACATACAATTAAGAATCTTGTCGTAATCCTGCAGACCCAAATGATATGCCCCTCTTAAAGAGGTTTTAACTCAAGATCAATACGTGTTCCTCATCTGTCACAACAAGCCAGGAAGCATACCCTCACTCCCTGTTTCTTACAGATCACACAAGGACTCGAGGAAGGTAATCAAACAGAGGTAATCGAGCATTGGTGGTTCAGTGGTAGAATTCTCGCCTGCCACGCGGGAGACCTGGGTCCGATTCCCGGCTAATGCAGAGAGTGTCTTCTGGTGTGCCTGAAGTCAGGTTCTTTAACGCTTTTTTACGTCACATCTGTTATTCGACATAACTGACATTGACTATAAACTCAAGGGCAATAACATACAATTAAGAATCTTGTCGTAATCCTGCAGACCCAAATGATATGCCCCTCTTAAAGAGGTTATAACTCAAGATCAATACGTGTTCCTCATCTGTCACAACAAGCCAGGAAGCATACCTTCACTCCCTGTTTCTTACAGATCACACAAGGACGCGTCGAGGAAGAGGTAATCAAACAGAGGTAATGGAGCATTGGTGGTTCAGTGGTAGAATTCTCGCCTGCCACGCGGGAGACCCGGGTCCGATTCCCGGCCAATGCAGAGAGTGTCTTCTGGTGTGCCTGAAGTCAGGTTCTTTAACGCTTTTTTACGTCACATCTGCTATTCTACATAACTGACATTGACTATAAACTCAAGGGCAATAACATACAATTAAGAATCTTGTCGTAATCCTGCAGACCCAAATGATATGCCCCTCTTAAAGAGGTTTTAACTCAAGATCAATACGTGTTCCTCATCTGTCACAACAAGCCAGGAAGCATACCTTCACTCCCTGTTTCTTACAGATCACACAAGGACGCGTCGAGGAAGAGGTAATCAAACAGAGGTAATGGAGCATTGGTGGTTCAGTGGTAGAATTCTCGCCTGCCACGCGGGAGACCCGGGTCCGATTCGGCCAATGCAGAGTGTCTTCTGGTGTGCCTGAAGTCAGGTTGTTTAACGCTTTTTACGTCACATCTGTTATTCGACATAACTGACATTGACTATAAACTCAAGGGCAATAACATACAATTAAGAATCTTGTCGTAATCCTGCAGACCCAAATGATATGCCCCTCTTAAAGAGGTTTTAACTCAAGATCAATACGTGTTCCTCATCTGTCACAACAAGCCAGGAAGCATACCCTCACTCCCTGTTTCTTACAGATCACACAAGGACACGTCGAGGAAGAGGTAATCAAACGGAGGTAAATGAGCATTGGTGGTTCAGTGGTAGAATTCTCGCCTGCCACGCGGGAGACCCGGGTCCGATTCGGCCAATGCAGAGTGTCTTCTGGTGTGCCTGAAGTCAGGTTCTTTAACGCTTTTTTACGTCACATCTGTTATTCGACATAACTGACATTGACTATAAACTCAAGGGCAATAACATACAATTAAGAATCTTGTCGTAATCCTGCAGACCCAAATGATATGCCCCTCTTAAAGAGGTTTTAACTCAAGATCAATACGTGTTCCTCATCTGTCACAACAAGCCGGGAAGCATACCTTCACTCCCTGTTTCTTACAGATCACACAAGGACGCGTCGAGGAAGAGGTAATCAAACGGAGGTAAACGAGCATTGGTGGTTCAGTGGTAGAATTCTCTCCTGCCACGCGGGAGACCCGGGTCCGATTCCCGGCCAATGCAGAGAGTGTCTTCTGGTGTGCCTGAAGTCAGGTTCTTTAACGCTTTTTTACGTCACATCTGTTATTCGACATAACTGACATTGACTATAAACTCAAGGGCAATAACATACAATTAAGAATCTTGTCGTAATCCTACAGACCCAAATGATATGCCCCTCTTAAAGAGGTTATAACTCAAGATCAATACGTGTTCCTCATCTGTCACAACAAGCCAGGAAGCATACCTTCACTCCCTGTTTCTTACAGATCACACAAGGACACGTCGAGGAAGAGGTAATCAAACAGAGGTAATGGAGCATTGGTGGTTCAGTGGTAGAATTCTCGCCTGCCACGCGAGACCCGGGACGATTCGGCCAATGCAGAGAGTGTCTTCTGGTGTGCCTGAAGTCAGGTTCTTTAACGCTTTTTTACGTCACATCTGTTATTCAACATAACTGACATTGACTATAAATCAAGGGCAATACAATTAAGAATCTTGTCGTAATCCTGCAGACCCAAATGATATGCCCCTCTTAAAGAGGTTATAACTCAAGATCAATACGTGTTCCTCATCTGTCACAAATAAGCCAGGAAGCATACCTTCACTCCCTGTTTCTTACAGATCACACAAGGACACATCGAGGAAGAGGTAATCAAACAGAGGTAATGGAGCATTGGTGGTTCAGTGGTAGAATTCTCGCCTGCCACGCGGGAGACCCGGGTCCGATTCGGCCAATGCAGAGAGTGTCTTCTGGTGTGCCTGAAGTCAGGTTCTTTAACGCTTTTTTACGTCACATCTGTTATTCGACATAACTGACATTGACTATAAACTCAAGGGCAATAACATACAATTAAGAATCTTGTCGTAATCCTGCAGACCCAAATGATATGCCCCTCTTAAAGAGGTTTTAACTCAAGATCAATACGTGTTCCTCATCTGTCACAACAAGCCAGGAAGCATACCTTCACTCCCTGTTTCTTACAGATCACACAAGGACGCGTCGAGGAAGAGGTAATCAAACAGAGGTAATGGAGCATTGGTGGTTCAGTGGTAGAATTCTCGCCTGCCACGCGGGAGACCGGGTCGATTCGGCCAATGCAGAGTGTCTTCTGGTGTGCCTGAAGTCAGGTTCTTTAACGCTTTTTACGTCACATCTGCTATTCTACATAACTGACATTGACTATAAACTCAAGGGCAATAACATACAATTAAGAATCTTGTCGTAATCCTGCAGACCCAAATGATATGCCCCTCTTAAAGAGGTTATAACTCAAGATCAATACGTGTTCCTCATCTGTCACAACAAGCCGGGAAGCATACCTTCACTCCCTGTTTCTTACAGATCACACAAGGACACGTCGAGGAAGAGGTAATCAAACAGAGGTAATGGAGCATTGGTGGTTCAGTGGTAGAATTCTCGCCTGCCACGCGGGAGACCGGGTCCGATTCGGCCAATGCAGAGAGTGTCTTCTGGTGTGCCTGAAGTCAGGTTGTTTAACGCTTTTTTCGTCACATCTGCTATTCGACATAACTGACATTGACTATAAACTCAAGGGCAATAACATACAATTAAGAATCTTGTCGTAATCCTGCAGACCCAAATGATATGCCCCTCTTAAAGAGGTTTTAACTCAAGATCAATACGTGTTCCTCATCTGTCACAACAAGCCGGAAGCATACCTTCACTCCCTGTTTCTTACAGATCACACAAGGACGCGTCGAGGAAGAGGTAATCAAACAGAGGTAATGGAGCATTGGTGGTTCAGTGGTAGAATTCTCGCCTGCCACGCAGAGACCCGGGTCCGATTCGGCCAATGCAGAGTGTCTTCTGGTGTGCCTGAAGTCAGGTTCTTTAACGCTGTCACAACAAGCCGGGAAGCATACCTTCACTCCCTGTTTCTTACAGATCACACAAGGACACGTCGAGGAAGAGGTAATCAAACAGAGGTAATGGAGCATTGGTGGTTCAGTGGTAGAATTCTCGCCTGCCACGCGGGAGACCCGGGTCCGATTCGGCCAATGCAGAGAGTGTCTTCTGGTGTGCCTGAAGTCAGGTTCTTAACGCTTTTTACGTCACATCTGTTATTCGACATAACTGACATTGACTATAAACTCAAGGGCAATAACATACAATTAAGAATCTTGTCGTAATCCTGCAGACCCAAATGATATGCCCCTCTTAAAGAGGTTATAACTCAAGATCAATACGTGTTCCTCATCTGTCACAACAAGCCGGGAAGCATACCTTCACTCCCTGTTTCTTACAGATCACTCAAGGGCCAGCGTCGAGGAAGAGGTAATCAAACAGAGGTAATCGAGCATTGGTGGTTCAGTGGTAGAATTCTCGCCTGCCACGCGGGAGACCGGGTCCGATTCGGCCAATGCAGAGAGTGTCTTCTGGTGTGCCTGAAGTCAGGTTCTTTAACGCTTTTTACGTCACATCTGCTATTCTACATAACTGACATTGACTATAAACTCAAGGGCAATAACATACAATTAAGAATCTTGTCGTAATCCTGCAGACCCAAATGATATGCCCCTCTTAAAGAGGTTATAACTCAAGATCAATACGTGTTCCTCATCTGTCACAACAAGCCGAAGCATACCTTCACTCCCTGTTTCTTACAGATCACACAAGGGACGTCGAGGAAGAGGTAATCAAACAGAGGTAATGGAGCATTGGTGGTTCAGTGGTAGAATTCTCGCCTGCCACGCGGAGACCCGGTCCGATTCGGCCAATGCAGAGTGTCTTCTGGTGTGCCTGAAGTCAGGTTGTTTAACGCTTTTTACGTCACATCTGCTATTCGACATAACTGACATTGACTATAAACTCAAGGGCAATATTATACAATTAAGAATCTTGTCGTAATCCTGCAGACCCAAATGATATGCCCCTCTTAAAGAGGTTTTAACTCAAGATCAATACGTGTTCCTCATCTGTCACAACAAGCCGGGAAGCATACCTTCACTCCCTGTTTCTTACAGATCACACAAGGGCGCGTCGAGGAAGAGGTAATCAAACGGAGGTGAATGAGCATTGGTGGTTCAGTGGTAGAATTCTCGCCTGCCACGCGGGAGACCCGGTCCGATTCGGCCAATGCAGAGTGTCTTCTGGTGTGCCTGAAATCAGGTTCTTTAACGCTTTTTTACGTCACATCTGTTATTCGACATAACTGACATTGACTATAAACTCAAGGGCAATAACATACAATTAAGAATCTTGTCGTAATCCTGCAGACCCAAATGATATGCCCCTCTTAAAGAGGTTATAACTCAAGATCAATACGTGTTCCTCATCTGTTAAAATAAGCCGGGAAGCATACCTTCACTCCTGTTTCTTACAGATCACACAAGGACACGTCGAGGAAGAGGTAATCAAACAGAGGTAATGGGGCATTGGTGGTTCAGTGGTAGAATTCTCGCCTGCCACGCTGGAGACCGGGTCCGATTCGGCCAATGCAGAGAGTGTCTTCTGGTGTGCCTGAAGTCAGGTTCTTTAACGCTTTTTTACGTCACATCTGTTATTCGACATAACTGACATTGACTATAAACTCAAGGGCAATAACATACAATTAAGAATCTTGTCGTAATCCTGCAGACCCAAATGATATGCCCCTCTTAAAGAGGTTTTAACTCAAGATCAATACGTGTTCCTCATCTGTCACAACAAGCCAGGAAGCATACCTTCACTCCCTGTTTCTTACAGATCACACAAGGGCGCGTCGAGGAAGAGGTAATCAAACGGAGGTGAATGAGCATTGGTGGTTCAGTGGTAGAATTCTCGCCTGCCACGCGGGAGACCCGGGTCCGATTCCCGGCCAATGCAGAGAGTGTCTTCTGGTGTGCCTGAAGTCAGGTTCTTTACGCTTTTTACGTCACATCTGTTATTCGACATAACTGACATTGACTATAAACTCAAGGGCAATAACATACAATTAAGAATCTTGTCGTAATCCTGCAGACCCAAATGATATGCCCCTCTTAAAGAGGTTATAACTCAAGATCAATACGTGTTCCTCATCTGTCACAACAAGCCAGGAAGCATACCTTCACTCCCTGTTTCTTACAGATCACACAAGGACGCGTCGAGGAAGAGGTAATCAAACAGAGGTAATGGAGCATTGGTGGTTCAGTGGTAGAATTCTCGCCTGCCACGCGGGAGACCCGGGTCCGATTCCCGGCCAATGCAGAGAGTGTCTTCTGGTGTGCCTGAAGTCAGTTTCTTTAACGCTTTTTTACGTCACATCTGTTATTCGACATAACTGACATTGACTATAAACTCAAGGGCAATATCATACAATTAAGAATCTTGTCGTAATCCTGCAGACCCAAATGATATGCCCCTCTTAAAGAGGTTTTAACTCAAGATCAATACATGTTCCTCATCTGTCACAACAAGCCGGGAAGCATACCTTCACTCCCTGTTTCTTACAGATCACACAAGGACGCGTCGAGGAAGAGGTAATCAAACAGAGGTAATGGAGCATTGGTGGTTCAGTGGTAGAATTCTCGCCTGCCACGCGGGAGACCGGGACGATTCCGGCCAATGCAGAGAGTGTCTTCTGGTGTGCCTGAAGTCAGGTTCTTTAACGCTTTTTTACGTCACATCTGTTATTCGACATAACTGACATTGACTATAAACTCAAGGGCAATAACATACAATTAAGAATCTTGTCGTAATCCTACAGACCCAAATGATATGCCCCTCTTAAAGAGGTTTAAACTCAAGATCAATACGTGTTCCTCATCTGTCACAACAAGCCAGGAAGCATACCCTCACTCCCTGTTTCTTACAGATCACACAAGGACACGTCGAGGAAGAGGTTATCAAACAGAGGTAATGGAGCATTGGTGGTTCAGTGGTAGAATTCTCGCCTGCCACGCTGAGACCCGGTCCGATTCCCAATGCAGAGAGTGTCTTCTGGTGTGCCTGAAGTCAGGTTCTTTAACTCTTTTTATGTCACATCTGTTATTCGACATAACTGACATTGACTATAAACTCAAGGGCAATAACATACAATTAAGAATCTTGTCGTAATCCTGCAGACCCAAATGATATGCCCCTCTTAAAGAGGTTATAACTCAAGATCAATACGTGTTCCTCATCTGTCACAACAAGCCGGGAAGCATACCTTCACTCCCTGTTTCTTACAGATCACACAAGGACGCGTCGAGGAAGAGGTAATCAAACAGAGGTAATGGAGCATTGGTGGTTCAGTGGTAGAATTCGCCTGCCACGCGGAGACCCGGGTCCGATTCCTGGCCAATGCAGAGAGTGTCTTCTGGTGTGCCTGAAATCAGGTTCTTTAACGCTTTTTTACGTCACATCTGCTATTCTACATAACTGACATTGACTATAAACTCAAGGGCAATATCATACAATTAAGAATCTTGTCGTAATCCTGCAGACCCAAATGATATGCCCCTCTTAAAGAGGTTATAACTCAAGATCAATACGTGTTCCTCATCTGTCACAACAAGCCAGGAAGCATACCTTCACTCCTGTTTCTTACAGATCACACAAGGACACGTCGAGGAAGAGGTAATCAAACAGAGGTAATGTAGCATTGGTTGTTCAGTGGTAGAATTCTCGCCTGCCACGCGGAGACCTGGGTCCGATTCGGCCAATGCAGAGAGTGTCTTCTGGTGTGCCTGAAGTCAGGTTCTTTAACGCTTTTTTACGTCACATCTGTTATTCGACATAACTGACATTGACTATAAACTCAAGGGCAATATTATACAATTAAGAATCTTGTCGTAATCCTGCAGACCCAAATGATATGCCCCTCTTAAAGAGGTTTTAACTCAAGATCAATACGTGTTCCTCATCTGTCACAACAAGCCGGGAAGCATACCTTCACTCCCTGTTTCTTACAGATCACACAAGGACACGTCGAGGAAGAGGTAATCAAACGGCGGTAATGGAGCATTGGTGGTTCAGTGGTAGAATTCTCGCCTGCCACGCTGAGACCCGGTCCGATTCGGCCAATGCAGAGAGTGTCTTCTGGTGTGCCTGAAGTCAGGTTCTTTAACGCTTTTTTACGTCACATCTGTTATTCGACATAACTGACATTGACTATAAACTCAAGGGCAATAATCATACAATTAAGAATCTTGTCGTAATCCTGCAGACCCAAATGATATGCCCCTCTTAAAGAGGTTTTAACTCAAGATCAATACGTGTTCCTCATCTGTCACAACAAGCCGGGAAGCATACCTTCACTCCTGTTTCTTACAGATCACACAAGGACGCGTCGAGGAAGAGTTAATCAAACGGAGTAAACGAGCATTGGTGGTTCAGTGTTAGAATTCTCGCCTGCCAGAGACCGAGTCGATTCGGCCAATGCAGAGAGTGTCTTCTGGTGTGCCTGAAGTCAGGTTCTTTAACGCTTTTTTACATCACATCTGTTATTCGACATAACTGACATTGACTATAAACTCAAGGGCAATAACATACAATTAAGAATCTTGTCGTAATCCTGCAGACCCAAATGATATGCCCCTCTTAAAGAGGTTATAACTCAAGATCAATACGTGTTCCTCATCTGTCACAACAAGCCGGGAAGCATACCTTCACTCCCTGTTTCTTACAGATCACACAAGGACACGTCGAGGAAGAGGTAATCAAACAGAGGTAATGGAGCATTGGTGGTTCAGTGGTAGAATTCTCGCCTGCCACACGGGAGACCGGGTCGATTCGGCCAATGCAGAGAGTGTCTTCTGGTGTGCCTGAAGTCAGGTTCTTTAACGCTTTTTTACGTCACATCTGTTATTCGACATAACTGACATTGACTATAAACTCAAGGGCAATAACATACAATTAAGAATCTTGTCGTAATCCTGCAGACCCAAATGATATGCCCCTCTTAAAGAGGTTTTAACTCAAGATCAATACGTGTTCCTCATCTGTCACAACAAGCCGGGAAGCATACCTTCACTCCCTGTTTCTTACAGATCACACAAGGACGCGTCGAGGAAGAGGTAATCAAACGGAGGTAAACGAGCATTGGTGGTTCAGTGGTAGAATTCTCGCCTGCCACGCTGAGACCCGGTCCGATTCCCGCCAATGCAGAGAGTGTCTTCTGGTGCCTGAAGTCAGTTTCTTTAACGCTTTTACGTACATCTGTTATTCAACATAACTGACATTGACTATAAACTCAAGGGCAATAACATACAATTAAGAATCTTGTCGTAATCCTGCAGACCCAAATGATATGCCCTCTTAAAGAGGTTATAACTCAAGATCAATAAGTGTTCCTCATCTGTTACAACAAGCCAGGAAGCATACCCTCACTCCCTGTTTCTTACAGATCACACAAGGATGCGTCAGGAAGAGGTAATCAAACATAGGTAATTGAGCATTGGTGGTTCAGTGGTAGAATTCGCGCCTGCCACGCTGAGACCCGGTCTGATTCCCGCCAATGCAGAGAGTGTCTTCTGGTGTGCCTGAAGTCATTTTCTTTAACGCTTTTTTACGTCACATCTGTTATTCGACATTACTGACATTGACTATAAACTCAAGGGCAATAACATACAATTAAGAATCTTGTCGTAATAGTACAGACCCAAATGATATGCCCTCTTAAAGAGGTTTTAACTCAAGATCAATACGTGTTCTCATCTGTCACAACAAGCCAGGAAGCATACCTCACTCCCTATTTCTTACAGATCACACAAGGACGCCGAGGAAGAGTTAATCAAACGGAGGTAAACGAGCATTGGTGGTTCAGTGTTAGAATTCTCGCCTGCCACGCTGAGACCCGGGTCCGATTCCCGCCCAATGCAGAGAGTGTCTTCTGGTGTGCCTGAAGTCAGTTTCTTTAACGCTTTTTACGCCACATCTGTTATTCGACATAACTGACATTGACTATAAACTCAAGGGCAACAACATACAATTAAGAATCTTGTCGTAATCCTGCAGACCCAAATGATATGCCCTCTTAAAGAGGTTATAACTCAAGATCAATACGTGTTCCTCATCTGTTACAACAAGCCGGAAGCATACCCTTCACTCCCTGTTTCTTACAGATCACACAAGGATGCGCGAGGAAGAGGTAATCAAACAGAGGTAATGGAGCATTGGTGGTTCAGTGGTAGAATTCTCGCCTGCCACGCTGAGACCCGGTCTGATTCCCGCAGAGAGAGTGTCTTCTGGTGTGCCTGAAGTCAGTTTCTTTAACGCTTTTTTACGTCACATCTGTTATTCGACATTACTGACATTGACTATAAACTCAAGGGCAATAACATACAATTAAGAATCTTGTCGTAATAGTACAGACCTAAATGATATGCCCTCTTAAAGAGGTTTTAACTCAAGATCAATACGTGTTCCTCATCTGTCACAACAAGCCAGGAAGCATACCCTCACTCCCTGTTTCTTACAGATCACACAAGGACACGCGAGGAAGAGGTAATCAAACGGAGGTAAACGAGCATTGGTGGTTCAGTGGTAGAATTCTCGCCTGCCACGGAGACCTGGGTCCGATTCCCGCCAATGCAGAGAGTGTCTTCTGGTGTGCCTGAAGTCAGGTTCTTTTAACGCTTTTTTACGCCACATCTGTTATTCGACATAACTGACATTGACTATAAACTCAAGGGCACAACATACAATTAAGAATCTTGTCGTAATCCTGCAGACCAAATGATATGCCCTCTTAAAGAGGTTATAACTCAAGATCAATACGTGTTCCTCATCTGTCACAACAAGCCAGGAAGCATACCTTCACTCCTGTTTCTTACAGATCACACAAGGACACGCCGAGGAAGAGGTAATCAAACGGAGCATTGGTGGTTCAGTGGTAGAATTCTTGCCTGCCACGCTGAGACCCGGTCCGATTCCCGCCAATGCAGAGTGTCTTCTGGTGTGCCTGAAGTCAGGTTCTTTAACGCTTTTTACGCCACATCTGTTATTCGACATAACTGACATTGACTATAAACTCAAGGGCAATAACATACAATTAAGAATCTTGTCGTAATCCTGCAGACCCAAATGATATGCCCTCTTAAAGAGGTTATAACTCAAGATCAATAAGTGTTCCTCATCTGTCACAACAAGCCAGAAGCATACCTTCACTCCCTGTTTCTTACAGATCACACAAGGACACGCGAGGAAGAGGTAATCAAACAGAGGTAATGGAGCATTGGTGGTTCAGTGGTAGAATTCTCGCCTGCCACGCTGGAGACCCGGTCCGATTCCCGCCAATGCAGAGAGTGTCTTCTGGTGTGCCTGAAGTCATTTCTTTAACGCTTTTTACGCCACATCTGTTATTCGACATTACTGACATTGACTATAAACTCAAGGGCAATAACATACAATTAAGAATCTTGTCGTAATCCTGCAGACCCAAATGATATGCCCTCTTAAAGAGGTTTTAACTCAAGATCAATACGTGTTCTCATCTGTCACAACAAGCCAGGAAGCATACCTCACTCCCTATTTCTTACAGATCACACAAGGACGCTACGAGGAAGAGGTAATCAAACGGAGGTAAACGAGCATTGGTGGTTCAGTGGTAGAATTCTCGCCTGCCACGCTGAGACCCGGTCCGATTCCCGCCAATGCAGAGTGTCTTCTGGTGTGCCTGAAGTCAGGTTCTTTAACGCTTTTACGCCACATCTGTTATTCGACATAACTGACATTGACTATAAACTCAAGGGCAATAACATACAATTAAGAATCTTGTCGTAATCCTGCAGACCCAAATGATATGCCCTCTTAAAGAGGTTATAACTCAAGATCAATACGTGTTCCTCATCTGTCACAACAAGCCAGGAAGCATACCCTCACTCCCTGTTTCTTACAGATCACACAAGGACACGAGGAAGAGGTAATCAAACAGAGGTAATGGAGCATTGGTGGTTCAGTGGTAGAATTCTCGCCTGCCACGCTGAGACCCGGTCCGATTCCCGCCAATGCAGAGAGTGTCTTCTGGTGTGCCTGAAGTCATTTTCTTTAACGCTTTTTTACGTCACATCTGTTATTCGACATAACTGACATTGACTATAAACTCAAGGGCAATAACATACAATTAAGAATCTTGTCGTAATCCTGCAGACCCAAATGATATGCCCTCTTAAAGAGGTTATTTTAACTCAAGATCAATACGTGTTCCTCATCTGTCACAACAAGCCGGGAAGCATACCTTCACTCCCTGTTTCTTACAGATCACACAAGGACACGTCGAGGAAGAGGTAATCAAACAGAGGTAATGGAGCATTGGTGGTTCAGTGGTAGAATTCTCGCCTGCCACGCTGGAGACCCGGTCCGATTCCCGGCCAATGCAGAGAGTGTCTTCTGGTGTGCCTGAAGTCAGGTTCTTTAACGCTTTTTTATGTCACATCTGTTATTCAACATAACTGACATTGACTATAAACTCAAGGGCAATAACATACAATTAAGAATCTTGTCGTAATCCTGCAGACCCAAATGATATGCCCCTCTTAAAGAGGTTATAACTCAAGATCAATACGTGTTCCTCATCTGTCACAACAAGCCGGGAAGCATACCTTCACTCCCTGTTTCTTACAGATCACACAAGGACGCGCCGAGGAAGAGGTAATCAAACAGAGGTAATGGAGCATTGGTGGTTCAGTGGTAGAATTCTCGCCTGCCACGCGAGACCCGGTCCGATTCTGGCCAATGCAGAGAGTGTCTTCTGGTGTGCCTGAAGTCAGGTTCTTTAACGCTTTTTTACGTCACATCTGTTATTCGACATAACTGACATTGACTATAAACTCAAGGGCAATAACATACAATTAAGAATCTTGTCGTAATCCTGCAGACCCAAATGATATGCCCTCTTAAAGAGGTTTATAACTCAAGATCAATACGTGTTCCTCATCTGTCACAACAAGCCAGGAAGCATACCCTCACTCCCTGTTTCTTACAGATCACACAAGGACGCTACGAGGAAGAGGTAATCAAACAGAGGTAATGAAGCATTGGTGGTTCAGTGGTAGAATTCTCGCCTGCCACGCTGAGACCCGGGTCCGATTCCCGCCAATGCAGAGAGTGTCTTCTGGTGTGCCTGAAGTCAGGTTCTTTAACGCTTTTACGCTACATCTGTTATTCGACATAACTGACATTGACTATAAACTCAAGGGCAATCATACAATTAAGAATCTTGTCGTAATCCTGCAGACCCAAATGATATGCCCTCTTAAAGAGGTTTTAACTCAAGATCAATACGTGTTCTCATCTGTCACAACAAGCCAGGAAGCATACCTCACTCCTGTTTCTTACAGATCACACAAGGACACGTCGAGGAAGAGGTAATCAAACAGAGGTAATGGAGCATTGGTGGTTCAGTGGTAGAATTCTCGCCTGCCACGCTGAGAGACCCGGTCCGATTCCCGCCAATGCAGAGAGTGTCTTCTGGTGTGCCTGAAGTCAGGTTCTTTAACGCTTTTTTACGTCACATCTGTTATTCGACATAACTGACATTGACTATAAACTCAAGGGCAATATTATACAATTAAGAATCTTGTCGAATCCTGCAGACCCAAATGATATGCCCTCTTAAAGAGGTTTTAACTCAAGATCAATACATGTTCCTCATCTGTCACAACAAGCCGGGAAGCATACCTTCACTCCCTGTTTCTTACAGATCACACAAGGACGCCGAGGAAGAGGTAATCAAACGGAGGTAAACGAGCATTGGTGGTTCAGTGGTAGAATTCTCGCCTGCCACGCTGAGACCCGGGTCCGATTCCCGCCAATGCAGAGTGTCTTCTGGTGTGCCTGAAGTCAGGTTCTTTAACGCTTTTTACATCACATCTGTTATTCGACATAACTGACATTGACTATAAACTCAAGGGCAATAACATACAATTAAGAATCTTGTCGTAATCCTTCAGACCTAAATGATATGCCCTCTTAAAGAGGTTATAACTCAAGATCAATACGTGTTCCTCATCTGTCACAACAAGCCGGGAAGCATACCTTCACTCCTGTTTCTTACAGATCACACAAGGACACGAGGAAGAGGTAATCAAACAGAGGTAATGGAGCATTGGTGGTTCAGTGGTAGAATTCTCGCCTGCCACGCTGGGAGACCCGGTCCGATTCCCGCCAATGCAGAGAGTGTCTTCTGTGTGCCTGAAGTCATTCTTTAACGCTTTTTACGCCACATCTGTTATTCGACATAACTGACATTGACTATAAACTCAAGGGCAATAACATACAATTAAGAATCTTGTCGTAATCCTGCAGACCCAAATGATATGCCCTCTTAAAGAGGTTTTAACTCAAGATCAATACGTGTTCCTCATCTGTCACAACAAGCCGAAGCATACCTTCACTCCCTGTTTCTTACAGATCACACAAGGACACGCGAGGAAGAGGTAATCAAACGGAGGTAAAAGAGCATTGGTGGTTCAGTGGTAGAATTCTCTGCCTGCCACGCTGGAGACCCGGGTCCGATTCCCGCCAATGCAGAGTGTCTTCTGGTGTGCCTGAAGTCAGGTTCTTTAACGCTTTTTTACGCTACATCTGTTATTCGACATAACTGACATTGACTATAAACTCAAGGGCAATAACATACAATTAAGAATCTTGTCGTAATCCTGCAGACCCAAATGATATGCCCTCTTAAAGAGGTTATAACTCAAGATCAATACGTGTTCCTCATCTGTCACAAATAAGCCGAAGCATACCTTCACTCCCTGTTTCTTACAGATCACACAAGGACACGTCGAGGAAGAGGTAATCAAACAGAGGTAATGGAGCATTGGTGGTTCAGTGGTAGAATTCTCGCCTGCCACGCTGAGACCCGGTCCGATTCCCGCCAATGCAGAGAGTGTCTTCTGGTGTGCCTGAAGTCATTTTCTTTAACGCTTTTTTACGTCACATCTGTTATTCGACATAACTGACATTGACTATAAACTCAAGGGCAATAACATACAATTAAGAATCTTGTCGTAATCCTGCAGACCCAAATGATATGCCCTCTTAAAGAGGTTATAACTCAAGATCAATACGTGTTCCTCATCTGTCAAAACAAGCCAGGAAGCATACCTTCACTCCCTGTTTCTTACAGATCACACAAGGACACGAGGAAGAGGTAATCAAACAGAGGTAATGGAGCATTGGTGGTTCAGTGGTAGAATTCTCGCCTGCCACGCTGAGACCCGGTCCGATTCCCGCCAATGCAGAGAGTGTCTTCTGGTGTGCCTGAAGTCAGGTTCTTTAACGCTTTTTTACGTCACATCTGTTATTCGACATAACTGACATTGACTATAAACTCAAGGGCAATAACATACAATTAAGAATCTTGTCGTAATCCTGCAGACCCAAATGATATGCCCTCTTAAAGAGGTTATAACTCAAGATCAATACGTGTTCCTCATCTGTCACAACAAGCCGAAGCATACCTTCACTCCTGTTTCTTACAGATCACACAAGGACGCTACGAGGAAGAGGTAATCAAACAGAGGTAATGGAGCATTGGTGGTTCAGTGGTAGAATTCTCCTGCCACGCTGGAGACCCGGTCCGATTCCCGCCAATGCAGAGAGTGTCTTCTGGTGTGCCTGAAGTCAGGTTCTTTAACGCTTTTTACGCCACATCTGTTATTCTACATAACTGACATTGACTATAAACTCAAGGGCAATATCATACAATTAAGAATCTTGTCGTAATCCTGCAGACCCAAATGATATGCCCTCTTAAAGAGGTTATAACTCAAGATCAATACGTGTTCCTCATCTGTCACAACAAGCCGGAAGCATACCTTCACTCCTGTTTCTTACAGATCACACAAGGACGCGTCGAGGAAGAGGTAATCAAACAGAGGTAATGGAGCATTGGTGGTTCAGTGGTAGAATTCTCGCCTGCCACGCTGGAGACCCGGTCCGATTCCCGCCAATGCAGAGTGTCTTCTGGTGTGCCTGAAGTCAGGTTGTTTAACGCTTTTACGCCACATCTGTTATTCGACATAACTGACATTGACTATAAACTCAAGGGCAATCATACAATTAAGAATCTTGTCGTAATCCTGCAGACCCAAATGATATGCCCTCTTAAAGAGGTTTTAACTCAAGATCAATACGCGTTCCTCATCTGTCACAACAAGCCGGAAGCATACCTTCACTCCTGTTTCACAGATCACACAAGGACGCTACGAGGAAGAGGTAATCAAACGGAGGTAAATGAGCATTGGTGGTTCAGTGGTAGAATTTCGCTGCCACGCTGAGACCCGGTCCGATTCCCAGCCAATGCAGAGAGTCTTCTGGTGTGCCTGAAGTCAGGTTCTTTAACGCTTTTTTACGTCACATCTGTTATTCGACATAACTGACATTGACTATAAACTCAAGGGCAATAACATACAATTAAGAATCTTGTCGTAATCCTGCAGACCCAAATGATATGCCCCTCTTAAAGAGGTTTTAACTCAAGATCAATACGTGTTCCTCATCTGTCACAACAAGCCAAGCATACCTTCACTCCCTGTTTCAGATCACACAAGGACGCGAGGAAGAGGTAATCAAACAGAGGTAATGGAGCATTGGTGGTTCAGTGGTAGAATTCTCGCCTGCCACGCTGAGACCCGGTCCGATTCCCGCCAATGCAGAGTGTCTTCTGGTGTGCCTGAAGTCAGGTTCTTTAACGCTTTTTACGTCACATCTGTTATTCGACATTACTGACATTGACTATAAACTCAAGGGCAATAACATACAATTAAGAATCTTGTCGTAATCCTGCAGACCCAAATGATATGCCCTCTTAAAGAGGTTTTAACTCAAGATCAATACGTGTTCTCATCTGTCACAACAAGCCAGGAAGCATACCTTCACTCCCTGTTTCTTACAGATCACACAAGGACGCGTCGAGGAAGAGGTAATCAAACAGAGGTGAACGAGCATTGGTGGTTCAGTGGTAGAATTCTCGCCTGCCACGCTGAGACCCGGGTCCGATTCCCGCCAATGCAGAGAGTGTCTTCTGGTGTGCCTGAAGTCAGTTTCTTTAACGCTTTTTTACGTCACATCTGTTATTCGACATAACTGACATTGACTATAAACTCAAGGGCAATAACATACAATTAAGAATCTTGTCGTAATCCTGCAGACCCAAATGATATGCCCTCTTAAAGAGGTTATAACTCAAGATCAATAAGTGTTCCTCATCTGTCACAACAAGCCGGAAGCATACCCTCACTCCTGTTTCTTACAGATCACACAAGGATGCGCGAGGAAGAGGTAATCAAACAGAGGTAATGGAGCATTGGTGGTTCAGTGGTAGAATTCTCGCCTGCCACGCGTGAGACCCGGGTCCGATTCCCGCCAATGCAGAGTGTCTTCTGGTGTGCCTGAAGTCAGTTTCTTTAACGCTTTTTACGCCACATCTGTTATTCGACATTACTGACATTGACTATAAACTCAAGGGCAATAACATACAATTAAGAATCTTGTCGTAATCCTGCAGACCCAAATGATATGCCCCTCTTAAAGAGGTTTTAACTCAAGATCAATACGTGTTCTCATCTGTCACAAGAAGCCAGGCATACCTCACTCCTATTTCTTACAGATCACACAAGGACACGTCGAGGAAGAGGTAATCAAACGGAGGTAAACGAGCATTGGTGGTTCAGTGGTAGAATTCTCGCCTGCCACTGGAGACCCGGTCCGATTCCCGCCAATGCAGAGAGTCTTCTGGTGTGCCTGAAGTCAGGTTCTTTAACGCTTTTTTACGTCACATCTGTTATTCGACATAACTGACATTGACTATAAACTCAAGGGCAATAACATACAATTAAGAATCTTGTCGTAATCCTGCAGACCCAAATGATATGCCCCTCTTAAAGAGGTTATAACTCAAGATCAATACGTGTTCCTCATCTGTCACAACAAGCCGGGAAGCATACCTTCACTCCCTGTTTCTTACAGATCACACAAGGACGCCGAGAAGAGGTAATCAAACGGAGGTAATGGAGCATTGGTGGTTCAGTGGTAGAATTCTCGCCTGCCACGCTGAGACCCGGGTCCGATTCCCGCCAATGCAGAGAGTCTTCTGTGTGCCTGAAGTCAGGTTCTTTAACGCTTTTTTACGTCACATCTGTTATTCGACATAACTGACATTGACTATAAACTCAAGGGCAATAACATACAATTAAGAATCTTGTCGTAATCCTGCAGACCCAAATGATATGCCCTCTTAAAGAGGTTATAACTCAAGATCAATAAGTGTTCCTCATCTGTCAACAAGCCAGGAAGCATACCTTCACTCCCTGTTTCTTACAGATCACACAAGGACACGTCGAGGAAGAGGTAATCAAACAGAGGTAATGGAGCATTGGTGGTTCAGTGGTAGAATTCTCGCCTGCCACGCTGAGACCCGGGTCCGATTCCTGCCAATGCAGAGAGTGTCTTCTGGTGTGCCTGAAGTCATTTCTTTAACGCTTTTTACGCCACATCTGTTATTCGACATTACTGACATTGACTATAAACTCAAGGGCAACATACAATTAAGAATCTTGTCGTAATCCTGTACAGACCCAAATGATATGCCCTCTTAAAGAGGTTTTAACTCAAGATCAATACGTGTTCCTCATCTGTCACAACAAGCCAGGAAGCATACCTCACTCCCTGTTTCTTACAGATCACACAAGGACACGTCGAGGAAGAGGTAATCAAACGGAGGTAAACGAGCATTGGTGGTTCAGTGGTAGAATTCTCGCCTGCCACGCAGAGACCCGGTCCGATTCCTGGCCAATGCAGAGAGTGTCTTCTGGTGTGCCTGAAGTCAGGTTCTTTAACGCTTTTTTACGTCACATCTGTTATTCGACATAACTGACATTGACTATAAACTCAAGGGCAATAACATACAATTAAGAATCTTGTCGTAATCCTGCAGACCCAAATGATATGTCCCTCTTAAAGAGGTTATAACTCAAGATCAATACGTGTTCCTCATCTGTCACAACAAGCCGGGAAGCATACCTTCACTCCCTGTTTCTTACAGATCACACAAGGACACGTCGAGGAAGAGGTAATCAAACGGAGGTAAACGAGCATTGGTGGTTCAGTGGTAGAATTCTCGCCTGCCACACGGGAGACCCGGGTCCGATTCCCGGCCAATGCAGAGAGTGTCTTCTGGTGTGCCTGAAGTCATTTTCTTTAACGCTTTTTTACGTCACATCTGTTATTCGACATTACTGACATTGACTATAAACTCAAGGGCAATAACATACAATTAAGAATCTTGTCGTAATCCTGCAGACCCAAATGATATGCCCCTCTTAAAGAGGTTTTAACTCAAGATCAATACGTGTTCCTCATCTGTCACAACAAGCCAGGAAGCATACCTTCACTCCCTGTTTCTTACAGATCACACAAGGACGCGTCGAGGAAGAGGTAATCAAACAGAGGTAATCGAGCATTGGTGGTTCAGTGGTAGAATTCTCGCCTGCCACGCTGAGACCCGGTCCGATTCCCGGCCAATGCAGAGAGTGTCTTCTGGTGTGCCTGAAGTCAGTTTCTTTAACGCTTTTTTACGTCACATCTGTTATTCGACATAACTGACATTGACTATAAACTCAAGGGCAATAACATACAATTAAGAATCTTGTCGTAATCCTGCAGACCCAAATGATATGCCCCTCTTAAAGAGGTTTAAACTCAAGATCAATACGTGTTCCTCATCTGTCACAACAAGCCAGGAAGCATACCCTCACTCCCTGTTTCTTACAGATCACACAAGGATGCGTCAAGAAGAGGTAATCAAACATAGGTAATCGAGCATTGGTGGTTCAGTGGTAGAATTCTCGCCTGCCACGCTGAGACCCGGTCCGATTCCGCCAATGCAGAGAGTGTCTTCTGGTGTGCCTGAAGTCATTTTCTTTAACGCTTTTTTACGTCACATCTGTTATTCGACAGTACTGACATTGACTATAAACTCAAGGGCAATAACATACAATTAAGAATCTTGTCGTAATCCTGCAGACCCAAATGATATGCCCCTCTTAAAGAGGTTTTAACTCAAGATCAATACGTGTTCCTCATCTGTCACAACAAGCCAGGAAGCATACCTTCACTCACTGTTTCTTACAGATCACACAAGGATGCGTCGAGGAAGAGGTAATCAAACAGAGGTGCATGAGCATTGGTGGTTCAGTGGTAGAATTCTCGCCTGCCACGCTGAGACCCGGTCCGATTCCCGCCAATGCAGAGTGTCTTCTGGTGTGCCTGAAGTCATTTTCTTTAACGCTTTTTTACGTCACATCTGTTATTCGACATAACTGACATTGACTATAAACTCAAGGGCAATAACATACAATTAAGAATCTTGTCGTAATCCTGCAGACCCAAATGATATGCCCCTCTTAAAGAGGTTTTAACTCAAGATCAATACGTGTTCCTCATCTGTCACAACAAGCCGGGAAGCATACCTTCACTCCCTGTTTCTTACAGATCACACAAGGATGCGTCGAGGAAGAGGTAATCAAACAGAGGTGCATGAGCATTGGTGGTTCAGTGGTAGAATTCTCGCCTGCCACGCGGGAGACCCGGGTCCGATTCCCGCCAATGCAGAGAGTGTCTTCTGGTGTGCCTGAAGTCATTTTCTTAACGCTTTTTACGCCACATCTGTTATTCGACATAACTGACATTGACTATAAACTCAAGGGCAATAACATACAATTAAGAATCTTGTCGTAATCCTGCAGACCTAAATGATATGCCCTCTTAAAGAGGTTTTAACTCAAGATCAATACGTGTTCCTCATCTGTCACAACAAGCCAGGAAGCATACCCTCACTCCCTGTTTCTTACAGATCACACAAGGATGCGTCAAGAAGAGGTAATCAAACATAGGTAATCGAGCATTGGTGGTTCAGTGGTAGAATTCTCGCCTGCCACGCTGAGACCCGGTCCGATTCCCGCCAATGCAGAGAGTGTCTTCTGGTGTGCCTGAAGTCATTTCTTTAACGCTTTTTACGTCACATCTGTTATTCGACATAACTGACATTGACTATAAACTCAAGGGCAATAACATACAATTAAGAATCTTGTCGTAATCCTGCAGACCCAAATGATATGCCCCTCTTAAAGAGGTTTTAACTCAAGATCAATACGTGTTCCTCATCTGTCACAACAAGCCAGGAAGCATACCCTCACTCCCTGTTTCTTACAGATCACACAAGGATGCGCAAGGAAGAGGTAATCAAACAGAGGTAATGAGCATTGGTGGTTCAGTGGTAGAATTCTCGCCTGCCACGCGTGAGACCCGGGTCCGATTCCCGGCCAATGCAGAGAGTGTCTTCTGGTGTGCCTGAAGTCATTTTCTTTAACGCTTTTACGCCACATCTGTTATTCGACATAACTGACATTGACTATAAACTCAAGGGCAATAACATACAATTAAGAATCTTGTCGTAATCCTGCAGACCAAATGATATGCCCTCTTAAAGAGGTTTTAACTCAAGATCAATACGTGTTCCTCATCTGTCACAACAAGCCAGGAAGCATACCCTCACTCCCTGTTTCTTACAGATCACACAAGGACACGCAAGGAAGAGGTAATCAAACAGAGGTAATCGAGCATTGGTGGTTCAGTGGTAGAATTCTCGCCTGCCACGCTGAGACCTGGGTCCGATTCCCGCCAATGCAGGAGTGTCTTCTGGTGTGCCTGAAGTCAGTTTTCTTTAACGCTTTTTTAAGTCACATCTGTTATTCGACATAACTGACATTGACTATAAACTCAAGGGCACATAACATACAATTAAGAATCTTGTCGTAATCCTGCAGACCTAAATGATATGCCCTCTTAAAGAGGTTTTAACTCAAGATCAATACGTGTTCCTCATCTGTCACAACAAGCCAGGAAGCATACCTTCACTCCCTGTTTCTTACAGATCACACAAGGACGCGTCGAGGAAGAGGTAATCAAACAGAGGTAATGGAGCATTGGTGGTTCAGTGGTAGAATTCTCGCCTGCCACGCTGGAGACCCGGTCCGATTCCCGCCAATGCAGAGTGTCTTCTGGTGTGCCTGAAGTCATTTCTTTAACGCTTTTTACGCCACATCTGTTATTCGACATTACTGACATTGACTATAAACTCAAGGGCAATAACATACAATTAAGAATCTTGTCGTAATCCTGCAGACCCAAATGATATGCCCCTCTTAAAGAGGTTTTAACTCAAGATCAATACGTGTTCCTCATCTGTCACAACAAGCCGGGAAGCATACCTTCACTCCCTGTTTCTTACAGATCACACAAGGACGCGTCGAGGAAGAGGTAATCAAACAGAGGTGCATGAGCATTGGTGGTTCAGTGGTAGAATTCTCGCCTGCCACGCGTGAGACCCGGGTCCGATTCCCGGCCAATGCAGAGAGTGTCTTCTGGTGTGCCTGAAGTCATTTTCTTTAACGCTTTTTTACGTCACATCTGTTATTCGACAGTACTGACACTGACTATAAACTCAAGGGCAATAACATACAATTAAGAATCTTGTCGTAATCCTGCAGACCCAAATGATATGCCCCTCTTAAAGAGGTTTTAACTCAAGATCAATACGTGTTCCTCATCTGTCACAACAAGCCGGAAGCATACCTTCACTCCTGTTTCTACAGATCACACAAGGATGCGCGAGGAAGAGGTAATCAAACAGAGGTAATGGAGCATTGGTGGTTCAGTGGTAGAATTCTCGCCTGCCACGCTGGAGACCCGGTCCGATTCCCGCCAATGCAGAGAGTGTCTTCTGGTGTGCCTGAAGTCATTTTCTTTAACGCTTTTTACGCTACATCTGTTATTCGACATAACTGACATTGACTATAAACTCAAGGGCAATAACATACAATTAAGAATCTTGTCGTAATCCTGCAGACCCAAATGATATGCCCCTCTTAAAGAGGTTTTAACTCAAGATCAATACGTGTTCCTCATCTGTCACAACAAGCCAGGAAGCATACCTTCACTCCCTGTTTCTTACAGATCACACAAGGATGCGCTGAGGAAGAGGTAATCAAACAGAGGTAATGGAGCATTGGTGGTTCAGTGGTAGAATTCTCGCTGCCACGCTGAGACCCGGTCCGATTCCCGCCAATGCAGAGATTGTCTTCTGGTGTGCCTGAAGTCATTTTCTTTAACGCTTTTTTACGTCACATCTGTTATTCAACATAACTGACATTGACTATAAACTCAAGGGCAATAACATACAATTAAGAATCTTGTCGTAATCCTGCAGACCCAAATGATATGCCCCTCTTAAAGAGGTTTTAACTCAAGATCAATACGTGTTCCTCATCTGTCACAACAAGCCAGGAAGCATACCCTCACTCCCTGTTTCTTACAGATCACACAAGGATGCGTCAAGAAGAGGTAATCAAACATAGGTAATCGAGCATTGGTGGTTCAGTGGTAGAATTCTCGCCTGCCACGCTGAGACCCGGTCCGATTCCCGGCCAATGCAGAGAGTGTCTTCTGGTGTGCCTGAAGTCAGTTTCTTTAACGCTTTTTTACGTCACATCTGTTATTCAACATAACTGACATTGACTATAAACTCAAGGGCAATAACATACAATTAAGAATCTTGTCGTAATCCTGCAGACCCAAATGATATGCCCCTCTTAAAGAGGTTTTAACTCAAGATCAATACGTGTTCCTCATCTGTCACAACAAGCCAGGAAGCATACCCTCACTCCCTGTTTCTTACAGATCACACAAGGATGCGTCAAGAAGAGGTAATCAAACAGAGGTAATGGAGCATTGGTGGTTCAGTGGTAGAATTCTCGCCTGCCACGCGGAGACCCGGGTCCGATTCCCGGCCAATGCAGAGAGTGTCTTCTGGTGTGCCTGAAGTCATTTTCTTTAACGCTTTTTTACGTCACATCTGTTATTCGACATAACTGACATTGACTATAAACTCAAGGGCAATAACATACAATTAAGAATCTTGTCGTAATCCTGCAGACACAAATGATATGCCCCTCTTAAAGAGGTTTTAACTCAAGATCAATACGTGTTCCTCATCTGTCACAACAAGCCAGGAAGCATACCCTCACTCCCTGTTTCTTACAGATCACACAAGGATGCGTCAAGAAGAGGTAATCAAACATAGGTAATCGAGCATTGGTGGTTCAGTGGTAGAATTCTCGCCTGCCACGCGGGAGACCCGGGTCCGATTCCCGGCCAATGCAGAGAGTGTCTTCTGGTGTGCCTGAAGTCAAATTCTTTAACGCTTTTTTACGTCACATCTGTTATTCGACATAACTGACATTGACTATAAACTCAAGGGCAATAACATACAATTAAGAATCTTGTCGTAATCCTGCAGACCCAAATGATATGCCCCTCTTAAAGAGGTTTTAACTCAAGATCAATACGTGTTCCTCATCTGTCACAACAAGCCAGGAAGCATACCTCACTCCTGTTTCTTACAGATCACACAAGGACGCGCCGAGAAGAGGTAATCAAACAGAGGTAATGGAGCATTGGTGGTTCAGTGGTAGAATTCTCGCCTGCCACGCGTGAGACCCGGGTCCGATTCCCGGCCAATGCAGAGAGTGTCTTCTGGTGTGCCTGAAGTCAGTTTCTTTAACGCTTTTTACGCTACATCTGTTATTCGACATAACTGACATTGACTATAAACTCAAGGGCAATAACATACAATTAAGAATCTTGTCGTAATCCTGCAGACCCAAATGATATGCCCTCTTAAAGAGGTTATAACTCAAGATCAATACGTGTTCCTCATCTGTCACAACAAGCCAGGAAGCATACCTTCACTCCTGTTTCTTACAGATCACACAAGGACACGAGGAAGAGGTAATCAAACAGAGGTAATGGAGCATTGGTGGTTCAGTGGTAGAATTCTCGCCTGCCACGCTGGAGACCCGGTCCGATTCCCGCCAATGCAGAGAGTGTCTTCTGGTGTGCCTGAAGTCATTTTCTTTAACGCTTTTTTACGCTACATCTGTTATTCACATAACTGACATTGACTATAAACTCAAGGGCAATAACATACAATTAAGAATCTTGTCGTAATCCTGCAGACCCAAATGATATGCCCCTCTTAAAGAGGTTTTAACTCAAGATCAATACGTGTTCCTCATCTGTCACAACAAGCCAGGAAGCATACCCTCACTCCCTGTTTCTTACAGATCACACAAGGACGACGAGGAAGAGGTAATCAAACAGAGGTAATCGAGCATTGGTGGTTCAGTGGTAGAATTCTCGCCTGCCACGCTGAGACCCGGTCCGATTCCCGCCAATGCAGAGAGTGTCTGGTGTGCCTGAAGTCATTTTCTTTAACGCTTTTTACGTCACATCTGTTATTCGACAGTACTGACATTGACTATAAACTCAAGGGCAATAACATACAATTAAGAATCTTGTCGTAATCCTGCAGACCCAAATGATATGCCCCTCTTAAAGAGGTTTTAACTCAAGATCAATACGTGTTCCTCATCTGTCACAACAAGCCAGGAAGCATACCTTCACTCCCTGTATCTTACAGATCACACAAGGACGCGTCGAGGAAGAGGTAATCAAACAGAGGTAATGGAGCATTGGTGGTTCAGTGGTAGAATTCTCGCCTGCCACGCGGGAGACCCGGTCCGATTCTGCCAATGCAGAGAGTGTCTTCTGGTGTGCCTGAAGTCAGTTTCTTTAACGCTTTTTTACGTCACATCTGTTATTCAACATAACTGACATTGACTATAAACTCAAGGGCAATAACATACAATTAAGAATCTTGTCGTAATCCTGCAGACCCAAATGATATGCCCCTCTTAAAGAGGTTTTAACTCAAGATCAATACGTGTTCCTCATCTGTCACAACAAGCCAGGAAGCATACCTTCACTCCTGTTTCTTACAGATCACACAAGGATGCGCGAGGAAGAGGTAATCAAACAGAGGTAATCGAGCATTGGTGGTTCAGTGGTAGAATTCTCGCCTGCCACGCTGAGACCCGGTCCGATTCCCGCCAATGCAGAGAGTGTCTTCTGGTGTGCCTGAAGTCATTTTCTTTAACGCTTTTTTACGTCACATCTGTTATTCGACAGTACTGACATTGACTATAAACTCAAGGGCAATAACATACAATTAAGAATCTTGTCGAATCCTGCAGACCCAAAATGATATGCCCTCTTAAAGAGGTTTTAACTCAAGATCAATACGTGTTCCTCATCTGTCACAACAAGCCAGGAAGCATACCTTCACTCCCTGTTTCTACAGATCACACAAGGACGCTCGAGGAAGAGGTAATCAAACAGAGGTAATCGAGCATTGGTGGTTCAGTGGTAGAATTCTCGCCTGCCACGCTGAGACCCGGTCCGATTCCCGCCAATGCAGAGAGTGTCTTCTGTGCCTGAAGTCATTTTCTTTAACGCTTTTTTACGTCACATCTGTTATTCGACATAACTGACATTGACTATAAACTCAAGGGCAATAACATACAATTAAGAATCTTGTCGTAATCCTGCAGACCCAAATGATATGCCCTCTTAAAGAGGTTTTAACTCAAGATCAATACGTGTTCCTCATCTGTCACAACAAGCCAGGAAGCATACCTTCACTCCCTGTTTCTACAGATCACACAAGGACGCCGAGGAAGAGGTAATCAAACAGGTAATGGAGCATTGGTGGTTCAGTGGTAGAATTCTCGCCTGCCACGCTGAGACCCGGTCCGATTCCCGGCCAATGCAGAGAGTGTCTTCTGGTGTGCCTGAAGTCATTTTCTTTAACGCTTTTTTACGCTACATCTGTTATTCGACATTAACTGACATTGACTATAAACTCAAGGGCAATAACATACAATTAAGAATCTTGTCGTAATCCTGCAGACCCAAATGATATGCCCTCTTAAAGAGGTTTTAACTCAAGATCAATACGTGTTCTCATCTGTCACAACAAGCCAGGAAGCATACCCTCACTCCCTGTTTCTTACAGATCACACAAGGATGCGTCAAGAAGAGGTAATCAAACATAGGTAATCGAGCATTGGTGGTTCAGTGGTAGAATTCTCGCCTGCCACGCTGAGACCCGGTCCGATTCCCGCCAATGCAGAGAGTGTCTTCTGGTGTGCCTGAAGTCATTTTCTTTAACGCTTTTTACGTCACATCTGTTATTCGACATTACTGACATTGACTATAAACTCAAGGGCAATAACATACAATTAAGAATCTTGTCGTAATCCTGCAGACCCAAATGATATGCCCTCTTAAAGAGGTTTTAACTCAAGATCAATACGTGTTCTCATCTGTCACAACAAGCCAGGAAGCATACCTTCACTCCCTGTTTCTACAGATCACACAAGGACTGCTCGAGGAAGAGGTAATCAAACAGAGGTAATCGAGCATTGGTGGTTCAGTGGTAGAATTCTCGCCTGCCACGCTGGAGACCCGGTCCGATTCCCGCCAATGCAGAGAGTGTCTTCTGGTGTGCCTGAAGTCATTTTCTTTAACGCTTTTTTACGTCACATCTGTTATTCGACATTACTGACATTGACTATAAACTCAAGGGCAATAACATACAATTAAGAATCTTGTCGTAATCCTGCAGACCCAAATGATATGCCCTCTTAAAGAGGTTTTAACTCAAGATCAATACGTGTTCTCATCTGTCACAACAAGCCGGAAGCATACCTTCACTCCCTGTTTCTTACAGATCACACAAGGACACGCGAGGAAGAGGTAATCAAACAGAGGTAATGGAGCATTGGTGGTTCAGTGGTAGAATTCTCGCCTGCCACGCTGAGACCCGGTCCGATTCCCGGCCAATGCAGAGAGTGTCTTCTGGTGTGCCTGAAGTCATTTTCTTTAACGCTTTTTTACGTCACATCTGTTATTCGACATTACTGACATTGACTATAAACTCAAGGGCAATAACATACAATAAAGAATCTTGTCGTAATCCTACAGACCCAAATGATATGCCCCTCTTAAAGAGGTTTAAACTCAAGATCAATACGTGTTCCTCATCTGTCACAACAAGCCAGGAAGCATACCCTCACTCCCTGTTTCTTACAGATCACACAAGGATGCGTCAGGAAGAGGTAATCAAACATAGGTAATTGAGCATTGGTGGTTCAGTGGTAGAATTCGCGCCTGCCACGCGTGAGACCCGGGTCCGATTCCCGCCAATGCAGAGTGTCTTCTGGTGTGCCTGAAGTCATTTTCTTTAACGCTTTTTTACGTCACATCTGTTATTCGACATTACTGACATTGACTATAAACTCAAGGGCAATAACATACAATTAAGAATCTTGTCGTAATCCTGCAGACCCAAATGATATGCCCCTCTTAAATATGTTTTAACTCAAGATCAATACGTGTTCCTCATCTGTCACAACAAGCCAGGAAGCATACCTTCACTCCCTGTTTCTTACAGATCACACAAGGACGCGTCGAGGAAGAGGTAATCAAACGGAGGCGAATGAGCATTGGTGGTTCAGTGGTAGAATTCTCGCCTGCCACGCGGGAGACCCGGGTCCGATTCCCGGCCAATGCAGAGAGTGTCTTCTGGTGTGCCTGAAATCAGGTTCTTTAACGCTTTTTTACGTCACATCTGTTATTCAACATAACTGACATTGACTATAAACTCAAGGGCAATAACATACAATTAAGAATCTTGTCGTAATCCTGCAGACCCAAATGATATGCCCCTCTTAAAGAGGTTTTAACTCAAGATCAATATGTGTTCCTCATCTGTCACAACAAGCCAGGAAGCATACCCTCACTCCCTGTTTCTTACAGATCACACAAGGATGCGTCAAGAAGAGGTAATCAAACATAGGTAATCGAGCATTGGTGGTTCAGTGGTAGAATTCTCGCCTGCCACGCGGGAGACCCGGGTCCGATTCCCGGCCAATGCAGAGAGTGTCTTCTGGTGTGCCTGAAAGTCAGTTTCTATAACGCTTTTTTACGTCACATCTGTTATTCGACATAACTGACATTGACTATCAACTCAAGGGCAATAACATACAATTAAGAATCTTGTCATAATCCTGCAGACCCAAATGATATGCCCCTCTTAAAGAGGTTATAACTCAAGATCAATACGTGTTCCTCATCTGTCACAACAAGCCGGGAAGCATACCTTCACTCCCTGTTTCTTACAGATCACACAAGGACACGTCGAGGAAGAGGTAATCAAACAGAGGTAATGTAGCATTGGTGGTTCAGTGGTAGAATTCTCGCCTGCCACGCGTGAGACCCGGGTCCGATTCCCGGCCAATGCAGAGAGTGTCTTCTGGTGTGCCTGAAGTCATTTTCTTTAACGCTTTTTTACGTCACATCTGTTATTCGACATTACTGACATTGACTATAAACTCAAGGGCAATAACATACAATTAAGAATCTTGTCGTAATCCTGCAGACCCAAATGATATGCCCCTCTTAAAGAGGTTTTAACTCAAGATCAATACGTGTTCCTCATCTGTCACAACAAGCCAGGAAGCATACCTTCACTCCCTGTTTCTTACAGATCACACAAGGACGCGTCGAGGAAGAGGTAATCAAACAGAGGAAATCGAGCATTGGTGGTTCAGTGGTAGAATTCTCGCCTGCCACGCTGAGACCCGGTCCGATTCCCGCCAATGCAGAGAGTGTCTTCTGGTGTGCCTGAAGTCAGTTTCTTTAACGCTTTTTTACGTCACATCTGTTATTCGACATAACTGACATTGACTATAAACTCAAGGGCAATAACATACAATTAAGAATCTTGTCGTAATCCTGCAGACCCAAATGATATGCCCTCTTAAAGAGGTTATAACTCAAGATCAATACATGTTCCTCATCTGTCACAACAAGCCAGGAAGCATACTTCACTCCTGTTTCTTACAGATCACACAAGGACACGTCGAGGAAGAGGTAATCAAACAGAGGTAATCGAGCATTGGTGGTTCAGTGGTAGAATTCTCGCCTGCCACGCGTGAGACCCGGGTCCGATTCCCGGCCAATGCAGAGAGTGTCTTCTGGTGTGCCTGAAGTCATTTTCTTTAACGCTTTTTTACGTCACATCTGTTATTCGACATTACTGACATTGACTATAAACTCAAGGGCAATAACATACAATTAAGAATCTTGTCGTAATCCTGCAGACCCAAATGATATGCCCCTCTTAAAGAGGTTTTAACTCAAGATCAATACGTGTTCCTCATCTGTCACAACAAGCCAGGAAGCATACCTTCACTCCCTGTTTCTTACAGATCACACAAGGACGCATCGAGGAAGAGGTAATCAAACAGAGGTAATGGAGCATTGGTGGTTCAGTGGTAGAATTTCCTGCCACGCTGGAGACCCGGTCCGATTCCCGCCAATGCAGAGTGTCTTCTGGTGTGCCTGAAGTCATTTTCTTTAACGCTTTTTTACGTCACATCTGTTATTCGACATTACTGACATTGACTATAAACTCAAGGGCAATAACATACAATTAAGAATCTTGTCGTAATCCTGCAGGCCCAAATGATATGCCCCTCTTAAAGAGGTTTTAACTCAAGATCAATACGTGTTCCTCATCTGTCACAACAAGCCAGGAAGCATACCTTCACTCCCTGTTTCTTACAGATCACACAAGGACGCATCGAGGAAGAGGTAATCAAACAGAGGAAATCGAGCATTGGTGGTTCAGTGGTAGAATCGCCTGCCACGCTGGAGACCCGGTCCGATTCCCGCCAATGCAGAGAGTGTCTTCTGGCGTGCCTGAAGTCAGTTTCTTTAACGCTTTTTTACGTCACATCTGTTATTCGACATAACTGACATTGACTATAAACTCAAGGGCAATAACATACAATTAAGAATCTTGTCGTAATCCTGCAGACCCAAATGATATGCCCCTCTTAAAGAGGTTATAACTCAAGATCAATACGTGTTCCTCATCTGTCACAACAAGCCAGGAAGCATACCCTCACTCCCTGTTTCTTACAGATCACACAAGGATGCGTCAAGAAGAGGTAATCAAACATAGGTAATCGAGCATTGGTGGTTCAGTGGTAGAATTCTCGCCTGCCACGCGGGAGACCCGGTTCCGATTCCCGGCCAATGCAGAGAGTGTCTTCTGGTGTGCCTGAAGTCATTTTCTTTAACGCTTTTTTACGTCACATCTGTTATTCGACATAACTGACATTGACTATAAACTCAAGGGCAATAACATACAATTAAGAATCTTGTCGTAATCCTGCAGACCCAAATGATATGCCCCTCTTAAAGAGGTTTAACTCAAGATCAATACGTGTTCTCATCTGTCACAACAAGCCAGGAAGCATACCTTCACTCCCTGTTTCTTACAGATCACACAAGGATGCGCTAAGAAGAGGTAATCAAACAGAGGTAAACGAGCATTGGTGGTTCAGTGGTAGAATTCTCGCCTGCCACGCTGAGACCCGGTCCGATTCCCGCCAATGCAGAGAGTGTCTTCTGGTGTGCCTGAAGTCATTTTCTTAACGCTTTTACGCCACATCTGTTATTCGACATTACTGACATTGACTATAAACTCAAGGGCAATAACATACAATTAAGAATCTTGTCGTAATCCTGCAGACCCAAATGATATGCCCCTCTTAAAGAGGTTTTAACTCAAGATCAATACGTGTTCCTCATCTGTCACAACAAGCCAGGAAGCATACCTTCACTCCCTGTTTCTACAGATCACACAAGGATGCGCGAGGAAGAGGTAATCAAACAGAGGTAATGGAGCATTGGTGGTTCAGTGGTAGAATTCTCGCCTGCCACGCTGAGACCCGGTCCGATTCCCGCCAATGCAGAGTGTCTTCTGGTGTGCCTGAAGTCAGTTTCTTTAACGCTTTTTACGCCACATCTGTTATTCGACATAACTGACATTGACTATAAACTCAAGGGCAATAACATACAATTAAGAATCTTGTCGTAATCCTGCAGACCCAAATGATATGCCCCTCTTAAAGAGGTTATAACTCAAGATCAATACGTGTTCCTCATCTGTCACAACAAGCCGGGAAGCATACCTTCACTCCCTGTTTCTTACAGATCACACAAGGACACGTCGAGGAAGAGGTAATCAAACAGAGGTAATGGAGCATTGGTGGTTCAGTGGTAGAATTCTCGCCTGCCACGCTGAGACCCGGTCCGATTCCCGCCAATGCAGAGAGTGTCTTCTGGTGTGCCTGAAGTCATTTTCTTTAACGCTTTTTTACGTCACATCTGTTATTCGACATTACTGACATTGACTATAAACTCAAGGGCAATAACATACAATTAAGAATCTTGTCGTAATCCTGCAGACCCAAATGATATGCCCCTCTTAAAGAGGTTTTAACTCAAGATCAATACGTGTTCCTCATCTGTCACAACAAGCCAGGAAGCATACCTTCACTCCCTGTTTCTTACAGATCACACAAGGACGCATCGAGGAAGAGGTAATCAAACAGAGGTAATGGAGCATTGGTGGTTCAGTGGTAGAATTCTCGCCTGCCACGCGGGAGACCCGGGTCCGATTCCCGGCCAATGCAGAGAGTGTCTTCTGGTGTGCCTGAAGTCATTTTCTTTAACGCTTTTTTACGTCACATCTGTTATTCGACATTACTGACATTGACTATAAACTCAAGGGCAATAACATACAATTAAGAATCTTGTCGTAATCCTGCAGACCCAAATGATATGCCCCTCTTAAAGAGGTTTTAACTCAAGATCAATACGCGTTCTCATCTGTCACAACAAGCCAGGAAGCATACCTTCACTCCTGTTTCTACAGATCACACAAGGACGCATCGAGGAAGAGGTAATCAAACAGAGGTAATCGAGCATTGGTGGTTCAGTGGTAGAATTCTCGCCTGCCACGCGGGAGACCCGGGTCCGATTCCCGGCCAATGCAGAGAGTGTCTTCTGGTGCCTGAAGTCAGTTTTCTTTAACGCTTTTTACGCCACATCTGTTATTCGACATAACTGACATTGACTATAAACTCAAGGGCAATAACATACAATTAAGAATCTTGTCGTAATCCTGCAGACCCAAATGATATGCCCCTCTTAAAGAGGTTATAACTCAAGATCAATACGTGTTCCTCATCTGTCACAACAAGCCAGGAAGCATACCTTCACTCCCTGTTTCTTACAGATCACACAAGGATGCGTCAAGAAGAGGTAATCAAACATAGGTAATCGAGCATTGGTGGTTCAGTGGTAGAATTCTCGCCTGCCACGCGGGAGACCCGGGTCCGATTCCCGGCCAATGCAGAGAGTGTCTTCTGGTGTGCCTGAAGTCATTTTCTTTAACGCTTTTTTACGTCACATCTGTTATTCGACATAACTGACATTGACTATAAACTCAAGGGCAATAACATACAATTAAGAATCTTGTCGTAATCCTGCAGACCCAAATGATATGCCCCTCTTAAAGAGGTTTTAACTCAAGATCAATACGTGTTCCTCATCTGTCACAACAAGCCAGGAAGCATACCCTCACTCCCTGTTTCTTACAGATCACACAAGGATGCGTCAAGAAGAGGTAATCAAACATAGGTAATCGAGCATTGGTGGTTCAGTGGTAGAATTCTCGCCTGCCACGCTGAGACCCGGTCCGATTCCCGCCAATGCAGAGAGTGTCTTCTGGTGTGCCTGAAGTCATTTTCTTTAACGCTTTTTTACGTCACATCTGTTATTCGACATAACTGACATTGACTATAAACTCAAGGGCAATAACATACAATTAAGAATCTTGTCGTAATCCTGCAGACCCAAATGATATGCCCCTCTTAAAGAGGTTTTAACTCAAGATCAATACGTGTTCTCATCTGTCACAACAAGCCAGGAAGCATACCTTCACTCCCTGTTTCTACAGATCACACAAGGACACGCGAGAAGAGGTAATCAAACAGAGGTAATGGAGCATTGGTGGTTCAGTGGTAGAATTCTCGCTGCCACGCTGAGACCCGGTCCGATTCCCGCCAATGCAGAGAGTGTCTTCTGGTGTGCCTGAAGTCAGTTTTCTTTAACGCTTTTTACGCTACATCTGTTATTCGACATAACTGACATTGACTATAAACTCAAGGGCAATAACATACAATTAAGAATCTTGTCGTAATCCTGCAGACCTAAATGATATGCCCTCTAAAGAGGTTATAACTCAAGATCAATACGTGTTCCTCATCTGTCACAACAAGCCGGGAAGCATACCTTCACTCCCTGTTTCTTACAGATCACACAAGGACACGTCGAGGAAGAGGTAATCAAACAGAGGTAATGGAGCATTGGTGGTTCAGTGGTAGAATTCTCGCCTGCCACGCGTGAGACCCGGGTCCGATTCCCGCCAATGCAGAGAGTCTTCTGTGCCTGAAGTCATTTTCTTTAACGCTTTTTTACGTCACATCTGTTATTCGACATTACTGACATTGACTATAAACTCAAGGGCAATAACATACAATTAAGAATCTTGTCGTAATCCTGCAGACCCAAATGATATGCCCCTCTTAAAGAGGTTTTAACTCAAGATCAATACGTGTTCCTCATCTGTCACAACAAGCCAGGAAGCATACCTTCACTCCTGTTTCTACAGATCACACAAGGACGCCGAGGAAGAGGTAATCAAACAGAGGTAATCGAGCATTGGTGGTTCAGTGGTAGAATTCTCGCCTGCCACGCTGAGACCCGGTCCGATTCCCGCCAATGCAGAGAGTGTCTTCTGGTGTGCCTGAAGTCATTTTCTTAACGCTTTTTACGCCACATCTGTTATTCGACATTACTGACATTGACTATAAACTCAAGGGCAATAACATACAATTAAGAATCTTGTCGTAATCCTGCAGACCCAAATGATATGCCCCTCTTAAAGAGGTTTTAACTCAAGATCAATACGTGTTCCTCATCTGTCACAACAAGCCAGGAAGCATACCTTCACTCCTGTTTCTTACAGATCACACAAGGACGCGTCGAGGAAGAGGTAATCAAACAGAGGTAATCGAGCATTGGTGGTTCAGTGGTAGAATTCTCGCCTGCCACGCTGAGACCCGGTCCGATTCCCGCCAATGCAGAGAGTGTCTTCTGGTGTGCCTGAAGTCATTTTCTTTAACGCTTTTTTACGTCACATCTGTTATTCGACATAACTGACATTGACTATAAACTCAAGGGCAATAACATACAATTAAGAATCTTGTCGTAATCCTGCAGACCCAAATGATATGCCCTCTTAAAGAGGTTATAACTCAAGATCAATACGTGTTCCTCATCTGTCACAACAAGCCGGGAAGCATACCTTCACTCCCTGTTTCTTACAGATCACACAAGGATGCGTCAAGAAGAGGTAATCAAACATAGGTAATCGAGCATTGGTGGTTCAGTGGTAGAATTCTCGCCTGCCACGCTGAGACCCGGTCCGATTCCCGGCCAATGCAGAGAGTGTCTTCTGGTGTGCCTGAAGTCATTTTCTTTAACGCTTTTTTACGTCACATCTGTTATTCGACATAACTGACATTGACTATAAACTCAAGGGCAATAACATACAATTAAGAATCTTGTCGTAATCCTGCAGACCCAAATGATATGCCCCTCTTAAAGAGGTTTAAACTCAAGATCAATACGTGTTCCTCATCTGTCACAACAAGCCAGGAAGCATACCCTCACTCCCTGTTTCTTACAGATCACACAAGGATGCGCAAGAAGAGGTAATCAAACAGAGGTAAACGAGCATTGGTGGTTCAGTGGTAGAATTCGCCTGCCACGCGGGAGACCCGGTCCGATTCCCGGCCAATGCAGAGAGTGTCTTCTGGTGTGCCTGAAGTCATTTTCTTTAACGCTTTTTTACGTCACATCTGTTATTCGACATTACTGACATTGACTATAAACTCAAGGGCAATAACATACAATTAAGAATCTTGTCGTAATCCTGCAGACCAAATGATATGCCCTCTTAAAGAGGTTTTAACTCAAGATCAATACGTGTTCTCATCTGTCACAACAAGCCAGGAAGCATACCTTCACTCCTGTTTCTTACAGATCACACAAGGACGCGTCGAGGAAGAGGTAATCAAACAGAGGTAAACGAGCATTGGTGGTTCAGTGGTAGAATTCTCGCCTGCCACGCGGGAGACCCGGGTCCGATTCCCGGCCAATGCAGAGAGTGTCTTCTGGTGTGCCTGAAGTCAGGTTCTTTAACGCTTTTTACGCTACATCTGTTATTCGACATAACTGACATTGACTATAAACTCAAGGGCAATAACATACAATTAAGAATCTTGTCGTAATCCTGCAGACCTAAATGATATGCCCTCTTAAAGAGGTTATAACTCAAGATCAATACATGTTCCTCATCTGTCACAACAAGCCGAAGCATACCTTCACTCCTGTTTCACAGATCACACAAGGACACGCCGAGAAGAGGTAATCAAACGGAGGTAAACGAGCATTGGTGGTTCAGTGGTAGAATTCTCGCCTGCCACGCGGGAGACCCGGTCCGATTCCCGCCAATGCAGAGAGTGTCTTCTGGTGTGCCTGAAGTCATTTTCTTTAACGCTTTTTTACGTCACATCTGTTATTCGACATTACTGACATTGACTATAAACTCAAGGGCAATAACATACAATTAAGAATCTTGTCGTAATCCTGCAGACCCAAATGATATGCCCCTCTTAAAGAGGTTTTAACTCAAGATCAATACGTGTTCCTCATCTGTCACAACAAGCCGGGAAGCATACCTTCACTCCCTGTTTCTTACAGATCACACAAGGACGCTACGAGGAAGAGGTAATCAAACGGAGGTAAACGAGCATTGGTGGTTCAGTGGTAGAATTGTCGCCTGCCACACGGGGGCCAGCCACGAATAGGAATACAACCAGTTATGACACAATTGTATGCTCTCCGTCGCCCACCCAATGTCCCGGAGTTAGAACGACAACCAGTTGTACGCTCTCCGGTGCCACCCGATGTCCTGGAGTTAGAACTACAACCGGTTGTGGTGCAGTTACGCCCCCTAGAGCACCGGGGTGACATAACATTCTGAAAATGAATGATTTTTTCAGCATATAAAGTGACTGAATATTTCCATTCATAACAGGATTTTTGCCCCGCAGGTTCGAATGTTGAAAGTGACGCTCTCGATAGCAATGATGCATGTGAGGAGTTATATTTTCTTCTCTTTTATAAATAAATTAAAATAAATAAAAAAAATTATTAAATAATAATTTTTAAAAAAATGTAAAAAATGAACGTATTTTAATTGTCTCTCTTTTTTTTAAATTTATTTTTCTTATTCGCAGTGAGCGCTCAGCTGGATGAAGCAGACAGCGCGTTGGATGGTAAAACAAGACCCATCGCCGACGTCATGTTTTTCTTAACGTTTATGAGAAATCTAATTTATTTATGCAGTGAGCCGTCAGCTGATTGAAGCAGACAGCGCGTCGGATGGTAAAAAAAACAAGACCCATCGCCGACGTCATGTTTTTCTTAACGATTATGAGAAATCTAATTTATTTATTTATTTTAGATTTGATTCAGTTTATTACGCAACCCGGCTTCCCACTGACTGACGCCGCTCAACAGGATAATGATGACGTGTCTGACCCCACTCCGTCGCACGCTGTGGATCAAATAGTTCCTGCTGGCTTGGCTTTAGACCAGGTAGCTGGACCAAGTGTTGAACCTTTGAGAAAGAAGACTAGAAAACGGATCGTTCCACCTCACCGGCCTGTCCTGAGAGAAAAAACATTTTGTTTTATCCCGTCAATCAGTCCTGAAAACAGTCCTGACAGGAAAACTCTTTATCCAAGTCTTGACAACATATTTCTCTATAGTGAGACTACATTATTATTATTTTTTAAACACAAATTGAATCATACCATAAAGATTTTTGTGTTATATTTCTACACAGCAGGATCGGGTTATAGGCCCGACCACATGACTAGATGGAATACGCCTTGACGCATCACCTGGACAAGCACGAATGCTGCCCGAACGCCATCGGAAGAAGACATCGAAGTTGAAGAACTTGCACTGAGGAATTATACCCAGTGTGCCTGAATGTCACCATGCAAAATTCAAGACATTTTTTCTGTAGCATTTTGAAGTTATGGATTCTTGAATTTTGACATACATGACAGTAGAGTTAGACGAGCTATTGCATTGTTGGCCCGTTTGGAAGAACTATATCTCGGCCGCCTTTATAGGTGCGTTCTAAGTTGCACTGAGGAATTATACCCAGTGTGCTTGACTGTCACCATGCAAAATTCCAGACATTTGTACTGTAGTATTTTGAAGTTATGGATTCATGAATTTGACATATATGACAATACAGTTAGAAAAGCTATTGCATTGTTGGCCCATTGGAGGCGCTATATCTCGGCTGCCTTTACGGGTGCATTCACAGTTCCACTGGGGCATTATACCCAGTGTGCCTGACTGTCACCATGCAAAATTCCAGACATTTTTACAGCAGCATTTTGAAGTTATGGATTCATAAATTTGACATGTATTACAGTACAGTTAGAATAGCTATATCATTGTTGGCCCATTTGGAAGCGCTATATCTCGGCTGACTTTATGGGTGCGTTCAAAGTTGCACTGGGGCATTATACCCAGTGTGCCTGACTGTCACCATGCAAAATTCCAGACATTTTTACTGTAGCATTTTGAAGTTATGGATTCATGAATTTGACATGTATGACAGTACAGTTAGAATAACTATTGCATTGTTGTTCCAATTTGGAGGCACTTTATCACGGTTGTCTTTATGGACGCGTTCAAAGTTGCACTGGGGCATTACAGTATACCCAGTGTGCCTGACTGTCACCATGCAAAATTCAAGACATTTTTATTGTAGCATTTTGAAGTTGCTATAATAAATAAACCCACAAGAATAACAAAATCTTCTCAAACACTACTGGATCTAATTTTTACAAAAATAAACCGGATAGGATAACTAAAACATACAACTTGATTACTGGCTTATCGGATCATAATTTCACTCTAGCTGCTAGAAAGCTAACTAGATCATGGTATAGGAATCAAATTTCACTTAAAAATAACCCCAATATATCTTTTATTTCAAAGAAAGATCTAGTATTTATTGAAAATTAAATAAAACAAACAAATTGGAAAGACACTATTGAAAATAAATCAAGCGAGCAAGCATGCAATGATCTAATGTCAGCTTTTAAAGATATTTTAATAAAATATACCAAAACAATGGCCAGGAAACCTAATGCAAAACAAAATCTGCCTTGGTTAAATAGCAATCTCTGGAACTTAATGAAAAGACAGTAACCATAGCCTCTATAAACAGGAGCAGACACTCACGATTGACCACTGATCATTTAATATATAAAGGTCTGCGAAATAGAGTCTTAATGCAACTTAGAAAGGCAAAAGCAGATTTCTTCCTTGAAATTATTACAGAGATGCCAAAAGGAACAGTAAAAGACTATGGAAAAGGATTGATAAACTAACTGGAAAGGAAAAGGCCAAATATGAAAGCATACATCTTAAAATAAATGGAAATATTCTAGATGATAGCTTAGCTGTCGCTACAAATTTTATTAATTATTTTTTAAATTCTGTGCAAGTATTGGGTCAGAATTTTCCAAAGATCCACCCTCAGCACTCATTAGTTTGTAATAGTTATGCCTTTTGTATAACACCAATAAATTATATAAAGGTTGAAAAGGTCATCTCAACCCTGTCCAATAGCAAGGCAAAAGTCATATATGGTCTTGATACTGCCTTTCTTAAAAATCATAAAGAATCTATAACCTCCGCTTTAATTAAACTAATAAACATATCTATTAATGAGAGTACTTTTCCCAGTGCCCTGAAATCTGCTATAGTAACCCCTGTGTATAAATCTGGTGACAAACTGGAAGTTAGTAACTATCGACCTATTAGCATCCTGTCAGCCATTTCAAAGGTCATTGAAAAGGTTGTAGCAGAACAACTGATTGCTCACCTTGATTCCAGGGCTTTTTTACATCCTATGCAGTTTGGCTTTAGGAAAAAACATTCAACAAAAAAACTGCATGCTGCTACTTCCTTGAAGTAATTTAAACAAACTTAGATCAGGGAGGAGTGGTGGGTGCAGTTTTTCTTGATTTGAGCAAGGCTTTTGACACCGTTAATTATGACATATTATTAAACAAACTGCCAAATTATGACCTTTCCATAGACACAAAATTGGATTAAATCTTACATGAGTGGCCGAAATCAGAGTGTGCGGGTGAACAATACTCTGTCCTCATTTAAAGCATGCACTCTGGGAGTGCCACAAGGGTCAATTTTAGGGCCGCTGCTTTTCAGCATATATATTAATGACCTTCCATCTGTGTGTAATACTGTTGATTTAATAATGTATGCTGATGATACTGTGTTATATACTCATGGGAAAAATGCAACTGAGGTTGCAATGAAATTAACTAAGGAAATGCAGAAGGTTGCAGAATGGCTAGATAACTCCTGTTTGACCTTAAACGTTGAAAAGACAGTAACCATGTTCTTTACAAACAGGAGCAAACTCAGGGATTGTCCTGAAATCTTAGTAAATGGGCAAAACATAAAAAAATGTGGATGAATTCGTATATTTAGGGGTTACCCTTGATAATACTCTTAGTTTTAAAAAACATGTTAAAAAGTTGAGTAACACACTGAAATTTAACCTCATAAACTACAGACATAAGAAACTTTTTTGTGGCCATACCATTCACACATTTCTTGTTGTTTTCACACAATATGCAGTCAGTGAACATTTTTCCACACTGCTTACATTTTCTTAACAGACAAGCTATACCTCCCAACAAAATTATGGATTGTTTTTGTAGTATTTACGAATGTTAACACACAACAACCCACAATAGCAAAAACAATATTCCAAACCTTAGATACAGTATAAAAACATCTGCTTCTGAAATGATATCAGTTAAAAAACAATATATCTCATCTGATAATAAACAAACTATTGAATAATGACACACAGCAGATTTATGCTGGGTAAATTGGGCCAACCACAGCTGATTTGAGTCTGGCTTAGACTATTACATTGACACTTATACAGAAAAAGGAGGACTTTGAGGAGTGATGTTTTTGGAAACAGAAACAAAAATAGACAAACGCTGTAATGTCTGGACGAGGAAGAGTAAGAGCAAGGGGCCCAGGGAGAAGAGCAGGCCCAGTGAGAGATGCAGTGAGAGGTGCAAGTGCAGTGAGAGATGCAGTGAAAGGTGCAGGTGCAGTGAGAGATGCAGGTGCAGGGAGAGGTGCAGTGAGAGGAGCAGGGCCAGGGAGAGGTGCAGTTTGAGGAGCAGAGCCAGGGAGAGGTGCAGTGAGAGATGCAGGGCCAGGGAGAGGTGCAGTGAGAGATGCAGGTGCAGGGAGAGGTGCAGTGAGAGGAGCAGGGCCAAGGAGAGGTGCAGTGAGAGGAGCAGGGCCAGGGAGAAGTGCAGTGAGAGGTGCAGTGAGAGGAGCAGGGCCAGGGAGAGGTGCAGTGAGAGGAGCAGGGCCAGGGAGAGGTGCAGTGAGAGATGCAGGGCCAGGGAGAGGTGCAGTGAGAGATGCAGGTGCAGGGAGAGGTTTAGTGAGAGGAGCAGGGCCAAGGAGAGGTGCAGTGAGAGGAGCAGGGCCAGGAGAGGTGCAGTGAGAGGTGCAGTGAGAGGAGCAGGGCCAGGGAGAGGTGCAGTACTTTTGAAAAAAAATTTACTACCAAAAATGTCCCCACAAGGACAAGGATTTTGGATATTGCCATCTTTGTGGGGACATTTTGTCCCATACAGGGATTACCAGTCCACACACACGCACACACACACACACACACACACACACACACACACACACACACACACACACACACACACACACACACACACACACACACACACACACACACTCACACACTCACACACACACACACACACACACACACACACTCTCTCTCAGACCTGCTCAATCGCACACATACATACACACACACACGCACAAACTCACTCACAAACACACTCACTGGTCTCTTCTCCTCAGAGTTGACAATAAACAATTGTCCTGCTACATCAGTCAAAAATGTTGCAACACTGCTGCTTTTGCTGAGAAGCATTAGTTATTTCTTGTTCAGGTCAGGAGTTACACAGGCAGCTGTGCTGACACTTTATGTGTGTGTTGGAGATATGCAGACAGAGTGCTGGCGCATGTTACACACTGCTATTGGATGTGATGGCAGGGAAGCCCGTTTTGTGCTGCTTTTGTCTCAGTGACGCTCATTCACCATTAATGCCAGCAGCAGGAAGAGAGAGAGAGAGAGATTCTGCCCACCAAACACATGATTGATCGATTCACACCAGGGTCACCCTGCCATGTCTAAACAAAATAACCACAGCATGGGTGGTGGTGGTGGTGGAAAAATGCACTTTCTCTTGATCAAACGACTGACACTGAAAAGATTGATTTTCATTGTTTCACCCCTACAATCCAAAGGCATTTCATTAGTAGACATTATCTGATGGTGACAGGCATCACCAATCAATTGTCACACTTGGTGACACACAACACAAACTGTAATATTTAATATAACATTCCATATTAGATTTTGTTCCAATTCATTATCACTCATACAGTTTGTGATCTGCAATATCTTAGTTTGCATAGAGTGATTTGAACCCATCTCCGTTTTTATATATATAAAGAGTTATTGCAGATGCTTCATGGACATTGCTTTAGTGGTATTTGGCACCAGAAGAATGAACCTTTCCAAGGGTACATGATCAGAGAGGACATTTTTAATACCTGCACAGTGCACATTTGTAAAAATAAATAAATTCTTTTTTAATACAGGATATTGTCTTCAATCAAATGGTTCTGAACTGGTGGGTCGTGACCATAACATGTAAAATATGTAATACCAGTGTGTGTGTTACTATAGTACTTACTATAGTAATACTATAGCCACTTACTATAGTAATACCAGTATATTTATGCATAATTACAAGCAACTAACCCAAACCCTATACCTAAACCTAATTATGTAGATACATACTTCATTATTATTACTCCGTATATAAAACCCATGTAACCCATATTGTAAAATGCAGCAAATTATGAAATCATGCATAGCTAGAACTGCAAAAATAAATTATCGGTGTCTAAAAGAACCAGAAAACCAATCAATCAAATTTGACAGGACAGGTTGTATGACATGCCCTCTGAAAAACCAACAAAACTAGACAATGTAAAAGATAACACAACCCATAATGCATTGAAATGCAGGTTCACTCACAATGGAGATAAATACGGTTTGCCAACCACAATATGTTGAAGTGCTGTCAAATCGATTAATCACGGTTAATCACAACCAAAATAAGCTTTTGTTTACATAATATATGTGTGTGATGTATAATTATGTATGTATGTATATATATATATATATATATACACACCCATTCATGTATATATTTCAGAAATATGTATATACTGATTAAATTTATATATTGTATATTATATATCAATTTAAATATTTTATATATAAATAAATAAAAAATCTTAAATATATACATGCATGTGTGTGTATTTTTATATATATAAAAATAATACACAGTTCACACACATATATTTTATAAACACAAACTTTTATTTTAAATGCGATTAATCACGATTAATCGACTTGACGACTAGATGTCATGTTAATCATTTTCATACTGTTGGGCCTGTGGGTTTCCTGAAGTCAAACCCAGTGAGAACGACTGATCTGTATATAACCTTTATCATCAATAAATAAATCCACATTAATTATTGACGACTATGGCCTATTTAAAACTCAGCAGTTGTACCCTATTTAAGTATAAAAAAAACAACTCCTCTGAGTTTTGTTTGGGACACGAAGAGATTGCCTGGAGTGTGTGATGTTTAATCGTGTAGTGAACTTCTGTGCATCAGTGTCCAGTCGGATAATGAGTGTCACCAGCGCAGACTTGTGTCTGTGGGTGTCAACAGCTCCGCTGAGCATCTCTAGTCGACTTCCAACGCCCGTCTGTGTCTAACACAGCCTGAGGCAATATTACTTGTATCGTTATGTCATCCTAAAAAAGAAGACTTACATAACCAACAGAGATGTGCTAGATATTTAATGCACATTGATTTCAATCAACCTGAAATGTGTTGAGCTGAACCTGATGCCTGATACCTGATGATTTTATAGTGCTTTGTTGATAGTTGTATCAGTGCTGTATCTCAATTAACCTGCCTCAAAACAACATGCTAGCTGTTTGTTTTTGGCTTAAAACATTCCCCAGAGAAAAGCCATTCAGCCATGCAGAAATACAATCTCCTCACATTCAGAACAAATCTGGACAGGCACTGAGATGGCCAGCCGTCTTGATTTCACTCAATTTCCGTTCCAGTGGTGGTTGCGTATTGCTTTCCGATGTGTTGATTAGATTAAAGTCATCTGGATATATATATATATATATATATATATTTACTTTTACATTAGGTTGGTGTTTGTGCATGTGGAAGTGGAGTTAAAGAGCTTTAGATGTCAAATGAATTGCCTACTCGTCTCATGTGGCACTGGAAAAAAATGGATGTACAGTTTTTATTTTTGAAACTCACTAGCAATTTCTACGAATCAGCAAGTAGAAAGACTTAACTAGTATTTTCCTTTAAAATGTATATCCTGTAGTGTGTCATTTTCACTTAGGAGAACTAGAAATAGACTTTTTTTTTACAGTGTATGAGACCCGTCTTCTGAGATATGAATGCTTTTAAACATTTATTAATGAGATTTATGGCGAAATTTCACACCTGTCACAGGCTACAGGCTTAACTTAAGCAGATTTCTTTCTTTCTTTCTTTTCACTCCATAATAGTGTTGAAATTCTGAGAGAAGATTGGTTTTTAAAGCCCGCTTCTTGATTCTCTCTGTCAGCGCTCACTGCCGTTCTTCAGATTTTCTGTTTATCTATAGTGTAAATGTTTAGAGAGGACGCATAGAACTGGAGAAAGAGTGAAAATGAGGCTGAACGCTGAAAAAAACATAGCAAAGCTTCCTCCTGACCTCAGGATGTGGAGCTGGAGCTCTAGTGAAGCACTGGCAGAATTCTGGCTTTGGCTCGGTCCAGCGGACGGACGGTGAGGCGAGGAAGGAAAGCTTTTCACCTGTTAAAGAAATATGTAGGATTTGGTTCCCTTTCCGAATCGGATCTGACCTGGTGTCTGTGGCGATAGGGAGGAAGTCCCAGTGGCTGAACGCCACCGGAGGTTCTGTCTGTTGTCAAGGAGTTTCCTCTGGCATGTCCTAAGGCTGAATGGAGAGCGTCTCCTGCTCGGATGTGCTGTGACCAGCCCAGATAAAAGCAGTGTGGATATTATTTATTGTCAGAATGATTTGTTTTGCTGTCAAATAGATGTACTGCGTTGTACCTAAAATTATTTTGGTCACAACAGTCAATGTATTCCCACAGCACTTTCTCTGGTAATATTTATGTCCTAAAAAAGATGCAGTTATTTATGTTTTGCTACCATACTTAGTGCAATAGTAGTGATGTTAGAGTTTAGTGATATGAATAAACCCTAACCTTAAGTGTTACAGTTTTGGATGCAAAACTTCCCAGTTTACATTAGTGAGGTATATATATATATATATATATATATATATATATATATATATATATATATATATATATATATATATATTTACTTACATTTCTATTCGTTTTGACATTTTTCAGCTCTTGTTCACTAATTGGTGTGCTAAACAGCATTGGGTTAACGCATCACAAGTAGGCTAACACAAGTTATGTAATCCAATTACTTTTTTCAAGTCACTAACTCATTACTTTTAAATTTACAACAAAATATCTGATTTACTAAGTAACAATTAATAAGTAACACAACCCAGCAAGCAAAAGCCGTCATTTCAACGTCTCAGTTACCTATAGACCTGATATAGTCCGGCTGTGAGTAACCCACTTCTAGCCAAAACAACCTTGAATTTGGTTACATGTCATTTTCCTAAATAACTTGCGAGGTGTTTTATATTCCATCATGTAAGTGAAGTCAACAGTGATTACAAGGTGTTGGTTTCATTTCTTTGACATGTTCATGTTCTAGATGACTAGTCTATTCTTGGGCTATGGTTAGACGTCTATTACATTTTCACTGACAGACACTGCTTTGTTTTAGACTAGACGTCAGGGTTCTGTTTGGACGGGTAATAGACATCTTTTTAAATGCAAAATTGCTTGCATTTACTGACTGACAGCTCTCCTGTCTCCATATTGGGAGAAATTGGGACTAAAATGCAGAGGTGTTGTGTGGAAACTTGATGGTTATTGTAGACGACTTTAGATAAATGTAACATTTGTTTTTTTGTTTTTCTGTTTTTCCTATTCTTCCGTTTTCCAGAATGGCAGCACAGCTGAAAGGTTTGTTTGAGCTGCGCCCTCTACTGTACAGGAGGGAATGTGCATTTCGGCCAGGAGAGCTGCAGAGAGGTGCAGGTGCAGGGAGAACAAACAGCTTGCTCTAGCGCAAACCCTCTTGTGGAGTTAAAAAACTACTGTCAGGATTTACTAACAACACTCTTTGAAAAACTACTGCTGAAAAGGCGAGGGCAGGTTTCATTTTACGGCTGACCTTATTGCATATCACGCATTTGTAGGAGTTTCCCTTTCAGACGCAAAATTGATGTGAGGAGAGTATTTAAATGAACGACACAAGGTGATGTACTATGGTTTGCGCTCGTCTATTTACTGGTGTTTGCGCCATTATTTACGGCACCTAAAACCTCTTAAACCAGATGCTGATTGGTAGATTGTGTTGGTCATCACACCTGGCTGCGTGCTCTTTAATTTCTGCGTCGTCAGTAGATCACGCGCACAACTTTCCACTCCCATCTGAGCTTTTTATTAATTGTGCTCTCACGCTAATTTGCCCTGTTTAGTAAATCTGGCCCTTGGTGTGAAAGGGCCTTTACATTTGCCAAAAATATAAATTGGTTATTGTTAACAACAAGCAAGCCCAGCCCAGGTGAGGAAAAGCAAGTAACATAACACTTTACATTCCTTAAAAAGTAACTAATGCAATTATTTTCATCCTTAGTCAATATGGAAATCTCACAACAGGGCCAAGGATGTACAAGCCAAGTGTTATTGTTTACAAAAGTATCCAAAAATAAAGGGATGAGGATAAGAATTCCCACAACAGCAGTATAGCCTTGATTTTTTCCTCCCTCCAGTGTCCTTCAAAAACATCTCCGATCTCAGTTTATCTCAGAGAGAACTGTGCAGTGATGAAGGCAAATTCATTTGCTCAAAGTTGGATTAGTGAGTTTGAGTGTTTCTGTGGATCTTGGCGGCGGCAGGGCAGAGTATGAGAACTGGGCCGGGGTGTCAGTCAGGGAAGGTATAAACCCCCAGCTGTTCACTGGCATTACTACCTTCAGCTACAGTCACAGCGTTCTCACGCAGACCACATGTCACTTTCCCTCTGACCCCTGCAGCAACAGCTGGCACAGGCTGCTGCACACATGCACCAGGACATGCTCCCTGTATCAAACAAACAGAAAATTGGCTTTAAAACTAATGTCACTCTGAAATTGCTTAAATTTAACAAAGAATTGCAAAGAAATGAGAAGTTACAAACTTAATTGAACATGACATTTTGTAGTAGAAAGTCTGAAATAGTGGCTATTTTCTTGTAAAATGTACTCCAATAATCTTTGTTTTATTTATAACTTTGAATTTATTTTATTTTTTTTTACAGTGGATATCCATTCAAAATTGCTATTTGAGAGGAATAATAATACGGAGATGCAGGGCCAGGGAGAGGTGCAGTGAGAGATGCAGGTGCAGGGAGAGGTGCAGTGAGAGGAGCAGGGCCAGGAGAGTGCAGTGAGAGGAGCAGGGCCAGGAGAGGTGCAGTGAGAGATGCAGGTGCAGGGAGAGGTGCAGAGGAGCAGGGCCAGGAGGTGCAGTGAGAGATGCAGTTGCAGGGAGAGGTGCAGTGAGAGATGCAGGGCCAGGAGAGGTGCAGTGAGAGGAGCAGGGCCAGGAGAGTGCAGTGAGAGGAGCAGGGCCAGGAGAGGTGCAGTGAGAGATGCAGGCCAGGAGAGGTGCAGTGAGAGGTGCAGTGAGAGGAGCAGGGCCAGGAGAGGTGCAGTGAGAGATGCAGGTGCAGGAGAGGTGCAGTGAGAGATGCAGGGCCAGGAGAGTGCAGTGAGAGATGCAGGTGCAGGGAGGTGCAGTGAGAGGAGCAGGGCCAGGAGAGGTGCAGTGAGAGGAGCAGGGCCAGGAGAGGTGCAGTGAGAGATGCAGGCCAGGAGAGTGCAGTGAGAGATGCAGGGCCAGGAGAGGTGCAGTGAGAGATGCAGGGCCAGGAGAGGTGCAGTGAGAGATGCAGGTGCAGGGAGAGGTGCAGTGAGAGGAGCAGGGCCAGGAGAGGTGCAGTGAGAGAAGCAGGAGAGGTGCAGTGAGAGGTGCAGTGAGAGGAGCAGGGCCAGGAGAGGTGCAGTGAGAGATGCAGGGCCAGGGAGGTGCAGTGAGAGATGCAGGGCCAGGAGAGGTGCAGTGAGAGATGCAGGTGCAGGAGAGGTGCAGTGAGAGGAGCAGGGCCGGAGAGGTGAAGTGAGAGGAGCAGGGCCAGGGAGAGGTGCAGTGAGAGGAGCAGGGCCAGGGAGAGGTGCAGTGAGAGATGCAGCTGCAGGGAGAGTGCAGGTGCAGGAGAGGTGCAGGTGCAGGGAGAGAGGTGCAGGTGCAGTGAGAGATGCAGGTGCAGAGAGGAGCAGGGCCAGGAGAGGTGCAGTGAGAGTGCAGGTGCAGTGAGAGATGCAGGTGCAGTGAGAGGAGCAGGGCAGGAGAGGTGCAGGTGCAGTGAGAGGTGCAGTGAGAGATGCAGGTGCAGTGAGAGGAGCAGGGCCAGGAAGAGGTGCAGTGAGAGATGCAGGTGCAGTGAGAGGAGCAGGGCCAGGAGAGGTGCAGTGAGAGGAGCAGGGCCAGGAGAGGTGCAGTGAGAGATGCAGGGCCAGGAGAGGTGCAGTGAGAGATGCAGGTGCAGGAGAGGTGCAGTGAGAGATGCAGGGCCAGGGAGAGGTGCAGTGAGAGGATGCAGGTGCCAGGGAGAGGTGCAGTGAGAGGAGCAGGGCCAGGAGAGGTGCAGTGAGAGATGCAGGTGCAGGAGAGGTGCAGTGAGAGATGCAGGGCCAGGAGAGTTGCAGTGAGAGATGCAGGTGCAGGAGAGGTGCAGTGAGAGGAGCAGGCCAGGGAGAGGTGCAGTGAGAGGAGCAGGGCCAGGAGAGGTGCAGGAGAGCAGGCCAGGAGAGGTGCAGTGAGAGGAGCAGGGCCAGGAGAGGTGCAGTGAGAGATGCACGGTGCAGGGAGAGGTGCAGTGAGAGATGCAGGGCCAGGGAGAGGTGCAGTGAGAGATGCAGGTGCAGTGAGAGATGCAGGTGCAGTGAGGAGCAGGGCCAGGAGAGGTGCAGTGCAGGAGAGGTGCAGTGAGAGATGCAGGTGCAGTGAGAGGAGCAGGGCCAGGAGAGGTGCAGTGAGAGCAGGTGCAGGAGAGGTGCAGGTGCAGGAGAGTGCAGGTGCAGTGAGAGGAGCAGGCCAGGAGAGGTGCAGTGAGAGGAGCAGGGCCAGGGAGAGGTGCAGTGAGAGGTGCAGGTGCAGGGAGAGGTGCAGGTGCAGTGAGATGTGCAGGTGCAGGGAGAGGTGCAGGTGCAGGGAGAGGTGCAGGTGCAGTGAGAGATGCAGGTGCAGTAAGAGGAGCAGGGCCAGGGAGAGGTGCAGGTGCAGTGAGAGGTGCAGTGAGAGATGCAGGTGCAGTGAGAGGAGCAGGGCCAGGAAGAGGTGCAGTGAGAGGAGCAGGGCCAGGGAGAGGTGCAGGTGCAGTGAGAGGTGCAGTGAGAGATGCAGGTGCAGTGAGAGGAGCAGGGCCAGGAGAGGTGTGCAGTGAGAGGCAGGGCCAGGAGAGGTGCAGTGAGAGGAGCAGGCCAGGAGAGGTGCAGTGAGAGGAGCAGGGCCAGGGAGAGGTGCAGTGAGAGGAGCAGGGCCAGGGAGAGGTGCAGTGAGAGATGCAGGTGCAGGGAGAGGTGCAGTGAGAGATGCAGGTGCCAGGAGAGGTGCAGTGAGAGGAGCAGGGCCAGGGGAGGTGCAGTGAGAGATGCATGGCCAGGAGAGGTGCAGTGAGAGGTGCAGTGAGAGGAGCAGGGCCAGGAGAGGTGCACTGAGAGATGCAGGTGCAGGAGAGGTGCAGTGAGAGATGCAGGGCCAGGAGAGTTGCAGTGAGAGATGCAGGTGCAGGAGAGGTGCAGTGAGAGGAGCAGGGCCATGGAGGTGCAGTGAGAGGAGCAGGGCCAGGAGAGGTGCAGTGAGATGCATGGCCAGGAGAGGTGCAGTGAGAGATGCAGGGCCAAGGAGAGGTGCAGTGAGAGATGCAGGGCCAAGGAGGTGCAGTGAGAGGAGCAGGTGCAGGAGAGGTGCAGTGAGAGGAGCAGGGCCAGGGAGAGGTGCAGTGAGAGAAGCAGGGAGAGGTGCAGTGAGAGGAGCAGTGAGAGGAGCAGGGCCAGGGAGAGGTGCAGGTGCAGTGAGAGATGCAGGGCCAGGGAGAGGTGCAGTGAGAGATGCAGGGCCAGGGAGAGGTGCAGTGAGAGATGCACAGTGCAGTGAGAGATGCACGGTGCAGGGAGGTGCAGTGAGAGGAGCAGGGCCACGGAGAGGTGAAGTGAGAGGAGCAGGGCCAGGGAGAGGTGCAGTGAGAGGAGCAGGGCCACGGAGAGGTGAAGTGAGAGGAGCAGGGCCAGGGAGAGGTGCAGTGAGAGGAGCAGGGCCAGGGAGAGGTGCAGTGAGAGATGCAGCTGCAGGGAGAGGTGCAGGTGCAGTGAGATGTGCAGGTGCAGGGAGAGGTGCAGGTGCAGGGAGAGGTGCAGGTGCAGTGAGAGATGCAGGTGCAGTAAGAGGAGCAGGGCCAGGGAGAGGTGCAGGTGCAGTGAGAGGTGCAGTGAGAGATGCAGGTGCAGTGAGAGGAGCAGGGCCAGGAAGAGGTGCAGTGAGAGGAGCAGGGCCAGGGAGAGGTGCAGGTGCAGTGAGAGGTGCAGTGAGAGATGCAGGTGCAGTGAGAGGAGCAGGGCCAGGAAGAGGTGCAGTGAGAGATGCAGGTGCAGGGAGAGGTGCAGTGAGAGGAGCAGGGCCAAGGAGAGGTGCAGTGAGAGGAGCAGGGCCAGGGAGAGGTGCAGTGAGAGGTGCAGTGAGAGGAGCAGGGCCAGGAGAGGTGCAGTGAGAGATGCAGGGCCAGGAGAGGTGCAGTGAGAGGAGCAGGGCCAGGGAGAGGTGCAGTGAGAGGAGCAGGGCCAGGGAGAGGTGCAGTGAGAGATGCAGGTGCAGGGAGAGGTGCAGTGAGAGGAGCAGGGCCAAGGAGGTGCAGTGAGAGATGCAGTTGCAGGGAGAGGTGCAGTGAGAGATGCAGGGCCAGGAGAGGTGCAGTGAGAGGAGCAGGGCCAGGAGAGGTGCAGTGAGAGATGCACAGTGCAGTGAGAGATGCACGGTGCAGGAGAGGTGCAGTGAGAGGAGCAGGGCCACGAGAGGTGAAGTGAGAGGAGCAGGGCCAGGAGAGGTGCAGTGAGAGGAGCAGGGCCACGGAGGTGAAGTGAGAGGAGCAGGGCCAGGGAGAGGTGCAGTGAGAGGAGCAGGGCCAGGGAGAGGTGCAGTGAGAGATGCAGCTGCAGGGAGGTGCAGGTGCAGTGAGATGTGCAGGTGCAGGAGAGGTGCAGGTGCAGGAGAGGTGCAGGTGCAGTGAGAGATGCAGGTGCAGTAAGAGGAGCAGGGCCAGGAGAGGTGCAGGTGCAGTGAGAGGTGCAGTGAGAGATGCAGGTGCAGTGAGAGGAGCAGGGCCAGGAAGAGGTGCAGTGAGAGGAGCAGGGCCAGGAGAGGTGCAGGTGCAGTGAGAGGTGCAGTGAGAGATGCAGGTGCAGTGAGAGGAGCAGGGCCAGGAAGAGGTGCAGTGAGAGATGCAGGTGCAGGAGAGGTGCAGTGAGAGATGCAGCTGCAGGGAGAGGTGCAGGTGCAGTGAGATGTGCAGGTGCAGGGAGAGGTGCAGGTGCAGGAGAGGTGCAGGTGCAGTGAGAGATGCAGGTGCAGTAAGAGGACCAGGGCCAGGAGAGGTGCAGGTGCAGTGAGAGGTGCAGTGAGAGATGCAGGTGCAGTGAGAGGAGCAGGGCCAGGAAGAGGTGCAGTGAGAGGAGCAGGGCCAGGAGAGGTGCAGGTGCAGTGAGAGGTGCAGTGAGAGATGCAGGTGTAGTGAGAGGAGCAGGGCCAGGAAGAGGTGCAGTGAGAGATGCAGGTGCAGGGAGAGGTGCAGTGAGAGGAGCAGGGCCAAGGAGAGGTGCAGTGAGAGGAGCAGGGCCAGGAGAGGTGCAGTGAGAGGTGCAGTGAGAGGAGCAGGGCCAGGAGAGGTGCAGTGAGAGATGCAGGGCCAGGGAGGTGCAGTGAGAGGAGCAGGGCCAGGAGAGGTGCAGTGAGAGGAGCAGGGCCAGGAGAGGTGCAGTGAGAGATGCAGGTGCAGGAGAGGTGCAGTGAGAGGCAGGGCCAAGGAGAGGTGCAGTGAGAGATGCAGTTGCAGGAGAGGTGCAGTGAGAGATGCAGGGCCAGGAGAGGTGCAGTGAGAGGTGCAGTGAGAGGAGCAGGGCCAGGAGAGGTGCAGTGAGAGATGCAGGGCCAGGAGAGGTGCAGTGAGAGGAGCAGGGCCAAGGAGAGGTGCAGTGAGAGGAGCAGGGCCAGGAGAGGTGCAGTGAGAGATGCAGGTGCAGGAGAGGTGCAGTGAGAGGAGCAGGGCCAAGGAGAGGTGCAGTGAGAGATGCAGTTGCAGGGAGAGGTGCAGTGAGAGATGCAGGGCCAGAGAGAGGTGCAGTGAGAGGAGCAGGGCCAGGAGAGGTGCAGTGAGAGATGCACAGTGCAGTGAGAGATGCACGGTGCAGGGAGAGGTGCAGTGAGAGGAGCAGGGCCACGGAGAGGTGAAGTGAGAGGAGCAGGGCCAGGAGAGGTGCAGTGAGAGGAGCAGGGCCACGGAGGTGAAGTGAGAGGAGCAGGGCCAGGAGAGGTGCAGTGAGAGGAGCAGGGCCAGGGAGGTGCAGTGAGAGATGCAGCTGCAGGAGAGGTGCAGGTGCAGTGAGATGTGCAGGTGCAGGGAGAGGTGCAGGTGCAGGGAGAGGTGCAGTGAGAGATGCAGGTGCAGTAAGAGGAGCAGGGCCAGGGAGGTGCAGGTGCAGTGAGAGGTGCAGTGAGAGATGCAGGTGCAGTGAGGAGCAGGGCCAGGAAGAGGTGCAGTGAGAGGAGCAGGGCCAGGAGAGGTGCAGGTGCAGTGAGAGGTGCAGTGAGAGATGCAGGTGCAGTGAGAGGAGCAGGGCCAGGAAGAGGTGCAGTGAGAGATGCAGGTGCAGGGAGAGGTGCAGTGAGAGATGCAGCTGCAGGAGAGGTGCAGGTGCAGTGAGATGTGCAGGTGCAGGAGAGGTGCAGGTGCAGGGAGAGGTGCAGGTGCAGTGAGAGATGCAGGTGCAGTAAGAGGAGCAGGGCCAGGAGAGGTGCAGGTGCAGTGAGAGGTGCAGTGAGAGATGCAGGTGCAGTGAGAGGAGCAGGGCCAGGAAGAGGTGCAGTGAGGAGCAGGGCCAGGGAGGTGCAGGTGCAGTGAGAGGTGCAGTGAGAGATGCAGGTGCAGTGAGAGGAGCAGGGCCAGGAAGAGGTGCAGTGAGAGATGCAGGTGCAGGGAGAGGTGCAGTGAGAGGAGCAGGGCCAAGGAGAGGTGCAGTGAGAGGAGCAGGGCCAGGAGAGGTGCAGTGAGAGGTGCAGTGAGAGGAGCAGGGCCAGGAGGTGCAGTGAGAGATGCAGGGCCAGGAGAGGTGCAGTGAGAGGAGCAGGGCCAAGGAGAGGTGCAGTGAGAGGAGCAGGGCCAGGAGAGGTGCAGTGAGAGATGCAGGTGCAGGGAGAGGTGCAGTGAGAGGAGCAGGGCCAGGAGAGGTGCAGTGAGAGATGCAGTTGCAGGGAGAGGTGCAGTGAGAGATGCAGGGCCAGGAGAGGTGCAGTGAGAGGAGCAGGGCCAGGGAGAAGTGCAGAGAGGAGCAGGGCCAGGGAGAGGTGCAGTGAGATTCAGGTGCAGGAGAGGTGCAGTGAGAGGAGCAGGGCCAGGAGAGATGCAGTTAGAGATGCATGGCCAGAGAGGTGCAGTGAGAGGTGCAGTGAGAGGAGCAGGGCCAGGGAGGTGCAGTGAGAGATGCAGGTGCAGGGAGAGGTGCAGTGAGAGATGCAGGGCCAGGAGAGTTGCAGTGAGAGATGCAGGTGCAGGAGAGGTGCAGTGAGAGGAGCAGGGCCAGGAGAGGTGCAGTGAGAGGAGCAGGGCCAGGGAGAGGTGCAGTGAGAGATGCATGGCCAGGGAGAGGTGCAGTGAGAGATGCAGGGCCAAGGAGAGGTGCAGTGAGAGATGCAGGGCCAAGGAGGTGCAGTGAGAGATGCAGGTGCAGGAGAGGTGCAGTGAGAGGAGCAGGGCCAGGGAGAGGTGCAGTGAGAGAAGCAGGGAGAGGTGCAGTGAGAGGAGCAGGGCCAGGGAGAGGTGCAGTGAGAGATGCAGGGCCAGGGAGAGGTGCAGTGAGAGATGCACGGCCATGGAGAGGTGCAGTGAGAGATGCACGGTGCAGGGAGAGGTGCAGTGAGAGGAGCAGGGCCACGGAGAGGTGAAGTGAGAGGAGCAGGGCCAGGGAGAGGTGCAGTGAGAGGAGCAGGGCCAGGGAGAGGTGCAGTGAGAGATGCAGCTGCAGGGAGAGGTGCAGGTGCAGTGAGATGTGCAGGTGCAGGGAGGTGCAGGTGCAGGAGAGGTGCAGGTGCAGTGAGAGATGCAGGTGCAGTAAGAGCAGGGCCAGGAGAAGTGCAGGTGCAGTGAGGTGCAGTGAGAGATGCAGGTGCAGTGAGAGGCAGGGCCAGGAAGAGGTGCAGTGAGAGGAGCAGGGCCAGGAGAGGTGCAGGTGCAGTGAGAGGAGCAGGGCCAGGGAGGTGCAGTGAGAGATGCAGGTGCAGGGAGAGGTGCAGTGAGAGATGCAGGGCCAGGGAGAGTTGCAGTGAGAGATGCAGGTGCAGGGAGAGGTGCAGTGAGAGGAGCAGGTCCAGGAGAGGTGCAGTGAGAGGAGCAGGGCCAGGAGAGGTGCAGTGAGAGATGCATGGCCAGGGAGAGGTGCAGTGAGAGATGCAGGGCCAGGAGAGGTGCAGTGAGAGATGCAGGTGCAGGGAGAGGTGCAGTGAGAGAGAGCAGGGCCAGGGAGAGGTGCAGTGAGAGAAGCAGGGAGAGGTGCAGTGAGAGGAGCAGTGAGAGGAGCAGGGCCAGGGAGAGCTGCAGTGAGAGATGCAGGGCCAGGGAGAGGTGCAGTGAGAGATGCAGGGCCAGGGAGAGGTGCAGTGAGAGATGCAGGTGCAGGGAGAGGTGCAGTGAGAGGAGCAGGGCCACGGAGAGGTGAAGTGAGAGGAGCAGGGCCAGGGAGAGGTGCAGTGAGAGGAGCAGGGCCAGGGAGAGGTGCAGTGAGAGGTGCAGGTGCAGGGAGAGGTGCAGGTGCAGTGAGATGTGCAGGTGCAGGGAGGTGCAGGTGCAGGAGAGGTGCAGGTGCAGTGAGAGATGCAGGTGCAGTAAGAGGAGCAGGGCCAGGGAGAGGTGCAGGTGCAGTGAGAGGTGCAGTGAGAGATGCAGGTGCAGTGAGGAGCAGGGCCAGGAAGAGGTGCAGTGAGAGGAGCAGGGCCAGGAGAGGTGCAGGTGCAGTGAGAGGTGCAGTGAGAGATGCAGGTGCAGTGAGGAGCAGGGCCAGGAAGAGGTGCAGTGAGAGATGCAGGTGCAGTGAGAGGAGCAGGGCCAGGAGAGGTGCAGTGAGAGGAGCAGGGCCAGGAGAGGTGCAGTTTGAGGAGCAGGGCCAGGGGAGGTGCAGTGAGAGATGCAGGGCCAGGAGAGGTGCAGTGAGAGATGCAGGTGCAGGAGAGGTGCAGTGAGAGGAGCAGGGCCAGGAGAGGTGCAGTGAGGAGTAGGGCCAGGGAGAGGTGCAGTGAGAGATGCAGGGCCAGGAGAGGTGCAGTGAGAGATGCAGGTGCAGGAGAGGTGCAGTGAGAGGAGCAGGGCCAGGGAGAAGTGCAGTGAGAGGAGCAGGGCCAGGAGAGGTGCAGTGAGAGGAGCAGGGCCAAGGAGAGGTGCAGTGAGAGGAGCAGGGCCAGGGAGGTGCAGGTGCAGTGAGAGGAGCAGGGCCAGGAGAGGTGCAGTGAGAGATGCAGGTGCAGGAGAGGTGCAGTGAGATGCAGGGCCAGGAGAGTTGCAGTGAGAGATGCAGGTGCAGGAGAGGTGCAGTGAGAGGAGCAGGTCCAGGGAGGTGCAGTGAGAGGAGCAGGGCCAGGAGAGGTGCAGTGAGATGCATGGCCAGGGAGAGGTGCAGTGAGAGATGCAGGGCCAAGGAGAGGTGCAGTGAGAGATGCAGGTGCAGGGAGAGGTGCAGTGAGAGGAGCAGGGCCAGGGAGAGGTGCAGTGAGAGAAGCAGGGAGAGGTGCAGTGAGAGGAGCAGTGAGAGGAGCAGGGCCAGGAGAGCTGCAGTGAGAGATGCAGGGCCAGGGAGAGGTGCAGTGAGAGATGCAGGGCCAGGGAGAGGTGCAGTGAGAGATGCACGGTGCAGGGAGAGGTGCAGTGAGAGGAGCAGGGCCACGGAGAGGTGAAGTGAGAGGAGCAGGGCCAGGGAGAGGTGCAGTGAGAGGAGCAGGGCCAGGAGAGGTGCAATGAGAGGTGCAGGTGCAGGAGAGGTGCAGGTGCAGTGAGATGTGCAGGTGCAGGAGAGGTGCAGGTGCAGGGAGAGGTGCAGGTGCAGTGAGAGATGCAGGTGCAGTAAGAGGAGCAGGGCCAGGGAGAGGTGCAGGTGCAGTGAGAGGTGCAGTGAGAGATGCAGGTGCAGTGAGAGGAGCAGGGCCAGGAAGAGGTGCAGTGAGAGGAGCAGGGCCAGGGAGAGGTGCAGGTGCAGTGAGAGGTGCAGTGAGAGATGCAGGTGCAGTGAGGAGCAGGGCCAGGAAGAGGTGCAGTGAGAGATGCAGGTGCAGTGAGAGGAGCAGGGCCAGGGAGAGGTGCAGTGAGAGGAGCAGGGCCAGGGAGAGGTGCAGTTTGAGGAGCAGGGCCAGGGAGAGGTGCAGTGAGAGATGCAGGGCCAGGAGAGGTGCAGTGAGATGCAGGTGCAGGAGAGGTGCAGTGAGAGGAGCAGGGCCAAGGAGAGGTGCAGTGAGAGGAGCAGGGCCAGGAGAAGTGCAGTGAGAGGTGCAGTGAGAGGAGCAGGGCCAGGGAGAGGTGCAGTGAGAGGAGTAGGGCCAGGAGAGGTGCAGTGAGAGATGCAGGGCCAGGAGAGGTGCAGTGAGAGATGCAGGTGCAGGAGAGGTGCAGTGAGAGGAGCAGGGCCAGGGAGAAGTGCAGTGAGAGGAGCAGGGCCAGGAGAGGTGCAGTGAGAGATGCAGGTGCAGGAGAGGTGCAGTGAGAGGAGCAGGGCCAGGGAGAGGTGCAGTGAGAGATGCATGGCCAGGGAGAGGTGCAGTGAGAGGTGCAGTGAGAGGAGCAGGGCCAGGGAGAGGTGCACTGAGAGATGCAGGTGCAGGGAGAGGTGCAGTGAGAGATGCAGGGCCAGGGAGAGTTGCAGTGAGAGATGCAGGTGCAGGGAGAGGTGCAGTGAGAGGAGCAGGGCCAGGGAGAGGTGCAGTGAGAGGAGCAGGGCCAGGGAGAGGTGCAGTGAGAGATGCATGGCCAGGGAGAGGTGCAGTGAGAGATGCAGGGCCAAGGAGAGGTGCAGTGAGAGATGCAGGGCCAAGGAGAGGTGCAGTGAGAGATGCAGGTGCAGGGAGAGGTGCAGTGAGAGGAGCAGGGCCAGGGAGAGGTGCAGTGAGAGAAGCAGGGAGAGGTGCAGTGAGAGGAGCAGTGAGAGGAGCAGGGCCAGGGAGAGGTGCAGGTGCAGTGAGAGATGCAGGGCCAGGGAGAGGTGCAGTGAGAGATGCAGGGCCAGGGAGAGGTGCAGTGAGAGATGCACAGTGCAGTGAGAGATGCACGGTGCAGGGAGAGGTGCAGTGAGAGGAGCAGGGCCACGGAGAGGTGAAGTGAGAGGAGCAGGGCCAGGGAGAGGTGCAGTGAGAGGAGCAGGGCCACGGAGAGGTGAAGTGAGAGGAGCAGGGCCAGGGAGAGGTGCAGTGAGAGGAGCAGGGCCAGGAGAGGTGCAGTGAGAGATGCAGCTGCAGGAGAGGTGCAGGTGCAGTGAGATGTGCAGGTGCAGGAGAGGTGCAGGTGCAGGGAGAGGTGCAGGTGCAGTGAGAGATGCAGGTGCAGTGAGATGCAGGTGCAGGGAGGTGCAGGTGCAGGAGAGGTGCAGGTGCAGTGAGAGATGCAGGTGCAGTAAGAGGAGCAGGGCCAGGGAGAGGTGCAGGTGCAGTGAGAGGTGCAGTGAGAGATGCAGGTGCAGTGAGAGGAGCAGGGCCAGGAAGAGGTGCAGTGAGAGGAGCAGGGCCAGGGAGAGGTGCAGGTGCAGTGAGAGGTGCAGTGAGAGATGCAGGTGCAGTGAGAGGAGCAGGGCCAGGAAGAGGTGCAGTGAGAGATGCAGGTGCAGGGAGAGGTGCAGTGAGAGGAGCAGGGCCAAGGAGAGGTGCAGTGAGAGGAGCAGGGCCAGGGAGAGGTGCAGTGAGAGGTGCAGTGAGAGGAGCAGGGCCAGGGAGAGGTGCAGTGAGAGATGCAGGGCCAGGGAGAGGTGCAGTGAGAGGAGCAGGGCCAAGGAGAGGTGCAGTGAGAGGAGCAGGGCCAGGGAGAGGTGCAGTGAGAGATGCAGGTGCAGGGAGAGGTGCAGTGAGAGGAGCAGGGCCAAGGAGAGGTGCAGTGAGAGATGCAGTTGCAGGGAGAGGTGCAGTGAGAGATGCAGGGCCAGGGAGAGGTGCAGTGAGAGGAGCAGGGCCAGGGAGAGGTGCAGTGAGAGATGCACAGTGCAGTGAGAGATGCACGGTGCAGGGAGAGGTGCAGTGAGAGGAGCAGGGCCACGGAGAGGTGAAGTGAGAGGAGCAGGGCCAGGGAGAGGTGCAGTGAGAGGAGCAGGGCCACGGAGAGGTGAAGTGAGAGGAGCAGGGCCAGGGAGAGGTGCAGTGAGAGGAGCAGGGCCAGGGAGAGGTGCAGTGAGAGATGCAGCTGCAGGGAGAGGTGCAGGTGCAGTGAGATGTGCAGGTGCAGGGAGGTGCAGGTGCAGGAGAGGTGCAGGTGCAGTGAGAGATGCAGGTGCAGTAAGAGGAGCAGGGCCAGGAGAGGTGCAGGTGCAGTGAGAGGTGCAGTAAGAGATGCAGGTGCAGTGAGAGGAGCAGGGCCAGGAAGAGGTGCAGTGAGAGGAGCAGGGCCAGGAGAGGTGCAGGTGCAGTGAGAGGTGCAGTGAGAGATGCAGGTGCAGTGAGAGGAGCAGGGCCAGGAAGAGGTGCAGTGAGAGATGCAGGTGCAGGAGAGGTGCAGTGAGAGATGCAGCTGCAGGGAGGTGCAGGTGCAGTGAGATGTGCAGGTGCAGGGAGAGGTGCAGGTGCAGGGAGGTGCAGGTGCAGTGAGAGATGCAGGTGCAGTAAGAGGAGCAGGGCCAGGAGAGGTGCAGGTGCAGTGAGAGGTGCAGTGAGAGATGCAGGTGCAGTGAGAGGAGCAGGGCCAGGAAGAGGTGCAGTGAGAGGAGCAGGGCCAGGGAGAGGTGCAGGTGCAGTGAGAGGTGCAGTGAGAGATGCAGGTGCAGTGAGAGGAGCAGGGCCAGGAAGAGGTGCAGTGAGAGATGCAGGTGCAGGAGAGGTGCAGTGAGAGGAGCAGGGCCAAGGAGAGGTGCAGTGAGAGGAGCAGGGCCAGGAGAGGTGCAGTGAGAGGTGCAGTGAGAGGAGCAGGGCCAGGAGAGGTGCAGTGAGAGATGCAGGGCCAGGAGAGGTGCAGTGAGAGGAGCAGGGCCAAGGAGGTGCAGTGAGAGGAGCAGGGCCAGGAGAGGTGCAGTGAGAGATGCAGGTGCAGGGAGAGGTGCAGTGAGAGGAGCAGGGCCAAGGAGAGGTGCAGTGAGAGATGCAGTTGCAGGGAGAGGTGCAGTGAGAGATGCAGGGCCAGGGAGAGGTGCAGTGAGAGGAGCAGGGCCAGGGAGAAGTGCAGTGAGAGGAGCAGGGCCAGGGAGAGGTGCAGTGAGAGATTCAGGTGCAGGAGAGGTGCAGTGAGAGGAGCAGGGGAGAGATGCAGTTAGAGATGCATGGCCAGGGAGAGGTGCAGTGAGAGGTGCAGTGAGAGGAGCAGGGCCAGGGAGAGGTGCAGTGAGAGATGCAGGTGCAGGGAGAGGTGCAGTGAGAGATGCAGGGCCAGGAGAGTTGCAGTGAGAGATGCAGGTGCAGGAGAGGTGCAGTGAGAGGAGCAGGGCCAGGAGAGGTGCAGTGAGAGATGCATGGCCAGGAGAGGTGCAGTGAGAGATGCAGGGCCAAGGAGAGGTGCAGTGAGAGATGCAGGTGCAGGGAGAGGTGCAGTGAGAGGAGCAGGGCCAGGGAGAGGTGCAGTGAGAGAAGCAGGAGAGGTGCAGTGAGAGGAGCAGGGCCAGGAGAGGTGCAGTGAGAGATGCAGGGCCAGGAGAGGTGCAGTGAGAGATGCACGGCCATGGAGAGGTGCAGTGAGAGATGCACGGTGCAGGGAGAGGTGCAGTGAGAGGAGCAGGGCCACGGAGAGGTGAAGTGAGAGGAGCAGGGCCAGGGAGAGGTGCAGTGAGAGGAGCAGGGCCAGGGAGAGGTGCAGTGAGAGATGCAGGTGCAGGAGAGGTGCAGTGAGAGATGCAGCTGCAGGGAGAGGTGCAGGTGCAGTGAGATGTGCAGGTGCAGGGAGAGGTGCAGGTGCAGGGAGAGGTGCAGGTGCAGTGAGAGATGCAGGTGCAGTAAGAGGAGCAGGGCCAGGGAGTGCAGGTGCAGTGAGAGGTGCAGTGAGAGATGCAGGTGCAGTGAGAGGAGCAGGGCCAGGAAGAGGTGCAGTGAGAGGAGCAGGGCCAGGGAGAGGTGCAGGTGCAGTGAGAGGTGCAGTGAGAGATGCAGGTGCAGTGAGAGGAGCAGGGCCAGGAAGAGGTGCAGTGAGAGATGCAGGTGCAGTGAGAGGAGCAGGGCCAGGGAGAGGTGCAGTGAGAGGAGCAGGGCCAGGGAGAGGTGCAGTGAGAGATGCAGGTGCAGTGAGAGAAGCAGGGCCAGGGAGAGGTGCAGTGAGAGATGCAGGTGCAGTGAGAGGAGCAGGGCCAGGAGAGGTGCAGTGAGAGATGCAGGTGCAGTGAGAGGAGAAGGGCCAGGAGAGGTGCAGTGAGAGATGCAGGTGCAGTGAGAGGAGCAGGGCCAGGAGAGGTGCAGTGAGAGATGCAGGTGCAGTGAGAGGAGCAGGGCCAGGAGAGGTGCAGTGAGAGATGCAGGTGCAGAGAGAGGTGCAGGTACAGTGAGAGGAGGAGGGCCAGGGAGAGGTGCAGTGAAAGACAGGTGCAGTGAGAGGAGCAGGGCCAGGGAGAGGAGCAGTGAGAGATGCAGGTGCAGTGAGAGGAGCAGGGCCAGGGAGAGGTGCAGTGAGAGATGCAGGTGCAGAGAGAGGTGCAGGTGCAGTGAGAAGAGCAGGGCCAGGGAGAGGTGCAGTGAGAGATGCAGGTGCAGTGAGAGGAGCAGGGCCAGGGAGAGGAGCAGTGAGAGATGCAGGTGCAGTGAGAGGTGCAGGGAGAGGTGCAGTGAGAGATGCAGGTGCAGGGAGAGGTGCAGGGAGAGATGCAGGTGCAGGGAGAGGTGCAGTGAAAGACAGGTGCAGTGAGAAAAGCAGGGCCAGGGAGAGGTGCAGTGAGAGATGCAGGTGCAGTGAGAGGAGCAGGGCCAGGGAAAGGTGCAGTGAGAGATGCAGGTGCAGTGAGAGATGCAGGTGCAGGGAGAGGTGCAGTGAGAGATGCAGGTGCAGGGAGAGGTGCAGGGAGAGATGCAGTGAGAGATGCAGGTGCAGGGAGAGGTGCAGTGAGAGATGCAGGTGCAGGAGAGGTGCAGGGAGAGATGCAGTGAGAGATGCAGGTGCAGGGACATCACATTTCATGATTGCCAAGGGTGGATCCGACATACCACGCGGTTTTATCCCAGGTGCATCGCCTTGGATAATATCCGATGTGATGTTGATGAAAACATGTGGCCTAACCCTGAAGATCGCAGAGATTAGATACAGTAATTGTGTGCTTTTTTTTGTTCCCCTCCTTTATATCTGGGCTTTTTGCTGTTGTTGTTTTTTTTGTTCAGAATGCTATTGTGTATTTCATGGATATTTTGTTCACTGTATGCAATACTGTGAAACGTTTTCTGTTCTATCATACCGTGTTTCTACTGTACCTCCTGTAGTAAACAGTAAAGAAAAAAAACTGATTTGCTTTTTACTGGAATGCTTTTGAATGTGAACATTACTGTACATGTGGACATACAGTTCCCAACCAGTAAATGTAGTGTAAAAACGGTGGATTGTTGTTTTGAATGCAAATACCTGTAAAACTGAAACATAAAAGTCTATGCAGTTTTTGTAATGTCAACAATAGCCAGTATTTTGAAACCTGGTGTACTTTGATTTGAATGCATGTACCTTGTGAAGTGAAAACAAGTGTTATTCTTTGACAGAAATAATTCATTTTGAGTCAGATTTCCAGTGTTTTGGTAAAGTTAGAGTGTGCAGAGAAAGGTGTTTTCAATTTTGAAATGAAGAGTTAGTATATATTTAACAATGTGTGTTTTTGAGAAGAAAATTATCCATTTGGCCAATTGTGTTTTGTAGATGTGAGTCTGTGTTAAGAGTTTAGAAAAAGTATCTGAAGTATGGGTAAGCGCTTGTTAGCGATTGAAAAAAACTGTAATTTATAGTATGTGTCCCTGATGTCGTATGTTGCATGTTCTCTTGTTTTTTTTAAACTGAATTATTATTATTATTATTATTATTATTTTTTTTAAGACAAACCAAAAAATGTTTAGGAAAAAAAGGAGGATTTGTAGCGTTTTGAAACAAAAAAATTTATAAACTTAAAATCAACAAAATTGTTGTTTCATTTTACAATCATTGTTTAACATGTTCAGACTTAGCCAATAGACCATTTTAACAGGATTGAATATTAACAAAATGTATGGGTCTAGGTAATTTAAAAAATATATTTTTCATGAAAACTATTAAAATGGATTTATAGCGTTTTGAAAAAGAGCTCCTCATTTATAGGCGTGCGAACAGGACTTTTATTTTGAACTGATGACATGACGTCATAGCTGTGCGCCGGACTTCTGCGTCTGTTGTGATTTGGCTGAACAGAGGTTTGTGGTTTTAAGCGTTACTAACCGTTTAATCTATGGGTTTTTATAAGTGATGTAAATGAATGAATTATTATTGAATGCAAAATCTGACTGCTTTATCTAACACACATGAACGTTAATTTTGTCCGTAAAGCGCATCGCATCCACACATGAGTAACAGAAAAGGTGCGTCTCATTCCGCTCCCAGTATCAGTGTCACAACCAGTACAGTCAATAACCATTTAAAAAAAAAAAAAACTTTAATAGTAAAAGCATAACAGAAAATGTTGTTGTTACAAACCTGGTTTTGCTTCTACATTAACAATAAACCAATACATTTAACTATGGTTTTACTACAGCACTTATAGAGATACTGTTTTTTGGGTAACGTTAGTAAGTTAACCAGCGATTGAAATGAATTTTTTTCAATCACCGGAATATTTGTCTACTAATTTTAAGCTACTGTCCATTCAGAATTTTTACTAGCCAAATAGATAAAAAAACAACAACAACGAAGAAATAAACCAGATTAACTACGTCACATTTTATATATATACGCAATACGCTGTATTTAATATATCATGATGACTCACAAGTTGAGTATTTGCACCAAATCTGCACAGATTTGGCTTAAACAACTTCCCCAGCAAAGTGAGTAAACATAATATGTAACCTGCCAAATAGGCTACTGGTTTGACAGCATTACCTGCCACAATAGATTTTTACCCGCATTTGGCTATAGTATGTTTACTGACTCATTTACACTGTGTGAGAAATAGCATGATTTTGTGATGAAAATATTGTTTTTTCTTTTTAAAAAAATGGCAGTAATGTAAAAATTACTTTTATTTGATTAACCATCAAAAACCAAATTTTTGATGGTTCTAAGGCTGTAATCAACCAAAGAAAATCTTGGTCGACTAAAGTACTGAAATCTTTGACTAAAAAATCACGTTAGGAAAAAAAACCCAGTCAAATTAATTAACTTGGTAGCCTTGTTGTCTGCCTAAATTAATTATAAATAAATATAAAAAACTAGTAGCCTATTTGCAGTATGTTAAATTGTTATTGACCTGATTATGTTGCACTGAAATGAGTCTGACACACGAGTCTGTCGGCTCTGACAGCGTTGCATCACATGCACTTAAGCATATCATATTTCCCAAAATATAGTAACGTTAGCCTACTATGTTGTCAGTAGGATGTGATGGTGAGGAAATGTTCCCACTGGTAATACCAGTATCACCGACTGGGCTTTTAAATCACTAATTCTATAACCATAAGTAATGCACACAGCCGCTCAGGCATTAATAACGGAGCGGAGCAAAGCGAGTGGTTTCAATGAATTCATATGAAAGTTAAGCTTCTATATGCATGAACTGAGAATTTGCCATTGCACACACACCGTGAATGACAGTTCATCTGTAAATGCGCTCTGTATGGCGGCACAAATTTTAGTTTCAGTTTTGGATTAACGCCAATTCTGGAGCGGGTGGCTTGAATTGTGAGTTCCTATTCTTAATTTAAAAAAACGCAACAACTACACAGTACGATGACAAACACTCCTAATTAGGCACCTTTACATTTCGCTTTGAAACCAAATCTTCCGCGATCATCTGGTCTTTCTGCTTGCTCTCCTCCTCAGCTTCGCGGCTGAGACACGACTATTAATTTAAAGCATTTACTCTTAAACACAAAAAGCACGCCCACTTTAATAAAAAAATAGTATTAATCAACCCAGATCAAGAGCAGAAAAAAAATAAAGTGCATACCTGAAAAATAAAGCATAGATATTCAGCATAAATAATATACAGCAAAGTAGCTGACTTCAATCTGTCTCTCTTCTCCAGTCGGTTGGGCTAATCCAAAAAAAGTGAAAACAAGGGGGGTGTTCTGAAGACAGATCGTTACCTGTGAAACAGGGTGCTGTGGAAACACCCCCATTAGCAATTAGTGCTTTCCACCTGATGAATTGAACGCTGGAAAATGAATGAAATGAATGCGGCAAAATATCGAACATCAGAATTGTGGTCGAGCCATCGACTAATCGACTGGGAGATTACAGCCCTAGATGGTTCCCTTTAGACATTCTATTAACTTTGCAACTGCACGTCAACTAACTCTCATTAGAGTATTTATAGATGTTCCTAATATCTGCAAAGACGTTATTTAGATGAAATCCTACTGATTATAAGTCTGTAACTTGGCAAGTGCATGTCAACTTACTCTACTAACAGTCTAGTAATACTCTGAGAGTTAGCGGACATGTTGGTGCAACTTAAAGGACAACTCCGGTGAAAAATGAACCTAGGGGTAATTAACACATGGTTACAGAGCAGATCGTTCTCTGGGAAGCGTTTTCATTAAAAAAATCAAATGTAAAGAGTTTTATCTCTTAAAACAGATTAGCTTATAACGCTAGTTTATGGGGCACAGAATACGTACAATTAAATCGCTGTTTTGCAAGATGGTTCCTGTCTGTATACGCGTAATGTATTGTCTTTAAAAAGTATCTTCTTATTAAACTGTTTGTACACTTACAACGTTCTCAATGCTTCGGTTTGTATGTAGGGACCCTCATTATGCTGCCGTGTTAGTGTGAGGCTAGTTTGAGCCTTGTTAGTGGTATTAACTAGCGATTTAATTGTATGTATTCTGTGCCCCATAAACTAGCGTTATAAGCTAATCTGTTTTAAGAGATAAAACTCTTTACATTTGATTTTCATGAAACCGGTTCCCAGAGAACGATCTGCTCGGTAACCATGTGTTAATTACCCCTAGGTTCATTTTTCACCGGAGTTGTCCTTTAACTTGTAGTAAAAACAATTTCTAAAAGAGACCATGAAAATAAATTGTAACCAAAATCTCTTCTGTTGTCACTATTCTGAAATTGCTAATTATTATCAAAGTGTGCTTGTTACAATATTTAAGATCCCTTCCCTTAAATGGTTAGTTCACCCAAAAATGCCCATGATTTACTCACCCTTAAGTCATCCTAGGTGTTGATGACATTTTTCTTTCAGATGAATACAATCTGAGTTATATTAAAAAACCAGGACATTTTTAAAATAACTTTGATTGTGTTGAGTGGAACTAACCCTTTAACCTCAGCAATAAGGTAGAGTTTATACCATCCCCGCTTTTTGGGAGGCTCATGCGGGGTCAATTGATTAAATATATTGATAATTATGTATACAGCTTAGAGCCTGACCGATATATCAGCGGGCCAATATTATCGGCCGACAGTAGGCATTTTCCAAACTATCGGTATCGACATTTATGATGGGCCATAAAAGAATATTTTAAAAAATTATAAAAACGGATGAAACACCGCTTGTCCACTAAAGGGCACTCTACAATGTGCCAGCGTGGCAACACCAGCTGATCCAGCCAGAGTCGTGCTGAGCGCCTCTAACATTCACAACTGAGATAGATCATCCGTGAAGTGCATGGTAAACTGGAAACTGTCATGAGACATACATTGCTTGAATAACAATTAAAAGACATCCCCATCAGTTCTCTTAACTCAAATAAGCATGACAAAATTCATGACTGCCAAGTCCAGTTTTGCTGTTACGTGTAAGCCAAGAGTGAAACGGAATTAGCTAGATATTACGTTAGGTTCTTCCAGTATAGTTGACTGACTGTCTGTTTAACTCAGACAATGTGACTGAATAAGATGTATTTCTTTGACAGCATGAGACGGATCATCTCTCCCCTTCTAAATTATGTCTTATCATAGACTTTAGCTAACCACAAAGCTAACGTTAGCTAATGCCATGGATATCAATGAAAAAGAGTGCATGTAAAGGGCAATTATAAGGTAGCTCATAAGGCAATAGGGACTAACAGTTTCTCTCTCACACAGACACACACACAGACACAAACAAAAACATCAAGAGTGACCTTTGTCATTTTTAATATTAATACAAATGATGATGATAGAAATAATAATATCAAAAACATCAGGAGAAACTTTTTCATATCTTACATTTGTATATACATTTTATTTATCAGAGCTTTAATATATTTTTATGTTCTGTTATGAGTTTTCAAAACAAACAAGTTTATTTTTAAACTGCGTTATCATATCATATTTTTTTTTTAGAGAGGATGAGGGATCATGAATAAAATAACTAATGTAAGGGAAATCTGTTTTTTACGTGTTTTTTTTTGTTGTTTTTTGGAAGATATCGACTGATATATCAGAATATCAGATTTTTTTAATCACCAAATATTTGTATCGGTATCAGCCTTAAAAATACTAGGTTCTAATTAGGGATGTTAACCGATGACCGTTTGACCGATGGTTGACCGTATCAACGTTAACCGATCAAAGTTGTTGGTTGTCGGTTAAAAAAATTATTAGAAGGCATACAGTGAGTTAGACCTGCCTTGGCCGGTGCGTCTTTTACGCATTCTGAAGGTGCCTGTTTTATCCATTGGTTTTATTGTGTTGCAGTCTATTCATAGGCGTAATTTACGGGTGGGACATGTCCCCACCACTTTTTGCCACTTTTTAAAAGTGACTGAAAAATAGATTGCGGAAGGTGTGTATTAAAGCAAAAGCACGATCTACAAATCGTCATTCTTCATAATCTAATTCATTCATTTAACACATTTTTTCGCCGGTCTGAAGCTTTTTTTCCATTACAGATTTACGCAAAACTTTTGTGAAATTTCTTAATATTCAATAAAAAAATATAGCAAAATGACGGCGTTTCCATTAACTGATGTTATGCCACTAAAAACATTTTTCTCTCTCTTGATAAGTCATTTAAAAAAATTATGCTACGAAGGTTGTTAGGTTTATGTACATCCCAGCCGCACACCACACGCCATAAAACGACATATATTTTATCATAATAAAGACATATGTTGTATTGTGCTGTGTACAAAATGATCTTTATACACATTAGAGAATTTATATAGCCTATACTATGTGCCTGTCACACTTCCATGTTTCTATACTAGATATAATTCTATAAAAGTAGGTCTATAATATAAAGTAGCCTATATCAGTCTGGCGACTAAACGAAACAAAATAAATAAATTACTGGTCAATGGCGATTCTATTGTTAAACATAGCCTACAAAACAATATAGGCTACGTTTTCTATAACCCTCTGTCTGATGAAAGCGCAGGTGCGACGCGTTCTGATGGATTTTTTCCTTAATGACGGAGGAAACTCCGAATGCTCCGTCTTTTTTACCCATACAGATAAGAGCAAGACATAATTAAAAACTATAAACTGTCTACTTTTATTTGTGTAGGCCTAGACTCACAATAACAAGGGCCGTGGATTAAGGAAACGGGTTATTTTGCATGCGCTGCTCTCCTTCCAAACGCCGTCTTCATTTCAAAAATATATTTTGTTTATTAAACGCAAAGTTTTTCATTTAAAAAGCATTTCTAAATTCAGTTTATATTTTCAACAAACGAAATTTCAAGCCAAAATAACGAAATGGTTTAAAAAAACAAAAAACTGAAAAGTTACCACCATACAAATTCAAACATTTCACTCTTTTAATTTTAATAAATGCTTTAATAACAGGCCTGTTTATCCTTCCATTAAATAATGGCTATAGCGGTGGCTGGGATACACATAAACCTACTAACTTATGTGGCATAATTTTTTTAATGACATAAAAAAAATGTTTTAGTCGCATAACATCGGTTAATGGAAATGCAATCATTTTGTAATAGATTTTTTATCGACGTTTAGAAAATCTTGCTAAATGTAGCCTATAAGTTAAATATTTATAAATATAAGTTTCGCGCAAATATGTAGGCCTAATGGAAACGCGGCTAATGAAACGGAAGTTCGTCATATTTATCTTGCATATTTTGATTGATATTAGTATAACTTTAGATGTGTTGTGAATATTACGTTTTGCTTATTGGATGTTTATAGAATAATTTATGAATGTAATGCATGTGTTGCCTACATCAAAGTGAAAATTAAGTGCATTTCCAACACTGAACTCAGTTCACAAGTAAATTCTGTTATAAACACATAGCAAAACGAGTTGTGCAGTGTCCCCACCACTTTTCAAAGCAAAGTTACGCCACTGAGTCTATTAGACAACATTCCGCATAAGATGGCTTACATTTGGAAATATTACATCTACATTTCAGTGGTAACGTATAAGGTGTTGATCATCATCTTTCTTTATTATTGTTAGCACTACACAGACTAAAGCTGCGTCTCTTCGGAGCTGTCATTTTCTTAAATGAGCCGCGGCAATGTTTCAAATGAGCTTCTAACGCTGGACAAATGCCTTTATTTTCAACGCGATCACCTTGGACCCAAACCATTTCAAAACTAAGGAGCCATTTGTCCTCCGATTACAAACAAGCTCCTCGGCGCCGCATTTGCGGGACTCATGTTTCGCACCGGGACAGTGTGTGTTTGTGAGTGTGTGTGTGTGTGTGTGTGTGTGCGTGTGTGTGTGTGTGTGTGTGAGAGAGTGTGTGTGTGTGTGAGAGCGGGAGGCAGAGCGGCAGAGAGATGCGAAATTGCAGGCGCGGCTTGCGGCTGTAATTTCAAATAGCGCAGCATATTTTAAACTAATCGGTTAACCGGTTTCAACCGGCTAATGAGGCTCGGTGGTCGGTCAAGAAAATGTTTAGTTTTCGCCATCCCTTGTTCTAATACAGCTATATTATTATTATTATTCATTACTGTTATTATTCTAATAGTCAGCACAGAAGTGTAAATTCCATGTGAGCGATCTCTGATTGCTAGTTCTCAGGCTTTTGGTGCACTTTTGGCATTTGAAAGGTCACATCAGTTGTTGTTTTTTCTACTGCCAACATGCAAACTTTAAGGGATAGTTCACCCTACTAATGTCATCATTTGCACAACTTAAATACAGTATGTGTGTATATATAAATTAAATTGTTCTGAATCATTTTGTTACATGCAAGACCATGTGTATTTTCTTTCAGATGATGTAAGTGCTGCAATAAAGTCTGTATCATAGAATAGTAACTTGCCATTCTGTTTTTATTTGGTAGATGTTTGTTGAACAACTGTTTAAATAGAATGCAAGGTGCTTTAAAACCACGGTTCAACTATTGTAATACAACCATAGTTCATTTGTGGTATAGGAACCATGGTTAGCACCAAAACAAAACATATATACTACAGTTGCAGTTACTGAATTTTTATGGTAGTAAAACTACAATATTACTGTAGTGGAACCATGGTGTCAAAAACACAAATGTAAAATGACAATGCAAATGTTTTCATATAGCATAACCATATTATGTAGGCTAATATACACATTA